>CM051268.1:49813674-50208674 GCA_027921565.1 Artemia sinica
TAGCAAGCTTGAATAAATATAATTCCGACTGTCCCTTGTCCTTCTAAAGTAAGATTATTTCACTCATTTTACTTTTTTTCCCCCGTGTAATGATTTTTTTTTTAATTATCTGATTACATTGTTTCAGCTTTTCGCTTGTAACTCTTTTTGATTACTTACTTAATGTACGTCATTAATGTTTATTGTTTGGTTTCTTCCTCGCTGCTGCTTGTCGTTTAATTGCACAATTAGTTGTCGATTAACTTTATTTGTGATTCAATGCTTGTTCTAGCTTGTCTTCGAACCACAGATTTCGTTGTGCTTCATTTTCATTCATCATTAACTGACACATTTTTTTCCATGGTTTTTGCTTTAGTTGTTCAGTATTTTTTCTTCATCTTACAAAATTCTGCATGAATTATAATTTTGATTTGTCTTCTAACGGTAGATCTCTTTTTGGCAACATTTTTTCTGTGATTCAATGTGATTCTTGTTGTTGCTTGTTCCATGTCCTTTGTTTTTGCTGTTCAAATTCATTCATCGTCTTGTATAATTTCCGCATTATTTTTTCTTCTTTGATTTGTTTTTGCTAACCGGTGATTACATCGTTGCTACATATTCGTTTGTGATTTAGTGTGGATTCTCGCTGTCGCTTGTTCCATGCCTTTCCTTTACCTGTTCGGAATATTTATGTCACCTTGTATAACTTCACATGATGTTATCTAACCGTGTCCTTGTTCAAGTGTCTTCTAACTGCAGATTTTGTTTTGTGTCATTTTCGTTTGCGATTCAATGTAAGTATAGCTGTAGCTTGTCTTCCAGCTGCAGATTTCGTTGGGAATCATTTTGTTTTTATGATTCGTTTTCATGCTGTAGTTGTAGATCTGGAGAAATGATCTTTTTGGAAAAATTCTTCAATTAACTTTAAAATATGGAGGGGGTGCTGTTATGCATCTATTTATTTATTAATATTTACAGTGTAAATTAAAATGGCTTTTACCACAAAACTCATAAGTAAATATGGCACTAAAAAAGATGAAGGAAAAACAACGCCCACGGACTATAGTAATAAAAAGGACACATAACAAACTACTAAGCAGTCTCAGCAACTAGCAAAACTAATAACTGGGAAGCTGATCTAAATAAGGTTCAGTACACACAAAAAGGCTCTTTCCTTCATGACTTAACTTTCATTGCTTCAACAACTGACGAAGGCTGGGTATTCCAAGATTCGATAACCCTATTAGTGAATATATTCTGCTTTTATTTTTTTTTCATGATTTTCTGCATAAGGTTGGAAAGTTGCGGGAAAGTCCTACTGACAGTACCAGGCAGTACCCCGTCTCGCTACGATTTTAAACTACATTACAGAACCATTGAAGGTAATGTCGGTGTATATTTAGTTAGAAATATAGTTAAACGTTTTCCTCAGTGTACTCGGAAGTTCCAACCAGAAAATTGTCTGTTTTGTTTTAATTCAAGTCAACAAAGCCAACAAAACCAAAATAATTGTTTTCAAAGATAGTCTGTAATCTCCACATAAATGTCCGTCGGTCCCTTGTCCATAGTTGTTAAATTCTTTTCTTAATCATATTGTTCTTAATCATATCAGTTCGTAAACCTAGAGGTTTACGAACTATTAAGAATCAAATGGGCTTAACATAGATTGTTTCATTTTACATTTTTTAGTTTTCATAACTTTTTTCTCTTGAACTATATGAATTTGCAGCGCCAATTTTGTCTTTTTATCTAAAACGTTCCTCGGTTCATTGGTTTTGAGATAGGGCAAAGTTAGTTTGGATGCGGATACTGCCTTTTGATTTAATTCAACGTCTTTCTTAACATTCCTTAATAATCTCAGCTTAATACCCTTAGCTGCTCCTGATATATTGCAGATACGTAAGTTTGACAACCTGGATGTATATAATGTCTTTCCATTTAGTATCCATAACATTCAAAGTCTGAAAAGAAAGAAAATCTAGCCACTTTTTTACGTGTGCCTTAGTATTTTGGGCTCTGTACTGTAGCCTACATATACATTTATAAGCATTAGAATCATTGGGATAATTTATTGGCGAGTGAAAGCATATTAACAGCTTCAAATCATGTGCTGTTTAAAACTACATATCATTGGAAGTAATTTTTCTTTCCCAAGAGCTGAATATTTTTTTTCCGAAAGTTTGAGAAATATATACATACATATTGCGTGAAAGGTATATTTCAAATCTAGAGGTGGATTTTGTTGTTTTGTATTTTAGGGGTTTAAGATGTGCATAATTTATATCATCCCACAGAAATACATCTAATACATCTTGAGAATTTTTTGTTTACTTTTCTTTGAAAATTTCTTTCTTGAATTTTTTTTTATTATTATTAATTCATGTTCCTTTTTTATTGTCAAAGTTCTGGTTTTAGTTAATACAACGAATATTTGTCCAGGGCTTCATGTCTCTAGCGTAAGAACAAAAAATGTGATTCTAATTTAATAGTTCTAATTAGTGTCTATTTATTGATTTCAATATCCTCTTAATGTTTCCTGAATAGTTTTCAACTAACTGCCATCAATATCCGTTCCTAAGGTGCATTTTCTGAGACACGCCCTACAAACAGTTATCCTAGAACACATTTTTTCCCTGCCCTTCAATATTATGATCTCCTTAGTCACTCTTTGTATATTGGCAGATTTTCCCCCTTTTGGATAGCATGTAATCACTACGAGTTGTCTTTTTATTTAGTTTAAAATCCCTTTCACCATTCCATCAAGGCTCAAACACTGTTCAATTCATATATCTCTGTAAAGTTTTCAATCTACTGATGCCATTCACATTCACGTTCCTAGGGGCATGTTGCAGACTACGCCCTACTAACAGCCTTCAGATTCACATTTTTTTTTTTTTTGTTTGTTGTTTATTTATTTTTTTTTTTTTTTTTGTTTTGTTTTTTTTTTTTTTTTCTCTTATGTTATCCACATTATAATTCAACCTTAATGACCCTTAGGCACTCTTGATATTGCAGATTTCATTTCCCATTTTGATAGCATGAATTTACTACAGATGTGTCTCTTTTTATTTAGTTTAAAATCCCTTTCAACCTATTCCATCATAGGCTCAAACAACATGTTCAACATATCCTGAATGTTCAACTATTACTGTGTCCAATCAACCCGTTTTCACTAGGTTTGCAATTTCATGTCCACGCCTACGATCACAGCCTACAGGATTCCATTTTTTTCCCCCATTCAACATTATGACCGTTAGTCCCACTCTTGCTATGGCATGATTTACCCCTTTCATTCCGAGCATGAATATCTACAGGAGTGTCTTTTTATTATGTAGTTTAAAATTTCCCTTTCACCATTCCATCAATTGGCTCAAACACTGTTCAACATATCCTGAAAGTTTCAACTAAATGAAACCTATCCACCCGTTCCTAGGTGCATTTCAAGACACGCCCTACTAACATGCTCTAGATTCACATTTTTTCCCCCATTCAAACATTATGATCCCTTAGTCACTTCTTGATATTGGCAGATTTCCCTCTTTTGATAGTCATGAATACACAGAGTGTCTTTTTATTTAGTTTAAAATCCCTTTCACCATTCCGTCAAGGCTCAAACACTGTTCAACATATCCTGAAAGTTTCAACTTAATGCCCTCAGCCGTTCCCGATATATTGCCGATGCACCCTTTTGACAATCAGTAGGCACATAATGTGATTTTACTTTGTTCAATAGCCCCTAACATTCTCTGAAAGTAGCCACAAGTATATGTAGTACCAGTTATAAGCAGGTCGCAGCGACAGTCTCAAATTTTCGCAATCAGAAGTAGTCACTGTTGCAGTCGCAACTGGTCGCTCGAATTTACAGTCGCAATAGTAGTAGTAGTAGTAGTAGTGGCACTGAAAGTTTCAAGTTAATGCCCTTGCCCGTTCCTAAATATTGTAGATGTGCGCTTTGATAGCGTGGATGTAGATAGTATCTTATTAGCTCACAATACCACTAAACATTCCACGAAATTTTCACCGCAATACCCTTAGTCTTTTCGGACGCATCCATGACCAAGCATTCCCCCCTTTTCCAATGATACATCCTGCATATTAAAAATGGAAAAATTGGATAATTTGCAATCCTTGTCCCGGGGAATGTGGGGGCATTTCATTTCCATCAAATGAACCCCAACCAAAGTTTATAGGACCATCACTGCCCATAACAGCCATGTATGTCCTGGGGCATAACTTACAGCCCTCGCTGTGGGCTATGGGGCAATGTTATGTGATATTTGGACTATTTTGAACAAAATGACTATCTAAAAATATTGATCGGATGTATGAGAGGAAAAGAGAATGTGGGGATCTAGTTGCCCTTCGATCACTTTTGACTCTTGAAAGGGAACTATAACTTTCAATTTTCAATCAAATGAGCTCCTTCAAGGTATATACGACAATCCCTTCCATAAAAACCTTATATGCCCAAGGGGCATAACTTACAACCCTTGCCCAGGGCTCTGGGGGGTTGGTCTCAACCTTGGAGGAGTTTTGACCATAATGGGTGTCTCAAAATGTTTGATCAGAATGCATTTGGGGAAAAAAGTGCATGGGGGTGGGTTTGTTGCCTTCCGATCACTTTTGACTCTTAAAAAGGAACTGGAACTTTCAATTTCCAATCAATGAGCCTCCTTCAAAGTTTATATGGCCACTCGTTCCATAATAACCCTATATGACCCTGGAGCATAACTTACAACCCTTGCCCCTGTGCTCTGGGCGTTATGTCAACCCTGGAGGCATTTTTATATGAGCTTTTTACAAATTGTAACAAAATGTCAATTTCAAAACTTTGGTTGGATGCGTTAGGGGAAAAGAGGACGTGGGGGGGGAGCACTTGGCCTCCAATCACTGTTGACTCTTAAAAAGGGAATTAAAACTTTAAATGTCGAATCAAATGAGCCTCCTCCAAATTTTATGCGACAAACCTTTCAAAAAACTTATATACCCTCCACACATAACTCAACCCTTACCCCAAGGCTCTGGTGGGGGGGGGGGTATGCCAGCCCTGGAGGCATTTTTTGTGTGATCTTTGGACTATTTTGAAAAAAATGGCTATCTCAAATTTTTAATTAGATGTATTTTGAGAAAAGAGGGCAAGGGGTGGGCTAGTCTCCATCTGACCCTTTTGACTCTTAAAAGGAGACTAGAACTTTCAATTTCCAACCAAAAAAAGCCTCCTTCAAAATTGTTGTTGGTAAATCAGTCAAATTCAACCGAGAGGCCATCCAGTTTAAAATACTGATTCACTAGAAGTGTTTGCGTGCCAGGTGCAGAGGAACTGTAGCTTGCGGGGCACGAAGAGGTTTCGCATTTCGCAAAAACGTACACGTGACTGAACAAATAGCATCCGAAAGGTATACTAGTTGGCGGGGGTTGAGTAACCCCGGAATTCTGCTTGAATTTCCTACAGCATTTTTATATAAAACCAGTTAATAACCCTTATTTATTCGTCTTCACGAAAGTGTAATTGTCCGATGGTAATAACTTTTTAAAGAGCAATTTGATTATATTAAAAGGAAAGGTCAACAAATGAGCACAGGAAGCGAAAGTAACACCGGAATTAATATAGTATCAAACCTAAATGTGCTTAGAAACATTTTAATTTTTATTTAGTGAAAAAAGAACAATTTACGACTCTTTATTGTATACTAAAATTTGAAATTAATTTTTATTAATGGTGTAATTTCTCTTAACTCAAATTAAATGAGATATTTTGACGATGTGTTTGAACTTGAATCTTGCAACGGTTTACTGTTATTGTTTATTAAAAATATTAATTCTGGTTAGAAGCTTGATTCAAAGAACCTGCTTATTCAATTTTTTTTCCGAAGTTTATTCTGAGTAATAATTTTCTTCTAAGCTTTTAATATGTGTGCAACGTGGTAACAGCTCACGTCTTATTTCCGAACTATGTTAGGTGTAACAAAACAGATTATAGTCATATGCTTACCTTCAAGCAAGAAGAGGGGCAAAGAGTCCTCAGCAAAAAGATTGTTTAAAAAAAAACACTAGAAAAGGAGAAAATGATGACCCCACATTTTTTTTACACTCCCCCTACCCTCTCATAAATATTTTTATGGGTGCACTTTCGCTGGGAGGATAATTATTCAAAGATGATCCAAAAATTGTTATACGGGCATTAAACTTGAATTTACACAAGTAGGGTTTTTGAGGGTTGGAGTTGGGGAAACTAAAGCTTCTTTCCCATCATCCAGCACTGGATCAAATACCATGTAGTAATGTAAATGTTTAGCGTAAAGAGCGAGGGGTTGAGGAGCGGGCAATCCCCCTCAATTATAGAACTATTTTTGTTCACGTTAATGACAATCTTTTCTCGAATTTGTAAAAACCCTGTTTGTTATTGACGAATAGCAGAAACGTGCGGAGGAATATTTTTTTGTGGCGAAGAAATAAGAATTTTTCCGGATGTCCCAATACTGAAAAAACTTTGATTGTAATAATTTGAATAAGAAGTAACCGAAAATCAAAGAAATTTAAATTTCAAGGGAGCCAGACCCTAGAGCCCCCTCTCCCACCCCTGCGTATGTCCCTGGCGAAGAGGCCTGAGCAGCTTGGCCTAGTTTTCGCCAACTGGGCTGGATTGGACTAATTTAGCTTATAAAATTTTTTAATGTTTTTTTTTTAATGGGTAAAAAAAAGTATGGGTAAAGGTATATGTGTACCTGGGAGTCTTTCACGAGGATGGTGGCAACCAGCTTGCAAAGCATAAACCTGTCAGAAATTAGGCTTTTAATCATTTTGAGGTGTTTTTTCCTATGGGCAGCAATCAGTTCTCCAGTACACATTGTCCCCTTAATTAGGTGCTTGGGGGAAAATTAGATCTATCATAGGCGGCACAATAGCGCTGCCTAAGCAAGGAGCGAAGTGGGCAAAGTATATTTTCTTATCAAGGCACTTCGTATAGAAGGATTTGTCATAGAAACTTCGAAAGGAGCGCATTCGACTAGAAATTGAAATTCTAGTGGCCTTTTAAGAGACAAAAGGGATTGGAAGGCAACGAGCCTCCCACCTACGCTCATTAAATCCCCAAATATGTTGAACTATGTTTTGTTCAACATAGATGAAGGGTTCAATGACCATGTCTTTGGGTATGTCAACTCCCACAACCCTCAGAGCAGGGGCTGTAAGTTATGGAATTCACTTATTGCTTACTAATAATATATGTTTTTTGGGAAAAGGGGTTGTTAGACCTTTAGTGTTCAAAAGACCAGAATATTCAGGTCAAGCTTTCTGAAAATGTTGAGGAAGTGTTGAACTCCATCAAAACAATCATGTTATGTACATACGGGTTGTCAAAACTCAGGATTGACTGAAGGTATAAGGTTGGAACTTTCAGGGAATGATGAGGGGGAAGACAGATTCATCAAGAAGGCAATATTTGCACGCTACTACTACTGTTACCACCACTGCTACTACAACTACTGCTTCTGTAGTAACTTCAACTAAGGCAGAAGATACCGAGGTGAACATTTGAGGAAAATAAAGTGCAAATTATCTTCAGGTCTTTAGAAGCCACAGGGTAGTCAGCCCTGCTTCCCATAGTTACTGCTGGTTTTGAGTTTGACCCCGTTATTTATTGTTATTTCTGTTCGTTTTGGGTTCCATTTATTCATTGATGGTGATTTACAGTAGTTTTACGAATGGAAAAGTACTTGAATTTATATCTGCTCAGATTTGGTTTAATGTGGCTCTTTATTTTTCTTTGAAAAACTTCTTTTGTAAAAATAGGTTTTAAAAGTTAATAAAAATAAACAGCATTAAGGCAAAATATTGTTGCTATTTGTACTAGCAAAATCCGAAGGAAACCCAGAAACCTTGGCGGTGTAATTCTCAAAGGTAGCACCGTTGTAGCACGTTATAGTACCTAAATGTTTCATCTTTGGATAAGTATAAAAGAACCCGTGTCTCTTTTCAGGTAAATATAACAATCGTTTAATAGATAAATTTTCGTTGAGCACAAGTACGTTTTTCTTGATGTTTAAATTACACAATACAAAACACTGTTATTATTTAAAGCTGACTCTAAATTGAAACTGAACAAAGAAACTAAACCTGCAAGTACATTGCATCTGGCAAAAGTTTGAACTTTGCTCTAAAAATAAATATCATTAAAAGTAAATATATTCTAGATACACATTTTTCTTCCACATTCTATTTCTATAGTTGTGAAAAATAATGGCTATCCTTGAGATTTATATATATAAATGATATAACGATTAAAATATAAGTTATATAAATTTCCAATAAATATATATCATTAAAACGTATCCAAACACTCTAGATACATCTTATTTTCTATAATTTATTTCCATGTGTATACAGAATATTCCATCTCATTTAAAGTAGTAGTGTGTATTTTCCTGAATTGAAAGACAAGTATTTAAATATCGAATTTTTATGCATTATAAAGATGTGCCTAAATACAGAATTTAAAATAAAGAAAGATGTACTTTGAAGAGCAAATTTGAGATAAAATAAAATTCATTTAGTTTGCAAAATCCATGCAATAATAATTATTTTTTGACGTAAAAAGAAGAGTGCAGTCGAAACGTTGGTGAAAAAAGGCTCCTTTAAAACAAGACCATAAGGGACCTTCCATAAGGACCTTTCAAAAACACACTTAAATGACAGCATTTCATAGCATACGGAAGAAAAGGAGATTTTTGAAGAATAGCATAAATTTCACTTCGTTATAAGTTTCATCGCCCCCTAATTTTCAGATTAAATATAAAAAACAAGTTTTTTTCAAGTGAAAGTTAGGAGCAACATTAAAACTTAAAACAATCAGAATATTTTCCGTGTATGAGGGGGATGCCCCTTCTTCGATACCTCGGTCTTCATGCTAAAGTTTTTAGCATTTTAAATACCCTTCTTATTCTAATTAAATGGACCTTGTGTTTCAGAAGTCTTTCTTAAGGAATTAAGACAGAAAGTCAAACTTTAGCAGAAAGAGCAAGGCATTGAAGTTTTACACGGAATAATTTTTGTTCTTTTTAAGTTTTAATGTCGCTCCTTATTTTTAGTTGAAATAACTTGTTTTTTTTTTAATTTCTGATCTTTTTAAATATTCCCCGGAAATCTCCCCCCCCCTCCATGGAAAATTTCTTACATAAAAATTCATCCATGAAAAGTTTGTCCCATGCAAAACTCCCCCTCGCGCCGAAAAATTCTCCCTGACAATTCTATCCTCATTGAAAATTCCCACCGGAAATTTCTTGCGGAGAATTTTGCATAGAAAATTCTCCTTAGCCTACTTTCATTTGAAAAAGACTTTTTACTTTTTAATTTCTGATGATTTTTCATACCTTGGCTGAAATATACCCCCCCCCCTCCTTGGAAGATTTGTATTTGGAATCCCCCTCCTCATCCCCAATGAAAAGTTTTTCCCACAAAAAACTTTCTAGTTGAAGATTTCTACCGTGAAAAATCCTCTCCCCACGAAAAAATCCCGGAGACAATTCCAACCCTTTTGAAAATTTCCCCCAGATAATTTCCTTGGAACATGTCCACATGTAAAATTGGGTCGCCAAAGAGAAGTAGGACGAATAACAAGAATTTCGAGCAGGATTTCTAGCAAATCCCCCTGCAAAATTTTCCCTTGAAAGTTCATCCCTGGAAACTTCCCTCCCCGTGGAAAATTCCTCTCGTGAAGAATCCCCTCGGAGAAAATTCTACTTCCCCAGAAAATGTCACTGTACTTCCCAATGTCATATACCGTATATAAACAACTGATAAATTTCATAACTTGCAGCCCTTTCCCCAGGGGCTGTGGCGGGTCATGTCATCCCTAGAGGTAGAGTTTATTTGACCTTTCAACTATGCTAAACAAAATGGCTATCTCAAAATTTTGATCGGATGACTTTAGGGTAAAAAAGAAAGACGGTGGGAGGTGGGCTAGTTTGCTCTCCAAACTTTTTGGTAACTTAAAAAGGGACACTAAAACTTCTTACTTCCGTTCAAATTACCTCTCTCCTTATATTCTAGGACTATCGGCTCAATAAAGTCACAACTGAAAAAAAAACACAAATATACACCTATCCGTTATCTTTTTTCTTGCGAAAAATGCATAATTCTACATTTTCGCAGATTGAAGTTTGAAACCTCTACAATAGGGTTTTCATGTACAGTGAATCTGACGGTGAAAGAAATTAACATAAGTTGGGCGCAAAACCCCTAGGCCTTCCCAAGGCCAGAACAAAATTTGCACTTTACTGAAAAAATATAAATGTTTTTACTTTTATAACTTTAATAAATCAAATAATACTAACATTTTGATTACTAAATATCAGTATATGTATATCAAACTGACAATGCACATTCATTTGTATTTTTTCAGTTAAGTGCAAATTTTCTTCTGGCCTTGGGAAGGCATAGGAGTTTTGCACCCAACCGAGTTTGACCTCGGTTAATTATTGTAATTTCTGTTCGTTTTGGGTTTTATTTATTTATCGATTCTGATTTGTGGTAGTTTTCACGCTTGGTAGATTATTTGATTTTATTTTTGCTTATTTTGTTGTTTAATGGAGTTCTTTACTTTTCTTTGAAAAACTCATTTTGTGGAAAAAGTTTTTTTTAATTAATTTCTGTTCGTTTTATATTGACACAGTCTTTTCAGGGAAAAAGAAAATAATACTTTAAATCTTTTCACAACATACACCCTTTTAAAAATCTGGACACAAATAGTACTGTTTAATTTAGTTTCATACCTCCTCTAGTTAACCTGAAATGGAAAACTTGATACCATTCGCAAAAAAATCTGTTTACTTTCTTTGATAGCTTGGATACACTTACGCTATTTTGATTTGGTTAAATTTTAAGAGCAGAAATGGGAGGGTTGTCCCCGTTTCTTGTCTTGTTCTCGAGTGTCCCCGTTCTTTACTTAGGCAGCACGATCCTGCTGCCTATGATTTATACAACAACTTTCTATATAAACCTTATATGCTCCCATGGCATAAATTACAACCCTTGCACTGAGGGATCTGAGGGGGTTATCATCCTAAGAGACCTAATTTCCAGAACGTTCAGCTATGTTGAACAAAATGGATATCTCAAAATTTTGATTGGAGGTGTTTTGGAAAATGGTGGGCGTGAGAGGGGCGTTAGTCGCTATCCAATCACTTTCAACTATTAAAAAAGGCACTATCCTTTTCAATTTCCAATTGAATAAGCCCTTTTGAAGTTTCTACGACATCGCTTTAGATAAAAACTTTATAAGCCCCAGGGCATAACTTACAACCCTTGCCCTGAGGGCTGTGGGGGGAGGCGTTGTCATCCTCAAAAACCTAATTTCCAAAAGTTTCAACTACGTTGAATAAAATGGTTATCTAAAAATTTTGATTGGATGTGATTGGGGAAAAGGTGGGTGTGAGAGGGGGGTTAGTTGCCCTCAAATCACTTTCGACTATTAAAAAGGGTACTATCCCTTTGAATGTCAAATCGGTTGAGCCCTTTGTCAAGTTTCTACGACAAAGATTTCAATAAAAACCTATATGCCCCCAGGGCGTAATTTTTAATCCCTTCCCTGAAAATTGTGGGGAGTGTCCTCCTCAAAAATATATTTTCTATCTGGAAACCAACTACGCTGAACAAAATGGCTATCTCAAAATTTTTATTGAATGTGTTTGTGGGAATGATGGGCCTGGGGGGCTACTTGCCCTCCAATCAGTTTCGACTATTCAAAAGGGCACTAGCCCTTTGAATTTCCAATCGAATGAGTTTTTTTTTTAAGTTTCTAGGACAACACCTTCTTTAAAAACCCTATATGCCCCAAGGGTATAACTTAAAAACCCTTGCCCTGAGGACTGTGGGCGAGTGTCCTCCTCAAAAACATATTTTCCATCGGGAAATTAACTACGCTGAACAAAATGGCTATTTCAAAATTTTCATTGGATGTGTTTGGGGAAATGATGGGCGTGGGTGGGGGGGCTAGTTGCCCTCCAATCACTTTCGACTGTTAAAAAGGGCACTAGCCCTTTGAATTGCCAATTGAATGAGCCTTTTTTGAAGTTTCTAGGACAATGCCTTCTATAAAAACCTTATATGCCCTCAGGGCATAACTTAAAACCCTTGCCCCGAGGGTTGTGGGGGAGTGTCCTCCTCAAAACATATTTTCTATCTGGAAATCAACTGCGCTGAACAAAATGGCTATCTCAAAATTGTGGTTGGATGTGTTTAGGGGAATGATCGGCGTGGGGGGGCTAGTTGCCCTCCAATCACTTTCGACTATAAAAAAGCGCACTATAACTCTCAATTTCCAATCGAATGAGCCCCTTTTGAAGTTTCTAGTAGAAAGGCCTCATGAGCTCGTGACGGGACTCCTAATATGGGCATAGAGTCCCTAGGGAGAACACGTGGTTAATGGGGTCAATGACCTCTTTTTCCAAGGTCGATTTATTTGTTGTTGTTTTGGCCAAGTGCACGCTCGAGGTGAATGTCAAGGTGTCCAGAAATAGGAAACAGTATTTGTTGTTGTTGTTGTTTTGGGCAAGTGTATGCTCGAGGCGAATGTTATGAGTTTCCAGGAATAGGAAACAGTTAGATCACGTGTTTCCTTCTCAGCCAATCAGAGGGCTTGCTTACATATTAGCGGCGGAGGGAATATGAGGAAAGGATTTTTGCTATAGTTTTTATTAGTCTGTGAATAGAATTCAAAGGAGTGAGAAGAAGAACAGTTTTGACTTTACTCATTTGGATATATATTTGTGTGTTGATGACGAGTGGAATGTTTACCCTCTTAGAAGTTGATAGTGGAGTCGATGGCAATAGTACAAGAGCACCAAACATTGCGGTGGAAATCACGAGAGGATCACGGCTTTGTCTGGAATGGGATGAAGTATATGCAAGATATGTGATATCCTTGAGCAAATTTAAAATGGAGGATCAATTATGTTTCGCTGCAAAAGTTGATATAGCACATGTGAATAGACTTCAATGTGCTTTAAGTGCATTAGTGAAACATATCGAAGACAATAAACTGTATCACTAATTGTACAAGCTTAGTATTATTGTTGTTGTAATTATTCAATAAAATTGTTTCGAAATCGAAAATGTTCCCTTTCTTTTCTGGTTAGGGGCTAACGAATACGGGTCAGTCTAGAGTCAGCAGTCAGAGTGAAAGGATTGAAAAATGAATAAATTTGAGAAAGAGAGAATTAGATTAAATCTAGTGTTTATGGAAAAACATTTGATTTTGGATGATGATTTTCTCGAGTTATCTCTTCAACGCAGGATATTCTCTCGTCAGGGAACACTTGACAATATAATGAGGAGTGATTCTCCCCCATTGGACTATTGTATGAAACTTTTAAAATGTGATTCAAATGCTTATACTCAATTTATTGATATATTCATTGGAACAAATCAGAACCATATCATGGATATACTTTTGAAAACATTGCCAATGGATTCAATGTAGATGGCTCCCCGCCATTCGAAAGAGGTAACGTCACAGAGTTACTCCTCTCCCCATTCCTCCACCTTGAATTTATCCGTCAGCAGGAACGATCAGTTTCGTTTTAACTGTGAGTGAGTCAAGTGACATTGGAAACCAAAAAAAAATGTTCTATACATGTCCATTGTGCATGTACACTCTTGGCAGTTGGACTCAATGTGAGAATTGTACAATTATTGATGACTATAGTGAAAAGTGTAAATTATGTAATCCTTACAAATTACATAGAGGCTATGCAGTACAAATTAAAGGATGTAATTCATGTCTTGAGGAGGTGTGTGACTCTCACCCTAGAGGGCACCTGTGCTCCAATTTTCACTACGATAAATGTGATCAGTGGGAGAATACTTACCCGCTATGATTGGAAAGAATCCTAAACGTGATTTTAGTTTATTTCTACGAGATTGGTATCGTCGTGGATTTAAATTATTCTGGGAAGAGGAATCTGGTCTACGATTCAACTGTTGGGGTAACAAGACAATTTGGTTTCTACGTCATCGTTGTGACGACACTGCCTACTATGACTATAAACCAAGTGATTTTTATTTGGCAGTTACCGAATGTGATTCACCATTTGAAAACACTGTATGTGATATTGCTTCAAATAGACAGATTGAAACTCGTGAATTTCATAATATGAATGCAAATAGTATCATTGACTATACAAAGAGATATGACAAGAGTGAAGTTACATTGTACTGTAGAAAATGTGACCCTGCCTTTGCAGTCAATCAAGATCAATATACAGTGAATCCAAATGATTTACCAACATTAGTGGTTCATGACCGTTACCTATACATCGAAGAAGAAGAAATCTAAAGTGAAGATTTAAAGACATTGTTGTATATATATATGCATTTTATTAA
The DNA here is from genome assembly GCA_027921565.1 of Artemia sinica. Lineage (NCBI taxonomy): Eukaryota > Metazoa > Arthropoda > Branchiopoda > Anostraca > Artemiidae > Artemia > Artemia sinica. Next base: position 49,828,033 of record CM051268.1, read on the forward strand.
TAAACAAATTCACAAACATTTTTTAAGCACTTTACTCTTAGGGCACTGAAATCAATACTGTATAGGTCTGAGAGGATATTTTCCACTAGAAAGTCGTTCAGACGTGGATTGCCACTATAAATGTGGAGAAACTGCTTGTAAGTATAACCGCGACATCGGAACACAAAATATAGTAGTGCATGGAAGCCACAGCTTTTAGTCGTTAGATCCTGCACCCTCTTCCAATTTTGAATAATAGTTTTCCCACTGCTCTCAATATAGTTGCTGATGTGGGGTGTGTAAAATGTATAGGGTAGACCAAGAGGATCAAAAAATTAAATCGTCTTCATTGTTTGAAAGATGCACAGCCAATGACCCGTCAGCACAGTCGACGGACTGCTATTAACAATAATCAAGGTATTGTTGACACTTTGAATTTTTACAAGAAAGTCCGAGGGTAGACAATAGGATTTGTACTGGGACATGTAGGGGTCCATATTAAATACATTGATTATTTGACTGGTGTTCATGGCGCCAAGTCTAGTAGAACACTGCCTTCGGGAGTGATTTCCCAATAGGTTTCATATTGATTTAGTGAGATTAGTGCAATACTCTCAGCCAATGGGTCGGCAAATGTACACTCTAAACGCACACTCCCCGTACGTACTATACTCATATCCTGTGTGCCAGACAAATCCAGAACAATGATACCATGTGTTATAGCAAACATTTCTTCGGTTATACCATTTTCAAATAGTTGAGAGTCATGATCTAGGGTTTGCATGGTCAACTCATACAATGTTCTATAGGATTTATCAAAAGATAGATTGTAGAGTGGGATACCGTTTACTTTGCACACAAGAGATGAAAGTCCAAACATCTCGAATTTATGTGGGCATTCAGTCCATGATCCTATTGCACTGGCGCTTTTTACAAATGCCAAAGCGAGTTTTGATGGAATTTCACCATTGATAAAGGATGAATCGGTGAAGGTGCGTGAGCCCATTGCAATATGACGTTGATTGGTGATTGTATGAGGAACAAGTAGTTTAATATTATTTCCATTGGCTCTCAGTTTTTCCACTGCCAAAGCAACAGAACTCATGACCTGTTGTTTGCGTACATGAAGTATTGCCGAGGTGAGGGAGAGACTTACATCAGGATTGGCAGCAAGTTCTTTTCTCAATATGAAATTGGAGGGTGCAAGCGTCAGTTTTATATCCACTTTAACATTGGGCGGCAGCCATTGGGGTATATTAAATATTTCATGATATATTTTTCCAACTAGATGTAATTCACTAGTTGTAGCATTTTTAAGTGCATCTGTACTATCAGTATTAGTAATATATTCATATCCATTGGAGGTGCCTCTCAATTCCTTGTATGACTTGGGTGTCATCAGCATGAATTGCATATAGCTTGTATAATTTGAGAGATTGTTGCTTGTGCTCACCAGCGTGCCATTGATGTAGACACTAATTTGACGAAATAAATTATGTAATATACAATTTCATAGGATATTCCATCGGCCCGAATTGGCATTGTATTATCGGATTTCCGGACTTTCATTTGTAAATCTATAAATTTTGAAGACTTGTCCATAAAGTAGTCTTCATTGGAATAAATTTGAAAGTGGATATTATCGGAGAGGGGTTGTTGTGGATAAAATTGTTCATAGTATCCATGCTTGACACTCACATCAACATTTTCTGCATTGAATAGATTGAATGAGGCGGTGATTGAAGGTTGAGAATCCTTATGCGGTAGGTAGGACATCTTAGGAGAAGAAATCTAGTTTCGATCTAAGAATTTTCTTCCTGGGGCTTCTTCTTCTGTTTACACTACGTGTCGGCTTTTTCCTTCCTTTCTTTGACAAGAGGGATGATGTCTTTCGTTTCCGACCTGAGTGGAGACTGATGAGTGATGCATTGTTTCTTGACCTTTTTAAGCCTTTACAATTTTGTTTTAATCTCTCGCCAAGGGTTCGCGCACTGGACCTAAGATTTTCCGAAGCACTTTTTTTAAAATCCTTGCCAGAGCCCCAATCGTATAGTGTAGAGGATGCAAAATCTGTCGCAGCCGGTACAAGATATTTTCTAGCCAGTGGTAGTGAAGAGCGAAAGAGCTTAGCAAACCAACTGCCAAGACCGTAGCCAGACATTGACGAGCGACCCTTGTAATAGTCCATTCCATTGCCCTGTTGTCTTGGGCCAAGAGTATTAACATAGCAGTCAATATCAGGACAAGTGAATACCACTTTTTTATTAGACATCTTGTTGAATTTGAACGATGGGACGAAAATGGCATGTAATCACAGCCAAACCTTTTGAAATTGCTATGGGATCACCCAATTCGGTTCTTAGTGTTAACTGACAGAGTTCCAAATAGGAAGTGTTTACGGGAATATACTGAAGATGCTTTATATTGTAGTGGTGAATATGTTCTTGATTGCTTTTCGTTCAAGAACTCGTAGGAGGGGAACATTTGAATTACCAACCCGAGATGTTTCCACAAATGAGGCGTAGAGAAATAAACAAGTGTCTGTGGAGAATGCAGGCGGGTAGTCAGCAAAAATGAAATTAGTGTTTCTGGCACTTTTACCATTGATTATATTGAGCTTAAAGCCAAGAACATCCTTTAGGTTATCATTGAGAATAACCTTTTCGCTGGCAATAGGTGAACTAATGTAGATCTTACCCTCCTCCTTTGAATAGTTGAAATGAAAAGCTCCTTTTTTACGAGCGGAAATTCTTTTATTAATAGAACGACATAAATCATTCATACAGGTGAGTTCCTCGTAGGGTAATTCAATATATGGATAATCCATCCAATTGATTTTTTGAATTTGTTCTTGATCACTTGAGGATGGTGGTGGCGGCCAATCATAGGGTCTAATTTTTATATCATATTTACGATCTTTTCTCAGGATGTCGTAGGTATTTTTGAGAATACAGTCGACAAGAGCCACTTCATACTTTCCGTCGTCGAATTTGATGGTGGGGGAGAGTTTCGTCCAAAAATCACTTGTTCTATTCAAGTCATTGTAGAGAGGATCGGAAACATTGGACATGAAAGTCACATAGAAATCATTGGGCATTGTCAATGTCTTCAGCACTGACCCAAGAATCAAAATCTGAGTTGTATCCTAGCCAGCGAACAAGCAACTGTCTCTTGCCCCTACGAGTACGACTCTTTAATATCTTTTCAATTTGATAAATTTCACTAGTGTTTCTAACTTTTTGCAGTTCATATTCATAAAAACCGCCGAGAATCTCATCATCTTTGGTGTCTCGCAGTTGATATGTCGTGGGCTCGGTGTCCAGGATTTTGGACACTTTAAAAAGTTCAGTGCTCCATAAATAATTCCCCTTTTCAAAAATATTGGTGGTTCTATTAATTCGAACAGTATCACCAACATTGAATTTCTTCTTCACATTTTTTTTTCTTTTTCACCATTGGAATATTGCTTTAGAAAAGCATCAAATGTATTTTCATTGTAGTGAACATCCCGAGGGCTTGAGTTGGACAGAGATCGATGAGGTCGATGGTTGTATATCCGCATGATTTTATCTAAATCATGAATAAAAGCCGGTGTATTTTTCAGGATACAATATCTTGAAATTAATAGACGAATCGTTCTTATTAATCGTTCAGCCAATGCAGCCTTTATCGGGCTGTGACTATGATAAAGTGTTGTATTATATTTCAATAGAACCTTTTGCACATGGGGATTAACAAATTCACTGCCACGATCCGATTGAATTTTTCTATATGAATCCTGTTCAAGAATACTTTCAATGGCCTGAGCAACTTCAACACCTCTCTTTGATCGCAGTGGAATGGCATAGGCATAGCGACTAAAGACACTGATTGCCACCAGAATATATTTGTAGGGTGCATTGTGACGCTGTTGAACTGCGTCTAAAGTTAAAAGATCCGTTTGCATTATATGCAGAGGGAAAAAGGCTTTAGTTTGTCGATATTGTTTGCCGCGAAGCCTGTGATTCCGATGCAGTGTGTAACTCGATTCATTCTCTAGATACTCTTTTGCTTTTTTCAATGTGGTGCCGGAGACAACTTTAGAAAGCGTTTTGGGAGAACTTAAACTTCCCGCTTCACCAATATTTTCATAGACACCTTTCAGAACTTCATCCATTTTGAACGCAAGCACGTAGTGTAATGTCCACTCCCCTTTTGCACACTGGAGGGTGAATTAATTCGTCTTCGCTTTTGACTAGCAGCCACAGGTGTTGTAAAATCATTGCTGCTGCTGCTAATGATAGTATTTTCAAATATTGAATCTTCTTCTTCTTTTTTAAATGGTGGTGTTGGTGTTGTTGGAGGACTATATTCTCTTAGTTTCTTTAGAATTTGCTTATTGCCAATAAGACTTTTGGGAAAGTTTGATACACTTAGAAAGGTGTATAGATTATTGTCAAAGGATAAAAGTCCTTTACGATTCGTCACCATATCACAAATTAAATCAACTAGATTATAACTTTTTCCCTGAATTATAATTCGTTTCCCTGTGCTATCGACTTGAACTTGATGTTCATCACCAGTTTCCAACATGAGATATGATAATACTCTTTTACTCTGTTCTCGATAGGTCACTGGCAATAGTTTTCCAATTTTCGATACAATTGAATTCAATTCCTTCTCCTTTGATTGTGCAGAATCTTGAGGAGATGTTTCCTGTTTAGAGGGATCGGTAACAGTGGCGGCGGTGGGTCTCTCACGATAAGGTTTATGTTTGTCCACACGTCGCAATGCATCTTGAAGTAAAAGCAGTTTTTTGTCATCGGCAATATTCTCATCATTAATGAATTTGCTTAGATTGTCTTCAAAATGTTCGACGGGCGAGAGGACAAGTTCAAATGGTGTCAATTTATAAGTTTTTCCCATTCTCTCTCTAGAGAAAACTGTTTACAAGTCCTGCAATTATTGGCAGTAAAAGTGTGAAAAAGCTACCGCCCGCTTGAAGGAGTCGTTTTCTTTTAAAAATTTTCCCCTTGTTTTTACAAGCCACGGCGCGTACAGTGGAACGATGTTGCTTTGTCTGTTGTCTAACACCTTCTGGCAGTTGAACATTGCCCTCAGTTAAATTTAAACAAAGTTCAGATATTAGATTAATGAAATCATTGTCAACACCATGTTTGAGTATAGCCTTCCTAAGCAAGGGTTTTGAAGTGCTTAAAACGGAAAATAAATGCCGTTGTTCGTGTAGTTTCTTCAGTGTCATAACGGCAACTAATAGCCTTTTCTACTGTTCACCGGAAGATATACTGTAATTTCATTGTTGAAAATGTCGGTGACTACGCGTAGATCCTCGGGTGTGCTCTGATTAAGATCCAGCAAAATGTAACCGTAGGGTTTATTAGTCGCCTGAGTGTACGCTGACAACAGAAATTTAGGGGCGCCGGGGTATATCTGTTTATTGAGAGTTATGAGCGAGCTAGAATCACGAACAACTCGATAGATAATATAGATGGTGCAATTCAAAGCAAGGGTTCGCATAAATTTGCTCTGATGAAACAGATTGTGTAGAACTAGGGTTATGGAAATGTGTTCATGGTGGGAGCGAACAGTGAACAGTTGTAGCATTTCCTGTGAGAACTGTTCAATGGATTCAGCCAAATCATCAATAATCAACCAAGAGTTCGATTCAATACTATTGAAAACATCAAGTCCCCGTATGAATTGTATTGGTATGGTTGTGGCAATTGCTTTTATTTGATCATAGGACTCCTGCCAAATACTATAGCAATAGTAGATTTTTTTCGGTTTTTCCAAAAACATTTTATCGCAATTTTTAATTATTTTAGTTAAGAGTGTTGTTTTCCCCGACATTGAGGGACCACACAGAAACGACCTGAAGGGTGTTTTAAATTGATACATGTTGCTGCTGCTGCTGCTGTTGACAACAGTTGGACTACAACTAACTGTAAATCATACGTGTCCAATGAATAAGTAGTAGTAGTAGCAATAATTTTCCCATAGATCTATCTAGTACGTTAACAAGAGTAACAACAAAAAAACAATATTTCATGGCAGCATTTATTTTGGTAACATGAAAACTCTATTTGTTCAACATGAACCTGACAACGATATGAATAACACTTGTTCAACAAGAACCTGACAACAATATTTCATGATCATTTATTTCGGCAACATGAAAACTCTATTTGTTCGACACGAACAACAATGATAAAAATGACACTTTATGTACAACATAAATAAAAACACTTTTTGTCCATGAAGAGCAACACTTATTGTCTTTAAAAACATTTTTTGTCCATCAACACTTTTCTGTACAACACTTATTGTCTTTAAACACTTTTCTATACAACAACACTTGAAAACAACACTTGAAAAAAAAACACTTGGAACATGAACTAGCACAGTTGAACATTATGAATTTAAAAGTGGGGTCCCCCCCACCCCCCGGGGACCGCAGGGCCGAAGAGCGGCTGCGGACGGGACCCCCCACCCCCCGGGAGCTGCGGGCGGGACCCCCCACCCCCGGGAGCTGCGGGCGGGACCCCCAACCCCCGGGAGCCGCGGTGGAAAAACAGTACAATAGTTGCCGTCACTGCTGCTGCTGCTACAGGTTAGTGGTTGGGTAGTTGAGGTTAGATTAGTTAAATTATGAACGGGTTGGTGGTGGTGTTAGTTAATTTATGAACGGGTTGGTGGTGGTTAGTTGGTTAGTTGATTAGTCAGGTTAGGTTAATTTATCCAGACCAAGTTGATTGCGATAGTCTATGCATTCAACTCGGTCTGAAATACGGTAGTGGCCATGAGGCAGGACACTCACACCATTCTCGAGCACATAGACTTTGTCAGATATACATGACATTGCATTCTTTTCCACTCTCACAGTATAATTTCTATACTGTAGAGAGCGAATTGCAAGCACTTGTGCTCTCGGCACTAGGCTACTTTCTACACAGTCTCTGTACACGCTCATGTTGAAATTGCTCTTTACAAAATGTGTAGGCACCCCTTTACACGCCTTCTTTTCATCCCCACTATGAGTTTTAACGCAATAAACTTTAGGACCCGGGAACACCCCCCTGGATATCAAATCACTCCCCGTCTCTGATTTTAACATTAATAGTTGGTTGGGGGCTTGACGTTTCACCAACTCGGGGTAGAGTGATGGATTCCAGTTGATGAAATCCATCCGCGAGCTGATGTGTTCCCCCTTTTCTAAATCACCCAATAAATCTTCGGTCCCATTTACCTTTAACAGCAGAGAATCTGTATCCCCATAGTAAACTTGAACCTCCCCCTCCCGTGGCCATTGCACCTTGCACACATTGTAAAAAAACGACAACATGAGCTTTTTGGAAATTTCCAGTACTGAACTGCCGCCCGCTATATTCTTGTTCAGTACCACATTTCGCTTTCGCCTGTGTAGAAGAACCATGCCAGTCTCTATGCTCGTGAACGATGTAAAATTGGGATCGGCAATAATTCGTGCACACTCTAGAGGGTCAGTCACGACGTCGCAGCGAGATCTGTTACGTACGCTTTCACACATTTTGCCAAACGCTGAATTTAGGATGAGTTTGTACATTTCCTTCTCCACCTTTGAGTTTGCCCTAGAGCGTTTATCGACAAAAGTGTCGATAAACGTCTTTAAATATGGTCGCTGATTGAACTGCAGGACCCTGTGTATTTTGGTGATTTTGAAACCATTGTTCACCATCCAGTGCAAAAGCACATGGTGAACAACGATATTCTCCTTAGGGTCCAAATCAGCAATCAGTTTTTGCTTAGAGGGAGTCCAGTGCATCCCCATATCCTCAACCAATGATCGATTGTAGGGGCTCAGTGAGTCCCTGCTCACGGGTCGATTGATATAGTGAAAAACAAAATCTTTGACGGAGTCGTGAAGCGCCAGAGGAATGTGACCGTCAATTTCAAAGAACCATCCTTGTGGCCCATTGTCCTCGACGGTGGTAATGTCGGGGAACTCACAAGGATTCTCAAGCCATTGATAGTTCCCACACGGCAAAGAGTAGTGAGACATTGCCGAGGGGTACAATGAGTTCATGTCCAAGAACACTGCATTTGCCTTTGCACCGCTGTTGTTTTGTCCGCTCGGATCGGTTGACAAGACGCGGTCCCCATGAAAAACATACCCTCCCCTCATTGAACGCTCTACAAAAAGGTGCTGATCTACATCTGTGATTAGGCCTATTTCCTCCCTACTAATTTTTAAAATCAAATCCATCACCAATTGGGGTGTGGAAAAATAGTAGCCTATATCTAACCCGAACTCTGAATAGATTTGATCTGTGTTCTTACAGACTATATCCAACAGAGTTAAAACGTCACTGGCCAAGTACAGTCTACAATAATCCCACCCATTTTTACAATCCCCCTTAGACCACACCTTCTTGGCAAACTCATATTTCTCGGCTGTGCATTCACTACTGGTCAGTGAATTGTAAAAAGCTTCAATTGGAGGTAGTTTCACCTCGCTTAAGCGAGCGCCAGAACAGTAATAATCGTATGCGTATACACCTTTGCAGGTCAACAGGTCATACATTTCACTGTCTGGAAAGTGCTGTTTAAGCAAGGGAAAGCTATCAAAATTGTCGCTTTTCTGCACTTGAATCAATTGACTCAATGCCTTGGGAAAAAAACTAAAAGAATCTAAAAACCTGATTTTATTCCAACACGTATGCCCATTATCCACTGCCTGCCATTTCAGCTCGAGAAGCAACAACTTCTCGGCCGATTTGGGAATAATGTTATAGGTAAATGAACTGTTTACCCATGGACTATCTACTCCCCCTCCCTCCCTATGCATACGTGCCAGTGCCAGTAAAATAAATTTTAAGTCGTAATTTGAGTTGTGGATAAAAACAGGGATAAAAAACTGCTGGCTAACATTTAAGTTACACGATTGATGCGCAACCCCTCTAAAATTACTACCCCCAGAAGATATTTCCTGCCACAAGTGATTATGATCTCTGACTTTCCCCCTCCCACCACCTCTTTTCCCTTTAGTCCCCTTATCCCCCTCTACAAACTCCCCCTTACAAACCCAACATATTTTTTGATTTTTAATCGCGAGACGATCCTCTGCAGACAAAACCATTGGGTAATGTGTATTTCTCAAACGAGAAATAGCACCATTAGCTCTGCCAATTAGTTTAGTCAGTGCCTTGACCATACACTCATCCCCCACCTCATCCAACGTTTCTACTATTTCTAACAACCGCATGGTGTTAGAACTGTCTCTTTGCGCATGAGCATAGGACACTGCAATAGCTTGATGTTCTTTGACTCGGTTTGGAAATTGGGGATCGTTCACCTCCACCAGCTTAGCTTCACAGTCCAAAGATATTTTGTTGCACTGGAGGAGGGTGTTTAGGAAATTTTAAAACGTAAAATGGCCCTATCCCCTGAAACCGTTTCCACTGTCTGGTAGCCATGCCGTCTACAATGCCTCATGTGATTTTGCAACTTTAATTCAGTCCAAATCGAGAGAGGCATGTTGGACAGTAGAAACGGGTCCCCCTAGTCTTACCCTCCCCCAGAACTCTACTGATGTCTGTAATAGGATTAAAATGGCCAATTGAATTGGCAAGGTCACTAGATGGGGGTGTATACAACAACCAAACCCAGTGTCTGACTAATTCAATTGACGGGCCCCTTACAGGGAAGACCACCCCCTTCTTTTTTAAACGAACCCCATCTTCAAATTCAGTTTCATACTGAACCACAGTAACGCCGATATTTAAATGGGCATTAGCCCTTTCAAAAATATCAATAGATTTTAGCGTTACTGGGTATTTTCCTTCTAAACAAGAGAAATCTACAATGGGGAAATTGGACCCTTCCTTCCCATGTACAGCCCAATCGTCTAAATTCGTCTTGGTAGCGTCACGTGCTAGAGGCTCGAATGCTGATTTGAGGAAAGCATACTTGAAACATTTTTGACCTGTTTCAAAACAGATCCGCTGGACACCTTTACAACCTTCTAGACCTGGATTATATTTTAAAACTGTACCCTTATCCCTATTCCCGCCTCTTAAAATAAAATCTTTCTTAAATTTACAAATATTAACGCTTAAATTTTCAATAAATAAAACTACAGAGCCACTTCCACTTTCGTTAAAGTTCTCAAGATGCGTATAATTTGACCTACCCACTCCGAAAAAACACCCTCAAAATTTTCTAAGTTCGAATAAATCAAACGCATCTCGGAATGTATATAGTGGTGGTAAACTTCGTTTTTCCCCTCATTTAAATAGAACACCTTTAAAACAATAGAAACCTTAATTGAATCCCTCCCCCCACCCCACAGTTGAATTTGGTTCTCCAGCAGTGCACGAATTTTATCTACACAGACATGCACAATTTCTAGAGGATCAAACACAAATTTTCCCCCATAAGTGAATTAAATGGATCCCCAAAAGTCGCAGTGTAAACAACTATTGCATTTAAAATTGTGTTGGACAGCTGAAAGTCTGGCAAAGTCGTGAATTGGACATTAGCCCCCTCCCCCTCTTGTATATCATCAAGACTCCCTCCCCCAAGTTGTTCAACAATATTTGGGGTATGCGAATGCTCCACTTCAGTTGTTTGAAGTGGATTCGTTAGGGTATCGGAGGCTGGAGGAGGAGGAGGAGGGTTCCCCGTTAATTCGTTTGTAAAATCCTCCAAAAGCTGTAGTGTGTTTGGGCTCAAGTCCCCCTGCCCAACTGCGCTATAATCTACATTTAAAAAATCATCTAAAAAATCATCAATATTATCAGGTATTTGCTCATTAACGATACCACTCCATGGTGAATTGCTGGGGGACTCCACATGTGCCTCCTCTCCTTCACCAACTGATGACGATGGTGACAATGAATAAGGGACCAATGCTCCAATCTATAAAAGAAAAAAATAGCTTATTTTCAAAGTGTTCAAATCATCCCTACTGTTTTTAAAATTTGGATTATTATTTACGTATTATTTAAAACGCGCTTAGTAGTAGTACTAGTAGCAGTATGCGCATAGTAGCATTTGGTTAATTCAACTGAAAGTTCCAATTTCCAACTTAATATAAGATATTTACAATCTAAAACGCCGCTTTACATAAAATTGACAATTTGATTTTGTTCAAACAACCCCCTTTCCCAATTTCCAATATTTAATGCTCCCCCCTCCGAGCCGGTCATCGCAACGCATCCCGACGCGCTTCCCCCGCAGCGCTTTTCCGCGGCGCTTCCCGCGGCGCTTCTCGAGCCCACCAGCGCTTCCCGGGAGCCGTGGCGGCTCCCAGCCGTTTACATAATGTCCAAAAAAAAGAAATATTGTTAGACCATAAGTCGTTTCAAAGATCACGTACAGGTTGTGAACCCATTAGCTTAATAATTGTAAGCCGCGTCTGTTCTGTTCCAAGACTGTTCAGCAGGAAAATACAATTAAATGGGAAACCGTTAACTCTTATTGCCAATGCTAAGCCCTAATTCTTGGCAAGTTGTAAGCTGTCAAAATATTGCGCAAATTAGAATCCATATGTGCAATGAGAAAAATGGGATAATCTCTGTCCTTTCCCATAAAACTATAATATTCAATTGTGAAAAATAGCATTTTGAGTTTCATAGTGGAGAGATAGCAGTAAAAACTAGAAATTACCTAAAAATATTATTATGAGATATCGAAGAGATAGCAATAGTGGGGGAACAGAGAAAATAGCAAAGATTAGAAAAAGAGCGGTTTGACAAGCAAAAAAATTACATTATATTTAGATATCTCTGAGGGAGGGGGGGGGAGCAGAGAAATTTAAAATAATGGTTGGGGGCGAGGGGTTAATATTTTAATATCTTTGAGATACACTTTTACACAGTGTTGAAAAATAGTGAAAAGAAAAGACTAAAAGACATTGGAAGAAATAGATATATATTTCTATAAGATAGGTAGGAAAAATGCTCACATTTGCAAATCCTGGCTGCACTTGGGTGCCGGATGGTCCAGGTAGCGTGTGTTCGAGGGCAACCTCATGATTTTGTATAGTTCCTGAGAGCCTCGACAATGTAGGATAAGAGGATGACGGGTAAGCTACCTCACAATTTTCCGCAACTGCGGCATTGAAAGCATCCATCCACTCTCTTTTGGGTTTTCGGCCTGGCTGTATTGTTGCCTGTGCAGATGAAACTTGGGCAGGCAGTGTAGAGCTGGAGGGCATCGGACAGCGGCCATATTGAACAACTGTTGCCTTCGTAGGGGTTTTACCGTAGAGCTCTCTTAGTGGGAGGTGGCACACATTCTTCACCATTGTCCTTAAAGGAAGAAAAAATTTAGTATAGAAAATAATTTCACCCTTTTTTTACAGAATGAAAATTAGTACCCCCTTCTACAGAATTTATTGTCAGACATAATTTTGTCTAGAAAAATTTCTATTTTGTTACTAATAAAAGCGCTAACCCCCTCCCCAACAAAAACACTGGGTTCAAAATCGACCCCCCCCCCCCTAAATTTTGGAAAATTAACCCACCCTAGGTCTAACCTCTCATTGAGTTAATCTTGCGATTTTTTTGCAAGCGCAATGCAGATCAATAAAGAATGTATCTTACTGCCTTTTATTCAAATGCTACAGTTAAAATCGCTAAAATGTCAAAGAGAAATGGTTAGACACTGAAGCCCAAAACAATTATCTTTTCATTTCTATTTTTTCACTATTAAAAGTGCTAACCCCTTCCCCAACAAAAATCCTGGATACAAAATTGACCCCCTCCCTCCCCTAAATTTAGGAAAATTAAGCCACCCTAGGTTTACCCTCTCATTGAGTTAATCTTGCGTTTTTTTTGCAAGCGCAATGCAGATCAATAAAGAATATATCTTACTGCCTTTATTCAAATGCTATAGTTAAAATCGCTAAAATGTCAAAGAAAAATGGTTTATCAAAGTTAAAAACCATAGTTTTCACGCCCCCCTCCTGGGAATATAAAAGAAACTTTATCGAAAGATTTGAAAATAATCCGTTTCACTTCTCCAAATAGAGATTGCATAGGCCTGCGCTAAGTTATTGCAATTGTCTGAAAGTGTTTTAATTTTGACGGAGAAACAGTTCCTTTGACTTGGCCGCCGCTATTGTAAACACACAGGAAAAGAGTGACAGCTAATTTTAACCTCGCGCTAGAGAGCCATGTCAAGACAGAACGGCATAATGCTTTAAGAATTGACGGAAGTCAGTGGTCGCTTTTAGCTAGGATATAGAATGCTTAAAATTGTATAAATTTAACGAAAAAAGAAAATTATTTCTATTGTGATTATTACCGTTGTAAAAACAGTGGGGGAGGGGTTAGTTTTTGAGGGTAAAAAGAACATATGTTATGTTTTCTATCGAGTATAAAGATAGCATGGAGGTGTTTTGTATTGTGTGGGGAAGGGGGACTTAAATATACTGGAGGGTGACCAAGGAAAATAATTTTATTTTGAAAATAAAAATTAAAAATGTACTCACATTGCTAATTGTGGCTGCCAAGGCTTCAAGCACATCAATAATTTCAAGTGTTCTATCCATTGTCAGGTTACTTTACTTTCTGATAATTTAATCACAATGCATGTCCGTTATATACGAAATCTCAAGGGTGAATTGTTATGTAACGGGGAAAAACCATATGTAAGCAAGCCCTCTGATTGGCTGAGAAGGAAACACGTGATCTAACTGTTTCCTATTCCTGGAAACTCATAACATTCGCCTCGAGCATGCACTTACCCAAAACAACAACAACATCAAATACTGTTTCCTATTTCTGGACACCTTGACATTCACCTCGAGCGTGCACTTGGCCAAAACAACAACAAATAAATCGACCTTGGAAAAAGATGTCATTGACCCCATTAACCACGTGTTCTCCCTAGGGACTCTATGCCCATATTAGGAGTCCCGTCACGAACTCATGAGGCCTTTCTACTGTTTCTACGTCGACCCCTTCCATATGAAGTGTCCTGCTCTAAAGAAAAAGATAATAAATAGTACATCGTGCCAACATCGTTCTTATATGCCCTCAGGGCATAACTTAAAACCCTTGCCCCGAGGGTTTCGGGGGAGTGTCCTCCTGAAAAAATATTTTCTATCTGGAAATCAACTAAGCTGAACAAAATGGCTATTTCAAAATTTTGTTTGGATGTGTTTGGGGGAATGATGGGCGTGGGGAGGGCTAGTTGCCCTCCAATCACTTTCGACTATTAAAAAAGGCACTAGCCACTCCAATTTCCAATCAAATGAGCCCTTTTCGAAGTTTCTACGACAACTCCTTCGATGCGAAGTGCCCAGCTGAAGAAAAAAAAACATTGTGCCCACATCGTTCTTTACTTAGGCAGCGCTAGCGCGCTGCCTATGATTTCTTGACATTTTGGGGGTGTTTCTTCCCTTTTTGACAATCAGGCATATTTTCTCAAGCTTGCTGCTTTTGTTGGGTAACATTAAACCTAATAACTCTTGTATACCTGTACGTGTTTAATCGCGTACCCAGGGTTAAAAAAATATTGGAGGAGGGCTACCACCACCTCAAATCCAAATCTTTAAATCAGAATTCAATTTTAGCACAGCAGTGGTTTAAGAAAAAGATTCGGTTAATATAACGTCTTAATTATAATTTAATAAAAATAAACTGTTATGTCCACAATTTGAGGAGATTTTGATTTTTGTATTAAAATCAACTTGGTTGAAGCGATGAAAAAACTTGATAGTGATGGCTAATTAGAGTAAAGCCAAGGCAGATAGTCTATGAGAAGCGAAGCTGGCGTAAGTTTTCAGAATTGTATAAAATCATTCATTTCACTTGTTGATAGGTAGTCTATGATCCATTCTAGGGCAGAACTAAGGTAGATAGGCATAAGAGCAAGGATAATTCAAATGGTCAATTAGTTATGCGACCCATTTGAAGGCGATTGGAGACCCCAAATAAAATGTTTTCAAAAATTTCTGACTAACCATTGTCCAAGGCCGTATCCAGTGGGGTTTAGGGGGTTTGAACCTCCCCTCTCCCAAAATATTTGTCCGACTCGTAAAAGCGTATCAAAAACGGATGCAAAAAAAATTTAGTTGTTTTGAGGGTATTTTTGTGACCCCCTCCCCTCAACCCGAAAAAAAATTCTGTGAAAACACCCCCCGAAAAAAATCCTGCATACGCACCTGCTATGTCCACTGGACTTGGAGGCAATTGGGCAACTGAGATTGCTCATATTAAATGAGCTTTGCCTATTGGGAAAGCCCAATGAAATTGCAATGGGGATGACCGAGATTTTTGGGTTGACTCATGGCGGACAATTTCCACTGGAATTGTAGGTAAAACGGGGGACTTGAGTCACTTGGGCTCGAAGGCAAAAGCGACCTAAGCATAATAGGCCCGCTTACCTAGACTATCAGGAGAGCGACCAAGTTTTAGGATTGACACATGATCGACAGGTCCCCTGGACTCGCAGGCGAACGGCGTGACCTATATTTTTCATAACGTTTGGGTAAACGGAACAGGTAAACGGTGTGAGTAACTATGACTCTATCTTCTAGACAATTCGAACCCGGTGAAAATTTCCCCCGGACAATTACACTTAACCTTTCCACGTGTAAAATTGGGTCAGAAAAGAGAAAGCAAGACAAATAAAAAGAATTTCATATAGGAATTCTGGCCACAACCCCCAGTGTAAAATTTTCCTGGAAAGTTCACCCCCCTAAAACTTCCTTTTCCCACGGCAAATTCTTCCTATGGAAAATCCCTAGAAAAATGTATGTATGCTTCCCGATAACAAAGACTATACGGAAACAATGAGTGAATTTTATAACTTAAAGACCTTTCCCCAGGCTCTATGGGGGTCATATTATCCCTAAAGGCACAGTTATTGGTCCTTCAAACTATGCTGAACAAAATAGCTGTAGCAAAGTTTTGACCGGTCAACTTTTGGGAAAAAGGGTTGTTGGAGGAGGGCTAGCTGTCCTCCAATCTTTCTGTCACTTAAAAAAAAAAACACTAGAGCTTTCAATTTCCACTCGAATGAGTCCTCTCTCGATATTCTAGGACAATTGATTCGACACAATCATCCATGGGGAAAAAAACAAGCAGCCGTGATCTTTCTTTTGGCAGAAAAAAGAATATAAAATTCCAATTTTTGCAGAAGGTTACTTGAAACATCTACGACAGGATACTCTGATACGCTAAAGCTGATGGTGTGACTTTCATTAAGATTCCTTAATTTTTCAAGGCTATATCCCCTTTTTTCGAAAACCAAGCAAATTTTCTTAGGATCATAGCTCTTGATGGATAACATAAATCTTAATGAATCATACATATTTGGAATCAGTGTGATAATTCATTTCTTTTTGTGTATCTATTGATATAGAAATTTCGTTTTTTACAGTTTCGGTCACTATTGAGCAGAGTCGCTCCTTTCTTACATTTCGTTACCACGAACTGTTTGATGAATTAATCTTTATTGTATAAAGACCTGTTCGTCAAAACTATCGAAAATCCAAGACTCATTTTTTCGTCGATTCTCTCTCCTATAAATGTTACAATGGGTAACATCCAACCTTTATAATTATCGCGGTCGAGAACTCCATGGTGGAAACTACAAGTGGCCTTGCTTGTAGATCATAGGTGTATGCACTTTTGTAACTTCAGTCCTGCCTTTGTCACTACCTTATATGCATAGAAGGTGTGTACGTGTTTCTATGCCCATTTCTCTCAAAAAGTTACTAAAAATTCCTCCCAAAAAGTCTTATATATTATTATTAAATTATGCGCATTCGTTTTAAACGTTTCTCCCTAAAAAATATGGTGCCCAAAACTCCGGAGGACAGGACGTGTTTACTTTACTAGCTACCTTAGCTTAATAAACCGAGTATGGCCACTGGCCACTGGCCAGTGTCGTCGTGATAAAAACAAAAGATTTAATAACTTGCAATTTTTTTCTAAAATGAGTTGGAAAGTAAAAAATGATTCCTCTAGATTCACAGGATTTTTTTTTGTTTTGTCATGCATGGCTTTAAAACGTGGGCTCTTCGAAAGTGGGACGAAAATATGCTAGGTGTTTTCCAAAGGAGTTGTCCGGGGATAGTTTAGGTACTCGTCTGACTGACTGTATATCAAACAATAATCTGTAAGAAAGTGGGAATTATGAAGAATACGGAGGAGCCCGAAAAAAAAAGTAAAAAATACGCAGGACGGTACGCAACATTGACAGACGCCAAAAAATCTCAACTAATCAGGCTACTTTTGTGATATTGAATAATGACCTGAAGGACATTCAGAAAATCTTGGGTCAATTGTTATTTAGCAAGAACCATCCACAAGATGAGGCTTTCGGTCTATGTTCCATGGTTGACATAGGAACTTCATTGCACCTGATACCGATACGGTTCTAGTACAGTTATATTGCGTCCCAAACTCCTATTTAACGGCTTGATATATAGATAAAGAATTGAGTTTGTCAGCTTGCTAGCGAAACTATTCCATAATTGCTTTAACACAGATATCTAATATCCTTAACTTCTTGTCACGGAAAGGTAACTTTTCCGCATATAGAAGTAAAATGGACTTGTGACATCTTTTTAACATTTACTGATTCTGTCACTTTAATGTGCTGTTTTGTTAAACTTATCACTATAGTCATCGCATATCATAACCAAGTTTAGATGTATATTCTTAATCTGATAAATAATTTTATTTCTTTTGTTATTCTAATTGAACATTCAACTTCACAAATTTAGCACTGAATCAAAGTGAACAACACTCACGGACGGTTTTTGCAAGGTTATGTTAGCATCATTTTATGTGAAGCAAAATGATTATGTTTCTTCCATGTTTTGCTGTTAAACTAGCATAGATACCTGTCTTCTAAGCATTAGAAATAAGACGGTGTAGAAATAGAAGCCTTAGCTCAATTCCGCGGTCTATATTTCAGGGTCCCACCCTAAAACTTTTACCTGCTTAACTTGTGGATGATATTTATTCATGGTGCGAGGCCACTGAATTTAGGGTTTGGATCAAGGCCGTGTCCAGGGGGGGTAGTTTGTTTGAACCCCCACCCCCCTGCGAAATGTTTGTCCAACTCGTAAAAACGTAACGAAAGTAAATACAAACCAGTTTTTGATGCATTTTTAAAGTTATTTTTGTAAAACCCCCCAAAAAATCCTTTTGTGAACACCCTCCCCCGAAAAAAATCCTGGAAACGTCCCTGGTATGGGGTATATTTAGAGTTATTTTTCCATGATTTGGCTAGGTGAAAGGTAATTACGGTAATAAATGTGTCTTTTTATGCTTTTTCTGATTATACTGATTCCTTACTTTGCAAATTTTATTTTGACCTCTTAAAGAGACCTATAAAGTGACACCCTGTTCTTCACTATAGAAATGGTTAACAGCAATTCTGGAAACTACCTTATAAAACTCAGGAGCATTTAATGATCTCATTCTTGAAAGTATGTTGCTTCATTAGCTCCCCACCCCCCCCGCACAGATAGATAATTAAACAGTACACTCTATATTCTCGAACTATATTTTGCGATAGCGCGGCTATTATATTTATCAGGGCCTGATTTGATATTATATTTATCAGGGTCTGATTTGATATTATATTTATCAGGGCCTGATTTGATATTATATTTATCAGGGCCTGATTTGATATTATATTTATCAGGGCCTGATTTGATAATATATTTATCAGGGCCTGATTTGATATTATATTCCTCAGGGCCTGATTTGTCACTAGTTGCTCTTCGTTTTTCCCCAGAATTGTGTCCGTTGAAATTTCTATTCAAAGAATCAACAGGGAGGTATAAACACTTTTGGAAGAGCATCCCACATAGAGGTGCAGCGTCTTACTTTGAACTTTGAACTTTGACTTTATTGAATATAAACACACAAATAAAACACAACTCCGGGCACTGATCAATGATCCCCAGGGCCTAAATGTAGCCCCTGGAGAACTCGAGTATTCATATAAATATTATCACTGATTCTTGACAAAACAACAGTGTTAAACTTTGAAAGAGAAAAAAAAATACTGAAAAAGGCACTGCGCACTACATAAAAAAAGAGAGAGTCCTAAACATTATTCATTTGTACTAGTAGAAAGAAGATGTTTCTTATAATGGCATCGAAATGACGGAACTGAAGCAGAATCTTTCATTTCCAGCGGAATACTGTTCCATAATTTCACTCCAACTTATTTGATTGAAAAAGCTGCTCTTTGCGTGTGACAAATATCCGAGATAAGAGAAAAATGTGGAGATAACGACGTTGGATAAGCATGATAATAGGACGATAAATGAAAAAGGACAAATTGTGTTTGTCCTGGGGGTGCTAGACTATTCAAGTATTTATACATGAAAACAGCAGTTTAGAGCTGGCAAACTTGTCTTACTGTTAGCAGCTGAGATTTAAGAAAAACTTCTTTAGTAATAAGTTTATTAAAATTAATTGATTTTACAGCTCTATTTTGTAAAATTTGAATTCTCTTTAAATTGTAACAGAAAGAATTAGCCCAAACGTAACAACTATAATGCATATAAGGATAAACAAGAGTAAAATAAAGGGTTCGCAAAACTTTTTGCGGAAGAAAATTTTTAAGTCTATACAAAATCCCAGATCCTCTTGCATTTTTTATAGATATTGAATTTAAATGTTCTTTCCATGACAATAATTCATCAATGATTAAACCTAAATATTTAAATTTTAAAACCCTATCAAACAGTTCGTGGTAACGAACAGTAAGTAAGGAGCGACCCGGTTCAATGGTAACCGAAACTGTAGAAAACGGAATTTTGATACCAATAGATACATCAAAAGAATCAGATTTTAATGCTGATTTCAAATATATAAGCTTTATCAAGTTTAAACCTACCTATCAAAAGTTACGCGCCTGAGAAAATTTGGCTGATTTTCAAAAAAGGGGAAAGACCCTCTAAAAGTTATAGAACCCTAATGAAAATCACACCATCATATTTAGCGTATCAGAGAACCCTACTGCGGGGGTTTCAAGCTCCTATCTACTAAAATGTGGAATTTTGCATTTTTTGCCAGAAGAAAGATCACGGATGCGTGTTTGTTTGTTTTTTTCCCAGGGTTGATCGTATCGACCCAGTGGTCCTAGAATATCGTGGGAGGGCTTCTTCGAACGGAAATTAAAAGTTCTAGTTCCCTTTTTAAGTGACCAAAAAATGGAGGGCAACAGGCCCCCTCCCACGCTCATTTTTTTCTCAAAGTCACCCGATCAAAATTTTGAGATAGCCATTTTGTTCAGCATGGTCGAAAATATGATAACTATGTCGTTTAGGATGACTTACTCCCCCAAACTCCCCGGGGGGAGGACTGAAAGTTATGAACTTTACCCAATCTTAACATATAGTATTGGTTATTGGGAAGTATACAGACGTTTTCAGAGGGTATTTTTTCTGGTAGTGGGGGGGGAGTGGTTCGGGGGTTATGTGGGAGGATCTTACCATGAAGGAAGTTTTCACGGGAGAAGGGACATTGCTATGAAGGGGGCGCCGGATTTCCCGGCATTATTTAAAAAAAGATCAGAAATTATATATATAAAAAAAACAAGTTTTTTAACTGAAAGTAAGGAGCAACATCAAGACTTAAAACGAACAGAAAACATTACGTATATGATTGGGTTCACCTGCTAGTCATTACCTCGCTCTTTAAGCCAAAGATTATTTAGTACTTTCATAAGAGCTATTTATTCTAATTAACGGCATTTGTGATTAAGGGGTCATTTTTAAAGAATTTGAACAAAATTCGAACTTTAGCTTAAAGAGCAAGGTATTGACTAGGGGGCGAACCCTCTAATATACGTATTAAAAATTTAATAATATAGAGGTTCGTTACGTAAGTTAATTCGTAAGTTACGTATATTTATTACTAATAAAAACGTTCGTAAATAAAATTAAACAGGTTTCGAGAAAGCCATTTAACCAAATAAAAGTAAAATTAATATTCTTTTTTTTTTTAATTATTCACGTGCGGTGAGCCAAAATCAAAACCTGCATTAATTCAAAAATGTTCAAAAATTTAAAAAAAAACAAGTTTTTTTTAACTGAAAGTAAGGAACGACGTTAAAACTTAAAACGAACAGAAATTATTCTGTATATGAAAGGGGCAGTCCCCTCCTCAACGCCTCGCTCTTTACGCTAAAGTTTGACTTTCTCACAACTCTTTTTTTTTTTAAACAATGAAAAACTTTAGGGAAATATGGCACCCCCTTCCTGAAAATTTCCCTTCCCCCAAGGAAATATCCTCCATGGAAATATCCTCCGACGTAACAAAGGGGGCCAAGCTGCCCTCCAATTTTTTCGGTCACTTATAGAGGGTACTAGAACTTTTAATTCCCGTTCGAATGAGCCCTCTCACGATATTCTACGACTACTGGATCGATACGATGACCCCTGGAAAAAAAAATAAACACGCATCCGTGATCTTTCTTCTGGCAAAAAATATAAAATTACAAATTTTTGCTGATAGGAGTTTGAAACATCTACAGTAGGGTTTTGTGCTATGCTGAATCTGAAGGTTTGATTTTCATTAAGTTAATCTTAAAAGTGACCCGGCTCAATGGTAACCGAAACTCTATAAAACGGGATTTTGATACCAATAGATCAAACAGTTCGTGTTAACGAACTGTAAGTAAGGAGCGACTCGGCTCAATGGTAACCGAAACTCTAAAAAACGGAATTTTGGTACCAATAGATACATCAAAAGAATCAAATTTTAATTTTGATTTCAAATATATAAATTTCATCAAGTTTAATCTTACCCATCAAAAGTTACGCGCCTGAGAAAATTTGGCTGATTTTCGAAAAAAGGGGGAAAGACCCTCTAAAATTTATAGAACCTTAATGAAATTCACACCATCATATTCAACGTATCAGAGAACCCTACTGTAAAGGTTTCAAGCTCCTATCTACAAAAATGTGGAATTTTTCATTTTTTGCAAGAAGAAAGATCACGGGTGCGTGTTTATTTGTTTGTTTGTTGTTCTTTTTTTCTTTTCCCCAGGGGTAATCGTATTGACCCAGTGGTCCTAGAATATCGTAGGAGGGCTCATTGGAACGTAAATTAAAAGTTCTAGTGCCCTTTTTAAGTGACCCAAAAAAATGGAGGGCAACTAGGCCCCCTCCCACGCTCATGTTTTTCTCAAAGTCACCCAATTAAAATTTTGAGATAACCATTTTGTTCAGCATAGTCGAAAATCTAAAAAATATGTCTTTTACGATGACTTAATCCCCCACAGTTCCCAGGGGAAGGGCTGCAAGTTATGAACTTTGCCCATTGCTTACATATTGTATTGGTTATTGGGAAGTATACAGACATTTTCAGGAAGAATTTTTTTCTGGTGGGGGGGGCTGGAGGAGAGGGTTACTCGGGATAATCTTTCCGTGGAGGATGTTTCTTTGGGGTAAGGGATATTTCTATGAAGGGGGCGCCGGATTTCCAAGCATTATTTAAAAACGATCAGAAATTAAATTAAAAAAAACAAGTTTTTTCAACTGAAAGTAAGAAGCAACATTAGAACTTAAAATAAACAGAAATTATTACGTATATATGGGGGTTCTCCCCCAAGTCAATACCTCGCTCTTTACGCTACAGTTTTTTTTTAGTGCTTTCAAAAGACCTATCTATTCTAATTAAACGGCCTTTGTGATTCAGGGGTTTGTGAATTAAAAATTTTTTAACTTTTAACGTAAAGAGCGTGGTATTGACTAAGGGGAGAACCCCATCATATACGTAATAACATATACGTAATAAATAAAAACAATAAGAAAAAACAAGCGATACGGCTCAATAGTAATCGAAACTTTTAAAAACGGAACTTTGATGTCAATAAATGTATCAAAAGAATGGGCTTATAATGCTGATTCTAAATATACATATTTTATTAAGTTTAGCATTGCTCATCAAAGGCTACGAGCCTGAGAAAATTTACCTGATTTTTTAAAAAGGGGGAAACATCCCCTAAAAGTGAAAGAATTTTAATAAAAATCACACTGTCAGATTCAGCGCATCAGAAAACCCTATTACATAGGTTACAAGCTCATATCTGCAAAAATATGCAACTTTGTATTTTTTCCCAGAAGAAAAATATACGAATATAGAAGTTCGTTACCTGAAGTTAATTTGTAAATTACGTCAGAACCAAATTAGAGACAGCCATTTAGCAAAGAAAAGTAAAATTTTTATGCAAATTTTGTTTACTTATTCAATGACGGTGAGCCAAAATAAAAGCTGCATTAACTAAAAAACGATCAGAAATTAAATAAAAAAACAACTTTTTTAAACTGAAAGTAAGGAGCGACATTAAAACTTAAAACGAACAGAAATTATTACGTATATGAAAGGGGCTGTCCCCTCCTCAACGCTTCACTCTTTACGCTAAGGTTTGACTCTGTCTCACAACTTTATTTTTTAAAACACTAAAAAACTTTAGCGTAAAGAGCGAGGCGTTGAGGAGGGGACAGTCCCTTTCATATACGGAATAATTTCTGTTCGTTTTAAGTTTTAATGTCGCTCCTTACTTTCAGTTTAAAAAACTTGTTTTTTTTATTTAATATATTAAATGTCCATCAGCTGTTAAAGATAGTTCAGTGTTTACCTTTTTAATAGTAGAAACAATCATGTAATTTGTTTTTTTAATATTAAAAAGCTGTTCTTCAAGAATTCGGTGCAGGACGCCATCTTGTTGTTTGTAATTAGGCCAGTGCGTGTTTCTGGGTCTTTCTACTTTCTAAGATAGTGAAAAGTCCGCCCTCTTAAATTTGTTAAATATTTTGCGTACAGAGTTTTTCCATGATGTCACATCTTCTTTTGGCATTGATAATCTTTGCGCTAACCTATTAAAAGAATTGTCCAAAATTAGCAATTGCTTTTTCTATAGCTTAATGACAAGACTAGTTTAATGATAAAAACTTGAAACCAATGCATGTTATATGTTACACATCATTTCTTTGAAGCTTATCGAGACGAAAAAGTAAAGAACATTGAAATAAATCTCACATGTTCCGACATTTGAAATATTTGCCGGATTAACTTTTTATAGCTTACTGTCAACTCCTTAAGCCTCAGTTTTGAACTTGAATAATTTGAGCTGCAATTCTAGTATTTTTTCTCTCCCTTGTGCGTTTTAACGACATGTTCAATCATCAGTAGATTAGAAATGTGTTGTTTGCAATTTTACATTTGTCACCGTAGTTTTGTCATTAGTTTTAAATAGGAAAAATGCCGATATGATTTATCCTCACAGCTTATAAAGAAATACGTCTTACATCACACCGAGATCATGATCGCATTGAATCAAACTATCTAAGCATTGTGGTGGAAAATATATTTTCCTTCGCTTGTGCCACCTGCTGATTACATGCCTCATTTTAATATTTATATGCAAGTACTAGTTTTTTTTTCTTTTTTTTCAACGCTAGGTTTTATTAGGACTAAGATTACTGGAATTTCAAGGGACTCCTTTTAATTAAAGGGTTGTTCAGAATAACAAGGTTTGAGTCGACAAATCAGATGAACAGGGTGCTGAGGTGGGTGGGGCTCGGAGGAGGCCTCACCAAGGAGGATTTTTATTTCACTCCTCCATAAGCTTGTAAAGTATGAGATTTTTTTTGCTAGGCCTTGATAACTTTTTCCATAGTTAACCCCATCCCTCTCCTCCTGAATCAAAATGCTCAGTATAGGCGTGTATAGGTATAACGGCCCTCTGGGCTGAGCCTGATTTTAGAATTCTAACTTTCGACTTTGCTCTTTGCTTCCGAAAGAAGAATTTTTGATTTTCTTATGTTTTTTTTAAATATACACAATAAATTTTACACAAAACATTTATTTAACTTGGGCTATGAAAATATTATGTAAACAAGATTTTTTTTTTTTTAATAGGGCACTAAACATAAGTTTCACTTCTAAAAATCCTTTAAAATTTTTAACAAGATGCAACTTTGACACGTAAATAGAGCCCCAGCGGTATGTTATAATTGGTATCTCTGATAATTTCCACATAATTAATTCAGTTATTAGGATTTTTTTTTGGGGGGGGGGCTTACAAAAAATCTTTAAAAAACTCATCAAAATGTTTTTATATTCATTTTTGTCACGTTTTTACGAAGCGCACAAAAATTGGGGGAAGGGGGTTCCAACCCCTAACCCTCTTGATGCGGCCTTGTTCCCTGGTTATACTTCCTGGCCCTTTCAGTCCCGAAGTCGCACCAAAAGTGCCATTTTGGTACCATCGATCAGTTTACCGTAGATATTAAGACGAATTTAAAAGACATAATTGTTTTCAACTTAACCTGCGATGTTGCAGTAGCCTGCTAGCTTTAGCCTAAAAAAAAAAAGAAAAAAAAAGTTAGAAATTGAAAAAAATGCATTCTAACCTAACTTCATGTCTAACTAGCTGTTTAATACTAACTATTAAATTAAAAAGAAAGCTTGTTCAACTGAAAGTAAGGGTTGCCCCCTCCTCCAAACCTCGTTCTTCACGCTGAAGTTTTTTTACATTTAAAAAAAGTTACTTATTGTTCTAAACGACCTTTGTGTTTCAGGAGTCGTTATTACAGAACTGGGACAAAATTTAAACTTTGGCGTAAAGAGCTAGGTGTTAAGGAAGGAGTAACCCACTCGTACACGAAATAATTTCTGTTCGTTTTAAGGTTTGATATTGCTGCTTACTTTCAGTTGAAATAACTTTTTTTAATTTAATTTCTGATCATTTTTTAAATAACGCCAGGAAATCTGGCTCCACATCGGCGGAAAAATCCCCATCCCCACGTAAATATCCTCTAGGCAATTTAATCCTGGTGAAAATTTACCCCGGACAGTTACCCTTAACACCTCCACGCTTAAAATTGAGTCAGTAAAGAGAAAGCAAGACATATTAAGAAATTTTGTATTGGAATTTTGGCAAATTCGCCCAGTATACAATTTCCCACGAAAAGTTCACCCCCTGGAAAATTCCCTGTCCATGGGAAATTATCCCTGTGCATAGTACCCCCAGCAAGAAATTCGTCCTCTCCTCCCCACCCGAAAAATGTTTGAGTACTTCCCAAAATACTAATACTATATGTATACAATGGGCAAATTTTTTAACTTAAAGACCTTTCCCACAAAGGCTGTGGGGGGTCATGTTCTCTCCAAAGACATAGTTATTAGGCCTTTCAACTATGCTGAACAAAATAGCAATCTCATAACTTTCTTCAGACGATTAAGGAAAAAAGTGGCGTGGGAGGGGGCTTAGTTGACCTCCAATTTTTTGGTCACTTAAAAAGGACGCTAGAACTTTTAATTTCCATTAAAATGAGCCCTCTCCCAATATTCTAGTCCTACTGCGTCTATACGATCACCCCTGGTGAAAACAAACGAACAAAAAACAACAACACACCCGTGATCTTTCTTCTGGCGAAAAGTACAAAATTCCACATTTTGCAGATAGGAGCTTAAAACCACTACAGTAGGATTCTCTAATACGCTGAATCTGATGGTGTAATTTTCATTCAGATTCTATGAATTTTAGGGGGTCTTTCCTCCTTTTTTCGAAAATCAGGCAAATTTTCTCAGGCTCTTAACCTTTGATGGGTATAACTAAACATAATGAAACATGTATATTTAAAATCAGCATAAAAATCCAATTTTTTTTATCTATCTATTGACATCGTATTCCCCTTTTTAAAGGTTTCGTTTACTATTCAGCCGGGTCGCTCCTTACCAACTGTTTGATTGATACATTTCGTTCTTTACTTACAGTTCCTTATCGCAAACTGTTTGACACATCATATCCAGTAAAAACGTTGATTTAGTCAAATATTTTCAAACTTCGGTCGAGCTGAAGGCTTTTATCCTTAAGGGATCTCTAACTTCAAGTTGATATTAATAGGTTACAGAAAAAAAAGTATCCTAATTTTCAAGATTGGGGGCTTAAAATCTCCATTTGATGGTTTTAGAACATGACAAATTTAATGACAATTTAAAAGTTTGCAATCCCAGAATTTTGAACCCTTTTGGGTGAAAATTGGAGTTTTTAGCACAAAATGGCCTATAGTGCCGCAATGTGTCATAATCTTTTATGTTACTTAAAAATGACATTAAATATTGCGATTTGCGTTTAAATCAGTCCTCTTTCATCCTTCTACGACCACTTTTTCGAGACCATCCCACCTGAGATGAAAGAAGGGGGGAAGAGACAAATCAGTACTACAAATGCTAAAAAAGAGATTTTCCTTCTTGTTCAAGTTGGGGCTCTGTATTTCTTCTGTATAGAGTTTTTTACTGTGATGATCCTACTTTTCATTTTCCACTTTTTCAATTTTCCAATTTCCCACTTTTCATTTTGAGCCAAACCCCGTTTTCCTGTGGTTTCGGGATCTTTTTGTGATTTTCCATATTTGCTTTCGCATTAAACCTTTATTCTTACAATCAACCAAAATAATACTTACCATTCCCGAATCAGCTTCAAATGGTGTTTTTTTCTAACCAGATAGTAGTTTTTACAAAATGCCTTTTTTAAACTTTGGGTTTCTAGGGGTCATTTTTCCTCTTTATTAGGTTGTAGCTATTGGTGCAACCACGCGGGGTTGAGCCCTTTAGCCACGTAAATCCCCCTATTTTGAGGTTTTGTCATTTTTTGAATTATTTCTCATATTTCCATATAACTTGCCTATTTTTGGAAAAAAAAATCCTGACCTAACAAAACAGTAAAACTTTGTAGATCAGTAATCGATTCAAATAACTATTCTCTTGATTTTCTACTACCTAATGTTATGATGGTAACGAACTGCAAGCAAGGAACGACTCGGACCAATAGTAGCCGAAATCATAAAAAATGAGTTCTATAGCAATTGATACACAAAAAGTGTTGTTTTTTTATGCCAATTCCAAATATATAAAACTCTTTAAGTCTAATGTTACCCATCCAAAGCTGCGAGCCTGCGAGAATTTGCCTGAGTTTTGAAAAAGGGAAGAAACACAACACAAAAAAACTCAAGTAATCTTAACGAAAATCACACCATTAAGTTCCACGTGTTAGAAAACTCTATTGTAGATGTTTCAAGCTCTTATCTACCAAAATCTGAAATTTTGTATTTGTTCCGAGAAAAATGATCATGGATACGTGCTAATTTTTTTTTTTTTTTTTTTTTTTTTTTTTTTTTTTTTTTTTTTTTTTTTTTTTTATGTATATCGCGGGTCTCAGCCCCCTAGCATTCTTTATATCTACTTTTAAGCAAACGTTTCTTGAAAGTGTTTTAAATGCAACAAATATAGCCTGGTACTAGCAGCAAGGGTTTCACTTACCAATTACCTTCCATAACATAAGAATTTAAAAACTTTACAACTGGAAATGACTATATAAATATAATGCCTACATATGAGTATAACTATATACGACTATATATCCAGGTGGTGATAGCAAGGGTTTATTTACCGATTGCATTTCAAAATTATGGAGCATAAAAAAAGTTATACGACTAAGTATTGACTAAATACAACCAAAGACACCACGGGCGTCGTTTGGAGGTGGCAAGGGGGGAAGGGCAGTTGCCCCCCCCGACAATGTGGAGAAGAAATTATTATACATCCCATGCCCTTTGACTATCCAGATATGGACCCTTCTTGCCCCCCCCCCCCAAATAAACCAGCTCTTTTATTGCCGAATTATTATTTTAAAAAATGGTTACTTTTTATACTATTGCTCTTGGTCTGGACTTTTCATTCAGGAAGATTTAAATACAAAAGATCATTAAAAGCGTAAATAGCGGGGGCTCAAGGAGGGGGCTGAAATATTTCTTATATTTTCTGTTCGTTTTTAATTTAAATGTCGGCTATTGCTTTCGTTTGAAAAAAAGTTATTCCGTTAGTAAGTTACGTTTGCTTTAAATATAATTTTCAGAGTTGCCCAAAATATGAGGGGGGGCTGTTGCCCCCTCATCCAGCCTCTCTTTACGTCAAATAATAGCTTTTTATAACAGTGCTTCAAGAATAAATCGGTGTCGGATCTCGGCTGGTTGTATCTGGTCGTATCACCCAGACTTTTGTATCTGTTTTCACTGTTTAATAAATTGACTTATTTCCATTTGAACGTTTATTTGTTCGTCATAGAAAGGTAGTATGGTATTGGAGAAAAAAAAAGAAAGAAAAAAAAAACCTAATTGAAGGTATTACGTCGAAAATATGGTGGGCGAGTCTAGTTATGCTGCAGTAAATAAAGTTGTAATTCATTTTCTAATAGTAAAGTACGTCAATCCTTATTCAAATTTTCCTTGCTGAAGCCTAACTCATTATTTTGTAACGTTTTGGATGAAATACGACGTCTTTGCTATCCAAAAAATGTGCCACATCCGCCAAAAAATGTCCGAGTTTATAAATCATGTCACTCAAGTTAAGTATCGCACTTGGTAGTGATAAACTATTGTTAAAGTACTTCCATTTAAAGAAAATTTTGTGACTTTAAGCTCTTCTAGGATGGCTAATATCGCTTTACCCGTCAAAATCTTCATTTCATATTCAAATTTCCTTCTACTGATACGATGTAAACAAATCGCAGTCGAAGTACCATCGCCATTATATACATATATTCCATGCTGAGAACTAAGGAATCCTTAAACTGTGAGCTCATATCTTGCTCACGTAATAACGTAACATTTATCAAAGAAAATAAGAGTAATAATTTATATGGATGATTTGCAGGTGAAAATACATTCAGGAGGCCATATTTCACCTATTTTAGTTTAGCATTCCATTTGATTTAATATGACTTGACTTGCCATTTTAGAACGTTTTAATAATTCATGTGAACTCCCTCAGTCGCCGTCCCATGAAGTATAACCTGAATTATTTTATAGAGTCAACTTAAAAAATTAACCCTCATTTAAACAGATGCATTGTCTCGATCTTGTTTGCATGAGGTTTCAGTTAATTAATGCAAAAGTCTTTGAATAAATCACTCTTTATTAATTGAATACGCTATGTATGTATTTAGTTAATCTTGAATATAGTCGCACTACAGCATAAATAAACAGTGGCGCAAATTCTTTGGGAAAATGACACATAGTTCCTGGGATTGGTTTTGATCTGATTCCCAAAAACACCCTCTGTATTTGCTGTGAATAATTTTGTGTTTTCTTCATTTTTTTAAGGACAGCATTTCTTTATACCAAAAAATAAAATTTTGTTAGTATTTATGCTGTGAACATCTACCAGATATGCTTGACGTACCCACGGAAAAGTAAGCCCACAAATTACCTCCGCTTCTAAAGGTGGCAATGGAAGGGATAGTAACTACCAACACTGTAAGTCACACCAAATCCAAACCTTTAAGCTGAAGTTAAGCAGATAACAAACAGTTCGGGGGAACAAACTGTAACTAAGGAGCGACCACTATTCGAAGTATCCAGTATGTGGCTAACAGTATTCGAAACTAAAAAAAAAGAAGAAGTATTGGTAACAATACACATATTAAAAGTATATATTTTTTGTGAAGTACGGTATATAAAGCTTATCAAATTGAAATAAAGTATCAAAAGTTAGGAACCAGAAAAAATTTGCAAGACTTTGAAAAGGGAGAAATATTCTCAATGAGGCAAAGTGATCTTAAAAAAAAAAATCTAAAAGAAAATTTTCCGAAAATCGGGCAAACTTTCACAGGCTCATAGCCTTTGATGGGTAATACTAGGCTCAATGAATCTTATATATTTGGAATCAGCATAATAAGCCGATTCGTTTGATATATCTACTGGTATAAAAATTACGTTTTTTTAAGAGTTTCTGTTATTATTCAGCCGCGTCACTCCTTACTTACAGTTCGTTACTACGAAATAATACAAGCTGTTACAAGCGATTTGATAAAACATGAAATTAAATAAAAAAAGTTTTTTCAACTGAAAGTAAG
The DNA here is from genome assembly GCA_027921565.1 of Artemia sinica. Lineage (NCBI taxonomy): Eukaryota > Metazoa > Arthropoda > Branchiopoda > Anostraca > Artemiidae > Artemia > Artemia sinica. The sequence continues at coordinate 49,858,900 of CM051268.1, forward strand.
AAGCAACATTAAAACTTAAAACGAACAGAAATTATTCCATATCTGAAAAGTTTTTCCTGGAAACTTTCCTCCCCACCGAATAACATTCCCTTGGAAAATCTGTCCCTCCTAAAAAAAAATTTTGTGTATTAGCCTATTAAAAACATATATTTGTGAACAACGAGAAAATTGCGTAACTTTTCTTAGCGACTATTGAGGCTCATGTCATCACCAAAGACACAGTTAGTGGACGTTTCAACTGTCCTTAATCAAATGGCTATCTTGAAATTTTGATCATATGTCCTTGGGGAAAAAAAGGTGTGGGAAGGGGACTGGCTTCCTCCCAATCTTTATGGTGACTTGAAATGGTGCTAGAACATTAGATTTCCCTTCGAATGAGCTTTCTTTCGATCTTCTAGGACCATCAGTTTAGTACGGTCACCTCTGGAGAAAACAAAAAACAAACACATAAAACTTATACGTTATATTTCTTCTGGCAAAAAGCCCAAATTCCACGTTTTTGTAGATAGGAGCTTGAAACCCCCTATTGTGGGGTTCTGTTATATGCTCAATCTGATGGTGTGACTTTCATTAGGATAACTTGACTTTTTTTTAGGGTTGCTTCCCCCCAATTTTGGAAAATCAAGCAAATTTCATCAGGCTCGTAGCTCTTGATGGGCAACATTGAACTTAATGAATTTTGCGTATTTAGAATCAGGATAAAAATTCAATTGTTTTTAGTTATCTTTCCTTATCAAAATTCCGTTTTTTTTAGTTTCATCCACTATTGGGCCAAGTCACTCCTTACTTACAGTTCGTTAACACCACAGTTTATAGAATTATCCAGTAAGTTTATCGCAGATAATTTCTGGTCTTCATTCTCGGTACAAACAAAAAGCGCCTCCCACTTCTTTCTGCATTAGCGGGTGTTAGTCTGTTCCCGATTGTTTCCAACAAAGTGCATTATTCGTAATAACGGGTTTCCACTTGTTTCCGATTGTTTCGCGTCTGACTTGTCTACCCGTGAAAAGATCTGATGCCGCTTATGTTTCTATCTGCAAAAACGTTCTCTGGAGCACTCGCACCTTGGTCCGGGTTTTTATAATGGGTGAGATAGGGAAAGATCATACTGGGTAAATATATAAACTGTGGTTAACACAAACAAGTTCGATACTGGGTTTAATATTTATTTGTTTTTATACATTAAATAATTATGCGGCCACGGAATGTATATAAAGAATGGCTTGTGCTTACAGAAACCAGAAAACTAATTTCCATTTTCAAAAAAGGGATTAAACATTCTCAAAATTATGTTCATTTATTCGCGAATTGAGCTCAGTTTAAAATTTACCCAGGCTATTTTTCTGCCATTTCATTTTTTTCTTTTTTTTAAGTGAATTCGATCGCTTTAGTCACTTGTTATGACATAAAAGAAATTAAAAGAAAGAGAAATTGTGTTTATCCTCAGACAAAGCTTAACGGTACCAATCTATGACGCTACCAATGGATTTACAAGTACTGATTTATACTCTCTTACAGCGAAATAATGGGGATTTTCGGGAGTGGTAACCCCAGTTATATTTCTGATAGGCCTGGGCATGAGTGGAAAACAATCAGTAATTGATAAAAATGAGTTTTTTTCAAAGTAAAAGTAAGGAGTGACAATAAAGCTTAAACAAACATAAATTATTCCGTATATGAGGGAGCTGACTTCACATAAACAACCCGCTTTTAAAAATAAAGATTTATAGTTATTAAAAATGTTTTTTTGGTAGGCCTACTGTTGTATTATCTGTAACACACGCGAGAAGTGGAGTTTGGTCAATGCTAATGAAATAAAACAAAATAGGATAAGAATATAATAGTTTTAGAAACAAATTTCGGGTATATATTTGCACATCAGGGGGGTGGGGGTAAAGCATAGCATATATTAAATACGTAACCTAACCTAGGTGCCTTTTCCCTCCTAAACCTTTCAAAACAAAAGTTTAAATACTGTAAACGCAGTGATAAATCACTGTTTGTAATCTTCAGCACAGGAATTGTCCGTTGAAAGAAACCTGTTTGACCAGTTTCTTTAGTATCTTCGCTGTACAATATCGCGTCTGTGTTACAGATAATGTAACAGCACCGTTTTTTTTTTATTCTATGGTTGAGCAGTCTTTTGGTTGAACAGTGGTTCTTTAAAATCTAATAGTTTTTTTTTCTAGCAGTGGATGAATTCCAATGCCAGAAGGCAGTAACGACGAACTGTGATCCAGATTTCTGATCCACAGATCAATTTTAGGGGAAGGGGGATAAAAACACACGTAAGTTTAGTTTCGTTTAGTTAAAGTTCACTATCACAAATTCTGAAAATCTAGCTGCTCAAGCACCATTTCCTACAAAAAATAAACAAAACAACAAACAAACAAAAAACGAACATCAACAACAGTGAAAACAAAAACTATTTCATGTACGAAAAGTAGTGGCCTACAAGTACACCCCCCCCCCCTTTAAGGGCATAAATTGGGGTAATTTGTTAGTTTTTCGTCGAATTTCCTCTGTTTTTTGGTGCTGGGAAGAGGCTGTGAACTTAAGTCTAAAATGTGTGCATTATTCTTTTGCTTCCGTTGCTCTTTATTAAACAATTACTTATTCTTAAGTTTTCTATCTTCTCGTTATCAAGCTATATTTGAGAAAATAAATTATTCAGAATCCGTTAAATAAAACAAATTCGACTAACGTTGTGTACATTAAAGCTGTTTCTACATGATAGATGAAGCTAAATCACCTTTTTCGGTGAACATTTTTGAAACAACTCTGTAAAAAGCCACCTCTTACTGTTTTTCCAGCTGGAAAATTGCAATTGATGTAAATTCTTGAAAATCAGTACAAGTTTATCAATTGAATTCTTGTTGTCAGAATCCACTTAAGTTCTCAATATGAGTCCAGTCTCGTTACATCCAAAATGAAGTCTATTCAATATTTACAGACGGTATTTTACTTATGATTATTGGTTGATTACCAAGTTTTTGCAAAGTGATGTCATGCCATAATATCAACCACACAAATCGCGTAACAATTTTGGGGGGTCTCGTATTGACTTCGATACTTTTTGTCATACTTGTAAATTCGCAACAAATCATCGGTTAATGTTGGGCTTGTGCTAATCAAAATAGCAATAGATTTTGTTGTTTATGAGGCCCATGATCTAACAGAATTTGAGCGTCGAGCAGGTAAACGTGAGAAGTATTGTTCTTTTTGTCTATTATTTTTGGATACATAATAATGCAGCAATTATGGCTACAGCGATTAAAACCTAGTAAAGAACGAAGTTCATCTCGTAAAAACTAAAAATTCAAAAACGCTTTTTGAAAAAATAACAGTCAAATGAGTAAAAATTGTCATTTGAAGCTGATTCGGGAGTCGCAAATATCGTTTTGATATGGTAAAAGTTTATTGCGGAAACAAATTTATAGGAATTTCGAACGAAAACTTGAAAACTAAGGGCGTGTGCAGGATTTTTGTTGAGGGGGGGGGGTACGAAAAAAAATTGAAATGCATCAAAAATTCGTTTATCTACATTTTTGTTATGTTTCTACAAAACAGAGAAACATTTCGGGGGGAGGAGCCCCTTTACATTTACATGGCTGGTACTGATGTGCTTTCTTTATTTTTCTTCACTGCTGACAGGGCACTGGAACATCATAGAGAGTTGTTTAAAAGTTAATTTGGAATTTAATAATAAAAAGCACAATCATCGAAATTTCAAATCAGCCCTTTGGGGGATTTTCTGCGATTGTGGCCTTTCCCGTATACAAGGGAAAGAATTACTTTATGAAAATTTGTGCAAGAGTGCACAGTTTGTGGAATGTGCACACTTAGTATTATGTGCCATTAGTATGCATGTGGAACTTTTGGGCCAGAAGTCAATTGCCCTTGCATTAAGATAGTCGTTCTCAAGGTGCTCTAAAGGACCCAGCACAGGATACCAACCCCTTCCCCTATCTTTATCGTAAAAAATTGAAAATGGAGAAAAAACCGGAAGAATATGTAAAAGACTGGAATTTAAGAATTGGCAAGAAGATAAGAAACCTAAAACTTTGAAATTATAGGTGTAAAATCAAGTTTTGCATATCTGCATGGTTTTGTACAATGAAAAGATCTAGCCTAATTAAGTTATTAACGTCGAATTTCGGCAGAATAGTATCTGACACTCGGCACGCACCAGGATAGTGTATATGTCATTCTCGGTTTGCACATCATCATAATTGGCGTGTTACTCTTTAGTTTTCAGTCATGAGGTGTCAAATCATCAATTTCAGCTGAATTAAGAATTCGGGTTTGAACTCAATCCCTCCTTCCTGTTTACCTTCCTTTGTATCATAACTTTTTTAAGATTTTTATTCTCCTTTGAGGAGATCAAGAACTACATCGTTAATTTTGCTTAATTCTGTTTTGACTGACCCTAAAATAAAACATTTCTTCAGTGAATTGTAATATTGATTACTTTACAAATGCTTCTTATTTGACTGATCATGCTCTTTGCCGCATATCCTTTAACCGTAGATATTGCTATGCATAATTTTCGGTTGCTATTCGTTGTGATTCTTTCTGTCGCTTTTCTTCAAACCCCAGATTTTGTTGTGTGTCATTTTCGTTTGTGATTCATTGTGATGCTTGTTGATGCAAGTCTTTCAAGTACAAATTTTTGTATGCATTTTTTTTTGCTGGCGATTCGTTGTGATTCTCGCGGTTGCTTCTGTTCTAACCGCATTATGTGTATTTTTTGTTTGCGATTCGATGTCATTTTCGCTATTGTTTGTCTTCTAACCGTAGATTTCCTGTGCATTACTTTCATTTGTGATTCATTGTGATCCTCTTAAAATAACGCGTTCCTTCATTCCATTGTAATTTTTATTACTTTGCAAATACGTCTTATTGGTTGATCATACTCATTGTCGTAGGCGTTTTAGCCGCAAATTTAGTTCTGCATCACTTTCGTTTGCGATTCATTTTGATTCCCGATGTTGCTTGTCTTCTAACCACGTATTTTGTTTTCTATGATTTTGTTTTCCATTTGTTAAGATGCTTGTTGTTGCAAGTCCTTAAGCATAAATACAGTTTTGCATTATTTTTGTTTGTGATTCGCTGGGATTCTCGCTGATGCTTCTCTTCTAACCGCAAATTTCATTGTGAATTATTTTTGTTTGCACTTCGATGTGATTCTTGCTATTTTTTGTCCTCTAACCGTAGATTTTGTTTTGGATCATTTTTCATTTACGATGTGTTGTGATCCCCGTTGTCGCACTTCTTCTTACCACAAATATCCCTGCGATTCATTTTGCTCATCCTTACCTCAGACATTGTCCCATGTCTTTTAATTTAGCTCTTCGGATGCGTCAATCATCTTGTATAATTTAATTATACACTCTTGTATAATTTTCTAATTCTTGTATAATTTTATCTTGTATAAAGTGTAATAACGTCACAGGTACCAACAAAACTTATTTTCTAACTTTTCCACAGTAACCATTTTTCTTTAAATACGTTTATATAATCCAGCAACGACCAGACATGTTCCATTGCATATATATTGCGCAATATCTAAATCATCCATTAGCATAATCGTCGTGATATTTTCTAGTCTTAAGTCATAGGGTGGTAAATCAGCGATTTCAGTTGAATGAGGAAGTCCTGGCTTGAATTCAATTCATTCTGGCTTCATTTCTGGTGTTTATGAGGCTAAACATTCCTTTATTCCATTGTAATTTTGATTTGTTTTGTAACCGAAGATTTTGTTTTGCAACTGTTGGGGTTCCACCCTTTGTTTCTTTTCTTTTCAGATAAATGACCTATTTTCTTTTCTGTAATTATATTTGCCTACAAGATAATTTTCAATCATAAGTTGAACTCTCGTTACTAAGCTAGATTCTTTCGCAATAAGTTAGCTTTGAAGTTAAATTCTATTTCGGTCTTCCGGGTCTGGGCCATTGAAAGACAAAATTACGCAAAATTAGAAGGAATTTGGATGTTGATTTACAGGATTGGCCAGGGCCATGCGAAGGCCCATCCCTATGAAAAGTTTGTTGTGCAGAACCAATGTTTTAATAGTTAGTCTACATGGAGACCCCGTTTAGGGAGTCTCCATGTTCAGTTTTTCAGAGGTTATATATGTGTTTCTTTGTGAACTTGTTTTGTACGATTACAAGTAAGCTATTTTCTACAACTGTGTAGACTATTTTTCCAGGAACCCAGACAGGATAGGAAAAGAGTTGCGAGAAATACCGTCATTATCATATCTATAGGGGGGTTCGTTTACCTTCCAAGGAGATAGCTAGAGATTTTAGTGGTGACCCGGGTTGGGTGCACCCTTGGCCTTAGAGTTTGGCCATTTGACCGTTCGATCACGTTATCATAGCCCGGGGCAGGGTATACTGTAAAGTGGGTATTAACATACCCTATATTTACAGAGCCGTTGTGGTAAGGTTTTTAAGGAAATTCCTAGGGTAGACAAATCCTCACAGGGTTTCTGAAGGGGAATCTTAGGGTAAAGAAGCATTCACAGGGTTTTAAAATGAAACCATAAGGTTTTTTAAGGACATACCTTGGGGTAATGTAGGTTTTTAAAGGGAATTTGTGGGGTCAACAAATCCTCATAGTTTTTTAAAGGGGAATCCTAGGGTAAAGGACCGCCTGAAGGTTTCCCCCTACATCCTTAATATTTTTAAAGGTTTATCCCTATCCTTAAATTTCTTAAAGAATAGCAACTAAAAGTAAATATTTCAAATTGCATAGTTAAAGATTCCCTGTGACGTAACACACACATGCTGGCCGTTTAAAACAGTGCTGTCACGGGAGTCCAGGGGTGTGTCTTCCAAAATCATGGGCTGTCACAGAAATCCTGGATAGGGCTCTCACGGGGGTATTATGGCCCTACTACTCATTTTTTTGACTGCATGTTAGATTTCATTTCCCTCCCCCCACCGCTCAAAAATTCATTTAACACCCACCACCTTAACTTTAACCTGTAGAACATGTTAATTCAAGCAATTCACCCCACCTTGCTACACTATGAACGGGCCTCTGGTGCCCTCTAACACATCCTCATCATTCCTAAGAAATTTTCCAAATATTTTCTTGTTGAAAATCATGCATTAAATCCATTTATTCATGTTTTCGCAACCAAACCCTCCGTAAAACAACTTGCCAATTCACACCACCGTACCCCAATTTTACTGGGCCTATGACACCCTCTGGTCAGGCAAAAACACAAACAGTCAGACACACGTGCACGGAGAAAGAGAAAGACAAACACACACACTCACACACACACAACCACACAGTCAGACACGCAGGCACACACCTTCAAACACATAGGCACAGAGAGAGAGAGAGACAAGAACGCACAGAGGGATAACACACACACACACACACACACACACACATAATATATAAATAATATATATATATATATAAATATATATATAATATATATAATATATATATATATATATATATATATATATATATATATATATATATATATATATATATATATATATATATATATCAACACAAAGCCAGACACACAGGTACACAAACAGTCAAACACACAGACACGGAGAGAAAAACACACACACATGTCCACACAACTGGACATAGGCACACACAAAAAGTCAACACACAGGCACGGGGAGAGAGACAAAAAACAAACAGAAGTAAAACACATACACACAAAAATAACCACACATTCTCGGTAACACAGGCACACACATAGTTAGGCAGACATGCACGGAGGAAAAAACACACACACATACACACACAACCCCACAAACTCGAAACACAGACAGCAACAGGAAACACACAGGTACGGTGAGAGGGGCAAAAACACACAGAAGGAAAAAAACGCATACATACACAACCAAACAAACTTGGAGACACAAGTACACACACTACCAGACACACTGGAACGGCGTGAGACAAAAATAAACAGAAGATAAAACAAACACACACACACACACAACACAGCACAACCACACAAAGTCAAACACACAGGCACACAAACAGTCAGACACACAGGCACGGAGAGAGAGACAAAACACAAAGAGGGAAGAAACACAGACACACACACACAACCACACAAACTTGGACACTTAGGCACACACACACAGTTAAACACACAGGTACGGAGAGAGGGACAAAATCACACAGAGGAAAACACACATACACATACAACCACGCAAAGTAAGACACGCAAGTACACACACAGTCAGATACACTGGCACGAAGAGAAAGATGAAAACACACAGGCAAATACACAGCCCGACACAGAGGCACAAAAAGAGAGACAAAATACACAGAGGAAAAAAACACACACAGAGAGAGACACACACACATAACCACACAAAGTCAGACACACGCACACACACACGCAGTCAGACGTGCAGACACGGAGAGAGAATCAAAACACCCAGAGGGAAAAAACACATAAACACAACCACCCAAAGTCAGACAAAGGCACACGCACAGTCAGACACACAGGCAAGGAGATAAAGAAAAAACACAGAGAGGGGAAACACACACAGACACAGACACACAGTCAGACACACAGGTACGGATAGAGAGAGACAAAACACACAATGGGAAAAACACACACACACACAACCACACATAGTGAGACACACAGGTAAACACACAGTCAGACACACAGGCACGGAGAAAGAGACAAGAGCACCCAGAAGGAAAACATACAAACACACACACACACAATCGCACAGAGGCATATAAACAGACACACATGCAGTTTAAAACACACACACACACATCTGCACAAAGTTGGACACAAAGGCACACACACAGTCAGAACACAGGGACGGATAGATAGACGAAAACAGAGAGAGGGGGAAAACACACACACACACAACCATACACAGTCACAGTCAGACACACAAGCACGGAAAGAGAAACAAAACACACAGATAGTAAAAACACACACGCAAACACAGCCACACAAAGTCAGATCCACAGGCATGCACACACAGTCAGACACTCAGGCAAGGAGAGAGAGATAAAAGCACACAGAGGGAAAAACACACCCTCAGACACAAACACACCCACCCATACACACACACACACATAATTAAACAAGATCACACACACGCAACCACACAAAGTCAGACACATAGGCACACAAACAGTCAGACACACAGGCGCTGAGAGAGGTAAATATACACAAGGAAAAACACGAACACACACATATGCAAACTCGCTCTAACTTGCCCTACACAGCCTAAGTTAGCTTAGTCTAGCGTGCCATCTAACCTAGCCTAACCTAGCTTAGCGTGGCTAGGTTTACTGAACCTATTAGCACGTAAGAAAAAGGCCGAATCCTTAGAAAACAGTGCGAGTTTGCATGTATGTGTGTGTGTGTGTTTTTCCCTGTATGTGTTTTTGCCTCTCTCAGTGCCTGTGTGTCTAACTGTGTGTGTGTCATGTGTGACTGTGTGGTATGTCTATGTGTCTCTGTGTGAGTGTGTTTTATTCCTCTGTGTGTTTTATTCTCTCTCTCTCCGTGCCTGTGTGTCTGACTGGTTGTGTGTGTCTGTGTGTCTGACTTTGTGTGTTTGTGTGTGTGTGTTTTCCCTCTGTGTGCTTTTGTGGCTCTGTCCGTGCCGGTGTGTCTGACTTTGTGTGGTTGTGTGTATGTGCGTTTCCCTCTGTGTGTTTTTTTTCTCTCTCTCTCCGTGCCTGTGTGTCCGACTGTGTGTGTGTGTGTGTGTGACGTTTGTCTGACTTTGTGTGGTTTTGTCTGTGTGTGTGCGTGTGTTTGAGTTTGTTTTTCCCTCTGTGTGTTTTTCTATCTCTCTTTCCGTGGCTGTGTGTTTGAGTGTGTGCCAGACTTTGTGTGGTTATATGTGCGAGTTTGTGTTTTTCCCTCAGTGTGTTTTATCTCTCTCTCCATGACTGTGTGTCTGACTGTGTGTGTATGCCTTTGTGTTCGAGTTTGTGGGGTGTGTTTTCCTCTCCGTGCCTGACTGTTTGTGTGCCTGTGTGTTTGATTTAGTGTGGTTGTGTTTGTGCTTGTGTTTTCTCTCTGTGTGTTTTTGTCTTTCTCTCCGTACCTGTGTTTTTTACTGTGTGTGCCTGTGATTCTGACTTTGTTTAGTTGTGTCTGTGTGTGTGTTTGTGTGTTTTGTGTCTCTCTGTGTGTCTTAGTGTCTGTGTTTGCCAGTGTGTCTGACTGTGTGTTTGCCTGTGTGTCTGACTTTGTATGGTTGTGTGTGTGTGTTTTTCCTTCAGTGTTTTTTTCTCTCTCTACGTGCCTGTGTGTCTGACTGTGTGTTTGCCTGTGAGTCTGACTTTGTGTGTTTTCCCTCTGTGTGTTTTTGTCTCTCTCTCCACGCCTGTGTGTGCGTATGTGCCTTTGCTTCCTAGTTTGTATGTGTTTTCCTCTCTCCGTGCCTGACTGTGTGTATTGCTGTGTGTTGACTTGTGCGTGTTATTGTGTGTGTGATCTATCTGTGTCTCTGGCTGTGTGTCTGACTTGTGTGGTTGTGTCTGTGTGTGTTTTTCCCTCTGTGTTTTTCTCTCTCTCTACGCACCTGTGCGTCTGACTGTATTTGTTCCGGTGTGTCTAACTTTGCGTGGTTGTGTGTGTGTGATTGTTTTTTCCCTCTGTTTGTTCTTGTCTCTCTCTTCGTGTCTGCGTGTCTGACTGTGTGTGTGTGTGTGTGTGTGTGTTCGCCCTCTGAAAGTTTTTGTCTCTCTCTTTCTCTCTGTTCCTGTGTATCTGACTGCGTGTGTGCCTGTGTGTCTGATTTTGTGTGGTTGTGTATGTGTGTGTGTGTTTTCCCCTCTGTATGTTTTTGTCTCTCGCTCTGTTCCTGTGTATTGGACTGTCCTTGTACCTGTGTGTTTTTGGCTCTCTCTCTCCGTGCCCGTGTGTCTGACTGTGTGTGTGACTGTGTGTCTGACTTTGTGTGGCTGGGTTTGTGTGTGTATTTTTCCCCTGTGTGTTTTGTCTCTCTCTTAGTGTCTGTGTGTCTGACTTTGTGTGGGCCTGTGTGTCTGACTATGTGCGTTTGTGTTTGTGTGTCTGTTTTTTTTTCTTCTGTGTTTTTTGTCTCTCTCTCCGTCCTTGTGTGTCTGACTGTGTGTGTGGCTGTGTGTCCGACTCTGTGTGGTTGTCTTTGTATTTTTAGATCTGTTTGTTTTTGTCTCTCTCTCCGTACCTGTGTGTTTGACAGTGTGTGTGCGTGTGTCTGTGTCCGATTTTGCGTAATTGTGTATGTTTGTGTGGCTGTGTGTTTTTCCCTCTGTGTGCTTTTGTGTCTCTATCAGTGTATGTGGGTCTGACTGTGTGTGTCCCTGTGTGTCTGACTTTTTGTGGCTCTGTATGTGTGTGCTTTCCTTCTGTGTGTTTTTGTCCCTCTCTCTCTCTCTCTCTCTGTTACTGTGTGTCTGAGTGTGTGTAAGCCTGTGTGTCTGACTGTGTGTTTGTGTGAGTGTGTGTGCGTGTTTTTCCCTTGTGTGATTTTGTCTCTTTCTCTCTCCGTGCTAGTGTGTCTGAGTGTTTGTGAACTTGTTTTTCCGACTTTTTGTGGTTGTATATGTGTGTCTGTGTTTCCCTCTGTGTTTTGTTTTTCTCTCTCCGGGTCTTTGTGTCTGACTGTGTTTGTGTCTGTGCCTTTGTGTCCGAACTTGTGTGGTTGTATGTGTTTGTGTTTCTTGTCTCTCTCTTCCTGCCTGTGTGTCTGACTGTGTGTGTGTTTTTCTTTCTGTGTGTTTTTCTCTCCCTCTCTCTGAGCGTGTGTCATTGACTGAGTGTGCCTGACTTTGTGTGGGCGTGTGCGTGTGTGGGTGTGTGTGTCTGTGGGTTTTTCGCTCTGTGTGTTTTGTCTTTCTCGCCGTTCCTTTGTGTTTGACTGTGTGTCTGACTTTGTGTGGTCTTGTGTGTGTGTGTGTGCCCTGAACAGAGGGTGTTAGAGGACCAGTAATAGTGCGGCACGGTTGTGTGAATTGGCATAGTGTATCACGGAAGTTTGGGTTGCAAAAACATGAATCAATGGATTTAATGTATGATTTTTAACAAGAAAATATCCAGAAATTGTCTTATGAATGATAAGGGGTGTTGGACGGTGTCAGAGGTCTAATCATATTGTTGCACGGTGGTTGAATTGCTTGGAATAACATGTTTTACTACTAAAAGTTAAGGTGGGAGGTAATAAATTAAGTTTTTAGCGGTGGGGGGCACTGAAATCTAACATCCAGTCAAAGAAATTAAGTATTTTCACTAAAGCCACTCAGAAATAACTCTTAATAGGTTTTAAATTTATCTCTAATAGCAACTCTACCCCTGTAGAATTTCTTACTAGGGTGGGATAGCCACTTATTGTCGCGAAGGCGTGAATATCCATAGCCATGGCTCAAAGACACATAGACATTTCCATTAAAAACTCTCAAACATAACTCTTAATATGGCTTAAATTTACCTCTAATAACAATCCTGCACCTCTCCCTCCTTGGAATTGTTTGGTAAGGGGTGGACTAACCACGAATTAGTAGAAAGCTCATCTTATAGTCCGAACATTACCACGTGGTTTATGGTTTTCTCACTGAGAATGAAAAAACATAATTTTTCTCACTTGAAAAAACAGGAATTTTCTCACTTTTATGGATGTTTCTTGGACGGTTATGAGTGTTGGTCAATTTATTTGATGTGTTTTCATGGATGTCAATATCAATTTATGTCTGTTTTACGGTTTTTGTCAGTGAGAATGAAAAAACAGTATTTTTCTCACTTTGATGGATGTTTCTTGGATGTTCTCACTTTGATGGATGTTTTATGGTTTTTGTCAGTGAGAATGGAAAAACATGATTTTTCTCACTTTGATGGATGTTTTTTGGATGGTTATGAGTAACACATGACACATGACACATGACACATGACACGTGACACATGACACATGACACAACACATGAGACATGACACATGACATATGACATAAGAATGACGTAATCAACTAGGACAAATGGATTTTCTGAGAAATTGATTACATAATCGGTAGAACCCTATCAGGAGGTCGTGACGGGGGTCCATATATGGACATAGAATGACGTAATCGACTAGGACAAATGGATTTCTGATAAATTGATTACATAGTCAGTAGAACCCTATCAGGAGGTCGTGACGGGGGTCCATATATGGATATTGGATGACGTAATCAACTAGGACAAATGGATTTTCTGAGAAATTGATTACATAATCGGTAGAACCCTATCAGGAAGTCGTGACGGGGGTCCATATATGGACATAGAATGACGTAATCGACTAGGACAAATGGATTTCTGAGAAATTGATTACATAATCAGTAGAACCCTATCAGGAGGTCGTGACGGGGGTCCATATATGGATATAGAATGACGTAATCGACTAGGACAAATGGATTTCTGAGAAATTGATTACATAATCGGTAGAACCCTATCAGGAGGTCGTGACGGGGGTCCATATATGGACATAGAATGACGTAATCGACTAGGACAAATGGATTTCCAAGAAATTGATTACATAATCAGTAGAACCCTATCAGGAGGTCGTGACGGGGGTCCATATATGGATATAGAATGACGTAATCGACTAGGACAAATGGATTTCTGAGAAATTGATTACATAATCGGTAGAACCCTATCAGAAGGTCATGACTGGACTCCAAGCAATACTTTTCAAAGGCGTTTCAGAACAAGTTCTTTTCTTAGTGACCGTCCTAAACCCATTTTCCAACATGAAGTACTTATCTTTTTCACCCACAACTATACTTTACAGCTTTTTGGATACCACAACACCAAGAAATACTTTTCAAAGACCATTTCAGAGCAAGTTACTTTCTTAATGTCCCTTCTAAACCTATTTTACAAGTTGAAGTACTTATCTTTTTCACCCACAACTATACTTTACAGCTTTTTGGATACCTCAACACCAAGAAATACTTTTCAAAGACCATTTCAGAGCAAGTTACTTTCTTATTGTCCCTCCTAAACCAATTTTCCAACTTGAAGTACTTATCTTTTTCACCCACAACTATACTTTACAGCTTTTTGGTTACCTCAACACCAAGAAATACTTTTCAAAGACCATTTCAGAGCAAGTAACTTTCTTAATGTCCATCCTAAACCCATTTTCCAACTTGAAGTACTTATCTTTTTCACCCACAACTATACTTTACAGATTTTTGGATACCTCAACACCAAGAAATACTTTTCAAAGACCATTTCAGAGCAAGTTACTTTCTTAATGTCCCTCCTAAACCCATTTTCCAACATGAAGTACTTATCTTTTTCATTCACAACTATACTTTACAGTTTTTTGGATACCTCAACACCAAGAAATACTTTTCAAAGACAATTTCAGAGCAAGTTACTTTCTTAATGTCCCTCCTAAACCTATTTTACAAGTTGAAGTACTTATCTTTTTCACACACAACTATACTTTACAGCTTTTTGGATACTCAACACCAAGAAATACTTTTCAAAAACCATTTCAGAGCAAGTTACTTTCTTAATGTCCCTCCTAAACCCATTTTCCAACTTGAAGTACTTATCTTTTTCACCCACAACTATACTTTACAGCTTTTTGGTTACCTCAACACCAAGAAATACTTTTCAAAGACCATTTCAGAGCAAGTTACTTTCTTAATGTCCCTCCTAAACCCATTTTCCAACTTGAAGTACTTATCTTTTCACCCACAACTATACTTTACAGCTTTTTGGATACCTCAACACCAAGAAATACTTTTCAAAGACCATTTCAGAGCAAGTTACTTTCTTAATGTCCCTCCTAAACCCATTTCCAACATGAAGTACTTATCTTTTCATTCACAACTATACTTTACAGCTTTTTGGATACCTCAACACCAAGAAATACTTTTCAAAGACCATTTCAGAGCAAGTTACTTTCTTAATGTCCCTTCTAAACCCATTTTCCATCTTGAAGTACATATCTTTTTCACCCACAACTATACTTTACAGCTTTTTGGATACCTCAACACCAAGAAATACTTTTCAAAGACCATTTCAGAGCAAGTTACTTTCTTAATGTCCCTCCTAACACCCATTTTCCAACTTGAAGTACTTATCTTTTTCACCCACAACTATACTTTACAGCTTTTTGGATACCTCAACACCAAGAAATACTTTTCAAAGACCATTTCAGAGCAAGCTACTTTCTTAATGTCCCTTCTAAACCCATTTTTCAACTTGAAGTACTTATCTTTTTCACCCACAACTATACTTTACAGCTTTTTGGATACCTCAACACCAAGAAATACTTTTCAAAGACCATTCCAGAGCAAGTTACTTTCTTAATGTCCCTCCTAAACCCATTTTCAACTTGAAGTACTTATCTTTTTCACCCACAACTATACTTTACAGCTTTTGGATACCTCAACACCAAGAAATACTTTTCAAAGACCATTTCAGAGCAAGTTACTTTCTTAATGTCCCTCCTAAACCCATTTTCCAACTTGAAGTACTTATCTTTTTCACCCACAACTATACTTTACAGCTTTTGGGTTACCTCAACACCAAGAAATACTTTTCAAAGACCATTTCAGAGCAAGTTACTTCTTAATGTCCCTCCTAAACCCATTTTCCAACTTGAAGCACTTATCTTTTTCATCCACAACTATACTTTACAGCTTTTTGGATGCTCTGAAATGGTCTTTGAAAAGTATTTCTTGGTGTTGAGGTAACCAAAAGCTGTAAAGTAAGTTGTTATGAAAAGATAAGTACTTCAAGTTGAAAAATGGGTTTAGGAGGGACATTAAGAAAGTAACTTGCTCTGAAATGGTCTTTGAAAAGTATTTCTTGGTGTTGAGGTATCCAAAAAGCTGTAAAGTATAGTTGTGGGTGAAAAAGATAAGTACTTCAAGTTGGAAAACGGGTTTAGGAGGACATTAAGAAAGTAACTTGCTCTGAAATGGTCTTTGAAAAGTATTTCTTGGTGTTGAGGTATCCAAAAAGCTGTAAAGTATAGTTGTGGGTGAAAAAGATAAGTACTTCAAGTTGGAAAATGGGTTTAGGAGGGACATTAAGAAAGTAACTTGCTCTGAAATGGTCTTTGAAAAGTATTTCTTGGTGTTGAGGTAACCAAAAAGCTGTAAAGTATAGTTGTGGATGAAAAAGATAAGTACTTCAAGTTGAAAAATGGGTTTAGGAGGGACATTAAGAAAGTAACTTGCTCTGAAATGGTCTTTGAAAAGTATTTCTTGGTGTTGAGGTAACCAAAAAGCTGTAAAGTATAGTTGTGGATGAAAAGATAAGTACTTCAAGTTGAAAAATGGGTTTAGGAGGGACATTAAGAAAGTAACTTGCTCTGAAATGGTCTTTGAAAAGTATTTCTTGGTGTTGAGGTATCCAAAAAGCTGTAAAGTATAGTTGTGGGTGAAAAAGATAAGTACTTCAAGTTGGAAAACGGGTTTAGGAGGGACATTAAGAAAGTAACTTGCTCTGAAATGGTCTTTGAAAAGTATTTCTTGGTGTTGAGGTATCCAAAAAGCTGTAAAGTATAGTTGTGGGTGAAAAAGATAAGTACTTCAAGTTGGAAAATGGGTTTAGGAGGGACATTAAGAAAGTAACTTGCCTGAAATGGTCTTTGAAAAGTATTTCTTGGTGTTGAGGTATCCAAAAAGCTGTAAAGTATAGTTGTGTGTGAAAAAGATAAGTACTTCAAGTTGGAAAATGGGTTTAGGAGGGACATTAAGAAAGTAACTTGCTGAATTGAAGTGGAAAATTTTAAATATTTGAGAAAAAGAATTGATCAATAACTTATTTCATTTCATTGAGAAAATTCAGAATCGAAGTTGAACTTTTCTTCTTCCGGGGAAAATTTTGGAACAGAACTTAAATTTTTTCATCTTTTGAGAAAGGTTGGAACTGAATTTAACAAAATTAGAATAAAGTGAAACTTTTTATCTTCATAGAAATTAATCACAATCATGGTATAACTTTTCCTATCTTCTACGGAAAAATTTAGAAGTGAACTTTAAATTTTTATGTCTTGGCCTTTCTTCTTCTGGGAAAAGTATTTCTTGGTGTTGAGGTAACCAAAAAGCTGTAAAGTATAGTTGTGGGTGAAAAAGATAAGTACTTCAAGTTGGAAAATGGGTTTAGGAGGGACATTAAGAAAGTAACTTGCTCTGAAATGGTCTTTGAAAAGTATTTCTTGTTGTTGAGATATCCAAAAAGCTGTAAAGTATAGTTGTGGGTGAAAAAGATAAGTACTTCAACTTGTAAAATGGGTTTAGGAGGGACATTAAGAAAGTAACTTGCTCTGAAATGGTCTTTGAAAAGTATTTCTTGGTGTTGAGGTATCCAAAAAGCTGTAAAGTATAGTTGTGGGTGAAAAAGATAAGTACTTCAAGTTGGAAAATGGGTTTAGAAGGGACATTAAGAAAGTAACTTGCTCTGAAATGGTCTTTGAAAAGTATTTCTTGGTGTTGAGGTATCCAAAAAGCTGTAAAGTATAGTTGTGGGTGAAAAAGATAAGTACTTCAAGTTGGAAAATGGGTTTAGGAGGGACATTAAGAAAGTAACTTGCTCTGAAATGGTCTTTGAAAAGTATTTCTTGGTGTTGAGGTAACCAAAAAGCTGTAAAGTATAGTTGTGGGTGAAAAAGATAAGTACTTCAAGTTGGAAAATGGGTTTAGGAGGGACATTAAGAAAGTAACTTGCTCTGAAATGGTCTTTGAAAAGTATTTCTTGGTGTTGAGGTATCCAAAAGCTGTAAAGTATAGTTGTGGGTGAAAAAGATAAGTACTTCAAGTTGGAAAATGGGTTTAGGAGGGACATTAAGAAAGTAACTTGCTCTGAAATGGTCTTTGAAAAGTATTTCTTGGTGTTGAGGTATCCAAAAAGCTGTAAAGTATAGTTGTGGGTGAAAAAGATAAGTACTTTCAAGTTGGAAAATGGGTTTAGAAGGGACATTAAGAAAGTAACTTGCTCTGAAATGGTCTTTGAAGAGTATTTCTTGGTGTTGAGGTATCCAAAAAGCTGTAAAGTATAGTTGTGGGTGAAAAAGATAAGTACTTCAAGTTGGAAAAAGGGTTTAGGAGGGATATTAAGAAAGTAACTTGCTCTGAAATGGTCTTTGAAAAGTATTTCTTGGTGTTGAGGTAACCAAAAAGCTGTAAAGTATAGTTGTGGGTGAAAAAGATAAGTACTTCAAGTTGGAAAATGGGTTTAGGAGGGACATTAAGAAAGTAACTTGCTCTGAAAGTGGTCTTTGAAAAGTATTTCTTGGTGTTGAGGTATCCAAAAAGCTGTAAAGTATAGTTGTGGGTGAAAAAGATAAGTACTTCAAGTTGAAAATGGGTTTAGGAGGGACATTAAGAAAGTAACTTGCTCTGGAATGGTCTTTGAAAAGTATTTCTTGGTGTTGAGGTATCCAAAAAGCTGTAAAGTATAGTTGTGGGTGAAAAAGATAAGTACTTCAAGTTGGAAAATGGGTTTAGAAGGGACATTAAGAAAGTAACTTGCTCTGAAATGGTCTTTGAAAAGTATTTCTTGGTGTTGAGGTATCCAAAAAGCTGTAAAGTATAGTTGTGGATGAAAAGATAAGTACTTCATGTTGGAAAATGGGTTTAGGAGGGACATTAAGAAAGTAACTTGCTCTGAAATGGTCTTTGAAAAGTATTTCTTGGTGTTGAGGTATCCAAAAAGCTGTAAAGTATAGTTGTGGGTGAAAAAGATAAGTACTTCAAGTTGGAAAAATGGGTTTAGAAGGGACATTAAGAAAGTAACTTGCTCTGAAATGGTCTTTGAAAAGTATTTCTTGGTGTTGAGGTATCCAAAAAGCTGTAAAGTATAGTTGTGGGTGAAAAAGATAAGTACTTCAAGTTGGAAAATGGGTTTAGGAGGGACATTAAGAAAGTAACTTGCTCTGAAATGGTCTTTGAAAAGTATTTCTTGGTGTTGAGGTATCCAAAAAGCTGTAAAGTATAGTTGTGGATGAAAAGATAAGTACTTCAAGTTGAAAATGGGTTTAGGAGGGACATTAAGAAAGTAACTTGCTCTGAAATGGTCTTTGAAAAGTATTTCTTGGTGTTGAGGTAACCAAAAAGCTGTAAAGTATAGTTGTGGATGAAAAAGATAAGTACTTCAAGTTGAAAAATGGGTTTAGGAGGGACATTAAGAAAGTAACTTGCTCTGAAATGGTCTTTGAAAAGTATTTCTTGGTGTTGAGGTATCCAAAAAGCTGTAAAGTATAGTTGTGGGTGAAAAAGATAAGTACTTCAAGTTGGAAAACGGGTTTAGGAGGGACATTAAGAAAGGAACTTGCTCTGAAATGGTCTTTGAAAAGTATTTCTTGGTGTTGAGGTATCCAAAAAGCTGTAAAGTATAGTTGTGGGTGAAAAAGATAAGTACTTCAAGTTGGAAAATGGGTTTAGGAGGGACATTAAGAAAGTAACTTGCTGATTGAAGTGGAAAATTTTATAATATTTTGAGAAAATAGAATTGATCAATAACTTATTTCATTTTCATTGAGAAAATTCAGAATCGAAGTTGAACTTTTCTTCTTCCGGGGAAATATTTGGAACAGAACTTAAATTTTTCATCTCTTTGAGAAAGGTTGGAACTGAATTTAAGAAAATTTAGAATTAAAGTGAAACTTTTATCTTCATAGAAAATAATCACAATCATGGTAAACTTTCCTATCTTCTACGGAAAAATTTAGAAGTGAACTTTAAGTTTTTTATGTCTGGGCCTTTTCTTCTCGGGAAAAGTATTTCTTGGTGTTGAGGTAACCAAAAAGCTGTAAAGTATAGTTGTGGGTGAAAAAGATAAGTACTTCAAGTTGGAAAATGGGTTTAGGAGGGAAATTAAGAAAGTAACTTGCTCTGAAATGGTCTTTGAAAAGTATTTCTTGGTGTTGAGATATCCAAAAAGCTGTAAAGTATAGTTGTGGGTGAAAAAGATAAGTACTTCAACTTGTAAAATGGGTTTAGGAGGGACATTAAGAAAGTAACTTGCTCTGAAATGGTCTTTGAAAAGTATTTCTTGGTGTTGAGGTAACCAAAAAGCTGTAAAGTATAGTTGTGGGTGAAAAAGATAAGTACTTCAAGTTGGAAAATGGGTTTAGAAGGGACATTAAGAAAGTAACTTGCTCTGAAATGGTCTTTGAAAAGTATTTCTTGGTGTTGAGGTATCCAAAAAGCTGTAAAGTATAGTTGTGGATGAAAAAGATAAGTACTTCAAGTTGGAAAATGGGTTTAGGAGGGACATTAAGAAAGTAACTTGCTCTGAAATGGTCTTTGAAAAGTATTTCTTGGTGTTGAGGTAACCAAAAAGCTGTAAAGTATAGTTGTGGGTGAAAAAGATAAGTACTTCAAGTTGGAAAATGGGTTTAGGAGGGACATTAAGAAAGTAACTTGCTCTGAAATGGTCTTTGAAAAGTATTTCTTGGTGTTGAGGTATCCAAAAGCTGTAAAGTATAGTTGTGGGTGAAAAAGATAAGTACTTCAAGTTGGAAAATGGGTTTAGGAGGGACATTAAGAAAGTAACTTGCTCTGAAATGGTCTTTGAAAAGTATTTCTTGGTGTTGAGGTATCCAAAAAGCTGTAAAGTATAGTTGTGGGTGAAAAAGATAAGTACTTCAAGTTGGAAAATGGGTTTAGGAGGGACATTAAGAAAGTAACTTGCTCTGAAATGGTCTTTGAAAAGTATTTCTTGGTGTTGAGGTATCCAAAAAGCTGTAAAGTATAGTTGTGGGTGAAAAAGATAAGTACTTCAAGTTGGAAAATGGGTTTAGGAGGGACATTAAGAAAGTAACTTGCTCTGAAATGGTCTTTGAAAAGTATTTCTTGGTGTTGAGGTATCCAAAAAGCTGTAAAGTATAGTTGTGGGTGAAAAAGATAAGTACTTCAAGTTGGAAAAATGGGTTTAGGAGGGACATTAAGAAAGTAACTTGCTCTGAAATGGTCTTTGAAAAGTATTTCTTGGTGTTGAGGTATCCAAAAAGCTGTAAAGTATAGTTGTGGGTGAAAAAGATAAGTACTTCAAGTTGGAAAAATGGGTTTAGGAGGGACATTAAGAAAGTAACTTGCTCTGAAATGGTCTTTGAAAAGTATTTCTTGGTGTTGAGGTATCCAAAAAGCTGTAAAGTATAGTTGTGGGTGAAAAAGATAAGTACTTCAAGTTGGAAAATGGGTTTAGAAGGGACATTAAGAAAGTAACTTGCTCTGAAATGGTCTTTGAAAAGTATTTCTTGGTGTTGAGGTATCCAAAAAGCTGTAAAGTATAGTTGTGGATGAAAAAGATAAGTACTTCAAGTTGGAAAATGGGTTTAGGAGGGACATTAAGAAAGTAACTTGCTCTGAAATGGTCTTTGAAAAGTATTTCTTGGTGTTGAGGTATCCAAAAAGCTGTAAAGTATAGTTGTGGGTGAAAAAGATAAGTACTTCAAGTTGGAAAATGGGTTTAGGAGGGACATTAAGAAAGTAACTTGCTCTGAAATGGTCTTTGAAAAGTATTTCTTGGTGTTGAGGTATCCAAAAAGCTGTAAAGTATAGTTGTGGGTGAAAAAGATAAGTACTTCAACTTGTAAAATATGGTTTAGGAGGGACATTAAGAAAGTAACTTGCTCTGAAATGGTCTTTGAAAAGTATTTCTTGGTGTTGAGGTATCCAAAAAGCTGTAAAGTATAGTTGTGGATGAAAAAGATAAGTACTTCAAGTTGGAAAATGGGTTTAGGAGGGACATTAAGAAAGTAACTTGCTCTGAAATGGTCTTTGAAAAGTATTTCTTGGTGTTGAGGTATCCAAAAAGCTGTAAAGTATAGTTGTGGGTGAAAAAGATAAGTACTTCAAGTTGGAAAATGGGTTTATGACGGTCACTAAGAAAAGAACTTGTTCTGAAATGCCTTTGAAAAGTATTGCTTGGAGTCCAGTCATGACCTTCTGATAGGGTTCTACGATTATGTAATCAATTTCTCAGAAATCCATTTGTCCTAGTCGATTACGTCATTCTATGTCCATATATGGACCCCCGTCACGACCTCCTGATAGGGTTCTACCGATTATGTAATCAATTTCTCAGAAATCCATTTGTCCTAGTCGATTACGTCATTCTATATCCATATATGGACCCCCGTCACGACCTCCTGATAGGGTTCTACTGATTATGTAATCAATTTCTCAGAAATCCATTTGTCCTAGTCTATTACGTCATTCTATGTCCATATATGGACCCCGTCACGACCTCCTGATAGGGTTCTACCGATTATGCAATCAATTTCTCAGAAAATCCATTTGTCCTAGTCGATTACGTCATTCATATCCATATATGGACCCCCGTCACGACCTCCTGATAGGGTTCTACTGATTATGTAATCAATTTCTCAGAAATCCATTTGTCCTAGTCGATTACGTCATTCTATGTCCATATATGGACCCCCGTCACGACCTCCTGATAGGGTTCTACCGATTATGTAATCAATTTCTCAGAAAATCCATTTGTCCTAGTTGATTACGTCATTCTTATGTCATATGTCATGTGTCATGTGTCATGTCTCATGTGTTGTGTCATGTGTCATGTGTCACGTATGTCATGTGTCATGTCTCATGTGTCATGTGTCATGTGTCATGTGTTACTCATAACCATCCAAAAAACATCCATCAAAGTGAGAAAAATCATGTTTTTCCATTCTCACTGACAAAAACCATAAAACATCCATCAAAGTGAGAACATCCAGAAAACATCCATCAAAGTGAGAAAAATACTGTTTTTTCATTCTCACTGACAAAAACCATAAAACAGACATAAATTGATGTTGACATCCATGAAAAACATCAAATAAATTGACCAACACTCATAACCGTCCAAGAAACATCCATAAAAGTGAGAAAATTCCTGTTTTTTCAAGTGAGAAAAATTCTGTTTTTTCATTCTCAGTGAGAAAACCATAAACCACGTGGTAATGTTCGGACTATAAGATAGCTTTCTACTACGTATTGTCACGGTGTCGTGAAATATGCGTAGTCTTGGCTCGAAGGAACATGGTATTACCATTAAAACTTCACAAAAATGCCTTTTAAAATGGCATAAAATTACCTCTGATAACACCCCCCCACCCCCCACCCCATCCTGGAATTAGTAGCTAGAAGGTCCCGCCTTTCTTTAATTTTCTTTTCTTTAACTGCTTTTTGCTTATATTTTATCCGTTTGTTAAGTTTTAACTGCTCTTTCTGTGATTTCATGATTTTAATTTTTTTTATTAATGCAACTTTTGTTTACAATAAAAAGTCTGTCTCTTTTTAGATTTCTTGTTCCAGGACGAATCTTCAATACCTAATCGTTTAGACAATGCAATATTCAAAGCCAATTCTATGTAGCATCTACTATGTAACTTAACCTGTCTAGGTTACTTTAGAACATTAATAATGCTGTAATTGGCAGGTGTATTTGGAGCAAAATCAATAAGACTGGGACGCTTGTGCTCTCGTGTGGAAAGGTTTGGAAGTATGCGAACCATATAATCATTTTAGTTTGCGCTAACAGGATATTTTCCTTGCCTGCAATAGGTTATCGTGTAGAATCTATTTCTCAAATCAAAATATTAGAAAGGTTTTCTTAGTCCAACTGGTTAGCGCTCCATTCCATTGAGGAGAATCCCTTTCGAATCCTAGTGCGGACACAAAATCTTTGGAACATAAAGGTTCCCTGAGAAAAACGTCTTGAAAAATACCCACCTTGAAAGAAAAAAAAAGCATTGAAAGAAAACGAAATCTCTTAAAGTATTACTTAACAACCCACGTGTGTGCCCTCCGCAGTTACAAGCGGGGATTCCTCACCGGGCCTGAGGAAGCAAGTCGTGTGAGAATGCGTCATCCTTAACACTGTTAAACATTCCCTGGTACGTAAGAACTAAAGAAATCATGAAGAAAAACTTCTTGAAGAAAAATGTTTTTAAAGAGTCTTAAATTTTTTTGAAACGTCTTGAAAATTGTCTTGAAGAAAAATTGTCTTAAAAAACGTCTTGAAATATCTCAAAACACGTCTTAAAAAATGTCATGAAGAAAAAAAAACCCTGCTTGATTAGTGGACTCTAACAAACCCTATTACGTAACACCCCAAGCCCTATGACAAAACATCCAAGGAAATCAAGATTTGGCGGTGAGCCTGAAGGTTTTCCCCACACCCCTAGGTTTTTTAAGCATAACAACCATAGAGAAAACATTCCCTATTACGTATCAACCATCTGCATCTCTTAGAAAACATTTGCAAAGGTAGTCATTCCCACATTCCCTATGAGGTTACATGCACCTGTTGGCTGTCTTCGCAGGATAGGGCTTCACTTTAAAACTAAGGATAGGGCTGTTATGGAATGGTGGGACAAGGCTGTTGTGGAATTTGTTGATAGGATACTACTAATATCTCAGCATCAATAAATAGATAAAATCCAAAACGAAACGAAATTACCATAAATAACCGAGTCAAACTAAAAACGAGCAAAAATTAACATGATTAGGGCTCACAACCCTATGGAAATGGTATGGTCCCTCAAAGCCCCCAGTAAAAAGGCTGTAAGTTATGGAATTTGTCCATTGTCTACATATAGTATTTGTTATTGGGAAATATGCTGATGCTTTTCAGGGGGGGGGGGGGGTCAGGGGGAGAATTTTCTCCGGGGAGGGAAGTTTCCAGGAGTGAACTTTCCAGGGGAAATTTTACAGAGGGGATTTTGCCAGAATTCAAATACGAACTTCATTTTATTTGTCTTACTTTCTCTTTGGCGACTCAATTTTAAATGTGAAGATATTCCGGGAGAATTTTCAGGAGGAAATTTCAAGTATAGCTGGAATTGTCTGTGGGATTTATCCAAGTGGGAATTTTCCAGGGAAGAAATTCTCCATGGGGGAGTTTTTCTCAGCAAAAATTCTCTAAGGTGGAATTTTCAACGAGAAAAACTTTCCATTGAAGGGAGGGGGATTTTCAGAAAAATTTCCCACAGATGGGGACTTCTGGCGTGACTTGAAAAGGGATCAGAAAATAAAATCAAGTCTACTTTTCAAATGGAACTAGGCCTATGCTAAAGAGAATTTTTCAGGAGGAATCGTCCGCAAGAAATTTCCCGAGATAAATTTTTACAAAGGATGGAATAGTCCGAAGAAATTTCATCGGGGGAAATATTTTACGCGGGGGGGGGGGACTTTTCATGTAGGAATTTCTTGTGGGGGGATTTTCCATTGAACGGGATACGGATTTTCCGTCGTATTTTGAAGAACAATTAGAAATTAAATAAAAAAACAAACCTTTTTTTTTAACTGAAAGTAAGGACCAACATTAAAACTTAAAACAAACAGAAATTATTTCTTATATAAGGAATATAAGGATTTGGGGAGGAGTTAGGAGGAGTTTTCCCTCTTTTCAATGCCCCGCTCTTTAAACTAAAGTTTAACGTTTATCCAAATTCTTTAAGGGCGGCTCCTGAAACACAAGGGCTGTTTAATTAGAATAATAAGCTTTAACAAAAGTAAAGGCAGTTTTAGGGTGAAGGGTGAGGGATTCAGGAGGAGGGAACCCCCGCAAATACGGAATAATTTCAAGTCGTTTTAAGTTTCAGTGCTGCTCCCTTCTTTCAGTTGGACAAAAACTGATTTTTCTTTGTTAAATAAGTAGGAAAAGCCATGCTTTCCTTCTATCTGAAACCTGAAGCCCATTGAAAACTATAAAGTAATAGAAGAGAAAAGTAAGAAAAATTATGAGTATTTACATCATATTTAAAAACACCTTTTAGAACTTGGTCCTTAACAGCAAAGAAATGGCTAATCTTGTGTACAAAATCAGTAAATTTATGCAAAGCTAAGCTGTCATTTAATCTAAAATCTGATATCCATTAAAAACTATAAAGAACTTGAAGAAAAAAGTTTGCTTATTTAGCCCCCTCCCCCCCCCCAAAAAAAAAAAATCAGAATTCGATGATACAGTTGGTTCCAATTTTGGACGTTTGGTACAATCTCTTAAATCTTCAACGATTTGAGAAAAAAAAAGAAATATAAAAGAAAAGATTGAGCCAAAATAAAGGTAGTACTAAACTAAGCATCTGTGTCAAGTATCAAGATATTACCACAGACTACTTTGCTTACAGAAAAGCTGATCAAGTCACCTTGCTTATAGCGTTAAGTACGGTATATATACAAAAATTCATAATTTTTAGCTTATTAGCACTGAAGTACGTACATTTTATAAGAGTTTCATTGAGGACAGGGGCATTATTTTGAAAGTTACCTTTTTAAGAATGTCCAGTGAAAAAAAAAATCGAAAACACACATAATAACCCCTTCTCCTCTAGATTAAAAAAATACTCTTTTTGTATTTTCATTAAAAGAACTGAAGAAAAATATTTGCCCCCCCCCCCCTAGGCTTACACTTAGTGGATTGGCACTCCTGGGAGTGGCATACCTCTTATAGGGTATAATTATGTATATATAATTATATTATATATAATTACATTCGCCGGCTGAACTAGTCATAGGTCACTGGCTTATACCATATTACCCTCTCACTCCAGCAAAAAACAACAACAGAGCACCATGCCCCTAAAGGATTCAAATCACAGTCGCCAACTGAACCACTCATAGTTTGCTAGGTTGTAACCCAGGACCGGTAATTGGGGAAGCAGGGGGAGCAAATGCCCCCTAGGTTTTCTGTGCTCCCCAGGTTTTGAAAAAAATTGTTTTGCCGATAGCACCGTTTTAAATAGTTTTTTTTGGCATTTTCATTAAAAACAAAACAAGTACAAAATTAGCCCTCTTCCTATACTTCGAAGGATACTTTTTGCCTCTCTCTCTACATTAACGGCCCTGTTGTACACTATTACTCTGCTTTTCTATTTTACTTTCGGAACCCTTTCTCAAAAGCATTAGACCAAATGGCGTGTGCCACGCGTGGCTGAAGTGTGCCATCCCAGGTGGAACAAGTGTTAATCTGAGATATACACTAGGTGGTGGGGAGAAGGCGTCACTTGAAAAGAACAGCAGCAGAATCATGAAGATATTTCCATCCAATCAGAAACTCCGAATAAAAAAAGAACTGACAAAATACAACCAAAAGAAACACAAGGTAAAAATACAAAAATAAACTAATATTAATCAGTATTAATTAATCAACATTTTGTCTAAGAAGAAAAAAAGATGCTGTTTGGTTTCAAATAATTCAATATGAGCACGCTCTCTGTCAAAACAAAATGAAGGGGTATAATATTTTTTAACAAACATCAATAACGAAAAACCTATCTACATGCTGTGTAACGATCAAGCAAGCAATGCGGGTCCAAACCAATCAACCCAATTCATTTCATTGGCCATTTTTATAAGTTATTTATGAATTTCAGATCCGTAAATCGAACGCATGTGCTGATAGCTTATAAGGCGTCAATTTGAATTATGTTCGTTTAAAGTTAATACCAATTCAAAACAGGAACACTGAATCGTTTCATTTCAATCTGATGCCTTACATATTTTGTCTTATTGATGGGCCATAAAAACGCACACGAAAAAAATGTAATTTTCAGATCACATCCATTGTTACGATTGCTTCAGGAGACATACATTTATCACTGCTATTTGCTGACTTTCTCAGTTCTCTTATATTCTCTCCATTCCAGTGCTGGGTAAAATAGGAGCCTAAATTGCTTATGTCATGAACCAACTCAATAACTATTGTGCTGTTCATAGAACATGTGTTTAGACAAAACTTAGAAAGGATACTGCGATAATTTTTTTCTTCATTATAATGTTGAGTTTGAATTTTTTTTCATAATCATGAATTTCAGACAATGTTTTATTAATCACCGTCCATATCATTCTCGAGAATTATTTCTCCAATTACTACTTTCATTGAGGTTTTATCAGTATCATACATGACTACAGGGGGAGCTGAGTAGGGCGTGACCTTACCTAGTATCGGCCATAAGTAGCCCTATCGATATTTCGCTACAAGTCGGTCTTTGGATGACAAACATCCAGCATTGTTTCCTTAGCCTATTACTTAATATTATTTAATATTAAGGAGGGTTATCAGGTGTTTGGAATGAAGGGAGTGGGAATAGGACTGAAGATAGGTCATGTAGCAAAACTATTAAAGGATTTGTTAAAAGACCAGGAAATTCAGAAATGGCAGTATGAAGTCACAGCCTCGATGGCCCTGTAGTTTACCTACAGCGAAAGAGTTCGGGTACTATGATATTTATTTTAAAGTGCGTTTGACTAATGATGAAATTAAATGTTATGTGTCAGGGAGGGGTAATTTGTATGTGCTTGGAGAAAGAAAAAATTGGGATGGTAAGATCAATAGATGGTCCTTACTCATGCCCCATGTGTGGAGAAGTTGGTGAGGGTCTGCTTCACTTTATGGCAATTTTTCCTGAATTGCCAGATTTAATTTAAAATTTATTTTCAAGCAGGATGGGGTCAAGTGAGTGACTGGTTTTAGTAATTGGCTCTTCCAATTTCAGGTCTACTGAAAACATTGAAATATATTTTAAATTGGGAATGAAATGTAGAAATTTTTTGTAGGGATATGGAGGGGGCCAGTACTTAAAATATGGTTGTATACATTTAAGTTGATTTTTTTCGTGTGTCTAGTTTTTTCGATTTTATTTAGTATGCACTGTTGAATTGTGGCATTGAGTAATTTCCTGTGTATTGCCATGGCCCTCTGGCTTTTTTCTGGCAATAAATATCTATATATCCATACATTGAAAAAGGGGTATTTCCTTTAAATGTTAATTTTCTAAAATTTGTATTCCCTGAAAAATCTTTACTATATAAATGATTCTCTTAGAATAGTGGCACTAATACAAACACATTATTGGAGTATCAATTCGCCCCAGGCCAATACAGCTACACACTCTCATTCACCAACCCACACTGCTGACAGCGTTACTCTTACTCCTTCTCATGCAATTAATGTTCTCTTTAATTCATTCCTTGCGACCTCCTCTCCTCCCTTTTTAGGACATTGTTGCTTTATGTTTGGCCTCAATTTGATTGCCAAAATACGCTTTTTTTACGAGAAATAAAAATTTCAAAATAGGGATAAGTCCTTTTATTAGGCAGTGAAAACAAATACAAAAAGCTCTGGATATTGCGATCACCAACGATACTGAAAACAAAATACCTGCGAGGTTTTTTGCAACCTAATATACTTCATCCAAGAAACCTTACCATCTTAATCTTCCTTTGATTATTGTCCTAGGGAGTAGAGCCACACTGCCGGTTATGCAGAGCTTATTATTTGACATACAGTCACTCGCTTGAAACTATCCTTTGACGATGTCTTGAGATCCGAAAATTACCAAAAATTGAGATGGTGGAGTGTTTGCCCCCACGGCTCCGGCTGCTTGCTTGTAAGAAACCTTTTTAAAACTACAATTTCTCTCAACTGGTTTTTGTACATTATAGGTTTTGTCTAGCATTTGCATACATTCTGTTGACATCTGTTTCTCTGCATTTCCGATTAGCACTGCCTTGATTAAGTTGAATTATTATTGACCAGTGTTTTTTTTTTATTCTTCTAAATAAGAGATTAACTATGCTTCAAAGTTGATGATAAGAACGACCGGTTTTTTATATAGCTTATTTCCCCGTATTTCTCATAAATTTGTCAATTTGGGTACCTACTGAGTTGAAGGTGAAAGGGTTTCATAAAATCCAGACAAGCCCGTTGGTGATTTTCTAATCGACAAGTTAGGTCGAAAACCCATGTCGTACCAAGCATCGGAACTCCAGCCGGCACTGCCCTGCTTGAATTGATCATAGAAATATCCCAAGACAATAGTTTGGCGCGGGTGTAAATCACAAATAAAACTATCACCAAAAGGCTACGGGGCACTGTGATAAGAATCTGATGCAAGAAAGATTTGGGATATAAATTTTATTGATATCATCTCAATGATCGAATAGCAATATTTGTGTCCTGAAATGGCGCTGTCGGTTTTTCGATGTAGACTGATATTCATTGAAATAAGTTATCTTACGGCCAGTGCTTAATAGAGAACTGCTGCAAATTGGGCGAAAAAAATTGCACATCTTTTCTAGACTTAACATGTTTTTTTTTGGGGGGGGGGGGGAAATAGCAATAAATATCAAAAGAAGAAAGTACCCTTGTTGATTGTTGTTAAAAATCCTTGGATTTTTGAATAATTATGAAAAACCTAAGTTCTAAAAGATAAAAAAGGCCTTAAATTTTATTCAACTGTCAAAATCTTTCATTTTGGTTACCTGCTTTGATTTCCACTTAAAAAGGGGAGAGAATGTATCTGTCAAATGTTCACTCATTTAGAAGTTTCTGAACCCTCAGATCACTTTAGTCTTCAGTTTTATATATTATAAACAGGCATTTGAGTCAGCCAATATGAGAGCTTTAGTAAAGGTCCTATCCTTGTATGGTATTTCTGAGCTTGTTTACTACTGAGCTACAACAAAAATATTTGATCAACCAGATAGAATAATTATAATACTAAGCCTTGCTAAACTACGAATCAGATATAAAATTAACGAACGCTGATGATGCTACTACTACTACTACTACTACCAACAACTCACTGCAGTACCAAGCCGCCTGAGGCCAACACAGCTACGCACGATCCCCCTCCAGTCCAACCTATTTAACCCCTCCCTCTTTACGCGCTCTCAGGAAGTTCCTATTTCCCTTAAATATTTCCTTAAGACATCTTCTCCACCCCCCCTCCCAACCAGGAACGACCTTCTTTTTGTTTGGTGCTAGATGGTTGGCCGAAAAAGACAATCTTTGTCAATCTGTCGTCGTTCATCGGTAGAACATGCCCTAGCCATCTCAACTTTTTCTCATTATAGCCCTAGAAAACAGGATTGAACCACACTGGTAATACACACTGCTGACACTTGTTATGTTCTGGCATGTCTCTCTTTCTTGCCAAAGTTCCTTCAACAAATCACTTAAACCACTAGGTCAAGAACCATGGTCCTATTTATATACCTCAGCTAGAACACTTCATGTCAGTGCCATTAAAGTAGCTGATAGGCTTCTTTGTGCAAAGCTGTAAAGCTCCTCACGACATTTCAGATTTACAGATTCATCAAAGTAAACAGAACTTAAAATGACAAAGAAAACATAGGGAAAAATAGGGCAGCTTGCTGAAAAGGACCTAGATAGCTTGGACTTATTTTTCACCCATACGTGTCCTGATTTGTATATATTGGACCTGATAATATGGAAAACATGAGTTTTTTATAAATTTATCACTTGGTATGATTGTAAAAACAAAGAACAATGAGAAAAAGTGACTAAAAATGGCTCAATTCGTGTTTACAGCGGTAGCTGCAAACTAGTAAAGAATGAACCACGGCCCATAGTAGCCAAAAATTGAAAAGTACGGTTAAAGCAACTTATAAGCTAGTGACAAAAAAAATTGCCGGTTGTAGCTGATTCAGGAAAGGTAAGTATCGTCTCGATAAATTTTAAGAGTAAACTGTTAATTCGAAACAAATTTATGGGAATTTTTATAAATAGTCTGAAACCCCTAAAAATAAGTTTTAGATTGAAAAGAAAGCATACCATTAGAATTGACGGGCCAGAAAACTTTCTACGGAAAACTTTCAGTCACATGGCTAGAACAGCAAGGAAAAACATTTTTTTGCATGGGTAGCACTTATGTATTCTTCTTTTTTTCTTCACTGCTAGTGGGGCCCTGAATGATCATAGAGAGCTGTATAAGGATTCAGTTGAAAGCAAGTTGCTATATATTGTTCCTTTTGTCTTTAACAAAGCATAATAATTAGGCTATAATGTAATTTCTTCCGAAAAAATCTACATCTTCAAGATGGTATGACACATGTATCTAATGAAAGCTACTTTTCTGTGGTGTGATATCAAACCTGAGTGATGCCACTGCGTGCTCCTTTTGGTTTGTTCTTTACTGGATTCCAGCGAAAAAAACGCTTTTTGCTGTGTGTGACGTGTACTTAAAATTGTAAAGAGAAGATAAGAAAAAAGAACTAAGGCTAAACGTCTTACCGCTTTTCAAAGGTCATTTGTGGTAATCTACTTAAGAATATGAGTTCACGGACCATGCATGGATAAACACAAAAAAACGTTAATTCCTGTGAATCAGATGAAAAGAAAGCTTCTTAAACTATTATTAACAGCAACTTAACGCTTCATAAACTATTTAAACCTCGGAAGAGGTAGCGGCTTTTTTTGCTTATATTTGAGTTGGGAAGGGAGCGCTATAATTATTTATTCCCTGGGCACAACTAATCCCAGAAACGGCTCTGTTGTCACCGGTCTGAACAGGTTTGAGACATTCTGTGTTGAAAGTGAAAAATATTCGTATATGATGGTTAGCTATCATATACACTGATATCAAAATTCATAAATGACGGAGAATTTGAAGAGAAAGTCACGTTCTTTGGGTCAAATTTTTTTCCTGGGGTGCTGAATAACTCCAAATGACAATGGTATTGACTTCAGCTATGGCCCTGATCACATGCCACACAACAATGGGCCATCTTCTCGTGTGGCGGCTAGTCGTGTAAGTAAAGCGCTTTCGGTCTACATTGTCCACTCCACTTTTTGTTGCGTTGTACGTCATGACAATCTCTAGTTTACTACTCTCGTGATCAATCGCGGCTGAAAAATGCATCGACACAACAAGAATGACTGCTTTGTTTTTCTTCCAAATATGCGCCACCGGGATCAGATAGTTTCTAAATCCGGAGATGGGTGAGTTTCACACCCTTGTACGACTAGTGAGGATTGGGGGTGTAATTTCTCTTTTGTTCTTTTGCACAATGCCTATGTTGGTCATTCCAAGGGTCTGAGCGTTTCAATGGGCTCTATGGACGTGAGCCAGTTGTTGGCTGTGATGCTGCGGTTCGACCCCTTCAAGTCATCGACAAGCTTCATAACCAGTCGTGTTGGAATTGAAGCATTCTGGGTTTCAATCATAGGTGTTTCCTCTGTAGACAAAGGCTTTAGATAATTAGAACGTCTTTGATTAGGCTAGTCATTCAATCTTGATTCCATGATTGTTCTTTTTAGAGAGACTGTATATCTTGAATTTGCACTGTTCTTTAAATGCAACTAGCATTTCATCAATAGTCAATTACTCGCCTGCTGAGTAATAAAGCTTTGCATTTTGTAATAAAGAAGTCAAAAGTCTCTTTGATGGGAGCTAGAGGTCCATGTCTTTCGTGACGTGTGTTCCCATCATCGAACCGAAGACAGATTTCTAGATACTAGAATCGCTTCAGGTTCATCGGAGCGCGGAAAATGTCCCGCCTAGTTCCATCAGCTATAAAACTGATGGTTATGGTCATGATAGATAATGATTATCTTCGCAATCCTCACTGCCCGCCTTGAATACTTCAGAGACATACCGAAGGCCTAAAAAGGCTTGTATCTCAATGGCTTCGACCGGTTTCAAGTATGTTTGCTTATGTACAAGTGAACGTACTTTCTAAAGTATTAACGCAGGCGGTATTCGGCAATCTTGCCATTGGTATGAAGGACTAGCTTCTCAAGGATTTCGGCTTCGATGAAAAGGTTCCAGGCCTTTCCAAGGGTTTTAGGTCTCGGTTCGCTCACGTGACCGTTCAGACCTTGAAAATGTTTAACAAGACTACAGACTCTCGTGCGGCTTTGAAGTGGCTCAGACTTATACCGCTTTGTTCGCCTGTCTTTGCCAATGAAGAAGAACTTGTTGGTATTGTTCCTCTGCTGCTTTTGTCGAATTCACTTAGCAAGAGAAATATTTTCCTCATCCTCATCAGATTGTCTGTCAATTGGCTGTTCGTCATCTTCCTCAATTGTACTGGCTAAAGAACTATCATCAGTGACATCAACGCTCCTGTCAACGAACTCCGGATCGTTCCCGTCACTTTCGTTGTTTATTAGGTCTTCATCCTCGTCTTCTAGAACTTTGAGGATATCCTCCTCTGTGGGAAGTCTTCGGCTTGTTCATGGCACCGCTCCGGCTCGTTTATTGCTTCGTAGAAGACCAGATTCTAGCAAATGATCCTATCCAGCTCTAAAAACAAAAGAAAACTTGTATTATCCAAAGAAATAAACTAAAATGGGTCCAGTAAAAACCAAAATTGTTCTCTAAAATAGATCATAAAAATTAAGCTTGATATCTCTACTAAGCCACAAAAAAGTTACACAAACTGCAGGTTGGGGTCTGTCGGGCGCCAGAGCACTGTATCTACTCAAATATAAGTGACCTCGGGATGTTCTTTCGCCTGTTCCGAAGAACAAACGAGGCATCAGCCTCCTAGCTTAACCTGTGCTACGAAATAGACAAAAACTGAGTGCTGGGGTCTGAGGGACCCCAACCTGCCAGTTAAGGGTTACAAATATAGTCCTAAAATAACTAATTTTGCTAGTTTTAATTTTAGTTTAGTCTAGATTTCATTAACAGTTTTAGTTTTTCTTTACTTGAAAATAAAAATTTGCACTTTTTTATTATTAAAACTTAAAAAGAAACAAACCAAATACTGTTCAAATTTTCAGAAAACATTTTCTGTATCAATACACTGTCTCTATTATGCTTTAAAGCTATATTTCATCCTTCTCAGATTATAGCAATAAACTGTTTGTTTAGCTGTTGTGAAAGGGATGGTTAGCAGAGCAGTGTATATGCAATAGATCCTCTACACGGACGAGCTGATCCTCCCCTAGATAACAGCGTAGAAAATAATTTTTGGAAATTTTCAAGAAGCATGGAAATGTCAGACAGTATATGCAGTCGATCCTCTACATGACCTCTACATCCTCGCTTAGATAAGTTGATAGAATAGATTTCTGAAATTTTTCCAAGAAGTGTGAAAACGTCAGATATGACCTTCAGATGTGGAAAAGAAAATATATGTAACAGTTGCAATTCGTGTGTCAGAAAACAAAAGCAAGTAGGCCTGTGCCGTCTGCATGTCCCGCAGAAATGTTCCAGTTTTTCTCTCAAATAGTGCTATTTCTCACTAAAATTGAGCCTTTGGTACCCAAGCCAGATAGCCACTTGCTACTTCTGAGGCATATAGGTTTTTAAATTTAGGATAGCACTTTTTAGCTCCAGTATACAAGAAAATTAAATAGATAGAATATAAGGTATGATAATGTCTCTAGGTATATAATATAGAGCAACCCTGGCTATTTTAGCAAAAATAAATGTCTAGTTCTCATTAACTTCGGTTTTGTCGTTCTTTGAGGGGGAGGACATGGTTGTACACCAACCAAGATTACTCCCCAGTTTCCATTCAACTGAATAATTTACTTTTGTGTACCCACCAGTACCTACTCTCCTTTACGCATGGAGGATACATATTACCTCATTGGTTTTCCTCAGCAGCGGAATTAATAATTTCTACTACTACTACTACTACTAACAACTCACCGCAGCACCAAGCCTCATGAGGCCAACACAGCTACGCACGCTCCTCCTCCACCCCAATCTATTCAAAGCCTCCCTTTTTACACCCGCCCACGAAGTTCCCATTTACTTTAAATCTTTCTTTATGACGTCCTCCCACCCTGGACGGGGACGACCTGCTTTCCGTTTAGCCCTAGACGATTGGCAGAAAAGAACAATCTTCGGCAATCTGTCATCCTTCATCCGCACAACGTGCCCTAGCTACCTCAACCTTTCATTCATTATAGCCCTAGAGAGCGGTATTGAACCACATTTTTCGTATAGCCTATTGTTTGAAATACAGTCAGTCAGCCGAGTACCCAGAACAATCCTTAAGCAGTTTCTCTGGAAAACATCTAGCAAATCTTCATCCGCTTTTCGGAGCGTCCATGCTTCAGTGTCATATTTGACCACTGTCATCACTGTAGCTTCTAATATTCCAATCTAGGTTTGCAGACTTATCTTCGTATTCTTCCAAATTTTTATTAACTGTGAAAAAAACACCCTGAGCCTTGGCTATTCTACTTTTAACATCTCCACTGCTCCCACCATATTTACTAATAATACTACCAAGGTAAGTGAAGCTGCCCACCTGATCAATCTTTTCATTACCCAATGTCACCTTTTCATCTTCACTTATTCCTAGCCTTAGTGACTTAGTCTTCCTAACATTAATTTTCAAACCAATTCTAGCACCCGGAACTCGCAAAACCTCTAAAACTTCATTCATTTTGCTCACACTTTCATCTAGGATGCTTAAATCCTCAGCATAATCCAAGTCCAGGAGACTTCTATCTCCCCATTTGATTCCGTGGTCTCCCATTGCCTTTCCTGTGCTCCTTAAAACAAAGTCCATCAAAATAATCCATATAAAGAAGGATAGAACACAACCCTTCTTAACTCCTGATTTAATATAAAACAAGCTGCTAACCACATTTCCTACCTTAACCGCAGCAGTGTTATTCTCGTACATAGCACTAATCACTTCAATGTATTTGTCTGGTATACCATACAAGGATAAAACCTTTACTAAAGCTCTTCTATCAACAGAATCGAACGCTGGCTCATAATCCATAAGACTGAGGACCAAAGGGGTTTGAAAACTCAGGCATCTCTCACTTATTAGCCTAAGAGTGCAAATTTGGTCGATACATCCTCCACCTTTTCTAAAACCGCACTGTTCTTCTCTTAAAACTTTGTCTACGGCATCTCTCAGTCTAAACATTATCATATTACTAAGTAATTTACTACCCACAGAGACCAGACTAATGCCTCGATAATTACCACACTCACTTTTATCACCTTTCTTATAAAGTGGCTTAATTAAGGTTTTCCTAAAATCGTTAGGTACTTCCCCTTTTTCAAAAATCATATTCATAATCTTCAGTAACTTATTTCTAACCTCAGAGCCACCATATTTAAGAAACTCATTTAACACCCTATCAGTACCTGGAGCCTCATTATTTTTTAATCCTTTTAGTGCTGTTGCTAATTCTTCCTCACAAAACAAATCTTCCTTCACATCCAAGGTAACACAAACTTTTTCATTTTCCTCTATATCTTTTCCTGCAACTCTATCTCGGTTAAGCAAATTCTCAAAATGTTCAGCCCATCTCTCTTTAGTTTTTTACTTATCGCTAATTGCGGCCCCATTCCTATCTTTAACTGGGCCAAGTCCGGATTGACTACTCCCTCTCAATTTGTTAACATGCCAGTACAATATTTTACATTATGCCGTCGAGCTGCATCTTCCAGATCCTCGGCAATTTTATCCATGGCCTCCACTTCACACTTCCTAATTTCATATTTTAATGCTTTCTCCACTTTCTTTTACATTCCTTTTGTTTTCATATGATCTATCACTCAGATAATTCTTATACAAGTCCTTTCTCCTTTCTATTAAACATAAAGCTTTTTCACTAATATTCTTAGCTGCAGTTCTAGCTTTCTTCCCTAATACACTTTCAGCAACTTCACAAATTATTTTTCTAAAATTATTCCAACCATCTTCCACTTTATCAAATTTTAAACTCCCAAGTTTAGTATTCACCTGTTCCTGGAAATTTTCCCTCAAATTCTCAACCTGGAGTCTACCAACATCATAACTTCCCTGGAGGTAGTTACCCTTCCTATATTTAAGCTTTAAATTAACCCTTGACACTACTAGATGGTGATCTTTACTTTTAACGTCAATAGCGGCACTCCTATATACCCTAGTATCTTGTATTGATCCTGCCAGTCTTCGGTTTACTATAACATAATCAATAAGGTTTGCTGTCTTACCATCACGTGAATACCATGTTAACTTATGAGCCATTTTATGACCAAACACCGTATTGGTTATAATTAGATTGTTATACCTACAAAATTGCAAAAGTCTGTATCCATTACTGTTTTCTTTTCCTACACCAAATTTACCTAGGCTAGGATACCATCTATCCCTATTTCTAACAACCTGGGTGTTAAAATCTCCCAGTAACAACATCAGATTTCTACCTGGGACCCTGTCTATTTGCTCTTTTAACTGTAAGTAAAATTCATCTAAGTCACTAATATCTCCGTCAGTCGGTTCTACAGGGGCGTATACTATAACTGATACCCTGAACTTTTTAGTCATAAAATGAGCAATTAGTATTCTATTATAAATACCTTCCCAGCCTAAAACGACTTAGCAGCTTCCTTATTCATCATGAACCCTACTCCCTGTCTATGTACCCCATCCTTCCTGCCTGAGTAAACACATTCTATATCACCTAATTTCATGCTTCCTACCCCTGGGATATGAGTTTCCGAAACTCCTAATAAATCCAGTTCGAATCGTCTGAATTCATCAGTCAAAATGTCGATACGATAGTCATTTTTTAACGCCGTAACATTCCAAGTTCCAATTTTCATGTTCTTTAAATCATTGAAATTATTTTCGCCTCATGAAAAGCAATGATCCCGGATACCAGTGCAGGACGGGGATCACATATCTTCTCAAGTCTACACCGAAGTGCTTAAGCCGGCTTAGAACTGGATAGCAAAAAGTCCCTGGGACTTCCATGAATGGAGGCTTTGTGCAATCCTGGGCCCATCTTGGTCACAACATGGTTTTCAGCACTTGGCGATGCTCTTCTATCAATAATAGTCGAAATCCTGCACAGACAGTCTCAAGCCTATCACCTCCGCTTCATTATATATTCATGCCTACGCACATTATGCTACTACGGGGAAGAAAGGCAGCCCATAATAGATAATTTAGCTAGGAAGAGGTTTTTCAGCCCGAAGACGCCCGTCAAAACATACCAAGCCCACAAGAATTGCCCATTAGTCAGAATCCCGTGCGAATGCTGTGTCGTTTACTAGGCTATAATTTCCTCGAGGGGCGCCAACCCTCAAGGGGAAATAGAGTTGACCGCAAGGTCCCCAGTCTCGAAGGTACCCCGAAAAGGTCGAGGCTACCCTTTGCAGAGGCCGTTGTCCATAGATCTGGATATTACGCCCTGCCGCAGTTGTCCTCCTATAGAGGATCCTCCCGCGATGGTGTTCTGCATCACGATACAATTTAACCCATTACTGGAAGAAGGTTTGTAACTCATGGGATTTATGGACAAACCAGTGGGCCCTTTTGAGTGTACATTTGAGGGGCCTTCTTCCTCCTCCGCCTGTATTTATGACCCCGGGCGAGGGTGCCCCAGTTTCTATTATGGAACTCCACGGACAAGGTCCCCCCTTGGTCCGTGCCTCCTATGGAGGTACCCTACATATCTGTAGAGCGTTCCCCTATCGCCACCTGGGAACACGATGAATGGCCTGGGGGAGGCCAGGAACAAAAATGAAATTAATTTAAAATATTTTTTTATAATCAATAATTAACAAGTGTAAATTATGTTCTGGTCTTTAGAAGGCCTAGGTTGGACCAAATTTTTCAACAGTTTTTAACAAAAGTTGTGCTGTAATGGTTTGGACTGATGGGTATGTGCAATATATCTAAATTAATGGGTTTGGACTGATGGGTACTTGAATGTATCTGAAGGTCCGACGTAACACCTAGATTAGTTCCTGGGATATTCCAAAGAAACCTTTTTAACAATTTACTTTCACATACTTTGTTTTGGTTTAGTCTTACAAGTACATCGCCCTCGACTTTGGCTGAAAGTTTCAACTTGAAACCCTACTTCATTCCTGAGACATTTTGCCTGTCAGTTTTGAATATATGGATGAACTCAGACTCTTTTGGTTTAGTTCTTTAATAATAGTATAGTAAGTAGCAGTATAGTAAATAGTAGTAATTAGTAATAGTATAGTTGTTGTAGTAGTTGGAGTAGTAGAAGTAGCAGTGGAAGTAATAGTTGTAGAAATAATAGAAGTAGCAGTAGTAGTAGTAGTAGTAGTAGTTTTAGTAGTAGTAGTAGTAGTAGTAGTAGTATTAGTAGTAGTGGTAGTAGTGGTGGTAGTAGTAATAGTAGTAGCAGTAATAG
Source organism: Artemia sinica (assembly GCA_027921565.1). Lineage (NCBI taxonomy): Eukaryota > Metazoa > Arthropoda > Branchiopoda > Anostraca > Artemiidae > Artemia > Artemia sinica. Next base: position 49,898,764 of record CM051268.1, read on the forward strand.
AAGTAGTAATGGTAGTAGTAGTAGTAGTAGCAGTAGTAGTAGTAATAGTATTAGTAGTAGTAGTAGTAGTAGTAGTAGTAGTAGTAGTAGTAGTGACAGTAGTAGTAGTTGGTAGCAGTAGTAGTATTAGTGGTAGTATTAGTATTAGTAGTAGTAGTTGTAGTAGTAGTAGTAGTAGTAGTAGTAGTAGCAGTGACAGTAGTAGTAGTTGGTAGCAGTAGTCGCTTGCAGTCGCAACGGCAGTTTTGAGAAGTCGCAGTCACAGATAGTTTGAGCTACAGTCCCAAGTTTTTGCTGTCGCAAGTCACAAACGGAAGCAGTCATAGTTGCAAATAGTCGCAGTAGTAGTAGTGGTGATAGCAGTAGCAAAAAAATGTTGCTGTAGTAGCAGTAGTAGTAGAAATAATAGTAGTTGTAATAGCCCTGAAAGGTTCAATTTAATACCCTCAGTTGGTTCTCTGATATTGCTGATGCGCCCTTTTAACAGCTTGCATGAATATTGTGCTTTTTGGTTTTGTTCAACATGCACTCCAACGTCCTCTGAAAGTTTCACCTTAATACCCTTAGCCATTAGAGGCAAATTACAGATACACCCTTTTAACATTTGTATTTAGCTAAATTCAGCATGCACTGAAAGCTTCATTTTAACCCTTTCATACCTATTCTCCAGTTACTTGCACCAGATTTTTTTCTCCAGTTACTGTTCTAAGTTCAAGCCAGCGTCATTTACCATGCGAAAGTACATGTTTTAAAACATATCCATGTTCTTTTCACACCTCTAGATGCTATAGGTTCCGCACGGATGGCCTACTTATATGGTTTATTTTGAAGATGTCCAGGAAACGAAAAGACCAAGTTCTTGACTTCAACGATGCGGCTGGTGACGGTAAAGTGCGAAGACTTTTCATAGCTTATTTTGTAGCGTTAGTCAAGAGCTTCCAATTGGCGTATAATTCGTTCAAGTAAACTTCACTGGAGCTAAGCCACGTGAAGCTGAACAAATCGGTAACCAAATGGTTACCTCAGGCATATATGGTTACACATTAGCATACATTTTACTGCGATTTTTTAGCAGAATAAAAGGGCAGCCACCTTGTATCGCAGAAAAATTTATTCTAATAGTTTGGTATCACGTACATCAGATGGCCAACGAAGCGGTAACCTGATGGTCACCCCCGGCTCAAAGTTGTTTGGTGTGTGAATATAATCTAGATGCAACTTTTTTTAATCTCATACTGCTTCTAGGTGGCTAATTCTTACCAGTATAATACTTTCTTTCCCTACTAAATTGACGCTTTTTTGCAGGTGACGTACCAAGCATGAGCACCGGAGGTAGTCACTATCTTCGACGTGAAGACGAGAAGATCTTCCATGAAAGGGAAAGATGAGTTGCTAGAAAATTTACCGCTGCAGAGGCTGTAAAATTCTTGTTCATACCAGACGATGAATCTGACGCCGAACCTTCATCTGATGACGACGATGACCCCAGTGGGAGCCTGAAAACCCAGAGGACAAGTTCTTGCAATTACAAAATGTGCAATCTACAGTAGATGATAACGAAAATTATATTGACAACCTTCCGCTGTCAATAAGCCGAAGAACTGATGTACGTAGAAAACTTTGCTTTTAAGGCAGCACCCGATTTCGACGAGCCAATTTTGAACTAAAGTACTTTGCTCTCATCTCTGGCCAACTTCTCTCCTTTGCCTTCACTGAACTCATCACCAACATTGTCCGTTTCATCATCTTCGCTCCCGGTGCCAAGAATTTATACAAGAGCAGCGAAAGCTGGGAAAATGTTGATGCTTTTGTTTCCAGCACAAGCGTCGGTAGCGGACCGACGCTTGTGCTCTCCTCCTGGCGTTTCATCGCAGCAGCAAAAAAAATAAGGAGGTGTGCGAATACAAGGGGCTGAGAAAAGAGCAGGAGGAGAGGGATATAAATTGGAAAGGATCGTTACATCAGTGTGACGAAGAAGAGCTACCAATAGAACTTTTTCAAAAGTTCATTACTGAAGAGATTCTTGTGAACTTTGAGGATCAAACAAACCTGAACGCCCAAAGATAGAAAGGTGTTGCCCTGAAGCTCACCATCAAAGAGCTCCTTAGATTTCTTGGTACATAAGTGCTCATGAGTGTATTCAAGCTACCTGCCCTAAGGATGTAATGGGAGACGGGCATAAAGTACCCATCAATATCGGAAGTGATGAGCAGAGATAGATTCTTGGCCATCAGGTGTTTTTTTCACGTAAATTACGTTGTGTTGATAATTCCCAAAGGACAGTCGGGGCATGATAAGGTTTTCAAAATCAGATCATTAAAGAATGCCTTTCTAGACAATCTTTGGAAGATTGAACCTGAAGAGATTCACAGTGTGGAAGAACAAATGATCCCGTCCGCTCAAGGAAGAATAGCTTTTCGCCAATACTTGAAAGACAAGCCACACTCATGGGGAGTGAAAGTATTTACTAGAGCTGGTGTCAGTGGAATTGTATACGATATTGAGATTTACACCGGTAAAGGAGCAGTCGAAACTTCAGATCAAGGGCAAAGAGCAGATGTCGTTCTTCGTTTAGTCGAGGGCTTGCCAAAGTTCATTAATTTCAAATTGTTGTTTTTTTTTTTTATTTCTATACTGGCATTGATCTTATCAGAAAATTGCGCGATGAGCATGGTATAGAGTCCTGTTGGACCATACGCACTAACAAAATGAGAGGGCAGTGTTTGAAAGTGACGCTAATATGAAAAAAAAGAGCGGGGATCAATTGACTATCGTTGGGAACGAACTACAAACCTATTAATCGTAAAGTGGTACGATAGCAAGCCGGTGCACATCGCTTCATCATATTGCTCGGTGGGACCAGGGGATTTTTGTGAACGTTGGGATGGTATTTCAAAGAAATAAGTTTCAGTTGAGCGGCCTCGAATAGTGAGGGCATATAATAAGAGTATGGGAGGAGTAGACCTTGCCGATATATTTCTGGAACTATATCGTACTGATATACGGTCGAGAAAGTGGTATATGCGCATCATCTGCGACTTCCTTGATCTGGCCGTAAACAAGGCGTGGCTGCTATACAGACACCAATGTGTCCAACTCCAAAGAGACCCCATGTCCCTCCTCACGTTCAAACTAGATATTGCTTTTGCCCTCACCGTTTTTGGGAACGTAGCAACACCGCGATCCGGCAGGCCCGTCGCAAGCAAGCGCATCAGCGTTACAACGATAGTAGGAATGTCCCCTGATTCTGTAAGATACAACAAAACGAACCACCTTCCAGACACAATCGAAGAAGGGAGATGCGGCTTTGAAAAGTGAGGACGGGACAACACTACAATAATTTTCTGCACGAAATGTAAAGTGTGACTATGCCTGAATGCAAACCGAAATTGCTTTATAACTTTTCATTCCAAGTAATTTTTTCTTTCCAACTTGTAAAATATTTGGTTGATAAATAAGCATGATGTGACCATATTGTTACCATTTCAAGTTTTGAAATGGAATGACATATATTTTTTATAATGGATTCATTATATGGGAGCTTCTCGTATCTGTCATTGCAAGTTTCAGAATTTTACGATGACCCCATCTTCGATCAGGTCTGAAAGGGTTAATACCTTTATCTGTTCCTAAGATATCCTAAATACATCCTTATGACAAACTTGGAAGCATATGGGGTATTTTGATTTAGTTCAAAATGTTTAATAACATGCTCTGAAATTTCGAACGAAACAAACCTAGCTGTTACCAGAACATTGCACGTATACCCTTCTGAGATTCCAGTAAACATAGTATTTTTTATTTAGTTTACATCACCGCTACTATCCCTGAAAAATAAAACATAATGCCCTATTCTATCCCCAAAACAATGTATGTATGCTATTTCAATAACCGTATGCACTTAAACCTTTTTGATTTAGTTCAATGGTAGTATCAGAAGTAATAATATCAGTAGCCCGAAAAGTTTCAACTTAATAACTTCAGTTGGTTCTTGATATATTGCCGAGACATCTTATTGATAACCAGCATGCATAAAATGACTTTTGAATTAGTTGTAAAGCATCATAAGCTTTTAATTTGTTTCTAAAAGTAGAAGCAGTAGTAGGCATATTGTACCTTTGGGTTTGCTCATCATTCTCCTCAAAAATGCACTTTTACGCCCTTTTGATAAACTGCATAAACATTGTGTGCTTCATTGTGCCCTTCAATATTTCCTTGGAATTTCACCTTAATACCCTTAACTTCAATATTAGCAGTAGCAGTCGCCGTCGTAGTAGCAGCGGTAGTAGTAATAGTTATAGTAGTAGATGCAGTAGCACTTGTAGTATTAGCAGCATTAGCACCAGTTGTAGCACTAGTTATCATATAGTACCTTTTGTTTAGTTCAGTGCCCCCCTTAACATGCCCTAAAACGTCCAAATTAATATCCCAGCTCATTTTTGTAAAATTGTTGATAATGACCTTTGACATCCTGCATACACACTGTGTGTTTTGATTTAGTTCAGTATACCCTAAACATTCCTTGAACATTTCACCTTAGGGATTTTAACCTCAGTGGTAGCATTTTTAGTAGTAGTAATAGTAGTAGTAGAAGTCATCATCGAATGCCTTTTGGTTGGTTCAACATCCCTCTCAGCATGCCCTGAAAGTTTTAACTTAATAGCCTACTCTACGCCGCTACGGAAAAGTTGCTCATATACCCTTTCGGTAACTTGAATACACACAGTGTGTTTGACTTCTTTCACAATCCGCCTAAATTTCCCTGAGAGTTTCATCTTAGTACTCTTTGCCTCAGTAGATGTAGTCGTGGTAGTCGTAGTAGTAGTAGTAGTAGCAATAGTAGCAGAAATTCGTTTAACTTCCCTTTAAATATTCCCTGAAAGTTTCACCTCAATACTCTTAGCTTCTGTACAAGTAGTAGTCGTAGCAGTAGTTTCAATTAAGTTCAGCATCCCCCTCAGTATTCCCTGAAAGGTTCATCTTAATACCCTTTGCTTCAGTAGTAGTAGTAGTTTTAGTAGTACTAGTAGTTGCGGTTGTAGTAGTAGTTGTAGTAGCAGTTTTAGCAGTAGAAGCAGTATGAATATAGTACCCCAGGCCACTCTTGGGATATTGTTGATACGCCCTTTCGACAACCTGTATGCACATAGTGTGTTTTAATTTGGTTCAACATTCCACTAAATATATCCTAAAAGTTGCACCTTAATGTCCTTAGCCTCAGCAGAAGCAGTCGTAGCAGTAGTAATAGTAGTAGCCGCTCCTTAAAATTGCTAATTCGCCTTTTTGGTAACCTGAATGCAAACAGTAAGTTTGACCTATTTCAATATCCCCCTAAATTTCTTTGAGAGTTTCAGCTTAGTACTCTCAGCCTTAGTAGACGGAGTCATAGTAGTATTAATAGTAGTAGTAGTAATCGTAGTAGTAGCAGTATTATTAGTAGCGGTAGCAGAAGTAGCAGCAGCAGTAGTAGCAGCAGTGTGCACACAGTGGCTATTGGTTAGTTCAACATCAACATACCCTGAAAGCTTCAAAATGCTCTAAGCCGTTCTTGAGAATTTGCTCATATGCCGTTTTGGTAACCTGAATGATTATAAAGTGACTGGATTAGTCCAACATCCCTATAAACATTCCCTGAAAGTCTCACCTTAATGCTCATAGTATCAGTAGAAGTAGTAGTCGTTGCAGTGAGTCAATATTCAGACACAGTAGTAGCATTAATCGAAGAGCAGTAGTGGTAACAGTAGTACGCACATAGCAACGTTTGTTTGTTCAAGATCCCCTTCAATTCATCCTAAAAGTTTCTTCTTAGGTCTCCAAGCCGTCCCTGAGATATAGCTGATTATCCTTTTTGATAATCTACTTGCGCATAATGTGTATTGATTTAGTCCAACATCCTCCTAAACGTTCTATGAAAGTTTCACCTTAATACGCTTATCTTCAGTAGTAGAAAATAGTTACAAGAGTAGCAGAGGCGATAGCAGTAGTATGCACATAGCACCTTTTTTCGTTATATCAAAGATCCCCCCCACAGACGCTAAAAGTTTCAACTGAATACTTTGAACAGTTCTTGGGACATTGACAACTTATACCCTGAACGTCCTTTTGGCAACTTGCATGCAGAGTCTGTTTTTGTTTAGTTCAATATTCTCTTTACACCCCTTGAATTTTTAACCTTAATATCCTTAGTTTTAGTAGCAGTAGTAGTAATAGTAGTAGCAGCAATAGAATAGTAGCAACACAAGTAGTAGTAGTAGCATTCTAATGCTGCCTTTTTGTTACTTCAACATCCCCCATAACAAACTCAGTAAGTTTGTTGTGTCAGCTAAAATATAGCTGATTCGCCCTTTTGACAATCTGTGTGCACATAGTGTATTTTGATAAAATTCAACTTCCACCTCTGCATTTCCTGAAACTTTCACATTATCAATCTTAGCCTCATATTATTAATCTCAGCCTTAATAGTAGTCGCAATAGATGTAGCAGTTGCAGCAGTAGTGGTGGTAATAGAAGTGGTAGCAATAGTAGTAATAGCAGTAGAAGCATTAGCTGGCCGATTTTGCATTTTAGTCAATTTATCATACCACTTGTAATAGCTCTCAAAGTTCCAACTTAGTACCCTATGCCAGTCCTGAGATACACCCTTTTCACCATTTGCATGCACATAGTGTGTTTTGATTCACTTCAACTACAACTTCTCCCTCAATAGCCTTAGTAGTAGTAGTAGTAGTAGTAGTAGTAGTAAGTAGTAGTAGTAGTAGTAGTAGTAGTAGTAGCAGTCATGGTAGTCATAGTAGTACTACTAATAGTAACAGTAGAAGCAGTAGTAGAAGTGGTAGTAGTAGTAGTAGTAGTAGTAGCAGTAGAAGTAGTAGTAGAAGTAGTAGTAGTAGAAGTAGTAGTAACAATAGTAGTAGTAGTAGCAGTAGTAGTAGTAGTAGAAGTGGTGGTATTAGTAGTAGTAGTAGTATTAGTAGTAGTAAGTAGAAGTAGTAGTAACAATAGTAGTAGTAGAAGCAGTAGTAGTAGTAGTAGAAGTAGTAGAAGTAGTGGTATTAGTAGTAGTAGTAGTATTAGAAGTAGTAGTAATAGTTCTAGTAGTAGTAGCAGTAGTAGTAGTAGTAGTAGTAGTAGTAGTAGTACCAATAGTTATATTTGTCAGAGTAGCAGCGGAAGTAGCAGTAGCATTATTAGCAGTAGTAGCATGCACATATTACCATTTTTCAGTTGAACCTCCCCCTCATCATGCCATGGAAGTTTCAATTTAATTCTCTAAGGCACTCCTAAGATATTGTTGGTACGCCCTGTTGCCAATGTGTATGCAAATAGTGTATCTTGATTGAGTTAAACTTCCCCCACAACATTTTCTGAAGTTTTCACCTTAATATCCTCAGCCTTAGTAGTTGTCGCAATAGAAGTAGTAGTAGTAGTAGTAGTAATAGTAGTAGTAGTAGTAGTAGTAGTATTAGTAGTAGTAGTAGTATTAGTATTAGTAGTAGTAGTAGTAGTAGCAGCAGCAGCAGTAGTAGTAGTAGTAGTGGTAGTATCACTGCCCTCATCATTCGCTGAAAGTCTCAACCACCCTATATGATTCCTGAGATTATACCCTTTTGACAACGTTTATGCCCATAGTATGTTCTGATGTGGTGAAACACCCTCCTCAGCAGTCTCTGAAAGCTCCAACTGAATGCCCTTGGCCTTTTTGGACAACAATTGTTGAATTGCATAATTCATAAGCCCTTGCCCCATGGGTTGTGATGGGGAAAGGCGATCGCTGCCGATAATTAGACCTCACTCCTTAACTAAATTTTCTTACAGGTCCCAATATCTTTTTTTATTTTATCAAGGATGGGTCCATTACTCTTTTTTTTATTTTTTATTCAGACCAGGGGGTTTCCGACCCTTTTAGATTTTTCGATGATTAGGATCGTGTAATTGGGTACGGAAGAGCTTGTCAGCAACGATAAAGAAGATCTTTAGTAATATTAAATTAAAAAACAAGTTTTTTTAACTGAAAGTAAGGAACGACGTTAAAACTTAAAACGAACAGAAATCATTCCGTATATGAAAGGGGCTGTCCCCTCCTCAACGCCTCGCTCTTTACGCTAAAGTTTTTTATTGTTTAAAAAAATAGAGTTGTGAGAAAGTCAAACTTTGGCGTAAAGAGCGAGGCGTTGAGGAGGGGACCGCCCCTTTCATATACGAAATAATTTCTGTTCGTTTTAAGTTTTAACGTCGTTCCTTACTTTCAGTTAAAAAAAAACTTGTTTTTTTATTTAATTTTTGAACGTTTTTTAATTAATGCAGGTCATCATTTTTGCTCACCGTACATGAACAATTAAAACAAAATTTGCATATTAATTTTACTTTTATTTGGTTAAATGGCTTTCTCGAAACTTGTTTAATTTTATTTACGAACGTTTTTATTAGTAATAAATATACGTAACTAACGAACTAACTTACGTAACGAACTTCTATATTCATAGATTTTTACGTATATTAGGGGGTTTGCCCCCTACACAATAAAGTACTAAAAAATCTTTGGGTTAAAGAGCGAGGTATTGACTAGGAGGTGAACCCAATAATATACGTAATATTTTCTATTCGTTTTAAGTTTTGATGTTGCTCCTTACTTTCAGTTGAAAAACTAGTTTTTTTATCTAATTTCTGATCTTTTTCTTTAATAATGCTGGGAAATCCGGCACCCCTTCATAGCAATATCCCTTCCCCCATGAAAACTCCCTTCATGGAAAGATCCTCCCATATAACCCCCGATTCACCCCCCTCCCACCTACCAGAAAAAATCCCCCCTGAGAACGTCTGTATACTTCCCAATAACCAATACTATATGTTGACATTGGGTAAAGCTCATAACTTTCAGCCCTCCCACCGGGGACTTCGGGCGATTAAGTCATCCTGAAAGACATAGTTATCATATTTTCAACCGTGTTGAACTAAATGGCTATCTTAAAATTTTGATCGGGTGACTTTGGGAAAAAATGAGCGTGGGAGGGGGCCTAGTTGCCCTCCATTTTTGTGGTCACTTGAAAAGGGCATTAGAACTTTTAATTTCCATTCTAATGAGCCCTCCTACGATATTCTAGGACTACTGGGTCGATACGATCACCCCTGGGAAAAAAAAAAAAAATGCGCATCCGTGATCTTCCTTCTGGCAAAAAATGCAAAATTCCACATTTTTGTAGATAGGTGCTTGAAACCACTACAGTAGGGTTCTCTGATACGCTGAATATGATGGTTTGATTTTCATTAAGATTCTATATTTTTTTAGGGGGTCTTCCTAAAATCAGCCAAATTTTCTCAGGCGTGTAACTTTTGATGGGTAAGACTAAACTTGATGAAACTTATATATTTAAAATCATCATTAAAATCTGATTCTTTTTGTGTATCTATTGGTATCAAATTCCGTTATTTAGAGTTTCGGTTACCATTGAGCCGGGTCGCTCCTTACTTACAGTTCGTTACCATGAACTGTTTGATTCTTTATTTTTATTGCTATTTCGAATGAAAATATTAACAGTAATAATAGTATTTCTACCAAAAACTTCTGTGCCCTAAAGGTTATACACAATTTTAATAAATATCACAGTGACGTGAAGGATAAAACAAAAGGTCAATACTCAGATACATTAGTGACAGTTCTTACCGGGATCTCGACGTTGTAATCCGCAACTGGCCTGCAAGGTGAAGTTTGAAAGCTAAATTGTCTAAAATTAGCCTAGTTTTTTCTTATCTAAAATATTTTATCTAAAAAGCTTTTTCAAATGTGTTTATTGATGCAATCAAAACATCTTTTTTGCAGTCGCTGATGGCAATTCGTCTCACCTGTGGGCTCTCGTTGCGAACACTTGACTCCATTTCCCACTTCATTGTGAATTGTTTTTACCTTTTGACTGCCTGTCAAACCTTCGCTTTGGATAACAATTAAGACATACATTTTTTCTTTTTTTTGTGAATATTTTATATGCTCGGTTGGCATTATCTATCATCCTTGTCACTTAAACACTGTTTTGCATAAAAAAAAGTGAAAGTAAACAAAATTAAGTAAACAATGCGTAAAAAATTCTAATGGTTCTTCCCTCAGTACGACGTAAAATCTTTCTCAAAATTACGTAAATAGTGTAAATGCCGCTTAAGTCTATTGCTTTTTCCCAATTTTAGCTAGATCCCATAGGCAGAGTTATACTGCTATCTAAAAGTAAACAGTGTAATCGCCTCAACTTGTTCGTTTTTTTTTCTGACCACCCTGTTTGGAAGCAGTTGTATTAGAAGCCTTGTGGGGGCTCCTTCGATTGGAAATTGAGGTTTCTATTACCATTTTAAAAAGTTAAAAGTAACTGAAGGGCAACGAGCCACCTTCCACGCCCTTTCCAGCTTCCCATTCTCCCCAAATCGCGAAGACACCTGACCAAAATTTTGAGAGAGCCATTGTTCAAAATAGTCGAAAGGTCTAACAACTATGCCTCTGAAGATGATATGGCGCCCCCAAAACCCCAGGGACAAGGACTGTAAATTATACAAGCTTCCTATTGCTTTCACAGGTTATTTTATTGGGAAAGGGGATTATATTTTACCCTGAGTGTCAAAAAAGCTAAAGTATTACTTTGAACCTATCAGGAAATAGACTTGATATATTGACCTAGATCAAAAGACACAAAGCGCAGTTACTTGCTATAGGAATGCAGTATCTACAATATCTCAGGATGTCCAGTTGAAGCATTCAGGGAGTCTCTAGGGAGATGTAAAACTAAAAAAAAGATACTATATGCACCCAGTTTGTCAATTGGGTGTTTTCACAATATCTCAGTACTACCGAGGGCATTAAGTTAAAATTCAAAGAGTGTGCCGAGGGGTATGTTGAAACTAAATTCAAATACACAATGTGCATCCACTTTGTCGAATGGAGGTATTTGTATATCTCAGGAACAGCTTAGGGTATCACGTTGGAACTCTTAGGGTTTGTTGAGCTAAATCAAAAGGCACTATATTCTTTCATCTTGTCGAAAGGGAGCACCTGAATATCTCAGGAATAGCTAAGGGTAATCAAGCCAAAACTTTCAGTGAGTGTTAAAATAAATAATAAAATAAAAAAAATATGTTCATCTAGGCTGTCAAAGTACTTATCTGCCATATTTTAGGAAAGACTTAGGGTATTAAGTTAAAACTTTCAGGGTTTTGAGAGACATGTCGAACTTAATCAACAGAAACTATATGCATCCATGCTGTCAAAATGGCATATTTACGATTTTTCGGGAACGGTTAAGGGTATCAAGTTGAAACTATAAAAAGTTGTTAAGGGAGATTTTGAACTAAATCAAAAGCTACTATATGTATCTTGGTTGTCAAAAGGGTATATCTGCAATATCTAGGCAACGGCGCAATGGTATTAAGTTAAAACCTTCAGGGAGTGTTGAGGGGGATGTTAATCATAGGCAGCACGATAGCGCTGCCTAAGTAAAGAACGATGTGGCACAATGTATTATTTTCTTTTCTTTTTTCTCCATACCCGGGCACTTCGTATTGAAGGAGTTGTCGTAGGAACTTCAAAAGGGCTCACTCGATTGGAAATTGGAGTGGCTAGGGCCCTTTTTAATGGTCGAAAGTGATTGGAGGGCAACCAGCCCCCCCCCACCGGCCCATCATTCCCCCCAAACACATCCAATCAACATTTTGAGATAGCCATTTTGTTCAGCGTAGTTGATTTCAAGATAGAAAACATCTTTATGAGGAGGACACTCCTCCACAACCCTCGGGGCAAGGGTTTTAAGTTATGCCCTGGGGGCATATAAGGTTTTTTATAGAAGGCGTTGTCATAGAAACTTCAAAAAAGGCTCATTCGATTGGAAATTCAAAGGGCTAGTGCCATTTTTAATAATCGAAAGTGATTGGAGGGCAACTAGCCCCCCCCACATGCCCATTATTCCCCCAAACACATTCAATCAAGATTTGAGATAAAATAAAAGTCCAAAATAGGGATAAAATCCTTTTTAATAGACAGTGTATAATAAATTTCACAAAAAATGCCGGATATTTCGGTCACATATACAGTGACCGTCATCAGTAGTAAAACTAAACTAAAACAATTTAAAACATAAGTTTATATACTAAATCAAATAAAACTACATATTGTTTAAAACTCTAATTCTTTTCAAAGCAAAGGCCGGAAGCTAGCCTCTTTGACCTTCTTGGATTCGGTTCATTAGCGTTCAATGATATAACATTTGGACAAGGGTCAACTACATTGGGTGAATTGAACTTTACTCTGTCAGATTTTAATAAATTATCATAGAGATAGAGTTCAAACCCCTGGATCCCGTCCGGGGGTTTATCAGGTCCCATGTACTTGCGGAAGCTCATATGTGGGACGTACTAACCCGAGTTTGGAAATGAGATTATTACAACATAAAGATTCTATTTCTTCGGCTTTAAAGCAAGATTCTAAGTCTGAAGATTTTACTTCAGCCTTTTTAGAACATATTTTTAATTTTCCAGACCATTTTATTTTGTTCCAGAATGTCTCTTTGATTTCTAGGGATCGGGGTTTAAAGCAAAATTTTCGTGAAACGCTTGAAATAAAGAAAATCTTATTCAAGAATATTGCTTTGAATCGGGATACAGGTGAATATGGGCTGAACTCTATCTATGATAATTTATTAAAATCTGACAGAGTAAAGTTCAATTCACCCAATGTAGTTGACCTTTGTCCAAATGTTATATCATTGAACGCTAACGAACCGAACCCAAGAAGGTCAAAGAGGCTAGCTTCCGCCTTTGCTTTGAAAAAAATTAGAAATTTAAACAATATGTAGTTTTATTTGATTTAGTATATAAACTTTTGTTTTAAATTGTTTTAGTTTAGTTTTACTACTGATGACGGTCACTGTATATGTGACCGAAATATCTGGTATTTTTTGTGAAATTTATTATACACCAAGGCCGTATCCAGGAGGGGGGGGGGGGGTTTACCCGGTTTGAAACCCCCCCCCCCCCCCCGAAATTTTTTGACCGACTCGAAAATAAGTCGAAAATTAGTAAAACCTAGGTAAAAATCAGTAAAATTAGTCGAAAACTGTGTCAAAAATTAGTAACCCCCCCCCCCCAAAAAAAAGTCAAAAATTAGTAAACCCCCCCCCTGAACAAAAATCCTGGATACGGCCCTGTTATACACTGTCTATTAAAAAGGATTTTATCCCTATTTTGGACTTTTATTTTATCGTCATGGAAAGGCAGTGTGGTCTCCGAAATTATCTACGTCAGATTTTGAGATGGCCATTTTATTCAACGTAGTTTTAAGTTCTGTTAATTAGGTCTTTGAGGATAAAAACCCCCTCACAGCCCTCAGGACAAGGGTTGTAAGTTATGCCCTGGGGGCATATAAAGTTTTTATAGTACGCGTTGTCGTAGAAACTTCAAAAAGGGCTCATTCGATTAGAAATTGAAATGGCTAGTGCTCTTTTTGGTAGTCGAAAGTGATTGGAAAGCAACTAACACCCCTTCCACGCCCACCATTTCCCCAAACACATCCAATAAAGATTTTGAGATAGCCATTTTGTTCCACGCAGTTCAAAGTTCAGGAAATTATACTTTTGAGTAGGACACTCTCCCCACAGTCTTTAGGGCAAGGGTTATAAGTTATACTACTACTACTAACAGCTCACTGCAGCACCAAGCCACCTGAGGCCAACACAGCTACGCACGCTCCACCTCTACCCAATCTATTCAAAGCCTCCCTTTTTACAACCGCCCACGAAGTTCCCATTTCCTTTAAGTCTTTCTTTATGACGTCCTCCTACACCAGACGGGGACGACCTGCTTTCCGTTTAGCCCTAGACGGTTGACCAAAAAGAGCAATCTTCGGCAATCTTTCATCCTTCATCCTCACAACGTGCCCTTGCCAACTCAACCTTTCTTTCATTATAGCCCTAGAGAGCGGTATAATAATAATAATAATTTATTTGTGTCCGCTTATACGAAAAAAAGGAAAGCGGAGTAATGAAAAGGAGAAAGAAAAACGAAACACTTCAACAACAAAGAATAAACTCAAACAACAACTTCTTCATTCGCACTCGTAGATAAGGTGTAGGGGCAGAAATTCGCACAAAGTTTCCACTGCCCTTTTTTCGGCATTTCTTTCGGAGGATGGCATAATGTCAGTCGGGTCAACCATATTTTTGGGAACGCAGGATGAATGTGTTTCTTTCACAGAGTGGATATCTAAGTAAAAACTTTAGATACTTGCAATAGATTGACCGGAGTTTTAGTCTATTAGTTTGGGTGAACCAATCCCACAATGGCGATACATACAGCAGGTGAGGGAGAGCAACTGCTGCATAAAGCTTTGCAGCATAAAGCTTTGAAACTGAATATTGTGCATATAAATAGACTTTAGGCAGCATTAAATGCGCTAGTGAAATATATTGATGAGAACAAAATGCATCAGTGAATATTATTGTTGTAATTATGCTCAATAAAATTGTTTCTAAATCAAAGGTATTTTTTCTTTCTATAGTAGACTAGCGTATATTTTTTAGAGTAGAAAAAAAAATTCTGGTTAATCTGAAGTTGGTTGTGAGAATGTTAGGACTCTAAAAAATGGATAGATTTGAGAAAAAGTGAATCATGGGGAATCTAGTGCTTATGGAAAAACGTTTGATTCTAGATGATGATTTTCTAGAGCTGTCTATTCAAAGGAAGATATTTTATCAGGGGATGCTTGTGGATATAATGAAAACTGATTCTCCATCATTAGACTATTGTATGAAGCTCCTACGTCGTGGTCCAAATGCATTTACACAATTTATTGATATATTAATCACGACACGGCAAAATGATATTGTGGATATGCTTTTAAACACCAGTTTAGAAATTTAGGAATTTAGGACTTTTTTTCATGAGAAAGATGGTGTTCAAGGATGATTTACTCCTCTCTCTATCTATCTCTCTATCCCACTCAATTTGTTGTTGTTGGCAAGCTCAGTTTCATTGTGGCAGTGAGAGTGTCAACACATGAAAAAATATTCCAAACATGTCAACTATGTATGTACACACTTGGCAGCTGGTCATCATGTGAGAATTGCACAATGATTGATGAGTATGATGAAAAGTGTAGATTATGCAACCCGTGTAAATTGCATAGAGGATATGCTGTACAAATTAAAGGTTGTAATACCTGTCTTGAAAATGTGTCTGACTCTCATCCTAGAGGGCACCTATGCTCCAATTGCCACTATGATAAATGTAATCAATGGGAGAATACATATCCCGGTATGATTGGAAAGAATCCTAAGCGTGATTTTAGTTTATTGCTTCGAGATTGGTATCGTCGTGGTTTTAGATTGTTCTGGGAGGAGGAGCCGGGTCAGCGATTCAACTGTTGGAACAACAAAAGAATATGGTTTCTACGTAACCGTTGTGAAGACAATGGGTGTTATGATTATAAGCCCACTGATTTTTATTTGGCTGTGACGGAATGTGATTCGCACTTGAGGACACTGTTTGTGACATTGCTTCAAATAAACAAATTGAAACATGTGAATTCTATAGAATGAATGAGAATAGTAACATTGACAATACAAAGAGATATGACAAGAGTGAAGTTACACTCTACTGTAGAAAATGTGACCCTGACATTGCAGCACATCAGGATCAGTATACTGTGAATTCAGATAATCTACCTGCATTAGTTGTTGTCGACAAATACCTATACCTAGTAGAAGATAAAATCTAAAGAGTAGAAAAGTCGTTTTTATCATGTATATTTTTTTCATTTATTAATAAACAATTTCACATACATTTTTAGAACATTTTATTTGTTGGGCACTAAAATCAATATTAAACACGCTTGTAAGTACATTTTCCACTAGAAAGTCGTTCAATCGAGGTAAGTCAACGTAGATGTCAAGAAACTACTTGTAGGTATAGCCACGACATCTGAACATGAAAAAGAGTAGTGCATGAAAGCCACATGTCTTAGTCGTTAAATCCTGTACTCTTCGTTGATTTTGAATAATAGTTTTCCCACTGCTTTCAATAAAGTTGCTGATGTATGGAGTGTAGAATTTATACGATAGGCCAAGAGGATCAAAAAATTCAATATTCTTCGATGTTTGAAAGATGCATAGCCAATGGCCTGTCTTCAAAGTCGATGGACTGCTATTAACAATGATTAGGGTATTGTTAACACTTGGAATTTTTTCAATGAAGTCCGATGCTATGCAATAGGACTTGTACTGAGACATGTATGGATTCATACTAAATACGTTGATTATTTGATTTGTGTTCATGGTGCTAGGTCTAGTAGAACACTACCGTTGGGTGTGATTTCCCAATAGGTTTCAAATTGACTCAATGATATTAGCGTGATACTCTCAGTCAAAGCATCGGCAAATGTACACTCTAAACGTACATTCCCTGTTCGTGCTATGCTCATATCCTGAGTCCCTAACAAGTCCAAAACAATTACGCCATGATTTTTTGAAAACATTGAATCAGTTATTCCATTTTCAAATAGTTGAGAGTCATGATCTAGGGATTGCATGGTCAACTCGTACAGAGTTCTATAGGATTTTTTGTCAAATGATAGAGTGTACAGCGGAATACCATTCACTTTACACACAAGGCTAGATAGACCAAAAAATTAAAATTATGGGGGGATTCAGTCCAGGATCCAACGGCACTGCCACTCTTCACAAAGGCCAAAGCCAATTTTGATGGGATTTCTCCATTGATAAATGATGAATCGCTATAGCTACGAGAGCCGGTGGCAATGTGACGTTGATTGGTGATCGTATGGGAGACAAGAAGTTTAAAGTTGTTGCCATTGGCTCTTAGCTTTTCCAATGCCAATGCAACAGAGCTCATAACCTGTTGTTTTCGAACGTGGAGAATTGCCGATGTGATAATGACAATTGCATTGGGTGCTGCAGGAAGTGTTTTTCTCAAAATGAAATTCGATGGGGCCAGTTGCAACTTTATGTCAATCTTGACATTGGGGGGTAACCATTGGGATATATTGAATATCTCATGATTTAATTTTCCAACCAGATGATACTCCTGGCTCACTGCAGTAGTCAACTCGCCGTCAGTATCAACACCTGATCGATATTCATAGCCCAATGACTGTCCTCTCAACTCCTTGTATGCCTTTGGTGTCATCATCATGAATTGTATGTAGCTTGCATAGTTGGATAAATTATTGCTAGTGCTCACCAATGTTCCATTAATAAATACATTAATTTGTTTGAATAGATTGTGTAGAATATAGTTTTCGTAGGAGAAACCATCGGCAACAGTTGGAGTTGTATTATCTGACTTTTTCTTCACCGCAACATTTAAATCAATAAATGTTGATGACAAATCAATGAAATAGTCTTCATTGGAAAATATTTGAAAGTGTATATTTTCCGAGAGGGGTTGTTGGGGGTGAAATTGTTCATAGTAGCCATACTTGGCACTGACATCAACAATATCAGCATTGAATAGATTCAATGAGGAACTGATTGATGGATATGATTCCTTGTGGGGGAGATAAGTCATCTTAAGAGAAGAAATCCTTCTTTGATCTAACAGTCTTTTTCTTTTTCTTCTTCTGCTTATTGGTCTTCCTTGTTTTATTCCTCAAAGCACTTGTTGATGTCCTTCGCTTCCCACCTGGGTGGAGACTGATGAGCGAATGACGCGCACGCATGCTTTTCAATCCCTTCCCATTTTGCTGAGATTTTAATTGCTCACCAACGGCTCTTGCTGAAGATCTAATATTTTCCTTAACACTCTCCTTGAAATTCTTGCCCGACCCCCAGTCCTGTAGTGTTGAGGCAGCAAAATTTGATGCAGCAGGTACAAGATATTTTCTGACAAGGGGTAGTGCAGAACGAAATAGCCTAGCAAACCAGGTACAAAGACCATAGCCAGACATTGTAGTACGCCCCTTGTAGTAGTCCAATCCATTGCCTATTTGACGTGGACTCAGAGCACCAACATAGCAATCGATATCGGGACAGACAAATGGAATTCTTCTATTGTTCATTTTAGGTGCTCGTGTCGGCGACAATGGGTCGAAAATGACATGTAATCACTGCTAAGCCTTTTGTTATTGCTAGAGGATCACCCAATTCACTTCTTAGTGTTAACTGACAGAGTTCCAAATACGAAGTGTTTACAGGAACATACTGAAGATGCTTTATATTATAGTGATGAAAAAGTTCATGAGTTGTATTTCGTTCAAGAACACGTAGGAGGGGGACATTTGAATTATCAAATCTCGATGTTTCCACAAAGGATGCATAGAGAAATATGCAAGAGTCCGAGGCGAAACCAGGTGGATAATCAGCAAAAATAACTTGATCCATCCTGTAAACGGTGCAAGCGTTTTCCCCATTGATCATATTCTGTTTAAAGCCAAGAACGTCTCTCAGATTATCATTGAGAATAATTATTTCAGTGTCAACAGGTGAGGTAATGTAAATCCTATCGTGTTCCAATGAATAATTAAAATGGAATGTACCATTCCTACGATATGAGATTTTTCTATTGATTGTACGACACAAATCTGTCATATTATCGTATTCAATATATTTCAATTTGACATGTGGATATTCGCTAGATTTAAGTGCTTCAACCCATTCATAGTCGACAAAGAGTGACCAATCGAATGGTATAACTTTTATATCATACACACGGTCCTTTCTCAGGATGTCATAGGTATTTTTGAGAATACAGTCGACAAGAGCCACTTCATACGCACCGTCAAATTTGATGGCGGGTGAGAGTTTCGTCCAAAAATCACTTGTCTTATTCAAGTCGTTGTAGAGAGGATCGGAAACGTTGGACATAAATGTTACATAGAAATCATTGGGAATTGTCAATATCTTCAACACCGATCCAAGAATCAAAATCAGAGTTGTATCCTAGCCACCGAACAAGTAACTGTTTCCTACCCATGTGAGTACGAGTCTTTAATATCTTTTCAGTTTGATAGATTTCACTATTATTTTTAACTTTTTGTAGTTCATAGTCATAAAAGCCACCGAGAATCTCTTCATCTTTGGTATTGCGCAAACGATAAGTTATGGGTTTAGTGTCTAGGATTTTTACCACTTTAAAAAGTTCTGTGGATCACAAGTAACTCCCCTTTTCAAAAACATTAGTTATTCTATTAATTCGAACAGTAGCCTATCACCAACATTGAATATATTTTTCTTCTTGACAATCGTTTCATTGGAATATTGTTTAAGATAGGTGTCAATTGTATCATGATCAGAAGGATGAACTTCCGTTGGGGTTGAGTTGGACAGTGATCGATGAGGTCGTTGATTATAAATCAACATGATTTTATCTAAATCATGAATAAAAGCCGGTGTATTTTTCAATGTGCAATATCTTGAAATTAAAAGTCGAATAGTTCTTATCAATCGTTCGGCCAATGCAGCCTTTATAGGACTATGACTATGATAGAGCAGTGTGCTATATTTCTTTAGTACTTTTGCAACATGGGGATTAACAAATTCACTACCGCGATCCGTTTGAATTTTTTTATACGAATCCTGTTCGAGAATACTTTCTATAGCCTGAGCAACTTCAACGCCTCTCTTTGACCGCAATGGAATTGCATATGCATAACGACTATAAACACTGATTGCAAGTAGAATGTACTTGTACGGTGTATTGTGACGTCGTTGAATCTCATCTAGAGTTAGGAGATCTGCTTGCATTATATGCAATGGGAAAAAGGCTTTAGTTTTTCGATAGTGATTAGCACGAAGTCTATGATTTCTATGCAGAGTGTAACTTGATTCATTTTGTAGATAGTCTTGTACACTTTTAGTGTGAACACCAGTGACTTTGGAAAGAGTGGTGGGGGAACTTAAACTTCCCACTTCACCAATATTTTCATAAACACCTTTCAGAACTTCAACCATTTTGAACGTAAACACGTAGTGTAACGTCCGCTACCCTTTTGTATACTAGTTGTGGTTGGTGATGGGGTGATGGTGACATGATACGTTTTTGCTTTTTTCTAGCTATCAATGGTGTGCTCCTACTCACCACCATTGTCAAGTTTCCACTAGGTGTGCTAGTATTTTCCAAGATTGATTTAAAATCTTCTTCTTCTTCCTCTTCATATTTTAATGGTGTTGTTGATGATGATGGTGCATGTTCATTTAATTTTTTTTTTAGAATTTGTCTATTGCTAATAAGGCTTTTGGGGAAGTTTAATGTATTTAGAAAGTTGTATAGATGAGCGTCAAATGATAATAGTCCTTTAAGATTTGTAATCATATCATAGATTAAATCAAGTAGATTATAGCTCTTGCCCTGAATTATAATCCCTTTCCCATTGCCATCAACTTGAATATGATCTTGACCACTTTCCATGAGATAAGTAAGGAGTCGTTTACTTTGTTCACGATATGTTTGCGGCATTAGATTTCCAATTTTCAATACAATTGAATCCAATTCCACCTTCTTTAATTGTGTTCCAGCAGCAGCAGAATCCTGCGGAGATGATTCTTTTTTGTGGTCAATACCACTGGCCTTCGAACGATAGGGCTTATGTTTGTCCACTCGGCGAAGTGCATCTTGAAGAAAAAGCAGTTTTTATCATCCTCAATATTCTCGTTGTCGATGAATTTACTTAGATTGTTCTCAAAGTTTTCCACGGGTGAGAGAGCGAGTTTTATTGGAGTCAATTTGTAGGGTTTTGCCATTATCTCTAGAGAAAACTGTTTACAAGTCCTGCAATTATTGGCAGTAAAAGTGTGAAAAAGCTACTGCCTGCCTGAAGAAGTCGTTTCTTTTTAAAATAATTTCCTTTCTTTTTAGAGACCAATGTACGTACAATGGAACGATGTTGCTTTGCCTATTGCTTAACTACTTCTGGCAGTTGAACATTGCCCTTGGTCAAATTTAAACAAAGTTCAGATATTAGATTAATGAAATCATTGTCAATACCATGTTTGAGTATGGCTTTCCTAAGCGAGGGTTTTGAAGTGCTTAGAACTGAAAATAAATGTCTATTTTCATGTAGTTTCTTCAGTGTCATGATAGCAACTAATAGCCTTTTTTAGTGTTCACAGGGAGATATACTGTAATTTCATTATCAAAAATATCTGTGACTACACGCAGATCCTCGGGTGTATTTTGATTAAGATCCAATAGGATATAGCCGTAGGGTTTATTAGTTTCCTGATTGTATGCTGAGAGCAGAAATTTAGGGGCGCCGGGGTATATTTGTTTATTGAGAGTTATTAGCGAGCTAGAATCACGAACAACTCTGTAGATGATATAGTAGGTGCAGTTCAATGCAAGTGTTCGCATACATTTGCTCTGATGAAAGAGATTGTGTAGAACCAGAGTAACGGAAATCTGTTCATGATGAGAGCGAACGGTGAACAGATGTAGCATTTCCTGGGACCATTGTTCAACAGATTCAGCCACATCGTCAATAATCAGCCAATAGTTTGGTTCAATAATGCTGAAAACATCAAGTCCCTGAATGAATTGTATCTTCACCAATCCCGTCGTGCCAATTGCTTTTATTTTATCGTATGACTCCTGCCAAATACTGTAACAATAGTAGATTTTTTTCGGCTTTTCCACAAACATTTTATCGCAATTTTTAATTATTTTAGTTAAGAGTGTTGTTTTGCCTGACATTGACGGCCCACGCAGAAACGATCTGAATGGTGTTTTAAATTGATACATGTTCCCTTCAACAGTTCACCTAGACAACTAACTGTAGACTATACTTGTCTAATGACTAAATAATTTCCCTATTACTACTCCGTTCAAGAATAATGAGAAGAAGAAGACGAATAAAGAATCATATTTTCTTTTATTATACACATAAAAGTAACAACACTTAAAAAATACTACATTAAACATGAAAAAATACGCTTTTTTTAATTTATTTATAATTAAAAATACAACATTTACATAAGCACTAGAAAAAACACTTTAATAAATACACTTTTTTCATTTTTTTTATAAAAAATACAACATTTATTAGAATAATGCACTTAAAATAATAATATCACTTTTATTTCAAGCATTTGAAATGGGGTCCCCCCGGGGCGGCCGCTGCGGCGGCCAGAAAGGCCGCGGGAAGCGACGCGGGAAGCGCCGCGGGAAGTGCCGGGGCCGGGAAGCGGGGCCCGCTGCGGCCGGCCAGGGCGGAGGGGGGCATTAAATAGTGGAAATTGCTCTGCCTTGCACACACACACACGCAAACACACACACAGACATTGAAAATTGTTTGTGATATAGAAAAAAAAGAATTTAAAAACACCCATTACCCCACCCCCCCCCCAAAAAAAAAAAAAAAAAAAACAAAAAAACCTCCCACCCAATTTGTATTTTTTTAAATGAATTTAAGTTAATTTTTCTAGACCGAGTTGTTTTCTGTACTCAATACATTCAACTCGGTCTGAGATTAAATAATGACCGTGTGGTAGTACCTTCACACCATCCTTAAGTACATAGACTTTGTCTGATATGGCCGACATGGCGTTTTTCTCAACTCTAACTGTGTAGTTTTTAAATTGTAAAGAGCGAATCGCCATGACTTTCGCTCTTGGGGCTAAGCTACGTTCCACACAGTTTATATACACACTCATATCGAAGTTATTTTTTACAAAGTGTGTAGGTACCCCCTTGCAAACTTGTTTGATATCCTTGTTGTGTGTTTCCAAACAGTATACCTTCGGTCCAGGAAACACACCACTCGATATCAGATAGCTACCCGTTTCAGATTTTAACATTAACAATTGATTTGGGGCCTGGCGTTTCACTAGCTCTGGGTAGAGGGATTCATCCCAATTAGTGTAGTCCATTCGTGAGCTAATGTACTCGCCATTTTCCAAATCATTCAATAGATTTTCAGTTTTGACTTTTAACAGGAGTGAATCAGTGTCCCCGTAATACACTTGAACTTGTCCCTCAACCGGCCACTGTACCTTGCATACATTATAATAAAATGACAACATGAGTTTCTTAGATATTTCAGTTATTGCGCTCCTGCCTGCAATATTTTTATTTAAAACAATGTTTCTTTTCTTGCGATGTAGGAGCACCATATTAGAGTCTATGATTGTGAACGATGGGAAGTTTGGATCCGCAATGATTCGAGCACAATCTTTGGGATTGGTTACAATGTCACATTGACTTCTGTTTCGTACACATTTTACCGAAAGCTGAGTTCAAAATGAGTTTATAGACTTTTTTTTCAACTTTCGTTTTCGCTTGTGAACGCTTACTGAGAAAGGTGTCAATAAACGTTTTCATGTAAGGCTTTTGATCAAATTGGAGGGCTCTATGAATCTTTGTGACCTTGAAACCATTGGACACCATCCATTTCAATAGCACGTGATGAACAACGATATACTGTTTCGGGTTGAGGTCGGCAATTAGTTTTTGTTTTGAAGGTACCCAGTGCATACTCCCATCCTCTACTAAAGATAATTTGTAGGGGCTCAGAGAGTCCCTACCCACCGGTCTATTTATGCACGGAAAAACAAAGTCTTTTACCGAGTCATGGATTTCCATGGGTATTTCACCGTCAATTTCAAAAAACCATCCCTGTGCCCCATTCTCCTCAACACTAGCAATGTCAGAGAAATTCGAAGCACACGGATTGTCAAGACATTTATAATTGCAAGACGGCACACAGTAGTGAGACATTTCCGATGGGTAAAGAGAATTCATATCCAAAAAAACTGCGTCCGACTTTCCATCGGTGTGCTGTCCGGTCGGATCAGTTTTCATGATACGGTCCCCGTGAAAACCATAACCACCCCTTATTGATCTCTCTACAAACAGATGCTGATCCACATCGGCGATCAGACATATTTCTTCTTTGCTCGATTTTAAGTATCAAGTCCATCACCAGATCAGGAGTGGAAAAATAATAAGCTAAATCCAACCCAAATTCCCCATAGATTTTATCCGTATTTTTGCACACAATGTCCAGAAGAGTGATTACGTCACTGGCCAAGTATAGTTTACAATAATCCCGCCCATTTTTACATCCGCCCTTTGTCCATACCCTCTTAGCAAATTCGTAGTCGCTAGTGGTGCACTCACTCTCAGTAAGAGAATTGTAAAAAGCTTCAATGTGCGGTAATGACACCTCATCTAGCCTCGAGACAGAGTTGTAATAATCATATGGATATATACCCTTACACGTTAATAAATCATACATTTCATCGTCGGGGAAGCGCTGTTTGAGGAGGGGGAAGCTATCAAAATTGTCACTTTTCTGTAACTGAATCAATTGACTTAAAGATTTGGGGAAGAAGCTAAAAGAGTCTAAAAAACGGATTTTATTCAGGCACGTGTTACCCTTGTCAACTGTTTTCCACATGAATTCTAGCAGCAGTAGTTTCTCCGATGATTTGGGTATGATATTATATAAAAAAAACCATCTATCCATGCGTCATCTACAACTCCACCCTTGGCAATGCGGGCCAATGCCGGTAGAACAAACTTTAAGTCTTAATTGGAATTGTGTATAAAACAGGTACGAAATATTGTTGTCTAACGTTTAAATTGCACGACTGATGTGCTACCCCTCTAAAGTTACTCCCCCCTATGTAATTTCCTGCCACAAATGATCGTGGTCGATCACCTTCCTCCTCCCCCCATTCCCAACACTATCATCAAATTCTCCCTTGCAAACCCAACACATTTTACGATTTTTAATGGCCAATCTGTCATCTTGTGATAGGAGCATAGGATAGTTTGTGTAACGAAGGCGCGAAAGGCCGGTGTTTGGATTAGACTGACCAATGCCGAGCGCATGCAGTCTTCACCGTCACCCAACATCTCAACTACATCCAGCACTTGCATGGTATTATTGGAATCTCGTTGCGCGTGAGCGTAAGAGACCCTTATGGCTTCATGTATTTTAATACGATTTGGATTTGACGAATTGTACACGTCTGTGAGTTTCGCTTCGCAGTCCAAAGCGATCTTATTGCTCTGTAGGAGCGTGTTTTGGAAATTTTTAAAACTTAAGATCGCTCTATCTCCGCTTACCGTCTCCAAAGCCTGGTATCCATGACGTTTACAGTGTTTCATGTGATGCTTTAGCTTTAAATCAGTCCAAAATCTTGAGAGGCATGTTGGAAAGTTATAACACACACCATTCCGCTTTTTACCCTCACATAGAACCCTACTAATATCGGTAATTGGATTAAAATGTCCAATTGAATCAGGCTCTGTGGGTGGTGTGTATAGAAGCCACATTCAATGTTCCACTGATTCAATTGAAGGAGCCCTCACTGGAAATAATACGCCCTTCTTATCGGAACGGTGACCCTCCTCAAATTCGGTTTCATACTGTAACACCGTGACACCAATCTTTAAATGTGCGTTAGCCCGCTCGAAAATATCTATTTCTTTTAGTGTCACGGGAAATTGACCATTTAAACAATTAAAATCTACTATGGGGAACTTTGAACCCTCCCTACCATTAACTGCCATTTCATCCAACTTTTTCTTAGATGCATCTTTTTGAAAGGGTCTGTATGCAGCAATTAAAAATGCATACTTGAAACACTGTAGCCTCGTATCGAAACAGCTTCGTTGTACCCCCTGACATCCCTCTAAATCTGAATGATATTTTAATTCAATATTCCTCGCTCCCCCTTAAAATAAAATCCTTTTTAAATCTACAAATATTAACATTTAAACTTTCAATAAATAAAACCACCGACCCACTACCCCCCTCGTTATAATTTTCCCACTTAGTTTGAATGCTATTAACCCAATTTAGAAAAACCTCCTCATAATTTGATAAATGCGGGCGAATTGCCAACATCTCTGTGTGCAAGTATTTCGAATACAGCTCGCTCGCATTTTCATTAAAAAAAATATTTTTAGTGGTATTGAAGCTTTTAAACTGACCCCACACCCCACACCCCATCTGTTGTTCAAGAATGGCTCGAATCTTATTAGTGTATAAATGTGTAATGGCCAGGGGATCTGTTATTATATCCCCTGAGACTAAAGAGTTAAAGGGGTCACCGAATTTGGCGCTGTAGACCTTTGTGTGGTGCAAGGCAGAGTTGGAAAGAAAAAATCTGGAAGTGAGGGTACTTGTGATGTTGCTGTATCGTTATTACTACTACTACTACTAGGTGTATCATTAACCAGAATGGTGGGGGGTGACATAGAATTGTCAATAGCACCACCCCCAGTCTGTTCAATTGCATTGGATAGAGGTGGCATAAAATCCTCTAAGCCTGTTAGTATGTATTCCAGGGTGTTTGGGGATAGCTAATCAAGCCAGCCTGTATTGTCCTGTGACGTAATTTCTTTATGAGGACCCGGTTCAGATGCACTACTACTAACAACACCTAAATGCTCTCGCATAAATCTATCTGTCCATTCCGGGTCCTCCACCATGTAAATGTCACAAGTTAAATCGTCTAGGCTGGCCATGTCCCCAAAACAATCATTTAGAAAACCCCTATGCCACTCCATATTGTCTAGAACTAATGCAGGCTCATCTCTAAACTCCATTGGTGGTCCGAGGATTGATTCAGGTCCACTACAAATTGATGTTTCATGACCTGATGAAGATGGCGCTGCTAATTCATTAATCTATAGAAAAAAGGTTTATTTTCTATATGAAATAACCATTATTTTATAAAGTTAAAAAACCAAGTTCATTTTTCCACCCCACCCACAAAACTCAATTCCTCCTAGCATTATTTTAACTAAATATTTGCCTCCACCCCCTCCCCAGAAAGTTCAGAAAGATGCAATACCCTATTTATCCTGATGCATTTCAAGTCAGATGTTTACCAGGATATTGAATAAGTACCATTTTTACACCTCCCCCCTCAGAACTTAATCCTCGGAACTGCATCAGGATTAATATTATAGCGAAAATAACATTTTAATATCTCTGACACACACACACACTTTCACGGTGTTGAAAAAATAGCGAAAAGGCTAGTTCATTAACCTATAGAAAAAAGCTTTTATTTTTCTATGTGAAATAACCACTATTTTATAAAGGTAAAAAAAACATGTTCATTCTTCACCCGATCCTCAAAACTCAATTTTACCCCTCCTAGCATTATTTAAACTAAATATTTGCCTCCACCCCACCCCCTCCCTAGAAAGTTCAGAAAGACGCAATATTCTATTTATCCTGAAGCATTTCAAGTCAGATGTTTACAAGGATATTGAATAAGTACCATTTTTACACCCCCCCCAGAACTTAATCCTCAGAACTGCATCAGGATTAATATTATAGCGAAAATGACATTTTAATATCTCTGACACACAACACTTTTACGGTGTTGAAAAAATAGCGAAAAGGCTAGTTCATTAACCTATAGAAAAAAGCTTTTATTTTCTATGTGAAATAACCACTATTTTATAAACGTAAAAAAACCATGTTCATTTTTCACCCCATCCTCAAAACTCAATTTTACCCCTCCTAGCATTATTTAAACTAAATACTTGCCTCCACCCCACCCCTTCCCCAGAAAGGTCAGAAAGACGCAATAGTCTATTTATCCTGAAGCATTTCAAGTCAGATGTTTACAAGGATATTGAATAAGTACCATTTTTACACCCCCCCCAGAACTTAATCCTCAGAACTCCCTCAGGATTAATATTATAGCGAAAATAACATTTTAATATCTCTGACACACACACACACACACTTTTACGGTGTTGAAAAAATTGTGAAAAGGCTAATTCATTAACCTATAGAAAAAAGGTTTTATTTTCTATGTGAAATAACTACTATTTTATAAAGGTAAAAAAACCATGTTCATTTTTCCACCCCACCCTCAAAACTCAATTCCCCTTAGCATTATTTTAACTAAATACTTGCTTCCACCCAACCCCCTCCCCAGAAAGTTCAGAAAGACGCAATAGTCTATTTATCCTGAAGCATTCAAGTCAGATGTTTACCAGGATATTGAATAAGTACCATTTTTACACCTCCCCCCTCAGAACTTAATCCTCAGAACTCCATCAGGATTAATATTATAGCGAAAATAACATTTTAATATCTCTGACACACACACACACTTTCTCGGTGTTGAAAAAATAGCGAAAAGGCTAATTCATTAACCTATAGAAAAAAGGTTTTATTTTCTATGTGAAATAACCACTATTTTATAAAGGTAAAAAAAAACATGTTCATTCTTCACCCGATCCTCCAAACTCAATTTTACCCCTCCTATCGTTATTTAAACTAAATACTTGACTCCACCCCACCCCCTCCCCAGAAAGTTCAGAAAGACGCAATATTCTATTTATCCTGAAGCATTTCAAGTCAGATGTTTACAAGGATATTGAATAAGTACCATTTTTAACCCCCCCCCCCAGAACTTAATCCTCAGAATTCCCTCAGGATTAATATTATAGCGAAAATGACATTTTAATATCTCTGACACACACACACTTTTACGGTGTTGAAAAAATAGCGAAAAGGCTAATTCATTAACCTATAGAAAAAAGGTTTTATTTTCTATGTGAAATAACCACTATTTTATAAAGGTAAAAAAACCATGTTCATTTTTCACCCCATCCTCAAAACTCAATTTTACACCTCCTAGCATTATTTAAACTAAATACTTGCCTCCACCCCACCCCCTCCCCAGAAATGTCAGATTGACACAATAGTATATTTATCCTGAAGCATTTCAAGTCAGATGTTTACGAGGATATTGAATAAGTACCATTTTTACACCCCCCCCCCCCAAGAACTTAATCCTCAAAACTCCCTCAGGATTAATATTATAGCGAAAATAACATTTTAATATCTCTGACACACACTTTTACGGTGTTGAAAAAATTGCGAAAAGGCTAATTCATTAACCTATAGAAAAAAGGTTTTATTTTCTATGTGAAATAACTACTATTTTATAAAGGTAAAAAAACCATGTTCATTTTTCCACCCCACCCTCAAAACTCAATTCCTCCTAGCATTATTTAAACTAAATACTTGCCTCCACCCCACCCCCTCCCCAGAAAGTTCAGATAGACGCAATAGTCTATTTATCCTGAAGCATTTCAAGTCAGATGTTTACCAGGATATTGAATAAGTACCATTTTTACACCTCCCCCCCAGAACACCTCCATCCTCAGAACTCCCTTCATCCTCAGAACTCCCTCAGGATTAACATTATAGCTAAAATAACATTTTAATATCTCTGACACACACACACACACTTTTACGGTGTTGAAAAAATGGCGAAAAGAAAAGATTAAAAAAAATTGGAAGGAAATAGGTTGGTATTTCTAAAACCATGTAGAAAGTAAAGGTAAAAATGCTCACATTTCCAAATTCCGACTGCTGTTGAGTACCGGATGGCTCTGGCAAAGCATGATTGGGGGTGACCTCGCAATCTTAAGTAGACGGGGCTGATGCATTATGAGAAGCAATCCACTCTCTTTTCAATTTTCTGCCAGGTTGCATAGAGGTTTGTGCAGAGCTGACACTGGCGTGAGAGGCTCCTGGCATTAAAAGTTGTGTGGTCATTGGCTGGTCCAGAGCATTTGTAATGGAACCAGCATACCTTATGATGGAAGGCCTTGCAGCTTGCATCGATGTGCCATCGTTCCGTCTTGCTCTCTTTTCAGGGGGAGAGTAATGGTAGGAATCCTCCTCCTCCTTAAAAAAGAAAAAAAATTAGATTGAAATAATGACCCCTCTTTTACAGATAAATTGCCCTCTAAAGTTGATTCTGATGTTTGTAACGCCCTATCTATTAGCGCCTTAGAAATATTAAAAAAAGCTTCTAAAGTAAAATTTTGGAAAATTTTGAGTTTGGGGGGAAGGGGGATTTCAAAAACATCTTCCCATAATATAAATTATCCTCTAAAGTCAATTCTGATATTTGTAGCGCTCTATTAGCACTTTAGAAATATTTCAAAAAAGCTTCTAAAGTAAAATTTTGGAAAATTTTGAGTTTGGGGGGGGGGAATTTCAAAAACATCTTCCAATAATATAAATTATCCCCTAAAGTCGATTCTGATATTTGTAGCGCTCTATTAGC
The DNA here is from genome assembly GCA_027921565.1 of Artemia sinica. Classification (NCBI taxonomy): domain Eukaryota; kingdom Metazoa; phylum Arthropoda; class Branchiopoda; order Anostraca; family Artemiidae; genus Artemia; species Artemia sinica. Next base: position 49,928,802 of record CM051268.1, read on the forward strand.
ACTTTAGAAATATTTAAAAAAAAGCTTCTAAAGTAGAATTTTGGAAAATTTTGAGTTTGGGGGGAAGGAGGGGGATTTCAAAAACATCTTCCCAAGAAAATATTTTGAACATAATTTGGCAGTATATCAATTCTGAGTTTAGTGTAGTATTCTTTAATTAACGATTTTAATGTCAGTTTTTTAGTATACTATCACGTTAGACCCTATTTTAAATTGACAACATTGTTCAGACATCACTTGTGCTTTGCATTTCAAAGGCTTTACTCCCGTTTAATTTGACCAGAAAAAGAATCTCTTTGTCAAGGAAACCCTTGCCGCTATCCATAAACATGTGGTATTAATAATTTCAGATAATGCGCATGCAAAAGGTTGTTTTGAAATTGTCCCTCTTGCTAACAGGATTAGACACATATTCTTTTAGACCGGAAACTCTATTTTTGATAATGGAAAAAGTGACATTTTGAACAAAATAACTATTTCTAAAGAATTAAACTTGTAAACAGAGGGGAGGAGGAGGGATGGGATTTACATAAGGGAAAAAAGAGCGTATTTTACCTTTTCTAGCGACTATAATCATCATATTGTAGAGTTTGTATTGTTGGGGGGGGGGAGGGCTATGCCCCCTGAAATTTGAATTTACTGGAGAGATGACTATGTAAAATTATTCTATTTGGAAATAAATTAAGAAATTTACTAAACTCTACTCACATTATAAATCGAAGTAGGCATAACTTCAAAGTTAATAATATTTAATGTATTATCCATGATATGTTAAATCATTATGAAAATTTTATCGTAATGTAAGCCCATTATATACAAAATCTCAAGGACGAATGAAAATCACTCCTTTTTTATTTGAACCCAATCACCAATCAAGTTATCGTATATGGAGCAACCTCCGCTGTCTCTGACTGGCCTTAAAAAACGGATGTTGCCTCAAAAACCACTCTGGTTGTGTTATATAATCTCGACTATACTCTCAAAACATGTTGGACCACTTTATAGGTTTACCAGCTCTTTTAAAATGTGCACGTGAAGCTACGCTGCATATTCTTGTGAAATTCCTTGTGCAACTGATATCAATAGCAAAAGACCAGTCTAGTTGTCTTATACAACCTTGACTATACTCTCAAAACGTGTTTGGCCACTTTATAGGTAAAGGATTGGTCGCTTTTTGCAATTTGCACGTGAAACTGTACTGTATATTCATGTACATGCTAGAGATAAGACAAATTACGCAAGCACGGTTCAAAGTACTAGATAGGTTACTACTGATTAAGTCAAAATGCACTGTGATAATGCTAATCCTCAATAAGGCATCTCAGCAGTATCCCAAGAACGACTGAGGGTATTATGTTCAAACTTTCGAGGCTACTTCTGGTCTTAAAATTTAACCAAATCAGAATAGTGTAAGTGTATCCAAGCTATCAAAGAAAGTAAACAGATTTTTTTGCGAATGGTATCAAGTTTTCCATTTCAGGTCAACTAGAGGAGTTATGAAACTAAATTAAACAGTACTATTTGTGTCCAGATTTCTAAACGGTTGTATGTTGTCAAAAATTGCTGAAAATTCTTTGCCAGCCTACAAATAGCAGGCCAAACTATAAAGTCTTAAAAAGCGAAAAGATTTAAAGTATTATTTTCTTTTTCCCTGACAAGACTATGTCAGTATAAACCGAAGAGAAATTAATTAAAAAAAACTTTTTCCACAAAAATAAGTTTTTCAAAGAAAAGTAAAGAACTCCGTTAAACAAAAAAATGAGTATAACTAAAGTCAAATAATCTACCAAGCGTGAAACTACCACAAATCAGCATTGATAAATAAATGAAACCCAAAAACGAACAGAAATTACAATAAATAACTGAGTCAAACTCAAAACGAGCAGAAATTAACATAAGTTGGGCGCAAAACTCCTATGCCTTCCCTAGGCCAGAACAAAAGTTGCACTTTACTGAAAAAAATATAAATATTTTTACTAATATAACTTTAATAAATCAAATAATATTAAAAATTTGATTACTAAATATCAGTATATGTATATTAAACTGGCAAAGCACATTCATTTGTATTTTTTCAGTAAAGTGAAAAATTTTGTTCTGGCCTTGGGAAGGCATAGGGGTTTTGCGCCCAACTTATGTTAATTTCTGCTTGTTTTGAGTCTGACTCGGTTAGTTATTGTAATCTCTGTTCGTTTTGGGTTTCATTTATTTATCGATACCGATTTGTGTTAGTTTCACGCTTGGTAGATTATTTGATTTTTGTTTTGCTCATTTTTTGTTTAATGGAGTTCATTACTTTTCTTTGAAAAACTTATTTTGTGGAAAAAGTTTTTAGTTAATATGAAACAAAAGCCTCAGTCGGCGTGCATGTTGGTGAAACGGTATATATATAATATCTCATGGACAGTTAATGGTATTAAATGGAGACCTTCTGGGGATGTTGATGGAAAAGTTGAACTAAATCCAAAGACATGTACATCCAAGTTGTCAAAATTGCGTACCTTCAATATCTCAGGAGTGACTAATGGCATTAAGTTGAAACTTAATGAACTTAATGTTAAGAGGAGGAATAACTGAATCAAAAGTAACAGTGTTATTTTAAATTGTCAAAAGAGCGTATATGCAATATCTCAGGTACGACTAAGGGTGTAAGTTAACAGCTGAAGGACCCCAGTTGTAACTTAGACGGAATATATTCATAGGTCCGGGGAATCAAATAGGTTTTAAATTCAAATTTAGGGGAACCAAAACAGACTTATCAAGGGAGATTAGCTCTTGAAAAAAATGGGGTTGTATTGCCATTGATTCTTAGTGCAAACTACTCTTTTCAAACATTTATCTGCCGAAAATTTCAGGCCATGAAGATAGCTCAATTAAAGTTTCAGAATCAAAGGAGCCTCAAAAGCAATTCTAGTTGAATTATCTGAACGGTTGAATTTTCTTGACGGTCTATTTTTCTTCTTTTTTTAACTTAAGAAATACGATAAAATACATGTATATAAGCAGACAAGCAGGAATAATGCGAACGGCCTCTAGGCCTTTTAAAGACCAAAGCTTCTTTAGTACTTAACTGAAAGCAGAACACATTTTATATATTTACTCTTTTATTAAGTTGATAAATCTAAAATTGCTGAGACTTCCAGGAATTAATACGATTCTGTATTTCGGTTGTTATGGTGACATTCTTTCCTTTTTTATTATTGTTACTGATGTTTTGACGAATCAAAATTAAGCTCCTAGAAATAAAAATATTTTAGGCATAACACAAATGACGAGCTGGCCTCTAGAAGGCATAAGGGGCTGTATGCCTAAGTTTAATACGGCTCTTTATTATTTTTTTTAAACTTATTTTTCGTAAAGTTTTTTTTTTTTTAATTAATTTCTGTTCGTCTTGGATTGCCAAAGTTTTAAGTTGTATCAACATTTTCCATTTCAACGTCAATTTTTTTCAACATTAAAGTTTCATCAAAGAATCAAAATATCAAAGTGATGTTTTTTTCAACAATGAACTTTCAAAGTTCAACATCCCCCTCAACATTCCTTTAAAGTAGTTACAAATAGATATAGCAGCAGTTACAAGGAGGTGCAGTCATAGTTACAGTCATAACCATTCTCATTTGCAGCCGCAGTAGCAGTATTAGCCCCGAAAGTTTCAAGTTAATACCCTTTCCTGTTCCTCAGATATTGTAGATAGGCCTTTTGATAACTTGGGTACAAAAGTATGGGTATGGATACTGGGATACATATAGTTTCTTTTGATTTAGGTCAACCAACCCCACAACATATCCCAAAATTATGCCTCATTACTCTTAGGCTTTTTGGACACATCCGGGATCAAACATTTCCCCTTTTCTAATGATAAATTCTGCATGTAAAAATTGACAATTTGCATACCCTCCCCCCGGGGGCAACTAGACCTCGGGGGGCTAGTTGTCCTTTAATCACTTTTGAAATTTAAAAAGGGAACTAGAACTCCCGATTCCCGATCGAATGAGCTCCCTGCGAAGTTTATCTGACCACCCCTTCCATATGACGTGCCTGTGGGAAGAAAAAATCAGAGGCAACGCTATAGCGTTGCCTATAGTAAAGGCCATACAGCTCCAATGTTTTATTATTTATTTATTTTTTCCCCCAGAAGCACTTCATATGGAAGGGGTCGTCGTAGAAACTTCAAAGGGGGATCATTCGATTGGAAATCGAGAGCTATAGTGCCCCTTTTAAGGGTAAAAAGTGATTGGAAGACAACTAACACCCCTACCACGCCCGCCAATTCCCCAAACACATCCAATCAAAATTTTGAGATAGCCATTTTATTCAGCGTAGTTGATTACCATATAGAATTTTTTTTTATGGAGAACACTCCCCCACAGCCCTCAGGGCAAGGGTTGTAAATTATGCCCTGGGGCCTATAAGGTTTTTATAGAAAGCTTTGTCGTAGAAACTTCAAAAAGGACTCATTCGATTGGAAATTCAAAGTGCTAGCGCCCTTTTTAATAGTCAAAAGTGATTGGAAGGCTACTAACCCCCCTCTCATGCCCACCTTTTCCCCAAAAACATTCAATCAAAATTTTGAGATAGCCGTTTTGTTCAACGTAGTTGAAACTTCAGGACAACAACCCCCCCGCCATCCCACAGACCTCAGGGCAAGGGTTATAAGTTATACCCTGGGGGCATATAAGGTTTTCATAGAAAGCGTTGTCGTAGAACTGAAAGGGCTCATTCGATTGGATATTTAAATGGCTAGTTCCCTTTTTAATAGTCGAAACTTATTGGAAGCAACCAACTTTAAACGATCTTATGTCAATTTTAAATTCTTGGTCAACATGCCTGAGACTCTAAGCAGGCATGCCTTTTGAAAAACTAACAAACAAGTATGTGTCCAATAAGAGAGTCATGCATACTCCCACCATTTACCCGTGCCCCAGCCATTTAAACATTTGCCTCTCAATTACTTGAACTATCTGTCTTGGCTTTTCTCTGTCTACAAATAGCCATGTCTTGATGCAACCTATGCAACTTACTGCAAAATACTTAATAACTTCAATTCAACTTGATAACTTGATAACTTGATAACACCCCTTCCACGCCCACCATTTCCCCAAACACATCCAATCAAAATTTTGATGTAGCCATTTTGTTCAACGTAGTTGAAAGTTCTGGAAATTATATGTTTGAGCAGGACACTCCCCCCACAGTCTTTAGGGCAAGGGTCATAAGTCATGCCCTGGGGGCATATATGTTTCTTATGGAAGGAATACTCGTATAAACTTCAGAGAGGGCTCATTTGATTGGAAATTGAAAGTTCTAGTTTACTTTTTAAGTGTCAAAAGACATCGAAAGGTAACCAGCTCCCCCCCCCCCAAACTTTTTTTCCCAAATGCATCCGATAAAAATTTTGATATGTCTATTTTGTTAAAAATAGTTCAAAGATCATATAACACAAATTCCAGTGTCAACACAACTCCCTAGAGCCCGGGGGCAGGCGTTGTAAATTATGCCCTGGGGGTATATATGGATCATATGGAAGGGATGCTCTTATTAACTTGAAAGAGGGCTCATTTGATTGGAAATTGAAAGTTCTATTTCACTTTTTAAGAGTCAAAAGAGATTGGAGGGCACCTACCCCCTCCCTCCATGCTTTTTTCCCTCAAACCCATCCGATACGAAATTTGAGATAGCTATTTTTTTCAATAATTCAAAGACTATACAACGAAAACTCCAGGGAAGAAACAGCCCCCCACGGCCCGAGGGCAGGTGTTGTAAGTTTTGCACTGGGGGAATATATGGTTCTTATTGAAAGGATGCTCAAAAAGCTTCAGAGGGCTCATTTGATTGGAAATTGAAAGTTCTAGTTCAGTTTTTTAGAGTCAAAAGAGATTGGAGAGCAACTCGACCCCCCCCCCACACCCCTCTTTCTCAAATAAATAAAAAAGAATTTTGAGGTAGCAATAAAGTTAAAAATTGCTCAAAAGTTAGATAACAAACACTCAGGTGTCGTCAGAACCCCCCAGGGCCTGGGGGCAGGCGTTGTAAGTTATACCATGGGACATATATGGTTCTTATGAAAGGGATGCTCTTGTAAACTTTAGAGAGGGCTCATTTGATTGGAAATAGAAAGTTTGAGCTCCCTTGTTAATAGTCAAAAGAGATGCTCGTAGAAACTTCGGAGAGGGTTCATTTGAATGGAAATTGAAAGTTCTCGTTCATTTTTAAGATTCAAAAGAGATCGATGAGCAACTAGCCCCCGCCCCTCCACGCCCTAAATGCATCAGATGAAAATTTTTAGATATGCATTTTGTTAAAAATAGTTTAAAGTTCAGATATCAAAAACTCCGGTGTCGACACAGCCCCCCAGGGCCCAGGGGTAGGCGTTGTAAGTTGTGCCCTGGGTGCATATATGGCTGTTATGGGAGGGATGCTCGTATAAACTTCATAGAGGGCTCATTTGGTTGTAAATTGAAAGTTGTAGTTCACTTTTTATGAGTAAAAAGTGATTACACTCCATTTTTTTCCCCAGAGGCACTTTATACAGAAGGGGTCGTCGTATAAACTTCAAAGGGGGCTCATTCGATTGGAAATCGAGAGTTCTAAGGCCGTTTTCAAGAGTCAAAGGTGATCAGATGGCAACTAGCCCCACCCCTCCCAAGCCTCTTTTTCCACAAATATATCTGATAGAAAATTTGAGGTAGCCATTTTATCAGATAAAATTCATATGGAAAGGATGCTCGTATAAACTTCAAAGAGGGCTCATTTTATTGGAAATTGAAAGTTCTATTTCAATTTTTATAAATCAAAAGTTATCAATGGGCAGCCAACCCCCCCTCCTCCCCAAATGCATCAGATAAAAATTTTGAGATAGACATTTTGTAAGAAATAGTTCAAAGTTCAGATTAAAAAAATAACCGGTGTCGACTCAGCCCCACAGAGCCCGGGGGCAGGCGTTGTAAGCTGTGCCCAGGGAGCATATAAGGTTCTTATGGAAGGGATGCTTGTAAAAACTTCAAAGAGGGCTCATTTGATTTGTAATTGCAAGTTATAGTTCACTTTTTACAAGTCAACAGTGATCGAAGGGGAGCTAGCCTCCTCTCCCGCCCCTTTTACTCCAAATGCATCAGACAAATTTTTTAGATAGACATTTTGTTAGAAATAGTTCAAAGTTCAGACTGAAAAAAACACCGGCGTCGACACAGCCCCACAAAGCCCGGGGGCAGGCGTTGTAAGTTATGCCCTGGGGGTATATGGTTGTTATGGAAGGGATGCTTGTACAAACTTCATAGAGGGGTCATTGTATTGGAAAATGAAAGTTGTAGTTCACTTTTCAAGAGTCAAAAGGGATCGGAGGGCAGTTATTCCCCCCCCCCACGTCCTTTTTCCTCCAAATGCATCAAATACAAATTTGAGATGGCCATTTTGTTAATAGTAGTTCAAGAGTCAGATAGCAAAATTTCCTGTGTCGACACATCCCTCCAGGGCTCGGGGACAGGTGTTGTAAGTTATGCCCTGGGGGTATATATGGTTCTTATGGAGGGGATGCTCGTATAGACTTTTTATAGACTTCAGACAGGGCTCATTTGTTTGGAAAGTGAAAGTTCTAGTTCAATTTTTAAGAGTCAAAAGAGATGGGATGGCAACTACCCTCCCCCCTCCACGCCATTTTTCTCCAAATGCATCGAATAAAAATTTTGAGATAGCCCTTTTGCTAAAAATAGTTGAAAGGTTAGTTAACAAAAACTCTGGTGTCAACAACCCCCCCCCCCCAGGGTTCTGGGAAAGGCGTTGTAAGTTATGCCCTGGGGGCATTTATGGTTCTTATGGAGGGGATGGTCGTATAAACTTCAAAGAGGGCTCATTTGTTTGGAAAATGTAAGTTTTAATTCACTTTTTAAGAGTTTTAGTTCACTTCATTTAATTTCTGTTCGTTTAAGATAAAAAAAATTCCTGTGTCGAGCCGTATGGGACAGGCGTTGTAAGTTATGCCCTGGGGGCATTTAGGGTTTTTCTGGAAGGAATGGTCACTTTATTTAGTTTCTGTTCGTTTAAGATTACAAAATTTCCTGTGTCGACACATCCCTCCAGGGCTTGGGGACAGGTGTTGTAAGTTATGCCCTGGGGATATATATGGTTCTTATGGAAGGGATGCCCGTATAAACTTCAGAGAAGGCTCATTTGTTTAGAAAGTGAAAGTTCTAGTTCACTTTCTAAGAGTCAAAAGAGATCGGAGGGCAACTTCCCTCCCCCCCTACACATCATTTTCCCCCAAATGCATCAAATAAAAATTTTGAGAAAGCCCTTTTGTTAAAAATAGTTAAAAGGCTAGACAACAAAAACTCTGGTGTCGACAAAACCTCCCAAGGCCCGGGCACAGTCGTTGTAAGTTATACCCTGGGGGCATTTATGGTTCTTATGGAAGGGATCTTCAATGAATTGCCCATGCTTGATTTTTTCTTTGAGTTTATTCAACGACTAAGGAGGAAAGCCTACGTCAATTTAGCAGTGAAGAAACCCATGGATAATATTTAACTTGGCCTATATATTTGCACATTAATAAAGAGGTTAAGTAAAGGGAGGCAGTTTTAGGAACAATATAAATAAAAATAAAAAATTAATTAAAAGGAGTTTTCAATTTTTCCAATTAGCTTAAATAAGGGCTTTTAATTAATTAGCATGTTTAGAGAACAATTCTTTCTTCATAGTATGCAGAAAATATCCAATAAGAAATGAACTTACGGTATTCGTTTCCATTTCTTCAAAGGTTTCAATAACTGTAACTATTCTGTATAACTGTATATCGACATTTTGAGGGGACGATAAGACACATCAGAATACACTAATTAGAAATAGATAAAGAATTGGCTATCCAAATACTCCCACAAATTATCTCAAACTGAAAATGCTAAAATACTTAAAATTACTGCCATACTTAAAATAAGGATTAAATACATACTCTGCGATAGATACAAAATTGCTTAGGCACACAAAATCCGATTAAGGTCCAATCCAAACAGTCCTGATCTTTCTGAGTCAGCAAATGAAATGGTCTAACCACCCTTATTGAAGCCATTTTTTCAATCGATTCATTGTTGTGTCAATCGCTGCCCATAAAATATGCAAGCTGTCCATTGTTCATATATAAGGTTTCTATCAAAGAGGTAATCGTATAGACTTTGAAAAGGCCTCATTCGATTTAAATCGAAAGTTCTAGCTCCATTTTTTAAAGTCAAGTATAATCGGACAGTAAGCAACCCCCACCCCCATGCCATAAAAACTTGAAACTTTTTGCAATCAAAAATTAACGAAAAAAAAACTTTCCGAAAAATAAGTTATTAAAGGCCATTTTTACTTATGCTCAGCAGATACAAATACCTGTTAAAATTCAAACTCAAAACTCAATTAAAGAATAAATGAAACCCAAAACGAACAGAAATTAAATAAAGAATCATAGTAAAAAACATACAACAAGTAATAATATAAACGAATAAATAGATCTTAAAGCGAGTAATGCTTAGACTGAATATGAAAATCAAGCTTAAAACGAAAAAAGTATTTTGCTATTGAAGTATAAATGAAACGAAACGAAAAGACAAACAACATTATAAGAAGGAAATTAAATAAACAATCAATGTGAACAATTACACAATAGATATTAACGTAAATAAATAAATAAATCTTAAAACGAGTGTAACTTAAATTGAATTTGCAAATCAAGCTTGAATCGAAAAAAAAAATAACTACACCCAAGAGTTTGGGTATCGCCTTCTCTCACTGCAGAAGCCTAAAACCTACTGCGTCATTGGCGCTTTACTGAAAACGAATTATATTACAAATGTTTTCTTTTGTACTTAACATTGAAAATAAATATTAAAATTACAGTAAAACTTTGAACTGATGAGCTTTCATCAATTAATATCATTATACATCAAATATTCAGTTTAATTTATTAGTTCTTTCCAAGATTGTTCAAGACAAATATAGTTTCACTACAAACAAAATTTGGATACTGCCCCCTTCTTTAACTATAAAAACCTAAAGTGTGCTGCGTCATTGGCGCTTCACTGAAAACGAATTATATTACAAAGTTATTCTTTTCCAGTTCTTACAGCATTGAAAATAAAAATAAAAATTACAATGAAAACAAAATCTTGAATTGATGGATCTTTCAACAATTAATATCATTATATATCTAATATTTAAGTTGATTTTGTTTATACTCGTACTTTCCAAGACTGTTCAAGACTCATATAGTTTTCAGTAAAGTGCCAATGATGCAGTAGGTTTTAGGCTTCTGCAGTGAGAGGAGGCGATACCCAAACTCTTGTTTGTAGTTATTTTTAATCGATTAAAGCTTGATTTGCATATTCAATTTAAGTTTCACTCGTTTTAAGATATATTTATTCATTTACATTAATATCTCTTGTATGTTTGTTTACATTGATTGTTTATTTAATTTCTGTTCGTTTTAAGTTTCATTTATGCTTCAATAGCAAAATATTTTTTTTCGTTTTAAGCTTTATTTTCATATTCAATCTAAGCATTACTCGCTTTAAGATCTATTTATTCATTTATATTATTACTTGTTGTATGTTTTTTTTGCTATGATTGTTTATTTAATTTCTGTTCGTTTTGGGTTTCATTTATTCTTTAATAGTAATTTCTGGTCGTTTTGAGTTTGAATTTTAACAGGTATATGTATCTGCTGAGCTTAAGTTTAAAATGGCCTTTACTTTTCTTTGAAAAACTTATTTTTCAGAAAGTATTTTTTAATTAATAATAATAAAACATTGATGCCTTATGGCCTTTACTATAGGCAGCGCTATAGTGTTGCCTCTGATTCCCATCAGAGAGATCCTTATATTTTTGCAAAACGCTTAATCCCCAGAGATCTTTTTTAAGTTCTGGGGTTACAGTTAAGGGAGACCAATCAGGAAATTTCAACTTTTTCAATTTGTATGATAAAATTTCTTTTTGCTTACTTTTACAAGTCCGGAGCACTAACCACTCGGCTAGGACGGCTCAAGTAAAGTTTAAAAAAATTACTTTTACGACTTTTTTATACCATAATTCGAAACATTTTCCATCAGAATTTTAATATATTCAAGGAGGAGGAGGAAATTGGGTAGAATCTTAAAAGAGATAGAAATAAAGGTTACAAGTAGAGGCAGAAGGATTTGCCTGCTACCTTTGGGGCAGATGCATTCCCCCCCCCCCCTCAATATTTGAGACACCTCGACACCAAGATTCATGACACCAGGCTACCAACATTAGCACCATTGTATCTGGTATGTCACTAGCCATCTATTTACCAAGGGTTCTCCCTACCCCATGGTAGTATATGTTAAATTTCCGTTCTAAGAAATCAACAGATGGGTTTCAAGGGGAAAAAAATCTCCAAGATTCTAAATGAGGGTGCAGGGTCTTAAAAACTGTTTTCCAATCTCTCAGTACGAGCTGTCTCTTTTTGTAGGTAATTTAAACGAAACATATTCCTACGTGTTTACTGTATTGGCAGAGCTATTATTTTATTGAAAAAATATTTATAAATTTAATTTTTTTTACGCAGATGACAATATCATTTTGTGAAAATCTAGTTGCTTTTTAGTAAGATTTAATTTGAATGACTCTCAACACTGCTTTTGTCTGGCATATGGAAATAGGTATGTTTTCTTTTTTAATTAGCTCAGGTTTTAAGTTTCTCAATTACTCTCGTTATCCCTCATTATATGAAATATGTCATTTTTTTGTCTTTAAGGGCAAAAGTTTGTTGAATTGAGGCAAAAAAAGATGTGCAAAAAACCTTGTTGCAATCTGCCATACCTTAGAGTGACTTATTAAGTTGTTCCGACCAGTCATCCTTCATCTTATTAATTCTTTTTTCATCAAAGACTGTGAACAAAGTTTAGATGTTTTGCTGGTATCTCTCAACAATGCATTAATTGCTGACACAGCAGAGATTTAATTTGACAAAATCATTTGGACCTTAGAGTTTTTCTGATACTTTAAGTGGGAAAAAGAAAGTGAATTGGGATTGAAAAATAGTTTCATTACAGTGACGCTGTGGGTTTGCAAGCTATCTGCGAAGATATTTGCTCAATTTTGAGTCTTTGTTCAATTTTACAATTAGAGATGGTTTAATTTTTTGCAAAGACTTTAATTTTTCATTTAATTTAAGATAAATTAGGGAAAGTTGAAAGGTGACATAACAAACTTTTTAGGTTGAGCATGATACAAATCTAGATACTAATAATATGATATAATTGCTGAAGTTGTACAATTTATTCTAAAATATCATTTATAATATAAATTTGATGTCTGATTTGCACAGTTATATTAGAAAAATGATACTACAAAAGCCTTGAAATAAAAAAGCATAATCTAACTACATAATTTGGATAACCGTTTAAAGAAATTCAAATGATTTAAATTATACATAATAAATATAGTCTACAATTCATGTAATAGTACCCAAAGTCCTCACTGGGGGGGGGGCACTTTGCTCGTCCTCCTTATCACGCGTTTACCGTTAGATATGAGGGCAGAAATTCTACTTGATTGCAGATGAGATTCCATATGTTTTGGAAGCGTTTTTACTAATTTTGTATAGCCTATATTTGGAGTTGAGTTACGCAGTTTTTCCAAATAAAATTGGAATGAATTGATACACCCCCATATTGCATAACAATTAGATATACATGTACTCATAGGGGAAAGATATAGGCCTAAAGTAAAGTTACCATTGGTAGACTGGGACCTCTGAGAGTTAGACCTTGCTTTCTTTAAATCTTGTGGGTTCCATATTTCTTTTAAGAACTCTAAAGGATATCTTAATGGCAAATGGTGCAAAATAATGTAGATGCGTATAATCGCCGTAATACAAAGCCAAGTTCGTGCCTATTGTTGTATCTCTATCAACTTTGAAATATAATTACTCCAAACAGCAGTTATTAATTATTTGCTGTAATCTACTATTAACTATTTTCTGGCGTCGTTTGCATTAAAATAAATTTTTTATGGCGATGCAATATGTGACTGTCCTTGGATAAAAGAAAAGCTATATGAAACTTTTTTTTATTTGTTTGTAGAATCAATCCTAGTAAGAAAAAAAAACGGTGTCTTAAATTAAAAAACAAAGAAATTTTTTTTAATGAAAGTTAAGAGCGTAAACATTGAAACCTAAAACGGACATAAATTGTCTGCATGAGGAAGGCTAACGTTCCCATAACCGTTCTTTACAGTAAAATTTAACTAGGGCTTAACATAATAGAAATTATTCCATATATGAGAGGATTTCTCCCTGGAAGTTTGACTTTTTGCCGTCAATTCCTTAAGGAATGCTGTTTTAAACAAGAGGAATTGGAATGTAATAAAATTTATTTTTCATAACGTGTCAACAATAGAAGCTTATTGATACGAAGTGAAACAGTTTCATTTCAGTACAAAACTTGTGAGAAATAAAAGAAAATCGCAATTTATTTTTATTTATATGAAATGGGTGAAGGGCCAATCCTCATAGAATCTAGCTTCAATTTTTCTTTAAAAAGTTCCTAAACCCCATTGGCTAGACATAAAAGATGAAAAATAAGAATCTGAGAAGAACAACACCAACGACGTAGGTTTTCAGCAAGCAAAAGAACATCATTTTATTCCATGTAATTTGCATACACTTGTGCAGTATGTTATTTCATCGGAAAGTCCAACAGACACAACAAAGGATAAATTACATGAGGAATACAAGAACACGGCAAAGTTTCCTAGATTTCCAGCGATATTACCAAATTCAAATTCAATTAATTTATTTAGCACAAAAAATACAAACAAGTTTACAGCAGCCATCTACAAAAACCCGAAGGTTTGTTTACGATGGCTGCAAATCCATTATTATAAAGCTCTACATCCACATAAAAACTATCTATTTACGGGGAAAAATCGGCATTTGAACTAAATCAACATAAAGAACATCTCCTACTCTAAAAGGATTACACTCTAGAAATCGCAAGTGAGAAATATCACATATCATCCTTAAAACATCCACTCAAAAAAAAAAAAAAAAAAAAAGCAACAACAGAGGTAAAGAAAAAAAAATGAGATACTTCTAACGAAATCAACTATGACAAAATCATTAAGTATCAGCTAGGCTATAGAGCCGACTCCGTGCGCTTTGGCTGAGTAATTTCGCGAAAATGCGACCTTTGTCTGACAAACAATTTTCATACCAAACATTAATCAAATTCAAATTTCTAACCATTCAAATTATAACCCAAAAGGTCACACTTCAATCTACTCTTGAGCTGGCTTACATTATCAGCTTGTCTAATAGCATCCGGGAGGGAATTCCACACCCCCGGTCCCGCAAAACGGGGCAGAAACGCAGTACGTTTAGCATTCCGGAGCTGCGATACAAGGTCATTCGCATTTCTAGTCTCATAACAGTGATAAGATGAGTTAGCTTTAAAAATTTCCCCACATACCTCCGGTGAACACTTATTCAAACATTAATAAATAAAAATTGCTAACTGGTAATCCCGTAACTGATAAATATTTAAAATTTTCAAACTTGTAAAGCAATTCAACATGCTATTTTCAAACTGAATATAATTACCTAAAATACGAACTATTTTATTCTGTAAAATTTGGACCTTTCTAAAACTTGAAATAAAACTACTAGTCCATAGCATGCAACCATACGATAAATAAGGGCTAACAATAGAATGATAAAGTAAAAGTAAAACATTTGACGGTAGTTGATTTTTCAGTCTTCTTATCACACCCAACCCTCTTGAAATCTTAACTTCCACAAGATCACAATGTGATTTCCAACTTAAATTAAAATCAAGACTAAAGACCAAGTATTTAACACCATTTACATGCTTTAAAAATTCACCATTAAAAACAATTTTATTATCTAAAACACACGAAACTCCATTTCTACAAAATGTCACGAAATTTGTTTTTGAAATATTCACTACCAAATAACTAGAATTTGTAAAACTTATCAATTCAGCGATGGCCTTATTTGTCTTCTTAATTAACTGGTTCAGACAAGTAGCTGTAATCGTAAACACCGTGTCATCAGCAAAAGACGTTATAAGTGCATCTGATATTTAAAAACGCATGGTATCAACGTAAATTAGATAAAGAAGTGGGCCAAGCACTGAACCCTAGGGCACACCAGAATTAACGATAAAAGTTTTTGAAATAGAATTTTTAATAGAGACTCGAATAATGCGCTGGTTAAGATAAGATTCAAACCATTTCAGAATAACCCCTTGGATCCCTAAACGGCTTAGCCTACGCAATAAAATTTTATGAACCACCGTGTCAAAGCCTTTCTAAAGTCTATAAATACTGAAAGTACCAGTACACTTTTTTCGAGAGCAACATTGATGAAATCTGTTAGGTGCTGGACTGCATGTATTGCAGAGAGGTTTTTCCTGAATCCAAACTGGGTATCACTAAGAAAACCGTAAGTAGTCAGATGGTTATAAAGTCGTCGATGCATCACTTTTTCATACAGCTTAGCAAATAGGGGCAATATTGAAATCGGCCTCCAATTAGATGGACCCGTCTTTGAACCCCCTTTGTGAAGCGGAATAAATTTAGCCTCTTTCAGCCGAGTAGAAAATTCACCTTTCTTCAAAGAAAGGTTAATCAAATAAACAATACAAGGCAACAAATATACCATAACATGCTTGAACGTTTTCAGATTAATTCCATCATTCCCTGAAGAACTTGATTTTACCAATCCTATTATCTGTTTTAATTCTTCAACGTTCGTTTCATCTGCAGACATTTCCAATCCAACTCCCCTTCATCACTATACGTCTCATTAATTTCATTATTTTCATCGTATGGATTCTCACTTATTGATTCACCAATCTTAGAAAAATATTCACCAAACAAATTAGCCACCTCTTCATTTCCATCAACAAATTTACCATCAAAGATCAGACTAGCAGGAATCTCGGTTTCTTTTTCTTATTTACGATTTCATTTATAATATTCCAAGTCGTTTTCGTATTGCCTTTGTTTTCCTTAAATTTCTCTCCATAATATTCGCGGATGCATGACCGCCTTAGCCGATTTACTTTATTACGGATTTGTTTAAATTCAGTTAGATCTTGACAATGGTTACTATTTAAGTAACTCAAATACAATGTATTTCTCCTTCTAATTAAGTCTAGTAGCTCCATAGTTACCCAAGGTTTCCGGGGATCCTTTTTCCTCACCTTTATGCTCTTTACTGGGCAAGTTCTCTCAAATATTGGCTGCAATATGTCCATGAACTTATCGAATGCCGCAGAAGCACTTTCAGATTCTTCATAAACTGGTTTCCATGACACGATACTTAGTTCCTCTCTAGAACCCGATGTCCTCTTGACCTGCTTATGTGCTTGGCCTTGATATTACTGTGAATAAGCTATAAGGCAACACTTGCTAGATATAATAGAACAGAAACTAAAAATTGTGAAGTACAAAAATCAACGAGGTAATTTTACACTCAATTGAAGAACTGAAAAATTTCCTGAAAAATAAAGGTCCTGACACATTTGTTTCATACTGTAAACTGTCAAATGCATTTCAGTGTTCAAAATCTAGTTAACACAAGCTATATCCTGAGAGTAAGTCCTGCTTGCTTTTATTAGGATTTATATTGCTTGGATGTATTCTAAGCAAGCCAAGGTCCTGAAAGAACTGGAAGGTCCCGAAAAAGTTTTAGGGTTCTCCTTTGCTCCAAACTCTGCACCCTACATCTATAATGCCTTCTAGGCTCGAGTTAAACGGTCCTAATGCTTAAATTTAAAATGTTTCTTGAGGCCGAGAAACTTAAGTATTCTACAAATTAATATTAAAAGTACTAGCCTTTAAAGGCTCTAAGGAGGTGTAGTCTAAATTTCATTTGTCTTAATCTCTGCTCGTTTCATGTTTAGAATTACAGCTATTTATTTCATCAATATATTTACAATAAAAGATACTTAAATATAGTCTCCGCCGTAAGGCTCTATGGCCAGAAAAAAAAGGGAAGAAGCAAAAATGGGACAGATACATCATACAAACATTTTCAACATAATGCATTCACACCTTCAAGAGGCTTCACATACGCACACAAAAAATACTACTGCTCCTTCTGCTACCACTACTATTATGATAATAGTACTATTAAGGTCAAGGGTATAAAGGTGTAAATTTGAGAGAATATTGAGGGAAAATTTGGCTCAACACACAAAAAAAATCTTAAATCTAATCGCCTACCTTTATGATCCCAAAAATCACAAGCTAGACAGGGTAATAACACATGATTCCACCAACTTAAATAAACATCAAGGGACATAAACTTCGGGGAAAACTTAATTGATAACTAAAAATGATCTAACATACTTTTTTGAAGATACCAATCGAGTTGCAGCTCCGTGCAGACTTTGGGAGAGTGCTCCATATCCTGTTGCAAGCTATCAGAGGGTTGAACTCATACCGTATTGATAGATTATATTGAAAATGCGGAGATTATAAGTAGATTTCTCAGAAATAAAAGATATATTACTACTTAGGGCAGCTGGAAGCAAGCCGTACAACTTGAAAAAAGTAAAAGAGGCCCAAGACAGATAATAAAGAGATTTCAAGTCAAGCAACGGTTTATGTAGGGAACGGATAGTGTTCTGTATAAGAGTCCTTACTTTATCATAAAGTTTTGAAAGTGGATTCAGTGGCGAGTGAAACTTTGACATCCGAATAATAGAACAGTAGGAAAAATAAGACTGAACTAGGCTGCAGAACAGTATAGTAGGAATTGACCATGGAAATATGAGTCTAAGCTTATTAAAAGTCCAAATGCTACTGGAGACTTTCATTTTAATCAGGTCAAAATGATGCCCGAAAGAAAGAAACTTATGAGGTAAGATGCCTAGGAATAGAAAGCATCGATTCCTAGGTCTACTAAGGGAACCCCTCGATGCGTATATTTCATTTAAACCGGAGAAAATCTTTTAAATTCTTGATAAAATAAGAAAACATGACTTTCCTACGTCTAAGGTAAGATAATTAACATCAAACCCCAGAATGGCTCTTTCAAACAGGGCAACCATCTTTGAACGGAGATTGGAGTCAGTTCTACAGGCTGTGCCAAGAGTACTGTCATAAGCAAAAGCAATCAGTGTGTCCGAGAAAGACAAGCTCTAGTCCCAAACATTGACAGGTGCAGGTTGACAATGGCGATAGCAAGTCGTAGATTTTATGAGGTTATAAACATAAATTGAAAAGAAGTATCGGCCCAATCACAGGTCCTTGCAGAACGCCAAAGTCTATTTTAGATGGGTTAGAAAAGAGCGGATTTGCCGAGATGACTCGGCCAGATAAATATAATAGAAACCAAGAATAAGTACTCCTTTGTGTTCTTTTAATTTGATTTTTGATGTTTATTTTAATTGATATTCTTTTAGGTTTCATTTATTTGTTTTAATGTAATTTCTTTTCATTTTAGTCTTGACTTGTTGTACAACTTAATTTCTTCTCGTTTTAGCTATTAATATCGCTTTTTTCTTTTCTTTGAAAAACATCTTTGGTAAAACATTAAAAAAAAAATTAATTTATGTTCGTTGTTTAATTGACATAGTTTTACTATGGGATGATTCTAAAACTATTTGTGAAGTTGTTACAGTCTTCTAAGTTAAAAAGTAAAAAATTAGAGTGCAGTTTAAATTTCATGGAAAACTTGAATGTCCGGTCAACAATTTTCTATTTAAAAATTCTTTTACTTTAAAATTTGGGGTGTCCAGGAGGTAATTTCCAGTCATACGTTTAGGGTTGAATCCATCCCTGAAGTTGAGGCAAGACTGAACATGGACGTATCTTGACCCATCATTTTATTTAAAAAATTATATTCTTCTCCGTTGTAACTACTACTACTTATACTAATACTCACTGCAACACCAAGCTCCTGAGGCCAATACATGTAAACACTCCTCTTTCATTCAAATCTAGTTGAAGGGTCCCTCTTTATCCCTCTCAGGGGAATCCATTTTCATTTAAATCCTTCCTTACAACCTCTTCCCACTTCATTTGGGGGCAACATGCTTTTCTTCTGGTCCTAGGTGGATGGCCAAAAAGGACGATCTTTAGCAATCTTTCATCCATCTTCCGCGGAACGTGTCCTAGCCACCCCAATCTTTCTCCAATTATAGCCTTAGAAAGTTGAACATAGTCACATGTTTCGTAAAGCTTGTTGTGTGACATATATTGAGTCAAATAAATGCGCATAACTATCCGTAGACAATTCCTTTGGAAACCATCTAACCAATCTTCCTCCGTCTTCTGAATCACCCCCCTTTCAGAACCATGCCTGACCATAGTCATCACTGCACCTTCTAAACCATGAAAAAAAATTTTAACCGTGAAAAAAAATACCATGGGTCTCAGTTATTCTACTTTTTACATCTTTACTACGTCCATCATCTTAACGAATAATACTACCCAGGTAAGTAAGATTATCCATTTGGTGAATATCCTCGTTACCTAACATCACTTCTTCACCTTCATTTATCCCTTGTCAACCCTATTGAGTTTGATTTATAGAAATTTTCAAACCTACTCTTCAACCCCAGACTCTCAAAACTGCTTAAAATTCATTCATTTTGCTAACAGTTTTATCCAGGAGACTCAAATCATCTTCATAATTAAGTCTAGGGAGTTTTACGTTCCTATTTGATTCCAAGCTTTCCATAGTCGTTGCCGCGTTCCTTAGGAGAAAGTCCATCGCAATGATCCAAGGCTAATATCCTACCCTAACGGAAGCAATATTGTTCTCATAAATAACATGGGCGCCTTCAAGTTAGGGAGAAAGGGGGCCATGACCCCTGGAAATCGGAGCCTATATAGTAATTACTAGGAAACTAAAGGGGAGAGAGCACAGTAGGAAAAAAACATTGAAAAAATGTATGTTGGCCTATGGTTTGATGCCTGCCAATAGGTTTGACCCTTCGTAGGGGGAATATGAGTTCTATTTCGTGGCTAAGTATTCCACAAATATTTTTCTGTATAATTTTTCTGGAGTAAAAAGTATCGAATTTTTCATGGTAATGAATGATTAGAAAATAGCGATCCTTATCAATGACTGAAGCATAAGAACCTAACTATCGATAATATGAAATCAAAGAATAAGCTTTTTATTCAAATATGTATTTGTTTCGAGTTTGAAGTTAAAATTCTAAGTTATCTGTACATAAAGAAGTTTGCATAATTATAGAAAAAGAAATCCCGACAAAAATACGCCGTGTAATTGATTATGCCTGAGTACCCATGAGCCCAGATCTGAAGCCACTATAATAAAGAATGGGTACTTACGTGTTATAGCGACCGTATTTTGTTCTTGATCTGTAATGAAACCGGTGTTCCGTGTCCACTCGGAGATAATCAGCTTAGCTTGAGCGAGATAAACGGTAACTATGCGTGTATATTTTAGTTAAATATTTAATATATATATATATATATATATATATATATACATATATATATATATATATATATATATATATATATATATATATATATATATATATATATATATATAATATATATATATATATATATATATATATATATATATATATATATATATATATATATTATATATATATATATATATATATATATTTATATAGGGGGGTTAAGTTGGATTATGTATTTAATATAATGCGTTCTGGGCGGTCAGCTTTCCTTAATCTTCTGTTGCATTTTCGATAAATTCATAACTAAAATATTATATTTTCATCATATTTTGGTATATTTCATTAGGATTAGCCAAACTTCACTTCTTTGGCATGGTCGCTGTAACTCGCAAGTACCAAAAATGTTTAACACTATATTTTCCCCCCAGGACGGATGCGAGTTTTTTTGTATTTTATTATTGCTAATTTTTTTTTTTTTTACCAGGAGTGATTGTATTGAATACATTTCTTCACTTTGAAAAAGGTTTGATTTTATATATATATATATATATATATATATATATATATATATATATATATATATATATATATTTATATGAATTTTTTTTTTTTTACAGGGTGATGTATGAATACATTTCTCACTTGAAAAAGTTGATTTTATATATATATATATATATATATATATATATATATATATATATATATATATATATATATATATATATATATATATATATATATATATATATATATATAGATATATATATATATATATATATATATATATATATATATATATATACTTCCAATAACTTACAGATACCCTATAATCCATCAGTATGGTGTGACTTCAACCCTTTGATAGCTTCCAAAATGATATGGAACACTTTCCCAGAGCCTTCAAGAAGCTGCCCTCGTTTTGTATCTTCGATTAAATAAAAAACAAAGTTTTTTTTTTAACTGAAAGTAAGGAACGACGTTAAAACTTAAAACGAACAGAAATTATTCCGTATATGAAAGGGGCTGTCCCCTCCTCAACGCCTCGCTCTTTACGCTAAAGTTTTTTATTGTTTAAAAAAAAATAAGAGTTGTGAGAAAGTCAAACTTTAGCGTAAAGAGCGAGGCGTTGAGGAGGGGACAGCCCCTTTCATATACGGAATAATTTCTGTTCGTTTTAAGTTTTAACGTCGTTCCTTACTTTCAGTTAAAAAATTTTGTTTTTTTTTTATTTAATTTTTGAACGTTTTTGAATTGATGCAGGTTTTGATTTTGGTTCACCGTACATGAATAATTGAAACAAAATTTGCATATTAATTTTACTTTTATTTGGTTAAATGGCTTTCTCAAAACTTGTTTAATTTTATTTACGAACTTTTTTATTAGTAATAAATATTCGTAACTTACGAATTAACTTACGTAACGAACTTCTATATTCATATATTTTTAATACGTATATTAGGGAGTTCGCCCCCTAGTCAATACCTCGCTCTTTAAGCTAAAGTACAAATTTTGTTCCAATTCTTTTAAAATGGCCCCTTAATCACAAAGGCCGTTATTTAGAATAAATAGCTCTTATGAAAGTACTAAAAAATCTTTGGCTTAAAGAGTGAGGTATGGACTAGGGGGTGAACCCAATCATCCACGTAATATTTTCTCTTCGTTTTAAGTTTTGATGTTACTCCTTATTTTCAGTTGGAAAACTTGTTTTTTTATATTTAATTTCTGATCTTTTTTTTATATAATGCTGGGAAATCCGGCGCCCCCTTCATAGCAATGTCGCTTCCCCCATGAAAACGTCTTTCATGGAAAGATCCTTCCACATAACCCCCAACCCACCCACCCCCCAACTACCAGAAAAAATCCCCCTGAAAATGTCTGTATACTTCCTAATAACCAATACTAGCCTATATGTAAACATTGGGCAAAGTTCACAACTTTCAGCCCTCCCCCCGGGGACTTCGGGGGAATAAGTCGTCCTAAAGGACATATTTATCATATTTTCAACCATGCTGAAAAAAAGACTACCTCAAAATTTTGATCAGGTGTTTTTAGGAAAAAAATGAGCGTGGGAGGGGGCCTAGTTGCCCTCTATTTTTTTGGGTCACTTAAAAAGGGCACTAGAACTTTTAATTTACGATCAAATGAGTCCTCTCACGATATTCTAGGACCACTGGGTCGATGCGATCACCCCTGGGAAAAAAAATAAAAAAAAAATAAACACACATCCGTGATCTTTCTTCTGGCATTAATGCAAAATTCCACATTTTTGTAGATAGGAGCTTGAAACCTCTACAGTAGGGTTCTCTGATACGCTGAATATCATGGTGTGATTTTCATCTAGGTTCTATAGCTTTTTGAGGGACTTTCCCACTTTTTTCGAAAATTCAGCCAAATTTTCTCAGGCGCGTAACTTTTGATGGGTAGGACTAAACTTGATGAAAGTTATATATGTGAAATCAGAATAGAAATTTTATTCTTTTGATGTATCTATTGGTATCAAAAACCCATTTTCTAGAGTTTCGGTTACCGTTGAGCCGGGGCGCTCCTTACTTACAGTTCGTTACCACGAACTGTTTGATAAGTATGTTAAGCATTTCTAATTAGCAATTAAGTTATTACCCGGTTTTCCCTGAATTAGACGTCTCTGGATTGGGTGGGACCTTTATTTAAGTAGGTGGAATCATGTATTATTACCTTGTCTATAGATTGTGATTTTTTTAGATTGTTAAGGTGGGCGATTAGATTATAGATTTTTTTTTTTTTGCTGGGGATTTTGCTGTTGGATCCGTAACAGTGGATAGCCTAAATGACGACGGAGAGAGAATGCTGAACTACTTTTTCACCCACAATTTTGCCATTGCAAACACGTGGTTCCAGAAACCCAGCATAGCCAAGTATACCTGGCAAAGAAATGGTGGATGAACAAAAAAGTTGCTCGACTACATCACCATACGCTGGCGATGGCTGTCGTCTATGAAGAATTGTTGCACCTGTCAAGGCGCTGAACTTGGGAACACCGACCATCGTCTTGCTGCAGCCAAAATCAGGCTTCGCCTAATAGCTACAAAAACAGCCAGCCATCTCGAAAAATTGATATCTATCGTATTCAACCGGAACCTGCTTTGACTGAGCAGTATCAGGTTGAAATATCCAATAAAGTCACGGTCCTTGCGCATTGCAATGATAGTGAAGGTGTATCGAAGGTCTTCAAAGAGAAGTTCTCTTACAGCTGCTACTAGCGTTGCTGGAATGAACCAGCCGAAGAAAAAAGACTGTATCAACAATGAGTCCTTTGCCATTATTGAACGCAAACAGGAAGCCCACCTTCGTGGGGACAGGATAGCATATAGGCATTTAAATAAAGAGCGTAACATCATGCTGCAAAAAGACCGTAAGACATTTATTGACAAAAAAGGCACGCAAGCTTTCAGTGGCCACCAAAAAAAGGACATTGGAGCCAGATATAAGATCCTCCTTGAGCTCTCAGGTCGATACAATTAGACTTCAACGTATCTCTGAAACGCCAGCGGTGAAAATCCTTCCGACCACATTGCCAGTGCCTCCACCAATGGGTCCACCATTTCGGCAAGCTACTAAACTCAGAGCCACGCGATCAGATTGATGACTAGATTACTACTGATGCTGCTGTTAATGCTACCTGTACCCCCGATGGCACTGAACTTAAAGCAGAAGAAATTAAGGCTACACTCCGAAAGCTGAAGAACAACAAAGCGCTGGGCGTTTGTAGCCTGACCTCAGAACTTCTGAAGAATGGTGATCCATCCATGACCCTCTTGCTACAAGTGCTGTTTAATACTGCATGACGCTCTGACACGATCCCATCAGACTTGAAGACACGCTTACTCGTGCCAGTCTATAAGAGGAAAGGAGGAAAAGCAGAATGTAATAACTATCGTTGTAATAACTCTGCTGCTAGTGCCCGGCAAACTCTTTGCCATGTTATTCCTCAAGTTGGCAACAAAGTACCTCCATCCCCTTCGTCACCACCAGCAAGCTGGGTTCATACCGGGTTGGTCCACTACTGAGCAAAACCATACAGTTAGACAGCTGATACACAAAAACTCTAGAATATAAAAGGAAGGCATATATTGCCTTCTTCGATTTTCGATCCGCTTTCGACACTGTCGACAGATAGTCGCTGTGGCTGATCCTTAAATCTTCTGGTGTACCTAAGAAAATTGTCAATTTGTTCAAATAATTATACAATAAGACCAAAATCGATGTCATGGCCTGTAAATGGCCATTCCACATCATGTTTTCGAATTAAAAATGGTGTTCAGTAAGGCTACGCTGCTGCTCCCGCACTCTTCAACTGTGTCATGGGTCATGTTCTCAACAAAACACTGCTGGCGCACCCCTTTTGTCATCAATTTTGGTGGAAGAGTTCTGTCAGATTTTGACTTCGCTGACGATCTTTCATTGGTATAAGAGAATATCGCTGACATCAAAACTGTCCTGGAAACACTTGCCTCTACTGTAGAAAAACTTGGTTTAAATATAAACTGAAATAAGACCAAAATATTGCTTGTGGATAAGACACCATGCAGCCCATTGACATATATAGAAGTATGTGACCAAAATGTTGAGACAGTCAAACAGTTCACCTACCTTGGTTCAATTGTTTGCTTAAATGGAAGTGTAGATGCAGAGATATAGGCAAGGGTGGCAAAGGTGATGACCGTTTTTGGCCGTCTTCTGAGGACAATATCTCACAAACCCCAGATTAGCCGTCTCACAAAAGCTCGTATATACTCTGCCTCGGTAGCAAGTGTTGTGGTGTGCTTGTCAGAGACTTGGCCTTTGACTCAGTTGCAGATGATGAAGCTAGATACTGTCCAGAAAAAACACTTACTAAAAATTGAACTAATTAGGTGGCTCGACATGGTACGGAACATGGACATCCTCCGGTATTTAAAATTGCCACCCCTGTCCGAACAGCTTTAGTCCCGATCGCTGTGTTGATATGGACATTTACTTCGCCTACCCACTCAAACACCTGCCCGACTTATGTTCGAGTTTGAGCCAGCTGCAAATGGCTGGAAACGCCCCAGAGCTAGACCGCGTAAGAAATGGGCGGATATAACCCGCGATCGACTCACTGCACGATGCATCGACCCCAACGAAGCCCCTACTCTCGTCCAAAACAGGCCACTCTGGAGATGACTAACGGTGCTGGTGTCTGGTTCCTCCTACGCAGGCGATGCTGCCGAGCAAGAACTTTAAGTCAAGTAAGTCAAAGTAATTTCCCGTGTATATTCTCTCTTCATATCCTTAACTATGATAACACTAGTGTCATAATAGTAGCGTTACTAGTAGGAGCAGTAGTAGTAGTAGCTAATAGTTTCATATTAGCAGTGGTAGTAACAGCAGTAGCAACAGTTTTAATAGCAGTAGTAGTATGAAAATGTTGCCTGTTGACCAGTTGAACATCCCCCTTATGTCTCTCTGGAAGTTTCAGCTTGATACAGTGTGCAGTTCCAGAGATATTGCTGCTACGCTCTTTTGCAATCTATAGGCTTATAGTATGTTTTGATTTAGTTCAACTTTCGCTCATTATTCCCTTCAATATCCTCAGCCTAGGTAGTACTTGCTATAGATGCAGTAGTTGTAGTGGTAGTAGAAGTAGTAGTGGTAGTATTATTAATAGTAGTATTCATGAGCACCCATAGGCTGAATTTTAGGGGAGTGAGGGGGGCTTACCTAATCTAATCGGCACTTCCAATGCTGTATAAGAGATATCTCAAAACAAAATATCATAGGCAGCATGATAGTGTTGCCTAAGTAAAGAGCGATGAGGGCACAATATATTATTTATTTTTATTTTGCTTAGATCATGGCACTTCTTATAGGAAGAAATGTCATAGGAACTTCAAAAAGAGCTCATGGAGGGCAACCAGCCCCCCTTCCCACGGCAATCATTTCCCAAAACACATCCAGTCAAAATTTTGAGGTATCCATATTATTCTGCATAGTTTAAAGGTCCGGTAATTATGACTTTGAGGATGACAACCCCTCCCCCAACAACCCTAAGGGGAAGGGCTGTTAGTTATGCTCTGGGCTGATATAAGGTTTTTTTTATAGAAAGGGTGGTCATATAAACCTCGGAGGGGGCTCATTTGATTCGTAATCAGAAGTTCTACTGGCCTTTATAACAGTTAAAAGTGGTTGAAGGTGAACCTGCACCCCCCCCCCCCCACCAATCATTTCCCCGAAGACATCCAATCAGAATTTTTGAGATAGCCATTTTGTTCAGCATAGTTGAAAGATCCAGAAATTATGTCTTTGAGGCTAAACCCCCCCCCCCATAGCCCTCAGAGGAAGGGTTGTAAGTTACACCCTGGGGGCATATACGGTTTTTTATAGAAAGGTTGATCGTATAAACTTCGGAGAGGGCTCATTGGATTGGTAATGGGAAGTTATAGTGCTATTTTTAAGAGTCAAAGTGATCAGAGGGTAGATACTCCTCCCTCCACGCAAAAGCACAAACACACACGTCGTATTTTCCCGAACCGCATCTGATAGAAATTATAAGAAGGCCATTAGTTGTCGTAGAAACTTCAAAATGGGCTCATTCGGCTGGAAATTGAAAGGTGCACGCTTTAATAGTCAAAAGTGATTGGAGGGCAGCCGCCCCCCCCCCCCAAAAAAAACCATCATTTTCCCAAACAGTTTGGCGTAGTTTAAACGTCCATAAACTATGTCTTTGAGAATGAGAACCTTCCAAAAGTCCTCAGGGCAAGAGTTATAAGCTATGCCCCGAGGGCATATAAGGTTTTAATGGAAACGGTGGTCCTATAAACTTCGGAGGGACTCATTGGATTGGAAATCAGAAGTTTAAGTGCCATTTTTAAGAGTCAAATTTATCAGAGGGCAACTAACCCCCTCCCCCCACGTCATATTTTCCCCAAATGTATTCGATGGAAATTTTGAGATAGCCATTTATTCAAAAATAGTCTTAAAAATCTCATAACATGGCATTTGGGGTTGGCCCCCCTTCCCTCAGAGTATGGGGGTAAGGGTTGTAAGTTATACCTCGGGGGCATGTATGGTTTTTATGAAGGTCTTGTGAACTTTAGAGGAGGTTCATTTGGTTGGAAATGTATAGTTCTAGTTCCATTTTAAGAGTCAAGCGTGATGGAGAGAAAATAGCCCATCCCCCTCCCCGAAATCCTATTTTCCCCAAACACATTCGATTAAAATTGTAACCAATAGTCCAAAGAGAATATAACAATGTCTTCAAGTAATCAAATATAAGAAACATTTAGGCAGACGCTGAACTAAATCAAAACAAAGTATGGGCATGTGGACTTTCAAAAAGGTAACATAGCAATATCTCAAGAACAACTAATATTATTAAGTTAAACCTTTAAGAGTAATTTGTTGGGGATTTTGAACTAGACAGAAGGCACTATGTGTATACTTTAAATACTACCACTACAGCTACTGTAACTAATGACGCTAAAAGTATTAAGGTGAAACTCTTAGGAAGCGTTTAGGGCCAGTTCCAATTAAACGTAAAAACTGTATGCATGCAGGTTTTCAAAAAGGCATATAAGCAATATCATAGGCAGCACCACCCTATAATACCTAGAAACATCATCAAAACACTTAAAGAAGCTAATTCGATTCAAAATTAAAAGTTCTAGTGTCCTTTCTAAGAGCAAAAAGAGATTAGTGGGCAATCAGCCCGTCTCTCAAGCTGATTTATTTCCCAAACACATCCAGTCAAAATTTTGAGACAACTATTTTGTTCAGCACAGTAGAGAGATCCAGAAACTATGTCTTTAGAGATATTGGGCATGTCAGCCCCACCCCCGATTATGCAATCGGGTCATTATGCTACATAAGTAAATACTACTTTAAAACTAAATCAAAAGGCATTGCGTTTGCGGTTGCCGACAAGACACTTCAGCAATATATCGAGAACGACTGGAGCTATTAACTTGAAGCTTTCGGGGCTAGTACTATTACTACTTCTGCTCTTACAGTTTAAATAAATAAATAGAGTGTAAGTGTGTCCAGGCTGTCAAAGAGCATAGATAGAATATTTTGGGAATGACATTAATCTTTATTTTTTTTTCAGGTAACTTGAGGAGGTATAAAATTAAATTAAAAAATACATTTGTGTCAGGATAAAAAATTGTTGAAAAAGTTTCTCCCAACATACAAATAGTAAGCCAAACTATGGATTCTTATAAAAAAAAATTTATAATTTTTTTTCTTGAAAATGACTATGCCAATAAAAAACGAAAAGAAATTGATTTAAAAAAAATCCACTAAACAAGTTTTTCAAAGAAAAGTAAAGAGCTCAATTAAACCAAAAATGGGCAGAAATGAAGTCAAGTAATCGTCCATCAAAAAGAACAGAAATTAGAATAAATAGCTGAGTCAAACTCGAAACGAACAAAAATTAACATTAGTAGGGCTGATAACCCCCATACCGTCTCAAGACCAGAACATAATTTGCGCTTTACTGAAAACAAAATACGTTCAAATTTTTTCGTTTTTTACTTAAATAAATACAAAAAAATATGACTTTAAGGAATGAATATCTGTATAGGCATATTAAACTGACAATCCACGGTCATTTTTTTTTTTTTTTTTTTTTCAGTAAAGCCTAAATTATGTTCTGGTCTTGAGAAGTCATGAGAAGTCAGGACTTAAACATATAAGTTTCAAAGATGTTCAGAAAAAAATCCTCTTTCGTGGT
Organism: Artemia sinica; assembly: GCA_027921565.1. Lineage (NCBI taxonomy): Eukaryota > Metazoa > Arthropoda > Branchiopoda > Anostraca > Artemiidae > Artemia > Artemia sinica. The sequence continues at coordinate 49,957,965 of CM051268.1, forward strand.
TCCCAGTTTTTTTTGTTTTTTTTTTGGGGGGGGGGGGGGCATATCTTCAGACTTACATTGTTGGGTAAAATAGGGTTCCTTTGGCCCAAGGATTTTCAGGCTTAAATATCAACCCATTGAAAAAATGTCTTCTGCTTTTGTGTTCCCGTAGCCCAATGATTGAGGAGCACAAGTTTCGAGTTGGTCGTATAAAAAGTTTTTTAGCCCTTTTTCGGCCTAACATTTGAGTAACCGCCCCCTCCCTCCAAGAAATATTCTTGTATACTTGGTTCCTCTTGATCCACAGACTCGTAAGTCCGCGGCTGTATGTTTAAAACTGCTCAAGATCCAAAAGTTGTTCGGACAAATTCTGGTCACCTAGCATCGTCCTCTTAACAAGGTATGTGTTCCTCTTAGCCCAAGAAACAATCCGTGAAATATTCGAGCTAATTGAACAACGAAAATCAAACACACATCCCTTCCATTCCAAAAAAAAAAAATCTGTAAAAATCGGCAATTTGCATAATTTAAGGTACTTTTCCTAGGTGTGGAGGGTTATATTATTCAATAAGATATTTTTTTTAGACCCTTTTGACAATTTTAAACTAAATGGAAATCTCAGGTTCTTGATCTGTTAGGGGCTACGAGGGAATGAATAGTAAAAAAGGTTTACGAGAAGAAGGGGGCTAGTTGCTCTCCAATTATTCACAATCTTATAAATTACACTGGAAATGCCATTTCCCAGCTGAATGAGGCCCCCTACAAAGTCATTACGTTCAGTTTTGTACACAAAGTGCTTAGAGGGGGGGGGGGCGTCAGAAATAATAATACAGGGAAGGTGCATGACTCTTAACTAGGCAACGCTAGAGCCTAGTTACGCTAGTACCTGTAAGTAATTCCCTTCGTTGAGTCATAATAATGCGTTAATTGTAAATTTTCTTTCGATGCTGCATTTATTTTCTATTTTTTATTTACCCCTCGGCCAACCCCTTCTGATGAACGGTATCTTTTCAAGCCATAAAAGTGTATCAGACTTCCATTTTAAACGAAGTTATAAGAGGTTTTTGTTTGCTTTTTCTTTCTTTCTTAGCATGCAGCCGTTCCGTTTTCTTTTTTTCTTTTTTTTTTGCTTTTGTCAAGATATGGCTTATAAGCTCGTCAATATTCTTCCCATGAATAAGCATCATTTCGAAACAGTTCATTAAATTTAGGTCACTTTGCTAAACTATTCTTAGTGACTATATATATTTAACATTTACCATCCATTGAGATATACATGGCATATTTTCACAGAGATTTATAGGACCGCGTAGATAATTACAGACTATCCAATCTGAGAACTAGAATATTTCTATGTCAGAATATTGTTTATTGAATTTTCAATAACAAGTGAACCTGAGTCCTACACATTGTTCGTTTTTTAGTTACTATTAACTTTTTAGTTACTAGTTACTAGTACCAAGGGACCAAACTTAACTTGGTGAAAAGAAAGACTGTTTTTTTACTCTTTCACAAAACAACTTTAATTTCATTTTATTTATTCTCTGTAAAAAGGAAATCCATTAGACTGTTGTCCGTCTGGGTATTTGTGACGTCATTCATATCAATTTTTTCAATTAAGGCCTTAAAAGGACTTTTCCCAAAGTTGTGACCTATTTAGAACATTTTCTCATACTGGAAAGCGAAAAAGTACCATATTGCGAACAACCTTATCAAATGAAAATTGATTTTATATAAGTATATCTGTTTCCCTGATATACAAATTATTGTTGTAATTCTTCTGCCGTAATGTTAAGCATTTAGTGCGAAGCAATTACGAATCTGAGAATCACTTCACAACTATCAAACAGGAATCTCTTTCTCCAAGGCTCAGAAAGAAATGTTTTGTAAACTAACAAATTGTGTTTTGAAATTCTTCCTGCTTATGTTTAAGGCTTTCAACCTTCGATGGTCTCCAATTTCAGCCAGCAGACAATTTTTGAAAAAATTTAGGGGGCTGGGAGAGTGATAAATGATTTTTTTCAAAGTCGTGGCATCTCTAGATCGCTTTCACATGAGAAATTGGTAGTATGCCAATTTCCAGAATTTCCAGTTGTCGACAAAAATTATATATAAATATATATAAAAATAATAGTAATAAATTTTTATTGCCCATCATAATGTTCAAAAGTACACAAATGACGGAGTAAGAAAAACAAAAAACAAAAGCAAGAGTCAATGAGAATAAACTCAAAACTTAACCATTGACAAGCCTATTGAACTACATTCAGGAAAGTAGAATCAACATTTAGCTGCTTTCGAAACGAATCAGTTTTTCTTTCGATAGTATCTAAGGGACTAGGAACTGCATATCTGTTCGATACAGTGGTATTACTACTCCAGAAGGGGCAGCCAAGGAAGGTATTTCACATATTTGTAAAAATACTTTCTAATATCAGCAATATCATTTCGAGTGAAAAGCTGCCAAAGAGACGAAAGAGAAAGCAAATGCGGGACTACAAAAGCATTGTAAAGAGTTCCTAGGATACGGCGACAAAACTTAAATTTCTCAGCAACTAAAAGTCCATAAGCTTTCCTGCTCTTATTCGCAAAAAAAAAAATCTTTCGAAAGAGTTCGGATTGAACGCAAATTTTTCCCAGTTGGTACTCCAAGGTAAATTAAGTGATCATAATCATGAACGACAAGGGCATCCCGAGACAAACAGAGTGGCTCTTGGGTACCGCGATTAATAACCAAGAATTCAGTTTAACTCTCATTGAACTTCAGTCCGACATGTTCTTACTCTATTCCAGTCTGTGTTCAACTAAAAATCAGAATATCATCAGCGTAATTCGCTAATGAGATACCAACCCCTGTAAATAAACAAGTCACAAGAGTTTTATGTTGAGGTTCAGTATTGCTATTATTGAATGGGGGTGGAGAAACCAGAGCTCCCTGTTTAATACTTTTCTTGATCAGGATTTGCGGAATAAGGTAAATAACATCAGGCTATACAATAATCTTAACTTTAACTTAGCGTTCAGCTTCCCATACATATCCCTTTATATATATATATATATATATATATATATATATATATATATATATATATAGATATATATATATATATATATATATATATATATATGATATATAATATATAATATATATATATATATATAATATATATATATATATATATATATATAAATATATATAATATATATATATATATATATATATATATATATATATATATATATATATATATATATATATATATATATATAATATATATATATATATATATATATATATATATATATATATATATATATATATATATATATATTTATATATATATATATATATATTTATATATATATATATATATATATATATATATATATATATATATATATATATATAATATATATATATATATATATATATATATATATATTATATATATAATATATATATATAATATATATATATATATATATATATATATATATATATATATATAATATATATATATATATAAATATATATATATATATATATATATATATATATATATATATATATATAATATATATATATATATATATATATATATATATATAAATATATATATATATATATATATATATATATATATATATATATATATATATATATAATATATATATATATATATATATATATATATATATATATATATATATATATATATATATATATTTATATATATATATATATATATATATATATATAATATATATATATATATATATATATATAATATATATATATATATAATATATATATATATATATATATATATATCTATATATATATATATATATATTTATATATATATATATGTTTAGCTCTTTACGATTTCTTAGCTTCTTAGCTCAGCTCTAAGATTTCTTAGCTCTTCATAAGTGTGTTGTCTGAATGTTATCGTTTGCTACGTTAAATTGTTTATTACTATTGTTTTATTGGTTTTGCTCTGTTTATTACGTGTATCTCTTATTTACAATTATTTTGTTGCTTGCATATCACATTAGTTTTCTATCAATGCGTTTTTTAACATCCAATGAAACTGACCATCTTCTTAATAGTTAAATAAAAAACAATTTTTGAACTGGAAGTAAGGAGCAACACTTAAAATAAACAGAAATAGTTCAGTATACGAGGGGGGCTGTCCCCTCCTCAATGCCTCGATCCTTGTGCTAATGTTTTTTTGTTTTTTTTAGTGCTATAAAAAGCTTCTCATTACAAATTCCTAGGCCTCTTGCTTCACGAAAATCTTTCCTTCAAGCATCATATTGACCTGATTAAAATGAAAGTCTCCAGGAGTCTTGGAATCCTTAGAAAGCTCAAACACATATTTCCACGGTCGATTCTTAGAATCTTGTTCTACAGCATGGTTCAGTCTTATGTTTCATATTGTTCTGTTATTTGGATGTCAACTTTTCCCTCGTCTCTTATGCCAGTTACAAAACTTTATGATAAAGCAAGGACTCTTATTAAGGAAACTAACCGATCTTCACTTAAACCCTTGCTTGATTTGAAATCTCTCTATTTTCTTTTTTGTTCTTCTTTCATATTTTTACAGTTGCACGGCCATCTTCCTGCTGCTCTATGTAATAATATATCTTTTGTTTCTGATCAATCGTCTTATCATCTCCGCACTTCCAGCAATTTACAGATTCTTCATAATCCATCAGTGTGGTCTGACTTCAACCCTCCGACAACTTGCAACAGGATTTGGAACACGCTCCCTGTGTCTGCACGAAGCTGCCACTCGTTTGGTATGTTCAAAAATTATGTTAGAGATTTTCTAGCTAGTAATTAAGTTTTTTTTTCCGGTTTCCCTTGGAGCTGATGTCTCTGGATTGAGTTAGATATTTATTTGAGTTGGTGAATTCATGTGTTATCCCCTGCCTAGCTTGTCATACTGGGGATTATTAAAGTAGAGCGACTGGATTTTTTTTTTTTTTGTGATGGTATTTTTTTTGTCCTCTGTTCTTTCCCGGCCATGGAGCCTTATGGGGGAGATTTTGTTGATGTAGTTTTTTGTTATGATTTTTATTGTTAAATAAAGAACTCACTCACTCAAATCCACTCAAACTGTCAAACTAGTCAAAATAGTCAAACTACCGAAAAGGTCAAACTCTAGCGTAAACACCATGGGATTGTGGGGGGGGGGCAACCCCACTTATATACGTTCTGTTCGTTTAAGGTTTTAATATTTCTCCTTACTTGCAGTTGAAAAAAAAAACATTTTGTTCCTGATTGTTTTCAAGTCAGGTCATAAAATCTCCCTCCCTCTTTATGGAAAATTTTTCTCGTAATGTTCTCCCTCAGAAAATCCCTCGAGAAATTCCTGTGTGTTTTCCAATAATAAATGCTACGTTTAAAATAGGGAAATTCAATAGCTACCAGTCCTTTCCTTCGGGGTTGTATGGGGGTTCCTTTCATCCCCAGAGACATAGCTATTGAACCTTTCAACTATGCTGAACAAAATTGCTATTTTATGTTAATTGAATGTCATTGGGGAAATTTGGCCGTGGAAGGGGTTCTGTCATCCTCTAATTTTTGATCACTTACAATATCCACTAGAAAGTTAAATTTCGTCTCTCCTGGTCTACTATTACTATTGTTTTGATTTGATCGCCCATAGGAAAAAAACTTGTTCTTAATCCTTCTTATAGCAAAAAATACAAAATTCCACATTTTTGTAAGTATAAACTTGAAACCTCTTTAGTAGGAATCTTCAATGTGCTAAATGCGATGGTGTGATTCTTAATAAGATCTCTTGACTTTTTGGGGATGTTTCCCCCCTTCAACGAAAACCAGGAAAAATTTTCTCTAGCGCATAACTTTTTATGGGTTACAACAAGCCTAATGAATTTATTATATTTGGAATTCGCATAAAACGTCAAATTTTTTTGTATTAATTTTGAGCAAATTCTGCTTCTGGAATTTCGGTTACTATGGGCCGAGTCGCTCCTTACTTGGAGTTCCTTACCAAAATGTGTTTGATAGTTAGAATTTATTAGAATTTTGGACGTGTCTATAAAATGTACTATGCAACTCATTTTTAGCATTGCTTCTGATTTCATTATATTACACATCTATACTATGATAGATACCACTGTATAATTAAACTTTTAATTTATTGGCAGTTAATAACATTTTGTCTTTAATTTTGACGCAGCACTCGTAATCTAATTATCATTGTTCCATAGGATTGGCTCATCTGCAATTTGCTTCGCTATTCTGTTTTTGCATCTACACCTATATTTAGCAGCCTTTTTTTCTGCAAAAAATCGCTCATACTAAGCGTTCATGTTTCTTGAGAATTTGCATGACATCCTTGACCCTACAACAAAAAGGCGTATTTAAATACTATCTTGCAACATGGAAAATTAGTTATTTATAATAATACCTGTAAGTATATATATATATATATATATATATATATATATATATATATATAGATATATATATATATATAATATATATATATATATATATATATATATATATATATAATATATATAATATATATATATATATATATAATATATATATATATATATATATATATAGATCTCTTCCTCCTCATCTCTTTCTCCTAAATGGGCCATACGTAGCTTAGACTATACACGAAATTTTGATTTTTTCAGGTTAATATATATATATAGATATATATATATATATATATATATATATATATATATATATATATATATATTATATATATATATATATACAATATATATATATATAATATATGTCAAAGGCAGTTGATTTATTTGTAGATGGTAATAAAACATGACAAAAATAGTAAAACCACAAGATTTTGACGGCCGCTGGTTATACTTGCATTTATACTCGGAGCTGTTGAAGGAGGGTGTGACGAGAGGTAACTGCTCTAGACACAGTGGCTGAGAGGCACCACAGTAATAGTCTTTTCAGAGAAATAGTCTTTTCAGAGAAAAAGAAAATAATACTTTAAATCTTTTCGTTTTTTAAGAATTTATAGTTTGGCCTGCTATTTGTATGCTGGAGAAAAATGTTCAGCAATTTTTAATAACTTACACCCTCTTAAAAATCTGGACACAAATAGTAGTGGTTAATTTAGTTTCATAAATCCTCTAGTTGACCTGAAATGGAAAACTTGATACCATTCGCAAAAAAAAACTGTTTACTTTCTTTGATAGCTTGGATACATTTACGCTATTTTGATTTGGTTAAATTTTAAGAGCAGAAGCAGCCCCAAAAGTTTGAACATAATACCCTCAGTCGTTCTGGGCTAGTTGCCCTCCAATCACTTTTGACTATTAAGAATGGAACTAGCCCTTTGAATTTAAAATCTAATGAGCTTGTTTTGAAATTTCTATGACAACACCTTCTATAAAAACCTTATATGCCCCCAGGGCATAACTTAAAACCCTTGCCCTGAGGGTTGTGGGGGAGTGTCCTCCTCAAAAACATATTTTCTATCTGGAAATCAACTACGCTGAACAAAATGGCTATCTCAAAATTTTGATTGGATGTATATGGGGGAATGATGGTCCTGGGGGGGGGGCTAGTTGCCCTCCAGTCACTTTCAAGTATTAAAAAGGGTACTAGTCCTTTGAATTTAAAATCGAATGAGCCTGTTTTGAAGTTTCTACGACAACTCCTTCTATAAAAACCTTATATGCCGCCAGGGCATAACTAAAAACCCTTTCCCTGAGGGTTGTGGGGGAGTGTCCTTCTTAAAAACATATTTTCTATCTGGAAATCAACTACGCTAAACAAAATGGCTATCTCAAAATTTTGATTGGATATGTTTGGGGGAATGATGGGCGTGGGGGGGGGATAGTTGCCCGCCAATCACTTTGGACTATTAAAAAGGTCACTAGCCACTTCAATTTCCAATTGAGTGAGCCCTCTTTGAAGTTTCTGCGACAACTCCTTCGATACGAAGTGCCCGGGTATGGAGAATAAAAAACAAAAAACAACACAATGTGCCAACATCGTTCTTTACTTAGGCAGCGCTAGCGCGCTGCCTATGAAAAGGTGGGCGTAAAAGGGGGGTTAGTTACCGTCCAATCACAATCAACTATTAAAAAGGGCACTAGCCCTTTGAATTTCCAATCAAATGAGCCTTTTTTGAAGGTTCTATGACAACGCCTATTATAAAAACCTTATATGCCCCCAGGGCATAACTTAAAACCCTTGCCCGGAGGGTTGTAGGGGAGTGTCCTCCTCAAAAAAGTATTTTCTATCTGGAAATCAACTACGCTGAACAAAATGGCTATCTCAAAATTTTGATTGGATGTGTTTGGGGGAATGATGGGCGTGGGGGGGGGGCTAGTTGCCCTCCAATCACTTTCGACTATTAAAAAGGGCACTAGCCCTTTGAGTTTCCAATCGAATGAGCCTTTCTTGAAGTTTCTACGACAACGCCTTCTATAAAAACCTTATATGCCCCCAGGGCATAACTCAAAACCCTTGCCCGGAGGGTTGTAGGGGAGTGTCCTCCTCAAAAAAGTATTTTCTATCTGGAAATCAACTACGCTGAACAAAATGGCTATCACAAAATTTTGATTGGATGTGTTTGGGGGAATGCTGGGCGCGGGGGGCGGGGGCTAGTTGCCCTCCAATCACTTTCGACTATTAAAACGGGCAATAGCTGTTTGAATTTACAATTGAATGAACCTTTTTTGAAGTTTCTTCGTCAACGCCTTCTAAAAAAACTTATATGGCCCCAGGGCATAAATTAAATCCCTTGCCCCGAGGGTTGTGGGGGAGTGTCCTCCTCAAACAGATATTTTCTATCTGGAAATCAACTACGCTGAACAAAATGGCTACCTCAAAATTTTGATTGGATGTGTTTGGGAGAATGGTGGGCGTGGGGGGGGCTAGTTGCCCTCCGATCACTTTCGACTATTAAAAAGGGCACTAGCCCTTTGAATTTCCAATCGAATGAGCCTTTTTTGAAGTTTCTACGACAACTCCTTCTATAAAAACCTTATATCCCCCTGGGCATAACTTAAAACCCTTGCCCCGAGGGTTGTGGGGGAGTGTCCTCCTCAAAAAGATAATGTCAATCTGGAAATCAACTACGCTGAACAAAATGGCTATCTCAAAATTTTGATTGGATGTGTTTGGGGGAATGATGGGCGTGGGGGGGCTAGTTGCCCTCCGATCACTTTCGACTATTAAAAAGGGCACTAGCCCTTTGAATTTCCAATCGAATGTGCCTTTTATGAAGTTCCTACGACAACTCCTTCTATAAAAACCTTATATGTCCCCAGGGCATAACTTAAAACCCTTGCCCCGAGGGTTTTCGAGGAGTGTCCTCCTCAAAAAGATATTTTCTATGTAGAAATCAACTACGCTGAACAAAATGGCTATATCAACATTTTGATTGGATGTGTTTGGGGGAATGATGGGCGTGGGGGGGGGCTAGTTGCCCTCCAATCACTTTTGACTATTAAAAAGGGCACTAGCCACTCCAATTTGCAATCGAATGAGCCCTTTTCAAACTTTCTATGGCAACTCCTTTGATACGAAGTGCCCGGGTATGGAGAAAAAAAAACAAAAAACAACACATTGTACCCATATCGTTCTTTACTTAGGCAGCGCTAGCGCGCTGCCTATGATTAGAAGACCTACAGATACTGAAACAGGATGCATTCACCATTTGTTTTCTTTTCATCATCATCATTATCACTTTATTTTTTACCAAATTGGGCAGAGCCACAAAAAAAAACTGGGCAGAGCCCAGAAAAAGACAGAGTAAAAATCAAGAAAAACAAAAGAGAAACAACAGAAATATAAAATCATACTTTGAAAACTACGAGCAAGAGACTGGCACTCAGTAGAAATATCACGAATACGCTTCTCAATTACCTCAGCTGGGTTTACCAATTGATTTTTCTCTGCAGAAAAGAGTTACTTGTCCGTGTTGGCATTTCCATTAAATACTTTTCAAGTATAAAATAAAGGCGATGGACTTGCTTTCTCTTACCAGAGTTTAAAAAAGACCAAACATGAGCAAGAGCCAGTAGGCGAGGAACTGTTAGGCTATTATATAACTGAGAACGGTGAACTGTACTCAGATTAAATATATAAAAAACAAGTTTTTTTAACTGAAAGACAGGAGCAACATTAAAGCTTAAAACGAACAAAAGTTATACAGTATATGAAAGGGGCTGTCCCCTCTTCAGCGCCTCGATCTTTGTGCTAAAGTTTCTTATTGTTTTAAAAAATAGAGTTTTGAGAAAGAGTCAAACTTTAGCGTAAAGAGCGAGGCGTTAAGGAGGGGTCAACCCCTTTCATATACGGAATAATTTCTGTTCGTCTTAAGTTTTAATGTTGCTCCTTACTTTCAGTTAAAAAAAAAACTTGTTTTTACTTAATTTCTGAACGATTTTTAGTTCATACAGGTTTTTATTTTGGCTCACCGTACATGAATAATCCAAACGAAATTTGCATATTAATTTTACTTTTTTTGGCTAAATCGCTTTCTTGAAATCTTGATCTGACGATTTTTATTAAAGGGTTGGAGGATGGGCCTTGGTTTCCCTCCAATTTTCTTGGTTACTTAAAAAGGGCACTAGAACTTCTAATTTTATTTACGAACGTTTTTATTAGTAATAAATATACTTTACTTATGAATTAACTTACGTAATGAACTTCTGTGTTTGTACATTTTTATTACGAATATTAGGGGGTTCGCCCCCTAGTCAATACCTGACTCTTTACACTAAAGTTCGAATTTTGTTCCAATTCCTTAAGAATGACCCCTTAATCACAAAGGCCGTTCATTAGAATAAATAGCTCTTATAAAAGTACGAAAAATAACTTTATTGTAAAGAGCGAGGTATCAAGTAGGGGGCGAACCCAATCATATACGTAAGTTTTGTGTTAAGTTTTGATGTGCTCCTTACTTTCAGTTGAAAAACTTGTTTTCTTATTAAATTTCTGATCGTTTTTTTAAATAATGCTGGGAGATCCGGTGCCCCTTTATAGCAATATCCTTTCCCCCATGAAAACTCCCTCTATGGAAAGATCCTTCCACGTAAGTCATCCTCAAAGACATAGTTAACGTATTTTTTTTACCATGCTGAACAAAATGGCTGTCTCAAAGATTTGATCGTGTGACTTTGGGAAAAAATGAGCTTGGGAGGGGTCCTAGCTGCCCTCCATTTTTGTCACTTATAAAAGCAACTAAAACTTTTAATTTCCGTTCTAATGAGCCCTCCCGCAATATTCTAAGGCCACTGGGTCGATACGATCACCCCTAGGAAAAAAAATATCACCCATCCGTGATCTTTCTTCTGGCAAAAAATGGAAAATTCCACATTTTAGTAAATAGGAGCTTGAAACCTATTCAATAGGGTTCTCTGATACGCTGAATCTGAAGGTGTGATATTAGTTAAGCATCTATGACTTTTAGGGGATGTTTTCCCCTTTTTTCAAAAATCGGCAAATTTTTTCCGGTGCCCTTCCCCCGAGGACTGTGGGGGATTAAATCGTCCTCAAAGACATATATGTTAGATTTCTCGACTATGCTAAACAAAATGGCTATCTCGAAATTTTGATCCGGTGACTATTGGGAAGCAAATGAGCGTGGGAGGGGGCCTAGTTGTCCTCCAATTTTTTTGGTCCCTTAAAAAAGAGCACTAGAACTTTTAATTTCCGTTCGAATGAGCCCTCTCACGACCTTCTAGGACCATTGGGTCGATACAATCATCCCTGGAAAAAAAATAAAGACGCATTCGTGATCTTTCTTCTGGCAGAAAATACAAAATTCCACATTTTTTTTCAGATAGGAGCTTGAAAACTCAACAGTAGGGTTATCTGATACGCTGAATCTGAAAGTGTGATTTTCATTAAGATACCATGATTTTTAAGGGGTGTTTTCCTCTTTTTTTGAAAATAAGGCAATTTTTGTCAGGCTCGTAACTTCATGGGTAAGGCTAAACTCGATGAAACTTATATGTTTAAAATCAGCATAAAAATATTATTCTATTGATGTATCTATTGGTATCAAAATTCCGTTTTTTAGAGTTTCGGTTGCTATTGAGCCGGATCGCTCCTTACTTACAGTTTGTTACCACGAACTGTTTGATACGAATCGTTTGAAGCCAAGGATTCATACGCAGCCTGAATTTTAGCTCAATTTTCCAGTGCCAGCTTTGCAGTTTCTTTCAGATTTGCTCCAAGAGGCATCCCTAGGTAAGTCAGGCTGCTAGCAAAAGGAACTTCAAAGCCAGATAGAATTATTGAACTTCTATTTACTTTGTAGTTAAATGGTAGAACAGCTGTTTTTTTCAGTATTAAAACTCAAACTAATGTGTTTATACTTTTGTTGGAGAACCTCAAAAGACGAAGAGCATCCTTGGAAAGTGCAGGAAAGGTTCAGTAAGTCATCCGCCAACGTAACTAGCGAGAGATCAACTCCTTTGAAGATAAATGTTCAGTTCAACTTATCCCAACCACCAGTGAACCAATTATTAAACAAAACTGGAGAAGTCAAAGCTCATTGGCGTACACCTTGCAGGATCAGAAATAGTAGACTGCCATCTTTAATTCCAGCTTTCAGATTTCTATAAATATATCTTTAACAAATAATTGCCGCAGCATCAGTGCCTTTCATAAGGGCCTCAGGCAAAACCTGCGAAAATATTCACGAGCCAAAACTTCTTGCAGCATCGAGTGCACATACGACTAAGAAATCACCACCGTCTTCAATATCCTTCAGCTAATTTATAAGTAGAAAGAGAATGGGAGTAGTGTAGGCATAATTGATTCAAACACGCCCATAGCAGAAGGATCAAGCACGCCCAGGATTTCAAGGTCATGCCCTCCCTTTTCCCATAGTATTTCTGCAATATGCCCTCTGACGTCACTTCATTTATGCAAAATGCTCACCTGGCAAGATTCCAGAGAAAATTACGAGGAATGTGGTCGGTATAATAAATAAGTTTTAATAATAGGGAAATTAGCATTGTATTATCGTGGGTCCTATAGGGGATTTATATATGAAGCTCTTTACCCCTCGTCCATGTTTTTAGCTGGCAAAATGCTCACCTGGCAAGTTATTAGTGTTTCAATTACTTGGAGTGTGGTCGGGGCATTACGCATGGAGCTCTTAACCCCTCGCACCTGTACAATGTGGTCAGCAATCAGAGGTCACGGCACTAGTAGGAAAAAAATAACATGGAATTCCGGTTCTGTTGAAAGCGGTCTGGTAGGTTTTGGTCATGCATTGTTAAAGTTCTCGTCTGGCAAGATTCCCGGATGCTATGAAACAATATAATTACTTGAAGTGTGGTCAGGATAGTAAGGAAATTAGCAGTGGATTTCAGGCGCATGTTACATCACGAGGCACATCCTCGCTTTTAAAGGGTCAGATAAGAGGAGCTATCAACCCCTCAAGCCACCAGACCTACGCAATGCGGTTACTGGTTCTATTAAAGGGAACACATTTGGCAAGATTCCCAGATGCTTTGAAACGATATAACTACTTGAAGTGTGGTCAGGATAGTAGGGAAATTGGCATAGGAAATTAGCCTTGGATTTCAAGCTCATGTATCGCCACGCAACACACCCCTTTGTATTTCAGTGATTCAAAGACAGCCCTTCCAGGATATCAAAGACATGCCCTCCGTTTTCCCATAGTATTTCAAATACATGCCCTCTGACGTCACTGGATTTATGCAAATGCTCGCCTGGCAAGATTCCAGAGATAATTACTTAGAATGTGATTGGTATAGTCAGAAAATTAACATGGCATTTTCGTGAGTCCTATAGGGCATGTATAAGGGAACACAACCCTCTGGACTCCATTGGTCTTACAACACACCTCGTTTCAAACGGACAGGTCTAATATGCTTGACGCAATTTTACGTAACCCTACTACAGGAACCCCTGGGGAACCCCCGATAGTAACGTAACGACAGCTCACACCTTACGTACTGATTATGCAACACTGTCAAGTAATACTGTTTTTGGCGGCACAAACTTTGTGTAAGGTCATAGCATCTTACACATAAACGGCGCATCCATCACTACCAGATAATACCATTTTGACATTTTCTTTTGTCCAAAAGCCTCTAGACATTTTTTTTCGGCATTTCATTTTTTGCTTGAAACACTATTCATATTTTCTTTTTCTTTCTTCTATAGTTCTTAACCCCTGCCAGGACTCGAAATGTCGTTCCCTTTCAATAGCATTGTGCATTAACTGGAAGGAATAAACTCTTGAGAGCCTAAGGTGGTGGTAAAAATTACAAGGGGTTTACGATTAACCCTAGAATAGAACGAGATATAGAGGAGAACCCTTATATAGTCATAGTAGTAGTAGTAGTACAATAATATTTTAATAAATAACCATCTTTAACAGTTTATCAGAATTAACATCTTTTAGTTAGTTTCAATGATACCCCACCTCCAATAGTTACAACTGTTAACAGCTTTAGTGGTAAAGGCATATAAAATCTTGTTGCCATGCAAAATCATGGTATTTTAATAGAAAATACGTAATATTTCTGTATTTAATTTGCAATCCAATATTTTAATAAATAAGTGTCTTTAACGGTGCATCAGAATTATCATCTTTTAGTTATTTTCCATGATAAAATTCCCCCAAAAGTTTTAAAATGTTTACTGCCTTAGCGATAAAGGCACACACAATCTTGCTACCAAAACTGATTTCACATCCTATGTAAATTCAAACCCAGTCTAATTGACTAGTAATAACGCATTAATTTTATTTTGATTAATTTCTAGCATAGTGATTTCTATTGTTTCCCACGCAATCACATTCTTTCCCTATTTTTTTTCTTGTTTTCTAAAATTACGAAACGAGACTATAAGTAATATGATCTATGAGGGTTTTGCAGATACGTTAACAGAAGTTGTTCAAAAAGTACCCCTTTGATTAACTGAGTTCAGATAGTACTTTGGTACAACCCCGTGGCAAGCCTGTCAGTTATAAGATTCCTTCACTTTGAACTTGTCTACAAAATAGTCATGAAGTGCCTTTTTCGGATCCAAAACGATAGTAAACCATTGAACTGATCTCATAGCACAGAAGTGATGCCAAATTAACCGAAAAAAGCAACAATCCTACAATACTTCATTTTTATTCCGTAAAAAATGTTCTTAATTGGTTTGCTTTTACTGTACCATAACTCCATATTATTTTATGTTTTCAGTAAATCGCTAGTTTTCTAGATACTAGAAACATAGGGAAACATAATTAGTTGGTTTATTTATTCTAGTTTATTGATATGTGTTACATAGGCTGTGAAGAAATAATGTTTGCCCATTTAAAGTTTAAACTTCGCTCTTTACTTCCCTCAGAAAACTTTTTTTTAACTTATTGAAAGAAATTCCCGTTATTTAAATAATCTAGTGATTTTTCATCAAGTGACAACTCCGTATCGTATAAACAATCACTATTTTTATCCTCCTGCCGTGAATATACCTGTATATGACTATATTCCGATGTACTTAAATGATCAATTATTAATAATAACCCAGATGTATATATTCCTCTGTATTCTTATTAATCAAGAATAAAAACACATAAAAATCTATATCGGACTATAGATATATCTTCAAAACAATTTGTCCTATTCTTCTGTTTTGTTGTGCTTCACATCTGTCTCGTGACTAATAAAGATTTTTATTGGATCATAAGAGCGGAATAATGTAACACCGTCGTAAACATTGGAATAAATATGATGTTATGGTGTTAAGAGTAACATGCGATAATTTGATACAGAGTGATCTAGCATTTCTACACATATTAACTAAACAGCGCCACAAGGTATATTCCTTCCATATATAACGAGGGGATTTTGAAAATATATAGTTAGTTAATGTATTGGTTCCTTGCAATACGCCAGTAGGGATGAAAGTACCAGCACAGAACGTACACATGTGCCGCCATCTACAATTGAGTCTAACGCTGGACGAACATAATTTATTCAATGATTATCGATCAAGTCTAATGGGGTCAAGGTCGATTTACTTGCTGTTTTTCGTCTAGGTGTAATGACTCCGGGGCGAAGTTTGCACATGCGCATTAACAGGAAGAGATGTATTGATCTAGGACTCGAGGGGGAATTGGATTTCCGAGAAATTGATTTGCATAATCGAAGGGGAAGTAGATTTCTGAGAAATTGATTTGTATAATCGAGGGGAATTATTGATTCACGAAAGGGGAATTTATTTCTTGTTTCTAAGGGGAATTATTGATCTATGAAAGGGGAATTTATTTGTTGTTTCTAAGGGGAATTATTGATCCACTAACGGAATTGGAAATGACATCACTTGTTTCCTAGGAATTATACGGGACTCTAAAGAGATAGAAATTCTATTTTTAAAAAGGAATAAATGGTCTTTAGTGACAGAGATAAATTGATATTCCCTTTTTAAATATGGTTTCTCTGATCTTTAGGTCTGAGAGATAAATTGATATTCTATCAAAGCCATAATAGTGTAGCTAGGAACACCTATGAGATGAAGAGATTATCGCGGGAAAGGGTTTTCTAGGAATTTCAAATGTGACAGCGCAGTGATGTCGAAACAAAGGAACACGCAGAAATTACTTTTTGGGGATTATTTGGGCGAAACCGTTTGAGACATTTTAGAAGATGATTTAGACGAAACAGTTTGAGACATTTTAGAAGATGATTTAGAAGATGATTTGGGGTGAAACTCTATGGTCGTTGTAATACAAAAGTTCCATTTGAACAGTGTTGTGAGGTCCCCTACCTCAACCTCAAAGGGCCCCCCAACCCCAAAGGGCCCCCCGAGCACCCAAAGACCTTCCTGGGCCCCCAAAGGCCCCCAGGCCCCCAAAGGCCCCCGGGCCCTTCATCCCTCTCTTTTTTGAATTTTTTAAATTTTTTCGGACTGAATTTTTTAGACTTAGAAATTATCCAACATTTTTCCGGTTTTTTCTTTGACCCACTGGCATAGAGTTTTAGCCTAGAGTCTTAGCTTAGTTTTATTTGGAGTTGAAGTTTAGTTTAGTTATAGTTAAAAGTTTAAAGTTTTACCTTAGAGTCTTAGCTTAGAGTTTTTGTTAGAGTTCTAGTTTAGTTTAGTTTTAGTTAAGAGTTTAAAGTTTTACCTTAGAGTCTTAGCTTAGAGTTTTAGTTAGAGTTGAAGTTTAGTTTAGTTATAGTTAAGAATTTAGAGTTTTAGCTTAGAGTCATAGCTTAGAGTTTTAGTTAAAGTTGTAGTTTAGTTAAATTTTAGTTAAGAGTTTAGAGTTTTAGCCTAGAGTCTTAGCTTAGAGTCTTAGCTTAGAGTTTTTGTTGAAGTTCTAGTTTAGTTTAGTTTTAGTTAAGAGTTTAGAGTTTTACCTTAGAGTCTTAGCTTAGAGTTTTTGTTAGAGTTGAAGTTTAGTTCAGTTATAGTTAAGAATTTAGAGTTTTAGCTTAGAGTCATAGCTTAGAGTTTTAGTTAGAGTTGAAGTTTAGTTTAGTTATAGTTAAGAATTTAGAGTTTTAGCTTAGAGTCATAGCTTAGAGTTTTAGTTAAAGTTGTAGTTTAGTTAAATTTTAGTTAAGAGTTTAGAGTTTTAGCCTGGAGTCTTAGCTTAGAGTCTTAGCTTAGAGTTTTTGTTGAAGTTCTAGTTTAGTTTAGTTTTAGTTAAGAGTTTAGAGTTTTAACTTAGAGTCTTAGCTTAGAGTTTTAGTTAGAGTTGATGTTTAGTTTAGTTATAGTTAAGAGTTTAGAGCTTTTAGCTAGAGTCTTAGATTAGAGTTTTTGTTAGAGTTCTATTTTAGTTTAGTTATAGTTAAGAGTTAGGAGTTTTGCCTTAGAGTCTTAGCTTAGAGTTTTAGTTAGATTGAAGTTTACTTTAGTTTTCGTTTAGAGTTTTTGTTAGAGTTCTAGTTTAGTTTAGTTTTAGTTAAGAGTTTAGAGTTTTACCTTAGAGTCTTAGCTTAGAGTTTTAGTTAGAGTTGAAGTTTAGTTTAGTTATAGTTAAGAATTTAGAGATTTAGCTTAGAGTCATAGCTTAGAGTTTTAGTTAAAGTTGTAGTTTAGTTAAGTTTTAGTTAAGAGTTTAGAGTTTTAGCCCAGAGTCTTAGCTTCGAGTCTTAGCTTAGAGTTTTTGTTGAAGTTCTAGTTTAGTTTAGTTTTAGTTAAGAGTTTAGAGTTTTACCTTAGAGTCTTAGCTTAGAGTTTTAGTTAGAGTTGAAGTTTAGTTTAGTTATAGTTAAGAATTTAGAGTTTTAGCTTAGAGTCATAGCTTAGAGTTTTAGTTAAAGTTGTAGTATAGTTAAGTTTTAGTTAAGAGTTTAGAGTTTTAGCCCAGAGTCTTAGCTTCGAGTCTTAGCTTAGAGTTTTTGTTGAAGTTCTAGTTTAGTTTAGTTTTAGTTAAGAGTTTAGAGTTTTAACTTAGAGTCTTAGCTTAGAGTGCTAGTTAGAGTTGAAGTTTAATTTAGTTATAGTTAAGAGTTTAGAGTTTTAGCTTAGAGTCATACCTTAGAGTTTTATTTAGAGTTCTAGTTTAGTTTAGTTTAGTTATAATTAACAGTTTGGAGTTTTATCTTAGAGCCTTAGCTTAGAGTTTTAGTTAGAGTTGAAGTTTACTTTAGTTTTAGTTAAGAGTTTAGAGTTTTAGCTTAGAGTCTTAGCTTAGAGTTTTTGTTACAGTTCTAGTTTAGTTTAGTTTTAGTTAAGAGTTTAGAGTTTTTAGCTTAGAGTCTTAGCTTAGAGTTTTTGTTGAAGTTCTAGTTTAGTTTAGTTTTAGTTAAGAGTTTAGAGTTTTAGCTTAGAGTCTTAGCTTAGAGTTTTAGTTAGAGTTGAAGTTTAGTTTAGCAATAGTTAAGAGTTTAGAGTTTTAGCTTAGAGTCATAGCTTAGAGTTTTTGTTAGAGTTCTAGTTTAGTTTAGTTTTAGTTAAGAGTTTAGAGTTTTACCTTAGAGTCCTAGCTTAGAGTTTTAGCTAGAGTTGCAGTTTAGCTTAGTTTTAGTTAAGAATTTAGAATTTTAGCTTAGAGTCATAGCTTAGAGTTTTAGTTAAAGTGGTAGTTTAGTTAAGTTTTAGTTAAGAGTTCAGAGTCTTAGCTTAGAGCTTTAGTTAGAGTTGAAGTTTAGTTTAGTTATAGTTAGGAGTTTAGAGTTCTTAGCTTAGAGTCTTAGCTTAGAGTTTTTGTTAAAGTTCTAGTTTAGTTTAGTTTTAGTTAAGAGTTTAGAGTTTTAGCTTAGAGTCATACCTTAGAGTTTTAGTTAGAGTTGAAGTTTAGTTTAGTAATAGTTATGAGTTTAGAGTTTTAGCATGTTACTTTAATACTAACATACTTTTACTGAACACACACAAATTTCTCTTAGAAATAATATTTTTCATCAGTGATAACACGTTTTCTGCTTGAGGTCGCAAGTTTTCTGTCAAAGATACCAAATTTTTTCTTAGAAGTAACTTTTCTTTGATTGTGATAACAACTTTTCTGTCAGAAGTAGCAAGTTTTGCTTAACACTAACAAATTTTTTCATCGAAGTAACAACATTTTACCTTAAAACTAACATACTTTTACTGAACACACACACATTTCTCTTAGAAATAATATTTTTCATCAGTGATAACACTTTTTCTGTTCGAACTAGCAAGTTTTCTACCAAAGATACCAAATTTTTTCTTAGAAGTAACAATTTTTTGGTTGTGATAACAACTTTTCTCTCAGAAGTAGCAAGTTTTGCCTAACACTAACAAACCTTCTCATCAAAGTAACAAAATTATTCTTTAATACTTCCAAACGTTTACTGAACGCACGCAAATTCCTCTTAGAAAAAATATTTTTCATCAGTGATAACACCTTTTCTTTTCGAACTAACAAGTTTTCAACCAAAGAAACCAAATTTTTTCTTAGAAGTAACAATTTTATTGATTGTGATAACAACTTTTCTGTCAGAAGTAGCAAGTTTTGCTTAACACTATCAAACCTTCTCATCAAAGTAAAAACATTCTTATTTAATGCTAACATACTTTTACTGAACACACACAAATTTCTCTTAGAAATAATATTTTTCATCAGTGATAACACGTTTTCTGCTTGAAGTAGTAAGTTTTCTGCCAAAGATACCAAATTTTTTCTTAGAAGTAACAATTTTTTGATTGTGATAACAACTTTTCTGTCAGAAGTAGCAAGTTTTGCTTAACACTAACAAATTTTCTCATCAAAGTAACAACATTTTACCTTAAAACTAACATACTCTTACTTAACTCACACAAATTTCTCTTAGAAATTATATTTTTGGTCAGTGATAAATCGTTTTCAGTTCGAACTAGCAAGTTTTCTGTCAAAGATACCAAATTTTTCTCAGAAGTTACTTTTCTATGATTGTGTTAACAACTTTTCTGTCAGAAATAGCAAGTTTTGATTAACACTAACAAATCTTCTCTTCAAGGTAACAACATTCTTCATTAATACTACCAAACGTTTACTTAACACTAACAGATTTTCGCTTCGAATCATCAACTTTTCCTTAATACCAGCATACTTTACTGAACACACTCAAATTTCTCTTAGAAAAAATATTGTTCATCAGTGATAACACTTTTTCTGTTCGAACTAGCAAGTTTTCTGTCAAAGATACTTTTTTCTTAGAAGTAACAATTTTTTGATTGTGATAACAAGTTTTCTGTCAGACGTAGCAAGTTTTCTGTCAAAAATACCAATTCTTTCTTAAAAGTAGCAAGGTTTCTGTCAAAGATAACAAATATTTCTTAGAAGTAACGAATTTCTTCTAACAGCACCAAGTTTTCCGCCAAAGATAACAAATCTTCTCTTCGAAGTAACAACTTTTTCCTTAATACTAACAAACCTTTGCTTAACACACCCCAATTTTTCTTGGAAGTCATATTTTTTCATCAGTGATAACACGTTTTCTGCTTGAGCTTGCAAGTTTTCTCTCAAAGATACCAATTTTTTCTTAGAAGTAGCAATTTTCATTATGATGACAAGTTATCTGTTAGAAATAACATACTTTTACTGAACACACACAAATTTCTCTTAGAAATAATATTTTTCATCAGTGATAACACGTTTTCTGTTCGAACTAGCAAGTTTTCTGTCAAAGATACTTTTTTTCTTAGAAGTAACAATTTTTCATCAGTGATAACAACTTTTCTGTAAGAAGTATCAAGTTTTCTGTCAAAGATACCAAATTTTTTCTGTGAAGTAACAATTTTTTGATTGTGATAACAACTTTTCTGTCAGAAGTAGCAAGTTTTGATTAACACAAACAAACCTTCTCTTCAAAGTAACAACATTCTTACTTAATACTACCAAACGTTTACTTAACACACACAATTGTCTCTTAGAAATAATATTTTTCATCAGTGATAACACGCTTTCTGTTCGAACTAGCAAGTTTTCTATCACAGATACCAAATTTTTTCTTAGAAGTAACAATTTTTGATTGTGATAACAACTTTTCCGTCAGAAGTCTGAAGTTTTGCTAAACACTAACAAATTTTCTCATCAAAGTAAAAACATTTTACCTCAAAACTAAAATACTCTTACTTAACACACACAATTGTCTCTTAGAAATAATATTTTTCATCAGTGATAACATGTTTTCAGTTCGAACTTGCAAGTTTTCTGTCAAAGATACCAAATTTTTTCTCAGAAGTAACTTTTCTTTGATTATGTTAACAACTTTTCTGTCAGAAGTAGCAAGTTTTGATTAACACAAACAAACCTTCTCTTCAAAGTAACAACATTCTTACTTAATACTACCAAACGTTTACTTAACACTAACAGATTTTCACTTCGAATCATCAACTTTTCCTTAATACTAACATAATTTTATTGAACAAACTCAAATTTCTCTTAGAAATAA
Organism: Artemia sinica; assembly: GCA_027921565.1. Taxonomy (NCBI): domain Eukaryota; kingdom Metazoa; phylum Arthropoda; class Branchiopoda; order Anostraca; family Artemiidae; genus Artemia; species Artemia sinica. Next base: position 49,979,817 of record CM051268.1, read on the forward strand.
TTTTTTTCATCAGTGATAACACTTTCTGTTCGAACTAGCAAGTTTTCTGTCAAAGATACTTTTTTTCTTAGAAGTAACAATTTTTTGATTGTGATAGCAAGTTTTCTGTCAGAAGTAGCATGTTTTATTGTCAAAGATACCAATTCTTTCTTAAAAGTAGCAAGTTTTCCGTCAAAGATAACAAATTTTTCTTAGAAGTAACGAATTTCTTCTAACAGCACCAAGTTTTCCGTCAAAGATAACAAATCTTCTGTTCGAAGTAACAACTTTTTCCCTAATACTAACAAACCTTTACTTAACTCACCCCAATTTCTCTTGAAAGTCACATTTTTTCATCAGTGATAACACGTTTTCTGCTTGAGTTTGCAAGTTTTCTCTCAAAGATACCAAGTTTTTTTCTTAGAAGTAGCAATTTTCATTATGATGACAAGTTATCTGTTAGAAATAACATACTTTTACTGAACACACACAAATTTCTCTTAGAAATAATATTTTCATCAGTGATAACAACTTTTCTGTTAGAAATAACAAGTTTTAAGTCAAACATACCAAATTTTTCTTGGAATTAACAATTTTTTCGTTGATGATAACAATTTTTCTGTCAGAAGTAGCAAACTATCCCTAACACTAACAAATCTTCGCATCGAAGTAACAACTTTTTCTTAATGCTAATAAACTTTTAAATTTATCCATTTTTAAGTTAGGTTAGGTTAGGTTAGCTTATCATGAGCACTCATGATAAGCTAACCTAACCTAACCTAACTTAAACATGAAGAAATGTTTCTATTTATTTATTAATATTTATTTATACATAACCTAACCTATGGTTATGGAGGTTTGACGAACCTAACTTAAACGTAGAGAAACCTAACTTTGAAAGAAAACTTGTTAAAAACCTGTTACTTCTAAGAGAAATTTGATAGTGTTAAGCAAAGCTTCAGAATTCTGACGGAAAAGTTGTTATCACAATCAAAAATTATTACTTCTAAGACAAAATTTGGTATCTTTGGTAGAAAACTTACAAGTTCGAACAGAAAGCGTGTTATCACTGATGAAAAATATTATTTCTAAGAGAAAATTGTGTGTAATAAGTAAACGTCTGGTTGTATTAAAGAAGAATTTTGTTACTTATTTTTATGAAAAGGTTTGTTAGTGTTAAGCAAAACTTACTACTTCTGACAGAAAAGCTGTTATCACAATCCAAAAATTGGTACTTCTAAGAAAAAATTTGGTATCTTTGAAAGAAAACTTGCTACTTCTGACAGAAAAGTTGTTATCACTGATGAAAAATTGTTACTTCTAAGAAAACATTTGGTGTCTTTGGTAGAAATTTGATAGTTCGAACCGAAAAAGTGTTATCACTGATGAAAAATATTATTTCGAAGAGAAATTTGTGTTTGTTCAGTAAAAGTATGTTATTTATAACAGATAACTTGTCATCATAATGAAATTGCTACTTCTAAGAAAAAAATTTGGTATCTTTGAGAGAAAACTTGCAAGCTCAAGCAGAAAACGTGTTATCACTGATGAAAAAATATGACTTCCAAGAGAAATTGGGGTGTGTTAAGTAAAGGTTTGTTAGTATTAAGGAAAAAGTTGTTACTTCGAAGAGAAGATTTGTTATCTTTGGCGGAAAACTTGGTGCTGTTAGAAGAAATTCGTTACTTCTAAGAAAAATTTGTTATCTTTAACAGAAAACTTGCTACTTTTAAGAAAGAATTGGTAGCTTTGACAGAAAACTTGCTACGTCTGACAGAAAACTTGTTATCACAATCAAAAAATTGTTACTTCTAAGAAAAAAGTATCTTTGACAGAAGACTTACTAGTTCGAACAGAAAAGTGTTATCACTGATGAAAAATATTATTTCTTAGAGAAATTTGAGTGTGTTCAGTAAACGTATGCTAGTATTAAGGAAAAGTTGATGATTCGAAGTGAAAATTTGTTAATGTTAAGTAAACGTTTGGTGGTATTAAGGAAGAATGTTGTTACTTTGAAGAGAAGATTTGTTAGTGTTAATCAAAACTTACTACTTCTGACAGAAAAGTTGTTAACACAATCATAGAAAAGTTACTTCTAAGAAAAAATTTGGTATCTTTGAAACAAAACTTGCTAGTTCGAACTGAAAACGTGTTATCACTTACGAAAAATATTATTTCTAAGAGAAATTTGTGTGAGTTAAGTAAGAGTATGTTAGTTTTAAGGTAAAATGTTGTTACTTTGATGAGAAAATTTGTTAGTGTTAAGCAAAACTTGCTACTTCTGACAGAAAAGTTGTTATCACAATAAAAAATTGTTACTTCTAAGAAAAAATTTGGTATCTTTGGCAGAAAACTTGCTACTTCAAGCAGAAAACGTGTTATCACTGATGAAAAATATTATTTCTAAGATAAATGTGTGTGTGTTCAGTAAAAGTATGTTAGTATTAAAGAAGAATGTTGTTACTTTGATGAGATGGTTTGATAGTGTTAAGCAAAACTTGCTACTTCTGACAGAAAAGTTTTTATCACAATCAAAAAATTGTCACTTCTAAGAAAAATTTGGTATCTTTGGTTGAAAACTTGTTAGTTCGAACAGAAAACATGTTATCACTGATGAAAAATATTATTTCTAAGAGGAATTTGTGTGTGTTCAGTAAACTTTTGGTAGTATTAAAGAAGAATATTGTTACTTTGATGAGAAGGTTTGTTAGTGTTAATCAAAACTTGCTACTTCTGACAGAAAAGTTGTTATCACAATCAAAACATTGTTACTTCTAAGAAAAAATTTGGTATCTTTGGTAGAAAACTTGCTAGTTCGAGCAGAAAAAGTGTTATCACTGATGGAACATATTATTTCTAAGAGAAATTTGTGCGTGTTAAGTAAGAGTATGTTAGTTGTTATCACAATCAAAAAAGTTGTTATCACAATCAAAACATTGTTACTTCTAAGAAAAAATTTGGTATCTTTGGTAGAAAACTTGCTAGTTCGAGCAGAAAAAGTGTTATCACTGATGAAACATATTATTTCTAAGAGAAATTTGTGTGTGTTAAGTAAGAGTATGTTAGTTTAAGGTAAAATGTTGTTACTTCGATGAAAAAATTTGTTAGTGTTAAGCAAAACTTGCTACTTCTGACAGAAAAGTTGTTATCACAATCAAAGAAAAGTTACTTCTAAGAAAAAATTTGGTATCTTTGACAGAAAACTTGCTACTTCAAGCAGAAAACGTGTTATCACTGATGAAAAATATTATTTCTAAGAGAAATTTGTGTGTGTTCAGTAAAAGTATGTTAGTATTAAAGTAACATGCTAAAACTCTAAACTCATAACTATTACTAAACTAAACTTCAACTCTAACTAAAACTCTAAGCTAAGACTCTAAGCTAAAACTATAAAGTAAAATTAAACTAAACTTCAACTCTAACTAATGCTCTAAGCTAAGACTATAGGCTAAAACTCTAAACTCTTAACTAAAACTTAACTAAACTACCACTTTAACTAAAATTCTAAACTATGACTCTAAGCTAAAACTCTAAATTCTTAACTATAACTAAACTAAACTTCAACTCTAGCTAAAACTCTAAGCTAAGACTCTAAAGTAAAACTTTAAACTCTTAACTAAAACTAAACTAAACTAGAACTCTAACAAAAACTCTAAGCTAAGACTCTAAGCTAAAACTCTAAACTCTTAACTATTGCTAAACTAAACTTCAACTCTAACTAAAACTCTAAGCTAAGACTCTAAGCTAAAACTCTAAACTCTTAACTAAAACTAAACTAAACTAGAACTTCAACAAAAACTCTAAGCTAAAAACTCTAAACTCTTAACTAAAACTAAACTAAACTAGAACTCTAACATAAACTCTAAGCTAAGACTCTAAGCAAAACTCTAAACTCTTAACTAAAACTAAAGTAAACTTCAACTCTAACTAAAACTCTAAGCTAAGACTCTAAGGTAAAACTCCAAACTCTTAACTATAACTAAACTAAACTAGAACTCTAACTAAAACTCTAAGGTATGACTCTAAGGTAAAACTCTAAACTCTTAACTAAAACTAAACTAAACTAGAACTTCAACAAAACTCTAAGCTAAGACTCTAAGCTAAGACTCTAGGCTAAAACTCTAAACTCGTAACTAAAACTTAACTAAACGACAACTTTAACTAAAACTCTAAGCTATGACTCTAAGCTAAAACTCTAAATTCTTAACTATAACTAAACTAAACTTCAACTCTAACTAAAACTCTAAGCTAATACTCTAAGGTAAAACTCTAAACTCTTAACTAAAACTACACTAGAACTTCAACAAAAACTCTAAGCTAAGACTCTAGGCTAAAACTCTAAACTGTTAACTAAAACTTAACTAAACTACAACTTTAACTAAAACTCTAAGCTATGACTCTAAGCTAAAACTCTAAATTCTTAACTATAACTAAACTAAACTTCAACTCTAACTAAAACTCTAAGCTAAGACTCTAAGGTAAAACTCTAAACTCTTAACTAAAACTAAACTAAACTAGAACTCTAACAAAAACTCTAACTAAAACTAAAGTAACTTCAACTCTAACTAAAACTCTAAGCTAAGACTCTATGGTAAAACTCCAAACTCGTAACTATAACTAAATTAAACTAGAACTCTAATAAAAACTCTAAGCTAAGACTCTAATCTAAAAACTCTAAACTCTTAACTATAACTAAACTAAACTTCAAGTCTAACAAATACTCTAAGCTAAGACTCTAAGGTAAAACTCTAAACTCTTAACTAAAACTAAACTAAACTAGAACTTCAACAAAAACTCTAAGCTAAGACTCTAGGCTAAAACTCTAAACTCTTAACTAAAACTTAACTAAACTACAACTTTAACTAAAACTCTAAGCTTAGACTCTAAGCTAAAACTCTAAATTCTTAACTATAACTAAACTGAACTTCAACTCTAACTAAAAGTCTAAGCTAAGACTCTAAGGTAAAACTCTAAACTCTTAACTAAAACTAAACTAAACTAGAACTCTAACAAAAACTCTAAGCTAAGACTCTAAGCTAAAACTCTAAACTCTTAACTAAAACTTAACTAAACTACAAATTTAACTAAAACTCTAAGCTTAGACTCTAAGCTAAAACTCTAAATTCTTAACTATAACTAAACTAAACTTCAACTCTAACTAAAACTCTAAGCTAAGACTCTAAGGTAAAACTCTAAACTCTTAACTAAAGCTACACTAGAACTTCAACAAAAACTCTAAGCTAAGACTCTAAGCTAAGACTCTAGGCTAAAACTCTAAACTCGTAACTAAAACTTAACTAAACTACAACTTTAACTAAAACTCTAAGCTATGACTCTAAGCTATAACTCTAAATTCTTAACTATAACTAAACTAAACTTCAACTCTAACTAAAACTCTAAGCTAAGACTCTAAGGTAAAACTCTAAACTCTTAACTAAAACTAAACTAAACTAGAACTCTAACAAAACTCTAAACTAAAACTAAAGTAAACTTCAACTCTAACTAAAACTCTAAGCTAAGACTCTAAGGTAAAACTCCAAACTCGTAACTATAACTAAATTAAACTAGAACTCTAATAAAAACTCTAAGCTAAGACTCTAATCTAAAAACTCTAAACTCTTAACTATAACTAAACTAAACTTCAAGTCTAACAAATACTCTAAGCTAAGACTCTAAGGTAAAACTCTAAACTCTTAACAAAAACTAAACTAAACTAGAACTTCAACAAAAACTCTAAGCTAAGACTCTAGGCTAAAACTCTAAACTCTTAACTAAAACTTAACTAAACTACAACTTTAACTAAAACTCTAAGCTTAGACTCTAAGCTAAAACTCTAAATTCTTAACTATAACTAAACTGAACTTCAACTCTAACTAAAAGTCTAAGCTAAGACTCTAAGGTAAAACTCTAAACTCTTAACTAAAACTAAACTAAACTAGAACTCTAACAAAAACTCTAAGCTAAGACTCTAAGCTAAAACTCTAAACTCTTAACTAAAACTTAACTAAACTACAAATTTAACTAAAACTCTAAGCTTAGACTCTAAGCTAAAACTCTAAATTCTTAACTAAAACTAAACTAAACTAGAACTTGAACAAAAACTCTAAGCTAAGACTCTAAGCAAAAACTCTAAAATCTTAACTAAAACTAAACTAAACTAGAAATCTAACAAAAACTCTAAGCTAAGACTCTAAGCAAAACTCTAAACTCTTAACTAAAACTAAAGTAAACTTCAACTCTAACTAAAACTCTAAGCTAAGACTCTAAGGTAAAACTCCAAACTCTTAACTATAACTAAACTAAACTAGAACTCTAACTAAAACTCTAAGGTATGACTCTAAGCTAAAACTCTAAACTCTTAACTATAACTAAACTAAACTTCCACTCTAACTAAAACTCTAAGCTAAGACTCTAAGGTAAAACTCTAAACTCGTAACTAAAACTTAACTAAACGACAACTTTAACTAAAACTCTAAGCTATGACTCTAAGCTATAACTCTAAATTCTTAACTATAACTAAACTAAACTTCAACTCTAACTAAAACTCTAAGCTAAGACTCTAAGGTAAAACTCTAAACTCTTAACTAAAACTAAACTAAACTAGAACTCTAACAAAAACTCTAAACTAAAACTAAAGTAAACTTCAACTCTAACTAAAACTCTAAGCTAAGACTCTAAGGTAAAACTCTAAACTCGTAACTAAAACTTAACTAAACGACAACTTTAACTAAAACTCTAAGCTATGACTCTAAGCTATAACTCTAAATTCTTAACTATAACTAAACTAAACTTCAACTCTAACTAAAACTCTAAGCTAAGACTCTAAGGTAAAACTCTAAACTCTTAACTAAAACTAAACTAAACTAGAACTCTAACAAAAACTCTGAACTAAAACTAAAGTAAACTTCAACTCTAACTAAAACTTTAAGCTAAGACTCTAAGGTAAAACTCCAAACTCGTAACTATAACTAAACTAAACTAGAACTCTAATAAAAACTCTAAGCTAAGACTTTAATCTAAAAACTCTAAACTCTTAACTATAACTAAACTAAACTTCAACTCTAACAAATACTCTAATCTAAGACTCTAAGGTAAAACTCTAAACTCTTAACTAAAACTAAACTAAACTAGAACTTCAGAAAAAACTCTAAGCTAAGACTCTAGGCTAAAACTCTAAACTCTTAACTAAAACTTAACTAAACTACAACTTTAACTAAAACTCTAAGCTTAGACTCTAAGCTAAAACTCTAAATTCTTAACTATAACTAAACTGAACTTCAACTCTAACTAAAAGTCTAAGCTAAGACTCTAAGGTAAAACTCTAAACTCTTAACTAAAACTAAACTAAACTAGAACTCTAACAAAAACTCTAAGCTAAAACTAAAGTAAACTTCAACTTTAACAAAAACTCTAAGCTAAGACTCTAAGGTAAAACTCCAAACTCTTAACTATAACTAAACTAAACTAGAACTCTAACAAAAACTCTAAGCTAAGACTCTAAGCTAAAAACTCTAAACTCTTAACTAAAACTTAACTAAACTACAACTTTAACTAAAACTCTAAGCTATGATTCTAAGCTAAAACTCTAATTTCTTAACTATAACTAAACTCAACTTCAACTCTAGCTAAAACTCTAAGCTAAGACTCTAAGGTAAAACTCTAACTCTTAACTAAAACTAAACTCAACTAGAACTCTAACAAAACTCTAAGATAAGACTCTAAGGTAAAACTTTAAACTCTTAACTATAACTAAACTAAACTTCAACTCCAAATGAAACTAAGCTATGACTCTAGGCTAAAACTCTATGCCAATGGGTTAAAGAAAAAACCTGAAAAATGTTGGATAATTTCTAAGTCTAAAAAATTCAGTCCGAAAAAACTTAAAAAATTCAAAAAAGGGGGGATGAAGGGAGGGGGCTCGGGGGCCTTTGGGAGCCCGGGAGGGACTTTGGGGGCCCGGGGAGGTCTTTGGGGGCTCGGGGGGGGGGGGGTCCTTTGGGGTTGGGCTAGGGGAGCCCTTTGGGGTTGGGGTAGGGGACCTCACAACACTGTTCAAATGGAACTTGTGTATTATAACAACCATAGAGTTTCACCCCAAATCATCCTCTAAATCATCTTCTAAAATCATCTTCTAAAGTGTCTCAAACATTTTTGTCTAAATCATCTTCTAAAATGTCTCAAACGGTTTCGCCCAAATAATCTCCTAAAAGTAATTTCTGCGTGTTCCTTTGTTTCGACATCACTGCGCTGTCACATTTGAAATTCCTAGAAAACCCTTTCCCGCGTTAATCTCTTCATCTCATAGGTGTTCCTAGATACACTATTATGGCTTCGATAGAATATCAAATTTATCTCTTAGACCTAAAGATCAGAGAAGCCATATTTAAAAATAGAATATCAATTTATCTCTGTCACTAAAGACCATTTATCCCTTTTTAAAAATAGAATTTCTATCTCTTTAGAGTCCCGTATAATTCCTAGGAAACAAGTGATGTCATTTCTAATTCCGTTAGTGGATCAATAATTCCCATTAGAAACAACAAAGAAATTCCCCTTTCATGGATCAATAATTCCCCTTAGAAACAAGAAATAAATTCCCTTTTCGTGAATCAATAATTCCCCTCGATTATGCAAATCAATTTCTCAGAAACCTACTTCTCCTTCGATTATGCAAATCAATTTCTCGGAAATCCACTTCCCCCTCGAGTCCTAGATCAATACATCTCTTCCTGTTAATGCGCATGTGCAAACTTCGCCCCGGAGTCATTACACCTAGACGAACAACAACAAATAAATCGACCATGACCCCAATAGACTCGATCGATAATCCTTGAATAAATTAGTTTCATCCAGCGTTAGACTCAATTGTAGATGGCAGCACATGTGTACGTTCTGTGCTGGTACTGTCATTCCTACTTACGCCGGCTAGAAGCGTTTTTTTCGAGGTTTGTTCCAATTTTATTGGTCTAAATCAACTAAGATTTCACATGAAAGTTTTTTTATCCAGAAATTTGTGCTTCATTTCCATCTTTTTTTTTCTGTATTTAATTGAAAAGCCGAAAGGGAGCTCGTCTGCTCACATAAAGTTCTTTTTGTTGATGTATTTTTTTTTTTTTTTGCACTGTGGTGTACTACCAAGACCTATCAGATCTAATTCTTATCCCTCTTTGAGTGACGTGTTCACATTTACATAAATAAAATAAAAAATATTGTAACTCAAGAACTTTCGTTCTTTTTACTAGTCTAAAACTTTATACTATAGAAACAACAGTTTTGAGATTTTTTTTTTTTTTTAATTGGCTCAAAATATGACATATCATCAACAAATGAATATAACGATGGATAAAAAGGTTGGATTTTGTGGCTTCCCTCTGTGAGATATGCTTAAGGAATAATGTGATCGCCTTGCAAAAATGCAAAATAATAGTATTTTAATAAATATGCCGATACTTTCTCAGAAAGTATTCAAAAAATATTCCTTTAATTAAAAGGAGTTAAAATAATACTTTGGTACAACCCCGTGGCAAGCCTATCAGTTATAAGATTCCTTCACTTTGAACTTGTCTACAAAAGAGTCATGAAATGCCCTTTTCGGATCCAAAACGACAGTAAACAATTGAACTGTACTCATGGCACAGAAGTGACGCCAAACTAAACGGAAAAAAATAAGCAACAATCCTACAATACTTAATTTTTATTCCGTAAAAAGTGTTCTTAATTGGTTTGCTTTTACTATACCAAACCCTCATTTTATTTTATGTTTTCAGTAAATCGCTAGTTTTCTAGATCCTAGAAACCAAGGGCAACATAATTAGTTGGTTTATTTATGCTAGTTTTATTGATATGTGTTGCATAGGCTGTGAAGTAATAATTTTTGTCTGTTTTAAGTTTAAACTTCGCTCTTTACTTCCCTCGGAAAACTCTGTTTTTTTTTAATTAATCTTTTTTCATTTTTGATTAAGATTTGATGTAGAAACAACGACGCATCGATATTTTTTTTATTTATACGGAATCATTTCTGTCCGTTTTAATTTAATTTCACTCCCTGGTTTCACTTAAAAACTTATTTTTAATTTAATTTTTGATTATCCCTGATCTAGGGGAGATAAGATACCTCCAGAAAATATTACATAAAGGACTCTAGAAAGGACGTCCTTCCCCCTCAATTACCGCTGTTAGAACTAGCACACATGGTTAATCGCAAAATTGAAGTTTGAAGGTTTAACTCGAAACTGTTGATCATTTAAGCTTAATTTTTAGTAGATTGTTACTTGAAAAGTTTTTAGTTTTAGTTAATTTGTTTTCGCAATAATCTTTTACTTTTAAGATTAGTAGGTGGTTAATGAATCTTACTAAGAGGGCTCGGGAGAGGCCTCCGATATGATATGAGATATAAGAGGGGTTCTTCCAGACCTCCAGTTAGGGGCTTTGGACCATAATTATTGCGGGTGATTTGTTTTGTCAGGGGATATCACACCCCCGCTATTCGACGTTATTTCTAATCCTTTTCATTTCTATTATCCACTTTCTTCTTTTTTATTTTCAATTTATCCCTTTTCGACATTGAAGATATATAGTTTTATATATGCCAAATAGTCGAATGATTTTGTTATCAACGAACATTTTTTTTTGTCGGGGATTCATGCTTTTGCTACATAATTAAGCAAAATATTAAAACTTCTTAATCTTTTTTTTTGTATGAATTTTACCGTTTTAATTCCAATTTATTTGTTTAATTGCATAAATTCCTGGAGAATTACGATATTCGTACTTATTTGCGTAAGTGCTGCTGGATTATTTTCACAAATCAATACCATTTTTTTTTCTTTCAGTAATGAACCGAGGATAAGCGATTTTCAAACAGTTTGTGGTAACGAACTGTAAGTAAGGAGCGACCCGGCTCAATGGTAACCGAAACTCTAAAAAAACGGAATTTTTATACCACTAGATTAAAAGAATCAAATTTTAATGCTGATTTCAAATATATAAGTTTCATCAAGTTTAGTCTTACCCATCAAAAGTTACGCGCCTGAGAAAATTTGACTGATTTTAGAAAAAGGGGAAAGACCCCCTAAAAGTTATAGAACCTTAAATGAAAATCACATCATCATATCCAGCGTATCAGAAAACCCTACTGTAGAGTTTTCAAGCACCTATCTACAAAAATGTGGAATTTTGCATTTTTTGCCAGAAGAAAGATCACGGATGCGTGTTTATTTGTTGTTTTTTTTGCCCCAGGGGTGATCGTATCGGCCCAGTAGTCCTATAATATTGTGGGAGGGCTCATTGGAACGGAAATTAAAAGTTCTAGTGCACTTTTTAAGTGACCAAAAAAAATGGAGGGCAACTAGGCCCCCTCCCACACTCATTTTTTCCCAAAGTCACCCGATCAAAATTTTGAGACAGCCATTTTGTTCAGCATGGTAAAAAAAAATACAATAACTATGTCTTTGAGGATGACTTACGCGGAAGGATCTTTCCATAGAGGAAGTTTTCATGGGGGATGGGATATTGCTATAAAGGGGCACCAGATTTCCCAGCAATAGCCATTTTGTTCAGCATGGTCGAAAACGTGATAAAAATGTCTTTTAGGATGACTTAATCCCCCAATGTTCCCGGGGGAGGGCTGAAAGTTATGAACTTTACTCAGTGTTAACATATGTTATCGGTTATTGGAAAGTATACAGACGTTTATCAGGGAGGTTTTTTTTCTGGTAGGTGGGGTGGTGGTGGTTCGGGGGTTATATGGGAGGATCTTTCCATGAAGGAAATTTTCATGGGGGAAGGGACATTGCTATGAAGGGGGCACCGAATTTCCCAGCATTATTAAAGAAAAAGATCAGAAATTAAATAAAAAAAAAGTTTTTCAACTGATTTCAACTGATCAAGTGATTGTGATTAAGGGGTCATTTTTAAAGAATTAGAAAAAGAATTTAACTTTAGCTTAAAGAGCAAGGTATTGACTAGGGGTTGAACCCCCTAATATGCGTGTTAAAAATTCATGAATATAGAAGTTCGTTACGTAAGTTAATTCGTAAGTTACATATATTTATTACTAATAAAAACGCTCGTAAATAAAATTAAACAAGTTTCGAGAAAGCCATTTAACCAAATAAAATTAAAATTAATATGCAAATTTTGTTTTAATTATTCATGTACGGTGAGCCAAAATCAAAACCTGTATTAATTCAAAAACGTTCAAAAATTAAATAAAAAAAACAAGTTTTTTTAACTGAAAGTAAGGAACGACGTTAAACTTAAAACGAACAGAAGTTATTCCGTATATGAAGGGGGCTGTCTCCTCCTCAACGCCTTGCTCTTTACGCTAAAGTTTGACTTTCTCATACCTTTTTTTTTAAACAATAAAAAAAACTTTAGCGTAAAGAGCGAGGCGTTGAGGAGGGGACAGCCCCCCTCATATACGGAATAATTTCTGTTCGTTTTAAGTTTTAACGTCGTTCCTTACTTTCAGTTAAATAAACTTGTTTATTTTTTATTCATTATAGAACTAACGACGTTTATGTCAAGATATGGCGGATCAGTAATTTCTGTCAGTATCTTATGGTATTGAAACGGAAAATGAGTGCTATGGAGTTAGAGGCATGGGAAAATGACAAGAAGAAGGAAAAGAATGAGAATATATGATATCATTATAAACATTAACTAAATAATACTGCTCGTTGATTTGACTAAAGATTAGATGTTTAGGTGCATCTTTCCAGATTTCATTAAAATAATTCTAATATAAATATTCACCTTTTTAGAACTTTGGACATATAAGACTAAGAATTTCAGATTTATTTATAAAAAAGCCTTTATACTTCAATCTAAACAATATTAAATGTTTAAGGTGAGAATAGCCATCTTATAATTAGATTTGAGGAATTACCATGAATCAGGAGAACAGGGGTTTTCATGCGAATTGCTCTAAAAAAAGTATCATTCTAGCTAAAGGAATACCAAAAAAGCTAAAAATTAAATGTTTACAATTACAATATCTCCTGTTTCAGAGGCGGCAATGCCGTATAATGCACTTTCGTTTCTAAAAGGCACTGCTAATGCTATGAAATAAACTAATGACAGACATTTATTTTAGACTAAAAGAGTGTGTCTCTTCAGTACATGGGGTTTTTAAGCGAATTGTGGCATAAAAGTATCATTCTAGTCAACGGAATCACGAAATGCTAAATCTCCTTTATCGCCTAGCCGAAGCCTGGATTCCGTCCTCAGAATAAACAGACACAGACTAAACTCCCCCACAGCACGCGGGGTGGCCGGATTCCATCCCTGGATTGAGACGACACTGACCAAACTACCCTGCATCTCGCGGGATGGGCGGGAACAAGAATTTCCCCTCCTTGGCGTGCTTTGATATTTTTTTGCTGATAAATGTCTCCCTGGGGTTGCGTCAGGGCTGAGAGAAAGCACTCAGAGGGGGTGGGAAGTTCCTCAGAGGTGGCCAGCGACCGGGCCGGCATACAAGTGGACGGAAGCGGGCTAGAAATAAATTAACACTTAAAAATTACTGCTTTGAGCAACGAATGAAAAACACTGAAAAAAAGGACTGTGTTGAGCTAGTAACGGAAAAAACGCCCCTCCTCTCCCCTCCCTGAACTATAGAGCCTTCTCCAGACAGAGTTGCTTCAGAGATGATAATGCCGTATAAGGCATGTTTGTTTCTAAAATATGTCATGGATTTGAAGCTGGGTAAATATAATTTCAAGAAAGAAATTGATAAAATATGGAATAAATCATATGTATTGTAGTTTCGTGCTGTATTTCGTTAATAGCTCGCTGAAATACCTCAAAGGTACCTAAAAATTTGCATCTAATGACAACCCTGCCCTCTGGAAGTGCTTGCTAAGGGGATGCAGCTGTAAAACTCCAACTCCTTAGCCCTGTTTTAAAGGTTCTTATAACTAGATTTGCAATTTATAGTCAATTTCAACTCTAATTCCTGGTTCTTCCAATATGCCGAGTTCAACTCGTAAAATATGGTAAATATTCTGTATTGTTGTTATTTGTTAGATAACCCGAGCAAGACCATTTTTAACCTCCTTTTGTTGCCTTTTGAAGCCGGGACCCCCTCCCCGGAACGAGTATACACTGACAGAACTCCCCCTGCAGCATCCCCACCCACAGGTTGGAGAACTCTTCGGACCGATTGGGATTTCAGCGCGAGTTATGGACGAGAGTTGGGGGGGGGGGGGGGTTAACACCACAAGGGGTGGTCTATTCAATCCCATACTATTCATGTACAAAAGTCTCTACTTGTATCCCTACCCTAGGCTCATCGAGTAAGACAAAATTAATGTATTAAAAACAAATTTATTGTAAGATTATGGTACAGATGTTATCAATCATATCAATAATGAGATTTATCGTAAAATGGTATATGAGTATTATTCTTTAACGATTTTCGATTTTCAAAATTCATTCCGTATAATAATCTCCTATGTTCTCTCTTGAAGAGAGAACATACTTTTTCTCTTCTCTTAGATGATATTTATCACAGCTTTCACCGTTATATCTTACATTATGCACATTTTCTTTGATTTTTCATCATTGTCTTTTATAGTACATTTTGAGGTATCTCTGTAGAGATAGCCCTCTTCTCTATGTCTCTTCCTTCGATCTTCCTCTTCCTTTTCTGTCATATCAAACCTCGTTTTATGCGTCCTTACTTGTACCCTGTATAAATTTCTCAGATCATCAGTCAAGATTCTTTTCCTCATTTCCTCCAGATTCTTCTCGTCTATTATAGAGTCTACAATATCTAAACATGATGCAGTAGGCTCATAAGAATGGCTGAAATTATGATAATGTCCTTTACATATAGAGCAGTCGCAATAAAAGGACATTTCTAACTCAACTTGTTCATCCATGTTAACGCACTGCAGACTTTTTCAAAGTGATTTGAAATTTGTCTGGGGTTACATAGGAAACCCCAAAAGAAGGGTTTGTATAGTGACACGACCACCAAGGATCTCTATATCTCGCTCTATTCTAGGGTTAATCGTAAACCCCTTGTAATTTCTACCCCCACCGTAGGCGCTCACGAGTTTAGTCCTTCCAGTTAATGCACGGTGCCATCGGAGGGGAATGACCTTTCGAGTCCTGGTGGGGGTCAAGAACTATAGAAAAAAGAAAAAGAAAATATGAAAGGTGTTTCGATCAAAAAATCAAATGCCGAAAAAATAAAATGTCTAGAGGCTTTTGAGCAAAAAAAAAATGTCAAAATGGTATTATCTGGTAGTGATCGATGCACCGTCCACTTGTAAGATGCGCTGACCTCACATAAAGTATGTGCCACCAAAAGAAGTATTACTTGACAGTGTTACGATAATCATTACGTAAGGTGTGAGCTGTCGTTACGTTACGATCGGGGTTCCCCAAGGGGTTCCTATGGTAGGGTTACGTAAAATTGCGTCAAGCATATTAGACCTGTCCATTGGAAACGGGGTGCGTTGTAAGGTCAATATTGTCCAGAGGGGTGTGATCCTTTAATAGAACCGTTGACCGCATTGTACAGTTGCGAGGGGTTAAGAGCTTCACTTATACATGCCCTATATGACCCACGAAAATGCCATGTTAATTTCCTTGATATACCAATCACATTCCAAGCAATTATCTCTAGAATCTTGCCAGGCTGGAATTTCCATATATGCAGTGTCGTCAAAGGGCATGTCTTTAAAATACTATGGGAAAGGGGAGGGCATGTCTTTGAAATCCCGGGAGGACTGTCTTGGAATCACAGAAATACAAAGGGGTGTGTTGCGTGACGAAACATGAGCTTGAAATCCAATGCTAATTTCCCTATTATCCTGACCACACTTCAAGACGCCAGACGAGAATTTTAACAATGCATGACCAAAAACTACCAGACCGCTTTCAACAGAACCGGAATGCTATGTTATTTTTTTCCTATCGGTGCCGTGACCTCGGATTGCTGACCACATTGTACAGTTTGAGGGGTTAAGAGCTCCATGCCTAGTGCCCTGATCACACTCCAAGTAATTGAAACACCCAGAACTTGCCAGGCGAGCATTTTTCCAGCTAGAAACATGGGCGAGGGGTTAAGAGCTTCACATATACATCCCCTATAGGAAGTACGAAAATACAATGCTAGTTTCCCTATTGTTAATACTTGTTTATTATACCGACCACATTCCTAATAATTATCTCTGGAATATTACCTGGCGAGTATTTTGCATAGATGAAGTGACGTCAGAGGGCATGCTGTAGAAATACTATGCGAAAAGGGAGGACATGACTTAGAAATCCTGGGCGTTCTTGATCCTTCTGCTATGGGCGTGCTTGAATCAATTATGCCTACACTACTAAGATGCTCCCTACCTAAGCATTGCTGGTACCAGAACTGGCGAGGAGGTGGGACATTTTCTTCAATGTCCCTTATCAAAAATGACTCGAAGATCTTGAAAGAAGTAAATGAAACGGTAATGGGGCGATAAGAACTGCACAGAGAAGCGTCTTTTTTTGCCCTTTTTTTGCCCGTAGTTGTTAGCCCTATACCACGGACCAAGATCATTTGTAACAGTAGAGATATATGCTGTTCGATTAAAGGACCTGCGAGTTGTAAGTAGAAAGCTATCTATAACTCCGAGGGGGAGTCCATATATGGGCATAGACTCCGGTACGAACAAATGTGCTGCCATCTATAATTTAGTCTAACTCCGTACGAACACCATATATGGTCACCAACTCCGGTACGAACACATGTGCTGCCATCTATAATTTAGTCGAACTCCGTACGAACACCATATATGGTCATAGAATCCCCAGGGAGAACACGTTTCCGAGAAATTGGTGTTCGTCCAGGAAAATTGTTTCCGGGGCGAAGTTTATTAATGTCTTTGGAGTTCGTCCAGGAGAATTGTTTCGGCGAAGTTATTATGTCTTTGGAGTTCGCCAGGAGAATGTTTCCGGAAGTTATTAATGTCGACAGGTGATGTCAAGGTTGATTGATTTGTCACGAAAGGGGAATTGTTTTCGGGTGAATGTTTTGATCTTAGAGATGAAGAGATTAACGCAGGAAAGGGTTTCCAAGTAATTTCAAATGTGACAGCGCAGGGATGCCAAAAACAAAAGGAACAGGCAGAAATTACGTTTAGGGGTTATTTCGGCGAAACAGTTAGAGACATTTTAAAAGATGATTTTAGAAGAGGTTTTAGAAGAGGATTTGAGGGTGAAACTCTATGGTCGTTATAATACACAAGTTGTATTTGAACAGTGTTGTGAGGTCCTCTACCCCAGCCCCCAAGGGCTCCGATCCCCCTACCCCAACCCCGAAGGAAGCCCCCGGGCTCCCAAAGGACCACCCGGCCCCCAAGGGCCCCCCGGACCCCCAAAGGGCTCCCCGGGCCTCCAAAGAGCCCCCTTCCAATTTTTTAATACTTTTTTAAGGCTTTATTATATCTTTTCAGAACAAGTTATTTTCTTAATGTCTACCCTAAACCCATTTTACAAGTTGAAGTACCCATCCTTCTCACCCACAACTTTACTTTACGACTTTTTGCACACCCCAAGATCAAGCAATACTTTTCAAAAGGCATTTCAGAACAAGTTCTTTTCTTAGTGACCGTCCTAAACCCATTTTACAAATTAAAGTACCCATCCTTTTCACCCACAACTTTACTTTACAGCTTTTTGAATGCTCCAACACCAAGCAATACTTTTCAAAGGGCATTTCAGAACAAGTTCTTTTCTTAATGTCCTTCCTAAACCCATTTTACGAGTTGAAGTACCAATCCTTTTCACCCACAACTTTACTTTACAGCTTTTTTGAATGCTCCAACACCAAGCAATACTTTTCAAAAGGCATTTCAGAACAATTTCTTTTCTTTATGTCCTTCCTAAACCCATTTTACAAGTTGAAGTACTCATCCTTTACACCCACAACTTTACTATACTGCCTTTTTGAATGCTCCAACACCAAGCAATACTTTTCAAAGGGCATTTCAGAACAAGTTCTTTTCATAATGTCCTTCCTAAACCCATTTTACAAGTTGTAGCATCCATCTTTTTCATCCACAACTTTACTTTACAGCTTTTTTGAATGCTCCAACACCAAGCAATACTTTTCAAAAGGTATTTCAGAACAAGTTCTTTTTTAATGTCCTTCCTAAACCAATTTTAAAAATTGAAGAACCCATCCATTTCACCCAAAACTTTACTTTACAGCTTTTCTAATGCTCCAACACCAAGCAATACTTTTCAAAAGGCATTTCAGAACAATTTCTTTTCATAATGTCCTTCCTAAACCCATTTTACAAATTAAAGTACCCATCCTTTTCACCCACAACTTTACTTTACAGCTTTTTGAATGCTCCAACACCAAGCAATACTTTTCAAAAGGCATTTCAGAACAAGTTCTTTTCTTAGTGACCGTCCTAAACCCATTTTACAAATTGAAGTACCCATCCTTTTCACCCACAACTTTACTTTACGACTTTTTGCACAGCCCAAGATCAAGCAATACTTTTCAAAAGGCATTTCAGAACAAGTTCTTTTCTTAATGTCCTTCCTAAACCAATTTTAAAAATTGAAGAACCCATCCTTTTCACCCACAACTTTACTTTACAGATTTTTGAATGCTCCAACACCAAGTAATACTTTTCAAAAGGCATTTCAGAACAAGTTCTTTTCTTAATGTCCCTCCTAAACCCATTTTACAAATTGGAGTACCCATCCTTCTCACCCACAACTTTACTTTACAGCTTTTTTGAATGCTCCAACACCAAGCAATACTTTTCAAAAGGCATTTTAGAACAAGTTCTTTTCTTAATGTCCTTCCTAAACCCATTTTACAAGTTGAAGTACCCATCCTTTTCACCCACAACTTTACAATACTGCCTTTTTGAATGCTCCAACACCAAGCAATACTTTTCAAATGGCATTTCAGAATAAGTTATTTTCTTAATGTCCTTCTTAAACCTATTTTACAAGTTGAAGTTCCCATCTCTTCTGTTCCAAATATTTTCCCGGAAGAAGAAAAGTTCAACTTCGATTCTGAATTTTCTCAATGAAAATGAAATAAGTTATTGATCAATTCTATTTTCCTAAAATAAAATAAAGTTTCCACTTCAGTTCACATTTTTCTGAAAGAGAGGAAAAAATTTAAAATACTGTTCCAAATTTTTCATAGAAGATAGAAAAGTTCAAGTTCTCTTCTGAATTTTACCAAAGAACACAATTCAATTCTAATTTCTCCAGAGAAAATAAAAAGCTTCCTCTTCAGTTTTAAGTTCACCAAGATATAAAAAATTTAAAGTTCAGTTCTAAATTTTTCCATAGAAGATAGGAAAAGTTATACTATGATTGTGATTATTTTCTATGAAGATAAAAAGTTTCACTTTAATTCTAAATTTTCTTAAATTCTGTTCCGACTTTTCACATAGAGATGAAAAAATTTAAAGTTCTGTTCCAAATATTTTCCCGGAAGAAGAAAAGTCCCAAGACATAAAAAATTTAAAGTTCACTTCTAAATTTTTCCGTAGAAGATAGGAAAAGTTATACTATGATTGTGATTATTTTCCATGAAGATAAAAAGTTACACTTTAATTCTAAATTTTCTTAAATTCAATTCCGACCTTTCTCAAAGAGATGAAAAAATGTAAAGTTCTGTTCCAAATATTTTCCCGGAAGAAGAAAAGTCCAACTTCGATTCTGAATTTCTCAATGAAAATGAAATAAGTTATTGATCAATTCTATTTTCCTAAAATAATATAAAATTTTCCACTTCAATTCAGATTTTTCTCAAAGAGATGAAAAAATTTAAAATATTGTTCCAAATTTTTCATAGAAGATAGAAAAGTTCAAGTTCTCTTCTGAATTTTACCATAGAACATAATTCAATTCTAATTTCTCAAGAGAAAATAAAAAGCTTCCACTTCAGTTTTAAGTTCACCAAGACATGAAAAATTTAAAGTTCACTTCTAAATTTTTCCGTAGAAGATAGGAAAAGTTATACTATGATTGTGATTATTTTCCATGAAGATAAAAAGTTTCACTTTAATTCTAAATCTTCTTAAATTCAATTCCGACCTTTCTCAAAGAGATGAAAAAATTTAAAGTTCTGTTCCAAATATTTTCCCGGAAGAAGAAAGGTTCAATTGCGATTCTGAATTTTCTCAATGAAAATGAAATAAGTTATTGATCAATTCTATTTTCCCAAAATAATATAAAATGTTTCCACTTCAGTTCAGATTTTTCTCAAACAGATGAAAAAATTTAAAATACTTTTCCAAATTTTTCATAGAAGATAGAAAAGTTCATGTTCTCTTCTGAATTTTACCAAAGAACACAATTCAATTCTAATTTCTCCAGAGAAAATAAAAAGCTTCCACAGATTATTTTCCATGAAGATAAAAAGTTTCACTTTAATTCTAAATTTTCTTAATTCAATTCCGACCTTTCTCAAAGAGATGAAAAATTTAAAGTTCTGTTCCAAATCTTTTCCCGGAAGAAGAAAAGTTCAACTTCGATTCTGAATTTTCTCAATGAAAATGAAATAAGTTATTGATCAATTCTATTTTCCTAAGATAATATAAAATTTTCCACTTCAATTCAGATTTTTCTCAAAGAGATGAAAAAATTAAAATACTGTTCAAATTTTTCATAGAAGATAGAAAAGTTCAAGTTTTCTTCTGAATTTTAGCAAAGAACATAATTCAATTCTAATTTCTCTATAGAAAATAAAAAGCTTCCACGTCAGTTTTAAGTTCACCAAGACATAAAAAATTTAAATTTTATTTCTAAATTTTTCCGTAGAAGATAGGAAAAGTTATAATATGATTGTGATTATTTTCTATGAAGATAAAAAGTTTCACTTTAATTCTAAATTTTCTTAAATTCAGTTCCGTCTTTTCACATAGAGATGAAAAAATTTAAAGTTCTGTTCCAAATGTTTCATAGAAGATAGGAAAGGTTATACTTTGATCGTGAATATTCAAGTTCTCTTCTGAATTTTACCAAAGAACATAATTCAATTCTAATTTCTCCAGAGAAAATAAAAAGCTTCCACTTCAGTTTTAAGTTCACCAAGACATAAAAAATTTAAATTTTATTTCTAAATTTTTCCGTAGAAGATAGGAAAAGTTATAATATGATTGTGATTATTTTCTATGAAGATAAAAAGTTTCACTTTAATTCTAAATTTTCTTAAATTCAGTTCTGACCTTTCTCAACGAGATGAAAAAATTTAAAGTTCTGTTCCAAATATTTTCCCGAAAGAAGAAAAGTTCAACTTCGATTCTGAATTTTCTCAATGAAAATGAAATAAGTTATTGATCAATTCTATTTCCCCAAAATAATATAAAAAGTTTCCACTTCAGTTCAGATTTTTCTCAAAGAGATGAAAAAATTTAAAATACTGTTCCAAATTTTTCTTAGAAGATAGAAAAGTTCAAGTTCTCTTCTTAGTTTTAGCAAAGAACATAATTCAATTCTAATTTCTCCAGAGAAAATAAAAAGCTTCCACTTCAGTTTTAAGTTCACCAAGACATAAAAAATTTAAAGTTCAGTTCTAAATTTTTCCGTAGAAGATAGGAAAAGTTATACTATGATTGTGATTATTTTCCATGAAGATAAAAAGTTTCACTTTAATTCTAAATTTTCTTAAATTCAGTTCTTTATTTCACAAAAACATAAAGAAATTTAAAGTTCAATTCTAGATTTTTCGGTGGAAGATAGAAAAAGTAATACCATACTTGTGAATATTTTCACGGAAGATAAATAGTTCTAGTTCAATTTTAAATTTTCTCAACGAAGTGAAGAAAAGTTCAAGTTCTCTTCTGAATTTTCTCTATGAAAAAGAAATAAGTTATTGATCATTTCTATTTTACCAAATAATATAAAAATTTTCCACTTCAGTTCAGATCTGTCAAAAAAAAATTTTTAAACTGTTCTAAATTTTTCATAGAAGATAGAAAAGTTCAAGTTTTCTTCTGAATTTTACCAAAGAACAAACTTCAATTCTAATTTCTCCAGAGAAAATAAAATCTTAAACAGTGCAAAATGTTCAAGTTCTCTTCTGAATTTTCTTAAAGAAGAGAAAAAAGTTAGCTCAATTCTGAATTTTACCAATGAAAATGAAAAAAACTTCCACTTCAGTTCTTAATTTCTCAAAGACATAAAAAATTTAAAGTTCAGTTCTAAATTTTTCTGTAGAAGATAGGAAAAGTTATACTATGATTGTGATTATTTTCCAGTGAAGATAAAAAGTTTCACTTTAATTCTAATTTTCTTAAATTCAATTCCGATTTTTCTCAAAGAGATGAAAAATTTAAAGTTCTGTTCCAAATTTTTCATAGAAGATAGAAAAAGTTATACATTGATTGTGAATATTCGATATGAAGATAAGGAGCTCCACTTTAATTCTGAATTTTCTCGAAGAAGTGCAAAATGTTCAAGTTCTCTTCTTGAATTTTCTTAAAGAAGAGAAAAAAGTTAGCTCAATTCTGAATTTTACCATGAAATGAAAAAAAGCTTCCACTTCAGTTCTTAATTTCTCAAAGACATAAAAAATTTAAAGTTCAGTTCTAAATTTCTCCGTAGAAGATAGGAAAAGTTATACTATGATTGTGATTATTTTCCAGTGAAGAAAAAAAGTTTCACTTTAATTCTAAATTTTCTTGAATACAGTTCCGATTTTTCTCAAAGAGATGAAAAAATTTAAATTTCTGTTCCAAATTTTTCATAGAAGATAGAAAAAGTTATACATTGATTGTGAATATTTGACATGAAGATAAGGAGCTCCACTTTAATTCTGAATTTTCTCGAAGAAGTGCAAAATGTTCAAGTTCTCTTCTGAATTTTCTTAAAGAAGAGAAAAAGTTAGCTCAATTCTGAATTTTACCAATGAAAATGAAAAAAGCTTCCACTTCAGTTCTTAATTTCTCAAAGACATAAAAATTTAAAGTTCAGTTCTAAATTTTTCTGTAGAAGATAGGAAAAGTTATACTATGATTGTGATTATTTTCCAGTGAAGATAAAAAGTTTCACTTTAATTATAAATTTTCTTAAATTCAGTTCCGATTTTTCGCAAAAAGATGAAAAAATTTAAAGTTCTGTTCCATATTTTTCATAGAAGATAGAAAAAGTTATACATTGATCGTGAATATTCACCATGAAGATAAAAAGTTCCGCTTTAATTCTAAATTTTCTCAATGAAGTTCAAAATGTTCAAGTTCTCTTCTAATTTTTCCAAGAAAATAAATAGGTTCCACGTCAGTTCTGGTTTTTTCTCAAAGAGATGAAAAATTTAAAGTTCTATTCTAATTTTAAATTAAATTTTAGCTCCTTTGTCTTATGGATTTACCCATCAAATTTTTAAATTAAAAATGAAGTGACTCGTTCTATTATTAAAGAAAATCGTTCAAACTCGTTCATCTAACCTCCAAAACAATAGGTTAGATTATATTAGGTATAAATAAATATTAATAAATAAATAGAAACATTTCTACATGTTTAAGTTAGGTTAGGTTAACTTATCATGAGCGCTCATGATAAGTTAACCTAACCTTTTCCGGTGAATATGGTTAGATTAGGTTAGGCTAGATTAAGTTAGGTTAGATTAGGTTAGGTTAAGTTAGGTTAGCCTACGTACGCTTCACTTAGGTTAGGTTAGGTTAGGTTGTGAGAGACAGGCAAAAAGTTAGGTGTATGGTTAGGTTAGGTTAGGTAGATTAAGTTAGGTTAGGTTAAGTTAGGTTAGGCTAGGTTAGCCTACGTATGCGCGCGTACGTAGGCTAACCTAGCCTTACCTAATCCATTAGGGTAAATCCATTAGACAAAGGAGCTAAAATTTAATTTAAAATTAGAACAGAACTTTAAATTTTTCATCTCTTTGAGAAAAAACCAGAACTGACGTGGAACCTATTTATTTTCTTGGAAAAATTAGAAGAGAAATTGAACATTTTGCACTTCATTGAGAAAATTTAGAATTAAAGCGGAACTTTTTATCTTCATGGTGAATATTCAAGATCAATGTATAACTTTTTCTATCTTCTATGAACAATTTGGAACAGAACTTTAAATTTTTCATCTCTTTGCGAAAAATCGGAACTGAATTTAAGAAAATTAGAATTAAAGTGAAACTTTTTATCTTCACTGGAAAATAATCACAATCATAGTATAACTTTTCTTATCTTCTACGGAAAAATTTAGAACTGAACTTTAAATTTTTTATGTCTTTGAGAAATTAAGAACTGAAGTGGAAGCTTTTTTCATTTTCATTGGTAAAATCAGAATTGATCTAACTTTTTTCTCTTCTTTAAGAAAATTCAGAAGAGAACTTGAACATTTTTGCACTTCTTCGAGAAAAATCAGAATTAAAGTGGAGCTCCCTTATCTTCATGTCAAATATTCACAATCAATGAATAACTTTTTCTATCTTCTATGAAAAATTTGGAACAGAACTTTAAATTTTTCATCTCTTTGAGAAAAATCGGAACTGTATTCAAGAAAATTTAGCATTAAAGTGAAACTTTTTATCTTCAACTGAAAATAATCACAATCATAGTATAACTTTTCCTATCTTCTACGGAGAAATTTAGAACTGAACTTTAAATTTTTTATGTCTTTGAGAAATTAAGCACTGAAATGGAAGCTTTTTTCATTTTCATTGGTAAAATTCAGAATTGAGCTAACTTTTTTCTCTTCTTTAAGAAAATTCAGAGAGAACTTGAACATTTTGCACTTCTTCGGGAAACTCAGAATTAAGTGGAGCTCCTTATCTTCATATCGAATATTCACAATCAATGTATAACATTTCTATCTTCTATGAAAAATTTGGAACAGAACTTTAAATTTTTCCGTGAAATGTGAATATTTCCGTGAAAATATTCACAAGTACGGTATTACTTTTTCTATCTTCCACCGACAAAATTAGAATTGAACTTTAAATTTTCTTTATGTCTTTGTGAAATAAAGAACTGAATTTTAAGAAAATTTAGAATTAAAGTGAAACTTTTTATCTTCATGGAAAATAATCACAATCATAGATAAACTTTTCCTATCTTCTACGGAAAAATTTAGAACTGAACTTTAAATTTTTTTATGTCCTTGGTGAACTTAAAATGAAGTGGAAGCTTTTTATTTTCTCTGGAGAAATTAGAATTGAATTATGTTCTTTTACTAAAATTCAGAAAAAGAACTGAACTTTTCTATCTTCTAAGACAATTTGGAACAGTATTTAAATTTTTTCATCTCTTTGAGAAAGATCGGAACTGTATTCAAGAAAATTTAGCATTAAAGTGAAACTTTTTATCTTCACTGGAAAATAATCACAATCATAGTATAACTTTTCCTATCTTCTACGGAGAAATTTAGAACTGAACTTTAAATTTTTTATGTCTTTGAGAAATTAAGCACTGAAGTGGAAGCTTTTTTCATTTCCATTGGTAAAATTCAGAATTGAGCTAACTTTTTTCTCTTCTTTAAGAAAATTCAGAAGAGAACTTGAACATTTTGCACTGTTTAAGATTTTTATTTTCTCTGGAGAAATTAGAATTGAAGTTTGTTCTTTGGTAAAATTCAGAAGAAAACTTGAACTTTTCTATCTTCTATGAAAAATTTGGAACAGTTTAAAAAACATTTTTCATCCCTTTCAGACAGATCAGAACTGAAGTGGAAAATTTTTATATTATTTGGAAAAATAGAAACGATCAATAACTTATTTCTTTTTCATAGAGAAAATTAAGAAGAGAACTTGAACTTTTCTTCACTTCGTTGAGAAAATTTTAAATTGAACTAGAACTTTTTATCTTCCGTGAAAATATTCACAAGTACGGTATTACTTTTTCTATCTTCCACCGAAAAATTTAGAATTGAACTTTAAATTTCTTTATGTCTTTGTGAAATAAAGAACTGAATTTAAGAAAATTTAGAATTAAAGTGAAACTTTTTATCTTCATGGAAAATAATCACAATCATATTATAACTTTTCCTATCTTCTATGGAAAATATAGAACTGAACTTTAAATTTTTTTATGTCTTGGTGAACTTAAAATGAAGTGGAAGCTTTTTATTTTCTCTGGAGAAATTAGAATTGAATTATGTTCTTTGCTAAAATTCAGAAGAGAACTTGAACTTTTCTATCTTCTAAGACAAATTTGGAACAGTATTTTAAATTTTTTCATCTCTTTGAGAAAAATCTGAACTGAAGGGGAAACTTTTTATATTATTTTGGGGAAATAGAATTGATCAATAACTTATTTCATTTTCATTGATAAAATTCAGAATCGAAGTTGAACTTTCCTTCTGTCGGGAAAATATTTGGAACAGAACTTTAAATTTTTTCATCTCTTTGAGAAAGGTCGGAACTGAATTTAAGAAAATTTAGAATTAAAGTGAAACTTTTTATCTTCATAGAAAATAATCACAATCATATTATAACTTTTCCTATCTTCTACGGAAAAATTTAGAACTGAACTTTAAATTTTTTATGTCTCGGTGAACTTAAAACTGAAGTGGAAGCTTTTTATTTTCTCTGGAGAAATTAGAATTGAATTATGTTCTTTGGTAAAATTCAGAAGAGAACTTGAATATTCACGATCAAAGTATAACTTTTCCTATCTTCTATGAAAAATTTGGAACAGAACTTTAAATTTTTTTCATCTCTTTGTGAAAAGTCGGAACTGAATTTAAGAAAATTTAGAATTAAAGTGAAACTTTTTATCTTCATGGAAAATAATCACAATCATAGTATAACTTTTCCTATCTTCTATGGAAAAATTTAGAACTGAACTTTAAATTTTTTATGTCTTGGTGAACTTAAAACTGACGTGGAAGCTTTTTATTTTCTATAGAGAAATTAGAATTGAATTATGTTGTTTGCTAAAATTCAGAAGAGAACTTGAACTTTTCTATCCTCTATGAAAAATTTGGAAAAGTATTTTAAATTTTTTCATCTCTTTGAGAAAAATCTGAATTGAAGTGGAAAATTTTATATTATTTTAGGAAAATAGAATTGATCAATAACTTATTTCATTTTCATTGAGAAAATTCAGAATCAAAGTTGAACTTTTCTTCTTCCGGGAAAATATTTGGAACAGAACTTTAAATTTTTTCATCTCTTTGAGAAAGGTCGGAATTGAATTTAAGAAAATTTAGAATTAAAGTGAAACTTTTTATCTTCATGGAAAATAATCTGTGGAAGCTTTTTATTTTCTCTGTAGAAATTAGAATTGAATTGTGTTCTTTGGTAAAATTCAGAAGAGAACTTGAACTTTTCTATCTTCTATGAAAAATTTGGAACAGTATTTTAAATTTTTTCATCTCTTTGAGAAAAATCTGAACTGAAGTGGAAACTTTTTATATTATTTTGGGAAATAGAATTGATCAATAACTTATTTCATTTTCATTGAGAAAATTCAGAATCGCAATTGAACTTTTTTTCTTCCGGGAAAATATTTGGAACAGAACTTTAAATTTTTTCATCTCTTTGAGAAAGGTCGGAATTGATTTAAGAAAATTTAGAATTAAAGTGAAACTTTTTATCTTCATGGAAAATAATCACAATCATAGTATAACCTTTCCTATCTTCTACGGAATAATTTAGAAGTGAACTTTAAATTTTTCATGTCTTGGTGAACTTAAAACTGAAGTGGAAGCTTTTTATTTTCTCTTGAGAAATTAGAATTGAATTGTGTTCTTTGGTAAAATTCAGAAGAGAACATGAACTTTTCTATCTTCTATGAAAAATTTGGAAAAGTATTTTAAATTTTTTCATCTCTTTGAGAAAAATCTGAGTTGAAGTGGAAAATTTTATATTATTTTAGGAAAATAGAATTGATCAATAACTTGTTTCATTTTCATTGAGAAAATTCAGAATCAAATTTGAACTTTTCTTCTTCCGGGAAAATATTTGGAACAGAACTTTAAATTTTTTCATCTCTTTGAGAAAGGTCGGAATTGAATTTAAGAAAATTTAGAATTAAAGTGAAACTTTTATCTTCATGGAAAATAATCACAATCATAGTATAACTTTTCTTATCTTCTAACGGAAAAATTTAGAAGTGAACTTTAAATTTTTTTTGTCTTTGGACTTTTCTTCTTCCGGGAAAATATTTGGAACAGAACTTTAAATTTTTTCATCTCTATGTGAAAAGTCGGAACTGAATTTAAGAAAATTTAGAATTAAAGTGAAACTTTTTATCTTCATAGAAAATAATCACAATCATAGTATAACTTTTTCTATCTTCTATGGAAAAATTTAGAACTGAACTTTAAATTTTTTATATCTTGGTGAACTTAAAACGGAAAAAGGATTTTTTTATTTTCTCTGGAGAAATTAGAATTGAATTGTGTTCTTTGGTAAAATTCAGAAGAGAACTTGAACTTTTCTATCTTCTATGAAAATTTGGAACAGTATTTTAAATTTTTTCATCTCTTTGAGAAAAATGTGAACTGAAGTGGAAACTTTTTATGTGAACTGAAGAGAAAATCCAGAATCGAAGTTGAACTTTTCTTCTTCCGGGAAAATATTTGGAACAGAACAGATGGGAACTTCAACTTGTAAAATAGGTTTAGGAAGGACATTAAGAAAATAACTTGTCCTGAAATGCCATTTGAAAAGTATTGCTTGGTGTTGGAGCATTCAAAAGGCAGTATAGTAAAGTTGTGGGTGAAAAGGATGAGTACTTCCACTTGTAAAATGGGTTTATGAAGGACATTAAGAAAAGAACTTGTTCTGAAATGCCTTTTGAAAAGTATTGCTTGGTGTTGGAGCATTCAAAAAAGCTGTAAAGTAAAGTTGTGAGTGAGAAGGATGGGTACTTCAACTTGTAAAATGGGTTTAGGTCGGTCACTAAGAAAAGAACTTGTTCTGAAATGCCCTTTGAAAAGTACTGCTTGGTGTTGGAGCATTCAAAAAGCTGTAAAGTAAAGTTGTGGGTGAAAAGGATGGGTACTTCAATTTGTAAAATGGGTTTAGGAAGGACATTAAGAAAAGAACTTGTTCTGAAATGCCTTTTGAAAGGTATTGCTTGATCTTGGGGTGTGCAAAAGTCGTAAAGTAAAGTTGCGGGTGAAAAGGATGGTACTTCAATTTGTAAAATGGGTTTAGGTCGGTCACTAAGAAAAGAACTTGTTCTGAAATGCCCTTTGAAAAGTATTGCTTGGTGTTGGAGCATTCAAAAAGCTGTAAAGTAAAGTTGTGGGTGAAATGGATGGGTTCTTCAATTTGTAAAATGGGTTTAGGAAGGACATTAAAAAAGAACTTAATCTGAAATACCTTTTGAAAAGTATTGCTTGGTGTTGGAGCATTCAAAAAGGCAGTATAGTAAAGTTGTGGGTGTAAAGGATGGGTACTTCAGCTTGTAGAATGGGTTTAGGAAGGACATTAAGAAAAGAACTTGTTCTGAAATGCCTTTTGAAAAGTATTGCTTGGTGTTGGAGCATTCAAAAAAGCTGTAAAGTAAAGTTGTGAGTGAGAAGGATGGGTACTTCAACTTGTAAAATGGGTTTAGGAGGGACATTAAGAAAAGACTTGTTCTGAAATGCCTTTTGAAAAGTATTGCTTGGTGTTGGAGCATTCAAAAAGCTGTAAAGTAAAGTTGAGGGTGAAAAAGGATGGGTACTTCAATTTGTAAAATGGGTTTAGGAAGGACATTAAGAAAAGAACTTGTTCTGAAATGCCTTTTGAAAGGTATTGCTTGATCTTGGGGTGTGCAAAAAGTCGTAAAGTAAAGTTGTGGGTGAAAAGGATTGGTACTTCAATTTGTAAAATGGGTTTAGGTCGGTCACTAAGAAAAGAACTTGTTCTGAAATGCCCTTTGAAAAGTACTGCTTGGTGTTGGAGCATTCAAAAAGCTGTAAAGTAAAGTTGTGGGTGAAATGGATGGGTTCTTCAATTTGTAAAATGGGTTTAGGAAGGACATTAAAAAAGAACTTGTTCTGAAATACCTTTTGAAAAGTATTGCTTGGTGTTGGAGCATTCAAAAAGGCAGTATAGTAAAGTTGTGGGTGTAAAGGATGGGTACTTCAACTTGTAAAATGGGTTTAGGAAGGACATAAAGAAAAGAAATTGTTCTGAAATGCCTCTTGAAAAGTATTGCTTGGTGTTGGAGCATTCAAAAAAGCTGTAAAGTAAAGTTGTGGGTGAAAAGGATGGGTACTTCAACTTGTAAAATGGGTTTAGGAAGGACATTAAGAAAAGAACTTGTTCTGAAATGCCCTTTGAAAAGTATTGCTTGGTGTTGGAGCATTCAAAAAGCTGTAAAGTAAAGTTGTGGGTGAAAAGGATGGGTACTTCAATTTGTAAAATGGGTTTAGGACGGTCACTAAGAAAAGAACTTGTTCTGAAATGCCTTTCTGAAAAGTATTGCTTGATCTTGGGGTGTGCAAAAAGTCGTAAAGTAAAGTTGTGGGTGAGAAGGATGGGTACTTCAACTTGTAAAATGGGTTTAGGGTGGACATTAAGAAAATAACTTGTTCTGAAAAGATATAATAAAGCGTTAAAAAGTATTAAAAAATGGGAAGGGGGGTTCTTTGGAGGCCCGGGGAGCCCTTTGGGGGTCCGGGGGGCCCTTGAGGGCCGGGTGGTCCTTTGGGAGCCCGGGGGCTTCCTTCGGTGTTGGGGTAGGGGGATCGGAGCCCTTGGGGGCTGGGGTAGAGGACCTCACAACACTGTTCAAATACAACTTGTGTATTAGAACGACCACAGAGTTTCACCCTCAAATCCTCTTCTAAAACCTCTTCTAAAATCATCTTTTAAAATGTCTCTAACTGTTTCGCCGAAATAACCCCTAAACGTAATTTCTGCCTGTTCCTTTTGTTTTTGGCATCCCTGCGCTGTCACATTTGAAATTACTTGGAAACCCTTTCCCGCGTTAATCTCTTCATCTCTAAGATCAAAACATTCGCCCGAAAACAATTCCCCTTTCGTGACAAATCAATCAACCTTGACATCACCTGTCAGACATTAATAAACTTCCGGAAACAATTCTCCTGGACGAACTCCAAAGACATTAATCAACTTCGCCAGGAAACAATTCTCCTGGATGAACTCCAAAGACATTAATAAACTTCGCCCCGGTAACAATTTTCCTGGACGAACACCAATTTCTCGGAAACGTGTTCTCCCTGGGGATTCTATGACCATATATGGTGTTCGTACGGAGTTAGACTAAATTATAGATGGCAGCACATGTGTTCGTACCGGAGTCTATGCCCATATATGGACTCCCCTCGGAGTTATAGATAGCTTTCTACTGTTGTAGCTGCCTTGCTGAAATAAAATCAACACCAGAGGAGTATATATTTGTTTGTTTGTTTTTTTTTTAATCAAAGAGTGAACAATAACTTGGCGACACAAACAGGTAAGATTTCGTCTTATTTGAAAAAAAGGTCAAATTTGCTTTTCAAGAAAATCGTCTATGCTTTTGCTGGGTTTACTGAACTCCTGAAAACTTACGGTTTTCCAGTTCATTATTGAATTTCCGTTTCGTACGGAGCCTCAGGTCATTTACTAGGCCGTCTCGTGGGCGACAACAATCGTTACAAACCGAAAGCCAGATTTTACCTGAATAATACGTAATTACTAGATTTCTGTTTTTTGACCAGACTTCAAGCTGAGACTTTTTACGAACACGTCGAAGAGAAACATAGCTTATTCAGCGCACATCAGTTCGTAATTTGTTTGTGCCAAGTAGGATATGAGCTCAATTGAGGTATTCTTTTCACTTTGTGGCTGCACAGAACGATCGCATAGAAGATTGAAAGGCATTTTTATGTTGCTCAGCATCTCGTCACAGACTTTACTGAAAGCCTCACTTGATACATTTTTCCAATCTCGGTGTGAAACCAATTCGATTAAAAGCAAGTAGAGATGGGAAGGTGGTCCCAACAGAATTCTTCTTTTACAACTTTAACCTCATGACTGACGAACGAAGCAGCAACATGGTCTATGCTAGAGGTTTAGGATAACGGCCAGACATATGAAAAGTTGTCACTTGTAGACCATATACAATAATTGGGAGGAGAGAAGCCCCAAAAGATTCGCGACTGGGGAGGCATTGCGTTCGTTTTATCTACGTTAAAATCTCCGCTAATGATAAAACGCTGAAATTTTTTTTTACGAAACTTGTCAAGAAGCTTGCAAGTGAAGCAGGCTGTTTATTGTTGTGATTTGCAGGCAGATATACATTAATTACTACACGATTTCCGAGCTTAGTGGCCATGAAGTAATCAGTCTCTGTTAATAGCTTGTAAGGGAACTGGGATAAGATATCGAGACCACAAGATGGTCTGCCTCTCTGTCTCACAATTGCACAACAAAAGAGAGGATGAAAATTAGAAAATAGTGGAAGCTGGTTTAGCGGTCTTCCGACAGGGAATGCTCCTGGATCAGCACTAGGTCTTGGGATTGCAATAACTGCGAAAGATTAGAGATTCGATCGGTAACTTTTCCATTAACATTCCACGACAATATCGACAACTGAATCTTGTTTTGCACCCGATTTACCTTTCAGAAGAACCTAACTTCTTTGACCTTTTTCGCCACTGACGGAACAACAAATTTCGTTTATGCATGTACTTGAAATATGTCCGTATGTTTGGCACTTATAGCATTGAAGGGGTAGAAACAAAAACTATTGAATAGGGAATCGTTCGAAACAGATCACTAATTGGGACTTCATTAACCGTAATAAATTCTCTTTGCTTTCAAATTTCAGTCTGAAAGATCTGGTAGAGCCGATTTGCTCTGCCTCACTCAAATTTGGCACAAGAGACTTGACGTCCTCAGAAGTCAGATCGTTTGGGACACGTTTAATTATTCCAGAGAGAGAAGGACTTTTGACCTTTGCGCTTAATAACCAATACTATATGTAAACATTGGGCAAAGTTCATAACTTGCAGCCCTTCCCCCGGGGACTTTTGGGCATTAAATCATCCTCTAAGACATAGTTACTATATTTTCGACCATAATGAACAAAATAGGCATTACTAAATTTTGATCGGGTGACTTTGGGAAAAAATGAGGGTAGGAAGGGGCCATGTTGACCTCCATTTTTTGCGATAGAACTAGAACTGTTAATTTCGATCACCCTGGGGAAAAGAAACAGAAAAAAATACGCATCTGTGATCTTTCTTCTTCCAAAAAAATACAAAATTCCACGTTTTTGCAGAGAGGAGTTTGAAACCTCTAAATTAGGGTTCTCTGATACACTACATCTGATGGTGGGATTTTCATTAAGGTTCTATGACTTTTAGGGGGTGTTTCCCCCTTTTTTCGAAAATAAAGCAAATTTTCTCAGGCGCGTTACTTTTAATTGGTAAGACTAAACTTGATTAAACTTATATATTTGAAATCAGCATAAAGATTTGATTCTTTTCATGTATCTATTGGTATAAAAATTTCGATTTTTAGAGTTTCGGTTACTATTGAGCCAGGTCGCTCCTTACTTACAGTTCGTTACCACGAATTGTTTGATCATGAAATACACGGGAGATTTACCTACCCTTTGAAATACCCCAATGAGCTTTATCTAATTATACATATGTTATCATACACCGTTTAATGCCACTTTTGCTGGTGGGACGCAGTTAATGTGGATCCTCAGAGGTTCAGATTATACTTGCTAAAGCTGTCAGGTAGCCCTATCTCTAATAACAGAAAATGGTTCACAAGAAAAACAATTATATACGCATGACTTTGGCGAATTAGAGAAAGGGATAACCCTAGTTGCAACTCTTAATGGGTTTTTTTGTACCGTTCTTTCGTTTTTATCGTTCTTTCCTTTTTTCCTTTCCTTTCCTTTTTTTCATATTTCCTTCTTTACCCTTCTTTATTTCTCTCAGAGAAAACTTAAATCTGTAAAAAAAAGTGGTTAGCCTTTCAGTTGTAGGCTACACAATTGCTTTGCGCAAAACAGCCTTCAAGATAAGACAAACACAATTTTATGTTAAAAGTAACTAACATTACCTTTTTTAGCATTTTAATAAAAAAAAAAGGCATTGGGGATTCTGAGAAATATGGTGACTTCGAATTATATTGAAACCCAAATAAGATTTTGGAAAGTATATTAGACAAATCAATCTAGTGTATTTTGTTTAAAAGGATGATATATTAATACCTTTTGAAAAAAAATATCACAGCGCCTTTGAAAAAAATTTATGGTTTCCCTTGCAATTGGCATGTTCTGGCTTTCATTTACAACAAGATGCCTAGACGGCCATAAAGTACATGAAGATCACATCCTTTTTTTTCCGGGTTGCAGCGGTCTCTAGCTACCCAGTAAGAGACGATCACATCCAATGCTAAGAAGTGTAATAGCCCATAAGTCCTGAAAATAGTGCCCGATAAAAAAAAAAGAAGTAAACTATTAGAACTACCTTGTCCGAAACCCCCCTATAGAGGAAACTTTCCATTCCTTGGCTTGAATAACGAGATAATTTGCTTGAACTACGATATTCAGCATTTAGGGCATCTTGTTTTTCTCCTTAGAAAGCTTAGCACTGGAACATCGTAGAGAGCTGTTTAATGGCTCATTTAAAGGCAATTGATGTGGTTATACATCAAAGTGGTCCAATGGCTGCATTGAAATAAACTTCTTGTAATTAAAAAAAAAAAATTAAATCTAATAAATGTTTTATGAGAAACTACTTGTTTCATGTACAAGATTGATCAATGACGTCATATTCGTCGGTTGTAGCTGCCTTTATCCTGTTTTTAATTTTTATAATGATAAACCGACTATAGCCGGTATTACCTGAAGAAATAAAATAAATAATTATAAGCCAGATGATATAACAAAAAAACTGCAGTAAACAACGAACTCTAGTCAATAGTACCTAAAGTATAGTAAAGAACAAACCCAGGATATAGTAGAGAGCAAACCTAGACCTAGAATATAGCAAAGAACAAACCAAGAAAATATTAAAGAACACGCAAAGAATACACTAAAATAAAAACCTAAATATAGCAAAGAACAGACCAACAACCAACTTATAGCTAAGAATGAACTCTAGCCCGCAGTAACTATAACACAGAATTAAAATACACTTTTGGACATAGACTAAATAATCATCTGGGTTGCAGCAGTAGCTTGCAACCTATTAAAAGACGATTACGTCCAATACTAAGATATACAATAGCCCATAACTACTAAGAAAAAAAAGTCAGATCAAAACAAGAATTATACTATTAAAAACGCCTTGTCCGAAACGCCTTGTCCGGAAATTAACCGACCCTTACCGTGAATAACGAGGAAAATCTATTGGCTTGAAGATCAAGAAAATTTGCTTGAACTACGATATTCTGCATATACGGCATTATTTTTCCTTTTTTTTTCCTCCACAGCTAGCGGGGCACTGTAACATAATAGAGAGCTGTTAAAAGGCTCATTTTAAAGGAAATTGATTTATTTATAAACGTTTCGTATACAACAAAAACAATTTTAAAAATAGATTCAGTTTTGTACGAAAAACTGCATTTTTCTATAACACTGTAGTAACAAATTTCATAAATATCATCTTGCATACAAAGATAAAATAGTATTTTAAATATTTTAAAAAGCATGTGAATACAATTGTATAAAATGTAGTATTTTTTAGGGTTTTAACAAAAAATCTGATTTGTCAATTGAAACTAGAATAATTCCTGAAAATTTTAAATAGAATTAGCCTGTATTTTAGCCTGTATTTAATAAATAACCTGTAAAATAGCCTGTATTTTATTTCATCTCAGTTCAAAGTTGTAATTGTCTGCTGGAACCAAACTTTCTTTTGGCTTAACTCTTAAAGTGGACATTCTCTTTAACGTTGAGATATCTCCGTAAGAAAAATACAAAGAAAACTTTATTTTATTTCAGTTTTCAGCTCAGAATTTCTAAAGTTGATATCTAGATCGCAAAAACAATTATGATGTCTGGGCAATAATTTTATTTTTTTTAATTCCAACTAAAAAAATACTTGAAAATTTAAAAATTGATTTGGTTGCGGAAGCCTGAATGGTCGTGTGACCCAGGTCTAAAAGCAGTGAAAAATAAATCCACATTATGGCTGCGTATACGGGTTTCTTGCAGACGGCCACTTAACGGCGTAGTATTTGAGCTTAAACAGAAAACTAAACTAAAGTATAAAATGTATTTACGGTTTGCAAAATCTAAAATTTGTAAGTTCCCGACAAGTAATTTAGATTGGAAAGAGATAGTAAATTCAGAAAAAAATTGATGATTCTTTTTCAACGATTACCCCAATGAGCCCTGCTACTTGGTGCAAATATTATGATCATATTTCTAACACCGTAAACCGTCTCGTTCATGCTACATTTATGAAGCTACTTAATTCTGCGCTTCCTACCTCACTCCGCCAGAACCAGATCCTCCCAGTTCATTTATCTTCGGTGGTACTAGCTATAAAAAAGCTCAAATCAAGTTCTGGTGATGGTGATGGCAAAAGTGCCAAACACCTAAAGGTTGATTGTCCAGGTCTTGCCCAACATCTACAACTTCTTTTCCAAATGTGTTTATGTACCTCGTTTGTGCCTAAAAGTTTTTTGTGCGGAAGAGTTACCTCAATTTTGAAAAAAGGAAAAAATTCTGATTGACTGTGTATCTTACAGGCCAATAACGGTTTCTTGCAATATAAGTAAAATTTTCGAGTATTTTCTCCTCCCTTCAGTTAAGTCTTCAGCATATTTCGGTGAAACCAGATCGGGTTTGCAGCTGGGGTAGGTTGCCAACAAGCACATCGAGTTTTGGCAACTGCTCTTACCGAGGCGACTAAAAATGAATTCGAGTTACATTTTTTGCACCTTGGATCTCTCCAAGGCCTTTGACACCGTTACCCATTCCCAAGCTATTTTTCCCTTTTTAGTCAAGGTATTAACATTTCGGTAGTTTTTCTTCTTAGATATTGGTATAGCAATTCTTTATTGCAGACTAAAACGGACATGAGTGTTTCCGGAAGCAAAATTCCAGCGCGGCGTGGGGTCCGGCAGGGTACAGTCCTTTCTCCTTCTATTTTCAAATTTTGTATATCATCTATTCTTTGTTCTATCCCATCAACTTGCATTCTCAATTCCGTTAACGTTTCTTATCTTGCTTATGCTTATGATATCGTTTTGATCAGCAGGACTAGAAAGGGGCTTTCCCTGTCTGTCTCAACAATAGCATCTAAACTTCATACCATTGGACTTTCTCGTAATATTTCAAAGTGTGAATATCTGTCATTTAATAGTAATTAATTTAAAACCACAAATCAGCATCGATAAATAAATGAAACCCAAAACGAAAAGAAATTAACTTGAGTTGGGCTCAAAACCCCTAAGCCTTCCCAAGGCCAGAACATAATTTGCACTTTACTGAAAAATGTAAATGTTTTTACTTTTGTAACTTTAATAAATGAAATGATATTAACATTTTGATTACTAAGTATCAATATATGTATATTAAACTGACATTGCACATTCATTTGTATTTTATTCAATAAAGGGCAAATTATGTTCTGGCCCTGGGAAGGCTTAGGGGTTTTTAGCCCAACTCATGTTAATTTCTGCTCGTTTTGAGTTTGACTCGGTTATTTATTGTAATTACTGTTCGTTTTGGGTTTCATTTATTTATCGATGCTGATTTATGGTAGTTACACGCTTGGTAGATTATTTGATTTCATTTTTGCTCATTTTTGGTTAAATGGGGTTCTTTACTTTTCTTTGAAAAACTTATTTTGTGGAAAAAGTTTTTTTAATTAATTTCTGTTCGTTTTATATTGACATTGTCTTTTCAGGGAAAAAGAAAATAATACTTTAAATCTTTTTGTTTTTTTTAAGACTTTATACTTTGGCCTGCTATTTGTATGCTGGAGAAAAATTTTCAGTAATTTTTAACAACATAAACCCTTTTAAAAATCTGAACACAAACAGTAGTGTTTAATTTAGTTTCATACCTCCTCTAGTTGACCTGAAATGGAAAACTTGATACCATTCGCAAAAAAAAATCTGTTTACTTTCTTTGATAGTTTGGATACACTTACGCTATTTTAACTTGACTAAATTTTAAGAGCAGAAGTAGTCCCGAAAGTTTGAACTTAATACACTTAGTCATTCTTGGAATACTGCTGAGATGCCTTATTGGGAATTAGCATTAACACAGAGCACTCTGATTTAATCTTAAGACAACATTTAGTTTTCAAACATAACGGACAAATCGGAGGGTGGGGGTGGGGTGGGGGGTGGAATAGTTTCCCTCCAGTCACTTTCGACTATTAAAAAGGGCATCAGTCCTTTCTATTTTCAATCGAATGAGCCCTTTTCGAAGTTCCTACGACTACTCCTTCGATAAGAAGTGCCCTGGTCTAAAAAAAACAAAACAATTATACATTGTACCCGCATCAATCTTTACTATAAAAATGTCATGCCTTCCATGACATTGGGGGCCCAGAGCCCCCACAGCCATCTCTGGGGGCTCTGGGGGTTTTTTATCCTCAAATGCATAATTTCCAGAACTTTCAACTACGTTGAACAAAATGGCTATCTTTGGGAAAATGGAGGGCGTGAGAGGGGGGTGAATTACTCTCCACTCACTTTCGACGATTAAAAAGGGCACTAGCCCTTTCAATTTCCAATCAAATGATTCCTTTTTGGAATTTTTACAACAATTTTTTATTTACACCTTATATGCCCCCAGGGAAAAACTTACAACCCTTGCACTAAGGGCTCTTAGGTTGTTATCATCCTAAAAGACCTAATTTTCAAAACTTTAAACTACGTTGAACAAAATGGATATCTCAAAATTTTGATTGGATGTGTTTGGGGAAATGGTGGGCGTGAGAGAGGGGTTAGTTGCCCTTCAATCACTTTCGGCTATTAAAAAGGGCACTAATCCTTTCAATTTCCATTTGAATGAGCCCTTTTTGAAGTTTCTACAACATCGCTTTCTATAAAAACCTTATATGCACCCAGGGCATAACTTACAACCCTTGCCCTGAGGGCTGTAGGGGGGGAGGGGTTGTAATCCTTAAAGACCTAATTTCTATAACTTTAAACTGCGTTGAATAAAATGGCTATCTAAAAATTTCGATTGGATGTGTTTGGGGAAAACGTGGGAGTGAGAGGGGAGTTAGTTGCCCTTAAGTCACTTTCGACTGTTAAAAAATGGCACTAGCCCTTTGAATTTCCAATCGAATTAGCCCTTTTTCAAGTTTCTACAACAAAGATTTCAATAAAATCCTTATATGTCCCCAGGGCATAACTTATAAGCCTTGCCCTGAAGACTGTTGGGAGAGTGTCCTGCTCAAAGGTATAATTTCCAGAACCTTCAACTGCGTGGAACAAAATGGCTATCTCAAAATTTTGATTGGATGTGTTTAGGGAAAAGGTTGGCGTGAGAGGGGGGTTAGTTTCCCTCCAATCACTTTCAACTATTAAAAAGGGCACTAGCCCTTTCTAACCGAATGAGCCTTTTTTGAAGTTTCTAGGACAATGCTTTCTCTAAAAACCTTATATGCCCCCAGGGCATAACTTACGACCCTTGTCTTGGGGGCTGTGGGGGAGTGTCCTCCTCAAAAATATAATTTCTATGTGGAAATCAATTACGCTGGACATAATGGCTATCTCAAAATTTTGATTGGATGTGGTTGGGGAAATGGTGGGCGTGGAAGGATGTTAGTTGCATTCCACTCATTTTCGACTATTAAAAAGGGCACTAGCCATTTCAATTTGCAATTGAATGAGCCCTTTTCGAAGTTTCTACGACACCGCTTTCTATAAAAATCTTATATGCCCCCAGGGCATAACTTACAACCTTTGCCCTGAGGGCTCTTACGGGTTATCATCCTCAAAGACCTAATTTTCAGAACTTTTGACTACGTTGAACAAAATTGATACCTCAAAATTTTGATTGCATGCCATTGGGGAAATAGTGGGCATAAGAAGGGGGTTAGTTGCCTTCCAATTACTTCAACTATTACAAAGGAGCACTAGCCCTTTCAATTCCCAATCGAGTGATCCCTTTTTGAAGTTTTTACGACAACGCTTTCTATAAAAACCTTATATTCCCCAAGGGTATATTTTACAACCCTTGCCTTGAGGCTGTAGGAGGAGTGTCATCCTCAAAAACATAATTTCCGGACATTTCAACTGCGTTGAACAAAACGTCTACCTCAAAATTCTGATTTGATGTGCTTGGGGAAGTGGTGGGTTTGAAAGGGGGGTAAGTTGCCCTCCAATCACTTTTGACTATTAAAAAGGCCACTAGTCCTTTGAATTTCCAATCGAATGAGCCCTTTTTAAATTTTCTACGAAAAAATTTTCAATAAAAACCTTATATGCCCCCAGTACATAGCTTACACCCTTGCCCTGAGAGATTTGGAGGGTTTGTCATCCTCAAAGACATAATTTCTAGAATTTTCAACTTACGTTGAACAAAATACCTATCTCAAAACTTTGATTGGATGTGTTTTGGGAAATGGTGGTTGTGAGAGGGGGGTTAGTTGCTCTCCAATCACTTTCGACTATTAAAAAGGGCACAAGCCCTTTCAATTTCCAATCAAATAAAAAAACTTTAAATTTCTACAACAACTTTTTCTATAAAAGCCATATATACCCTCAGGGGATAACTTACAACCCTTGCTCTGAGGGCCATGAGGGGGTTATCATCCTCAAAGACCTTAATTTCTAGAACATTTAACTACGCTGAACAAAATGGATATCTCAAAGTTTTTAATGCATGTGTTTTGGGGATTGGTGGGCATGAGAGGGGGGTTAGTTGCCCTCCAATTACTTTCAACTATTAATAAGGGCACTAGCCCCTTCAATTTCCAATCGAGTGAGCCTTTTGTAAGTTTTCATGAAAATGCTTTCTATAAAAACCTTATATGCCCACAGGACATAACTTAAAACCCTTACCCTGAGGGCTGTGGGGGAAGTGTCATCCTCAAAGACATAATTTCTGGACCTTTCAACTACGGTGAATAAAATATCTATATCAAAATTATGATTGGATGTGTTTAGGAAAAAGGCTGGCGTGAGAGGGGGGTTAGTTTCCCTCCAATCACTTTCAACTATTAAAAAGGGCACTAGCCCTTTGAATTTCTAACCGAATGAGCCTTTTTTGAAGTTTCTAGGACAATGCTTTCTCTAAAAACCTTATATGCCCCCAGGGCATAACTTACGACCCTTGTTCTGGGGGCTGTGGGGGAGTGTCCTCCTCAAAAATATAATTTCTATGTGGAAATCAATGACGCTGGACATAATGGCTATCTCAAAATTTTGATTGGATGTGGTTGGGGAAATGGTGGGCGTGGAAGGGATGTTAGTTGCATTCCACTCACTTTCGACTATTAAAAAGGGCACTAGCCATTTCAATTTGCAATTGAATGAGCCCTTTTCGAAGTTTCTACTACACCACTTTCTATAAAAATCTTATATGCCCCCAGGGCATAACTTACAACCTTTGCCCTGAGGGCTCTTACGGGTTATCATCCTCAAAGACCTAATTTTCAGAACTTTTGACTACGTTGAACTAAATTGATACCTCAAAATTTTGATTGCATGTCTTTGGGGAAATAGTGGGCATAAGAAGGGGGTTAGTTGCCTTCCAATTACTCCAACTATTACAAAGGAGCACTAGCCCTTTCAATTCCCAATCGAGTGATCCCTTTTTGAAGTTTTTACGACAACGCTTTCTATAAAAACCTTATATTCCCCAAGGGTATATTTTACAACCCTTGCCTTGAGGGCTGTAGGAGGAGTGTCATCCTCAAAAACATAATTTCCGGACATTTCAACTGCGTTGAACAAAATGTCTACCTCAAAATTCTGATTGGATGTGCTTGGGGAAGTGGTGGGTTTGAAAGGGGGGTAAGTTGCCCTCCAATCACTTTTGACTATTAAAAAGGCCACTAACCCTTTGAATTTCCAATCGAATGAGCCCTTTTTGAATTTTCTACGAAAAAATTTTCAATAAAAACCTTATATGCCCCCAGTACATAACTTACACCCTTGCCCTGAGAGATTTGGAGGGTTTGTCATCCTCAAAGACATAATTTCTAGAATTTTCAACTTACGTTGAACAAAATACCTATCTCAAAACTTTGATTGGATGTGTTTTGGGAAATGGTGGTTGTGAGAGGGGGGTTAGTTGCTCTCCAATCACTTTCGACTATTAAAAAGGGCACAAGCCCTTTCAATTTCCAATCAAATGAAAAAATTTTAAATTTCTACAACAACGTTTTCTATAAAAGCCATATATACCCTCAGGGGATAACTTACAACCCTTGCTCTGAGGGCCATGAGGGGGTTACCATCCTCAAAGACCTTAATTTCTAGAACATTTAACTACGCTGAACAAAATGGATATCTCAAAGTTTTTAATGCATGCGTTTTGGGGATTGGTGGGCATGAGAGGGGGGTTAGTTGCCCTCCAATTACTTTCAACTATTAATAAGGGCACTAGCCCCTTCAATTTCCAATCGAGTGAGCCCTT
The DNA here is from genome assembly GCA_027921565.1 of Artemia sinica. NCBI lineage: Eukaryota > Metazoa > Arthropoda > Branchiopoda > Anostraca > Artemiidae > Artemia > Artemia sinica. The sequence continues at coordinate 50,022,242 of CM051268.1, forward strand.
TGTAAGTTTTCATGAAAATGCTTTCTATAAAAACCTTATATGCCCACAGGACATAACTTAAAACCCTTACCCTGAGGGTTGTGGGGGAAGTGTCATCCTCAAAGACATAATTTCTGGACCTTTCAACTACGGTGAATAAAATATCTGTCTCAAAATTTTGATTGGATATGTTTGGAGAAATGATGGGCGTGAGACGGGGGTTAGTTGCCTTCCAATCACTTTCGACTATTAAAAAGGGCACAAGACACTCCAATTTCCAATTGAATGAGCCCTTTTCGAAGTTTCTACGACAACTTCTTCGATACGAAGTGCCCTGGTCTAAAAGAAAAAATAATAATAAATAATACATTGTGCCAACGTCGTTCTTATATGCCCCCAGGGCATAACTTGAAACCCTTGCCCTGAGGGCTGTGGGGGAGTGTCCTCCTCAAAAATACATTTTCTATCTTGAAATCAACTACGCTGAAAAAAATAGCTATCTAAAAATTTTTATTGGACGTGTTTGGGGAAATGGTGGGCGTGGAAGGGGTGTTAGTTGCCTTCCAATCGCTTTCGACTATTAAAAAGGGCACAAGCAACTCCACTTTTCAATCGAATAAGCCCTTTTCAAAGTTTCTACGACAACTCCTTCGATACGAAGTGCCCTGGCCTAAAGAAAAAAATATTACATTGTGCCAACATCGTTCTTTACTTAGGCAGCGCGATTGCGCTGCCTATAACAATATGACCCCTCTAGTTTGCGGATCTTTTTCTGTCCCATCGGTTCCTTCTTTCCGGTGGCTGGGCACAGTTTATAGAATTATCCAGTAAGTTTATCGCAGATCATTTCTGGTCTTTGTTCTCGGTGCGAACAAAAAGCTCCTCCCACTTATTTCTGCATTAGCGGGAATGCGGGTTAGTCTGTTTCCGATTGTTTCCAACAAAGTACATTATTCGTAATAGCGGGTTTCCACTTGTTTCCGATTAGATCACAGTCTGACTTGTCTACCCATGAAAAGATCTGACTTCGCTTATGTTTATATCTGCAAAAACGTTCTCCGGAGCACTCGCACCCCGGTCCGGGTTTTTATAATGGATGAGATAGAGAATGATCATACTGGATAATTATATAAACTGTGTGGCTGGGTATCAATGTTAGTAAAACACTAAAATCTCTCCGAAAGCTCGTCGTGGCTGATTGCAAGAAGAAAATTCAGTTAAGTTATTCTAAAATTGTTGCAAATTGAAGTATATATAATAGAAAGTTTCTTGCTAAATTATATTCGGTTTTGACACATCACTCGGTTTTGTTTCTGTCTGGAATTTACCCTATTTGTCTCCAAAAAGACATCAGATCAGTTCATTTAAATTATTTCCGGTTTTCCCGCTTTCTATTGTATCTGCCTCCATGGTATGGAAATCGGAATCTCAGGTCTTTTTATGGTCTTCCGGATATTGGCCAAGGCTTACAGAACTTGCCGGCAAACTAACCCAGTCTACATATAAGTTTCTGCCAGCCCACAGTGGCCTTAGTCGTTTGCTGTAGTTTTTGTCCTTCTTTTTGTTGTTTGAAGTGTTGTTGAAGTTTGTTTGTTTTGTATTTTTTTTTTCCGCAGCAGTAATTTAAATTCGTTGTATTCATGAATAGGTAATATTCAAACATTTCAGATAGTCTAAATTATTAAATGATGCTCCAGTTTTGCTCCAGCTTTTTTGTTTTTTATCTTGAATGTTTTTCTTTTCTTTTGTTACTCTGCTCTTGTAAAGTTTTTAAGTTTTATGTACTCATGTATGCAGTGTTTTATCGACTTTTTTGTTATGCTCCAAAATTATCATTCTTGTATATGATGTGGGTTAAAAATAAATTATTATTATTATTGTTATAGAGATAGCATCCTGAAAAGAGAAAAGCAAAAATACTTAACAGACCAGGCATATCAAGAAGTGAAAAATGAGCGACTTGAACAAACACACAGGGAAGCTATACAGAGAGTAGAGGAGCTTCGTTCAATGGAAATTCAGTTCTAAGCAGATCTGGCAAGAACATTCATGCAAAATTTAAATTCGGTATTCTTTTTTCCATTAATTCTCTAACTAAAAGATGAACACTCGAATTACGTTTTAACGGTGATTTAAAATAAACTGATTACTACCCTCACAATTATAGCTTCCCCTCCCCTTGGATTATGGGACGGATATAGGCCAAGGCAATTTGCAGAAATTATTTTTGTGCTTCTTTCTCACCAAAAGTTAGTTCATAACAATATATATATATATAATATATATATATATATATATATATATATATATATATATATATATATATATATATATATATATATATATATATATATATATATTATATATATATTATATATATATATATATATATATACTATATATATATATATATATATATATATATATATATATATTATATATTATATATATATATATTATTATATATATATATATATTATATATATACTATATATATTATATATATAATTAACCTGAAAAAAATCAAAATATTTCTGTGTATAGTCTAGAGCTACGTATGGCCCCATTTAGGAGGAAAGAGATGAGGCGCACCTGCAACGTTAGTGCTTCACAGTTTTGGAATCAGCATTGAAAGGTCTCTGAATTCGTCCGATAATACATATAAATCATTTTTCAGATCGTAACATATTTTTTATTGGCAGTTAAATCTTAATATGTACAGAATTACCTTATTTCTGGCTATAACACTCATTGGCATGTGTCTGAAATTTCTGGTTACCAAAAGGGTATAAGAAACTCATAAGAGGGGAATCTTCGACGTCACACCATGAACTTACTAGAAATTAAAAATTATTATCTACACCGGAAGTGAGGGGCGCTCCCCTCAAAATTCAAAGTACTAAAATTCAGTTTAGATTGAGTTTAATTTTAGTTTATTAAAATTTGGATTTTACTAAAATAGTTACTATATTTGATTAACCCTGAAATTATCTGAAAGTAGGCTGATTATTTTGTTTTTTAAATTTATTTTTTCAGAATATACTAGTATTAAATCTTACTCTACCTTTAAAAAGTTGTTTAGCTAACAATAATAAAAAAAATGAACATAGATACATGTTTTTTGTCCTTTTAGAAAAGGTGGGTTTCTTAACCCACCATAAACAAAATTTAAAAAAGTGAATGGGGATCGGAAATGTATAATGTCTAATAATTTCTATTGTCTAATGTCTAATAATGTCTAATAATAAAATGTCTAATAATTTTCATTCCCGGATAGTCATTGTACTAAAGATGATCGAAAGGTCCAATAAATATGCTTCTGGAAACTTATCCAATAAAATTGCGGTTCATTACCCCCCCCCCCCCCCCTAATTAATGCCGCTACCCTAAAGTTCCTAGATCTTTTAAAATTGTTTTGTTGTTTTGTTCAAGTTTTTCAATAAAAGCACAAGCAAATTATTTTCAATGAAAATACAAAAAAAAAAATATCATTCAAAATATATGGGGAATCTAGGAGGGGCACAGCCCTGCCGTCCCCCAAATTGATTCCGCTGCACCTTGGATGTTTTCTCCCATATCATCAGCATAGGTTTCCTAAGGTGTTTGAAGAGAAGATACTGGTCGTCTACATTTGCTTATCTATTACTTGTTTGGTTGCCCCCATTACTGTTAGCATTTATCTGCTCGCGTATTGCAATGCTTTTTCTATATTATCTGATATCTGCTCATGTAATGAATCTGAAATAGCACACCTGCACTACAGGTCACGTAGGACATCAACCATAAATCAAGCAATGCACTCGTTTCTTTATTGAAATACCCCTTTTAGAGCGTTTAGTTTCCTGTTATCTCCATAACAATGTCATTTACCAGTTTTACAGGAAATTCATTGATGAAATAGCTCAATAAAACATTTAACTCGTAATCTCGCTTTACTATCTACGCACCTGAACATTTTAGAATGGAGCACTTTGCATAAAAAGCACAATCTTAAATGTTTTCTGGATTACTTATTCAAAGTATACTTTTTTAATAGCCAGGTGGTCGACTTGCGGTCGATCATCTTAACCACTTCCCAATTGGAGGCAGGGTTACCACCCCCAGCGATTTATCCCTATTTCTAGTAATTTTTATATTACCTTAAAAATTAATTACTAAATCAGCACATAAATCATTAGATTATTGAAGAAAATCACTAAAAAATAGCTAAAATTCAGTGATTTTTTTCCACCGGCCGGCAACCCTAACTAGAGTTGATCAGACTATATCCTAAAGAAAAAGAAATTACTTGTTTTATTTATAGCCTCTTTACCTAAATTTGAATTTATCTTTCATAGTGGTAAAATAGCAGTTTGGCCTAATACAGTAAAGCAATGAAATTGTTATTTTATAATACCAATTAAAAAAAAAATTCCACAAAGGAAGTCTTCCAAAGAAAATTAAAGAGCTAAATTAAATCTAAGAGGAGCATTAATAAAGTAAAATAATTTTCAAACGTAAAACTGCCATACAACCATCAATAGACAAATGAAACCCAAAATGAACAGAAATTACTATAAAATAACCAGTCAAACTCACAACGAGTAGAAGCTAAGAGGAATAGGTAGGATGTCCCTTGTGTCTTCTAAAGATCACTACAAAAATTGCACTATCAGAGGCAACGCTATAGCGTTGCCTATAGTAGAGGCCATACGGCTCCAATATTTTATTATTTATTTATTTATTTTTCCCAGAGGCACTTCATAAGGAAGGGGTCGTCGTATAAACTTGAAGGGGGCTATTTCGATTGGAAACCGGGTGTTCTAGTGCACTTTTTAAGAGTCAAAAGTGATCGGAGGGCAGCTAGCCCCCTCCCCGACACCCTTTTTCCCCAAATATATCCGATAAAATTTTATATATCCAAGATAGCCATTTTGTTAAAAATAGTACAAAGATCACACATCAAAGACTCAAGATTCGACAAAACTCCTTAGGGCTCGGGAGTAGGCGTTGTAAATTATGCCCTGGGGGCACATATGCTTCTTATAAGTGGGATGCTTGCATAAACTTCAGAGAGGGCTCATTTGATTGGAAACTAAATGTTCTAGTTCACTTTTTCAGAGTCAAAAGAGATCGGACGGCAACTAGCCCCAACCCCCACGCCCTTATTTTCCCAAACCCAACCGATAGAAATTTTGAAATAGCCGTTTTGTTAAACATAGTTCTAATCTAAGATAAAAAAAAACTCCGGGGTTGACACAGCCCCCCAGAGCCCGGGGGCAAGTGTTTTAAGCTATACCCCGGGGGTATGTAAGGTTTTTATATAAGGAGAGGTTGTATAAACTTCAGATGAGGCTCATTTTAGTTGAAATTGAAAGCTCTAGTTACCTTTTTATGATTCAAAATGGATCGGAGGGCATCTACAACCCCCTTCCCACCACCCCAAACACCCTCTTTTCCCCAAATGCATCCGATCAACATTTTGAGATTGCCAGTTTGCTTGAAATACTCCAACGTTCAGATAAAAAAAACTTCGGGGTCAAGATACCCCCACCCCAGAGCCCGGGAGAAGGGTTGTATCTTATGTCCTGGGGGCATATAAAGTTTTTTTTTATGGCAGAAGTGGTCGTATTAACCTCGGGAGGGACTCAAATGATAGAAATTGAAAGTTCTAATTCACTTTTTAAGAATCAAAAGTGGTCCAATGGCAACTAACCCCCATCCACCAACCCTCTTTTCTCCAAACAAGTCCGATAAAATTTTTACATAGCCATTTTGTTCAAAGTAGACCAACGATTATATAACAAAGACTCTAGGGATAAAACAACCCACCAGAACCTGGGGGCATGTGTTGTAAATTATGTCCCGGGGGCATATAAGGCTTTTATGGAAGAGATGGTACCATACATTTCGGAGAGGGCTCATTCGATTGTAAGTCAGAACTTCTAGTGCCCTTTATAAGAGTCAAAAGTGATCGAAGGGCGAAAAGCCCCCCCCCCCTCAAAGCCCCTCTTTTCCCAAATGCATCTGATAAAAATTTTGAGATAGTCATTTTGTTCAAAATATTTTAAAGATCAAATAACAAAAGCTCAGTGATCAACACAACCCCCCAGAGCCCCGGGGAAGTGTTGTAAGTTATGCCCCGGGGACAGATAAGCTTTTATGTAAGGGATGGTCACATAAATGTCAGAGGTGGATCATTTGATTGGAAATTGAAATTTCTATCTACCTTTTTAAGAGTCATCAAAAGCGACCCCCCCCCACCCTCTTTTCCAAGAATGCATCCGACCAAAATTTTATATGTCCCTGGGGTATATAAGATTTTACGGAATAGGTGGTCGGTAATACGATGGCAACTAACCTCCCCCCACCAAGTTCAAGGCCATAAGGCTCTACTTTTTTTTCTCCAGAGGCACTTCATATAAAAGGGATGGTTATAAAAAACTTCGAAGGGCCTCGTTCGATCGGAAATCGGAAGTTATATCATAGGCAGCGCGATAGCGCTGCCTAAGCAAAGAACGATGTTGGCACAATGTATTATTTTTTTTTTTTCTTTAGACCAGGGCACTTCGCATCGAAGGAGTTGTCATAGAAACTTCAAAAAGGGCTGATTTGATTTAAAATGGGAATGGCTAGTGCCCTTTTTAAAAGCCGAAAGTGATTGGAAGGCAACTAACACCGCTTCCACGCCCACCATTTCCCAAACACATTCAATCAAAATTTTGAGATAGGCATTTTGTTCAACGTAGTTGATTTCCAGATGGAAATTATGTTTTTAAGCAAGACAATCCCCCAGCCCTCAGGGCAAGGGTTGTAAGTTATACCCTGGGGCATATAAGGTTTTTATAGAAAGTATTGTCATAGAAACTTCAAAAAGGGCCCATTCGATTGGAAATTCAAAGGGCTAGTGGCCTTTTCAATAGTCGAAAGGGATTGGAGGAAAACTAACCCCCCTCTCACGCCCATCATTTCCCCAAACATATCCAATCAAAATTTTGAGATAGATATCTTGTTCAACATAGTTGAAAGGTCCGGAAATTACGTCTTTGATGATGACACTCTCCCCACAGCCCTCAAGTCAAGGGTTGTAAGTTATGCCCTGTGGGAATATAAGGTTTTTATAGAAAGCGTTGTCGTAAAAACTTAAAGAGGGCTCACTCGATTGGAAATTGAAGGGTTTAGTGCCCTTTTTAACAGTTGAAAGTAATTGGAGGGTAACTAACCCCCTCTCACGCCCACCATTCACCCAAACACATGCAATAATAATTTTGAGGTATCCATTTTGTTCAGCATAGTTAAAAGTTCTAGAAATTATGTCTTTGAGGATGATAACCCCCTCAGAGCCCTCAGGGCAAGGGTTGTAAGTTATGCCCTGGGGACAAATAAGGCTTTTATAGAAAGCGTTGTCGTAGAAACTACAAAAAAAGCTCATTTGATTCGAAATTGACAGTGCTAGCACCCTTTTTAATAGTCAAAAGTGATTGGAGGGCAACTAACCCCTTCTCACGCCCACCATTTTCCAAAACACATCCAATCAAAATTTTGAGATAGGTATTTTGTTCAGCGTAGTTAAGAATTCTGGAAATTATGTCTTTGAGGATGACGAACCCCCTAAACCCCTCTGGGCAAGGGTTGTTATGCACTGGGGGCACATAAGGCTCTTATTGAAAGTTTTTTCGTAGAAACTTCAAAAGGGGCTTATTCAATTGGAAATTCAAAGGGCTTTTTAATAGTCGGGAGTGGTTGGAGGACAACTAACCTCCCTTTCAAACCCACCATTTCCCTAAACACATCCAATCAAAATTTTGAGATAGAAATTTTGTTCAACGTAGTTGAAAGGTCCGGAAATTATGTCTTTGACGATGACACTCCCTCTACAGCCCTCGGGGCAAGGGTTGTAAGTTATACCCTGGGGGGAATATAAGGTTTTTATAAAAAGCGTTGTCGTAAAAACTTCAAAAAGAACTCACTCGATTGGAAATTAAAAGGGCTAGTGCCCTTTTTAATAGTTGAAAGTAATTGGAGGGCAACTACCCCCCCCCTCTTACGTCCACCATTTCCCCATACACATGCAATCAAAATTTTGAGATATCCATTTTGTTAGACGTAATTAAAAGTTCTGAAAATTTGGTATTTGGGGATGATAACCCCCTCAGAGCCCTCAGGGCGAGAGTTGTAAGTATGCCCTTTATGCCCTGTAAGTTATAAAGTTCATTTGATTGGAAATTGAAAGGGCTAGTGCTCTTTTTAATAGTCGAAAGTGATTGAAGAGCAACTAACCCCCCTCTAACGCCCACCATTTCCCCAAACACATCCAATTAAAATTTTGAGATAGGTATTTTCTTCAACGCAGTTGAAAGTTCTGGAAACTATGTCTTAGAGGATGACAAACCCCCAAAACCCCAGAGGGCAAGGGCTGTAAGTTATGCCCTGAGGGCATATAATGTTTTTATAGAAAATTTTGTCGTAGAAACTTCAAAAGGAGCTCATTCAATTTGAAATTGAAAGGGCTAGTGCCCTTTTTAATAGGCTAGTCGAAACTGATTGGAGGTAAGCTAAATCCCTATCATGCCCACCATTTCCCCAAACAAATCCAATCTAAATTTTAAGATGGCCATGTTTTTCAACTTAGTTAAAAATTCTGGATATTATGTCCTTGAAGATGATAGACCCCCCACACCTCTCAGGGCAATGGTTTTAAGTTATGCCCTGGGTGCATATAAGCTTTTTATAGAAAGCGTTGTCATAGAAACTTCGAAAAGGGCTCATTTAATTGGAAATTGAAAGGGCAAGTGTCCTTTTTAATAGTCAAAAGTGATTGGAGGAAAACTAACACCCCTCCGACGCCCACTATCTCCCCAAACACATCGAATAAAAATTTTGAGATAGCCATTTGGTTCAACGTAGTTGAAAAGTCTGGAAATTATGTCTTTGAGGATGACACCCCCCAAAGCCCTCAGCGCAAAGGTTGTAAGTTATGCCCTGGGGGCATGTAAGGTTTGCATAGATAGCATTGTCGTAGAATGCTTCCTCTCACGCCCATTATTTCCCCAAACACATCCAATTAAAATTTTGAGACAGCCATGTATTTTATAATTTATGGCTATCTCAAAAGGTTTAAAAAACCTCTTTTCCATACCATCCAAGAGCTAAAGATCTTGGTAGTTTTTTTTTCTAGAGGTTTCGGTAGTTTCTTTTTCTCGTTAAGATTATATATATATATATATATATATATATATATATATATATATATATATATATATATATATATATATATATATATATATATATATATATATATTATATATATATATATATATATAATATATATATATATATATAGTATAATATATATATATATATATATATATATATAGATATATATATATATATATATATATATATATATATATAATATATATATATATATATATATATATATATAATATATATATATATATATATATATATATATATTATATATATATATATATATATATATATATATATATATATATATATATATATATATATATATATATATATATGTGTGTGTGTGTGTGTGTGTTGAAAAAGTATTGAGTATCTTCCTCTAGGTTTTCTAGAGCCCAAGTTTTCCCATATGAAGTAACTGTAAGGAGCATGTTTATTTTTTAATATAATTTAAATAAAGCACATTATAGTCAGCATAACTAAAATAAAACATTCCAATGTTCGAACCTTTTTAATGCTCGAAAGTGATTGGAAGGCAACTAACGCCCCTCTCATGCCCACCATTTCCCCAAACAAATCCAATTAAAATTTTGAGATAGACATTTTGTTCAACGTAATTAAAAGTTATGGATATTAGGTCTTGGCCAGCGTTGTCGTAAAAACTCCAAAAAGGACTCCTTCAATTGGGAATATAGAGGGCTAGTGCCCTTATTAATAGTCAAAGGCGATCGGAGGGCAAAGGCCTCCCCCACGTCCATCATTTCCCCAAACGCTTGTGAAAAAAATTGTGATATAGCGAATTTATGAACGTAGATAAAGGGCCCGGAAATTATGTTTTTGAGTATGACAACCCCCTCACAACCCTCAGGGCTAAGGTTGTAAGAAATTCCCTGTGGGCATATAATGTTTTTATAGAAAGTGTTGTCGTAAAAACTTCAAAAAGGGCTCTTTCGATTGGATATTGAGACGGCTATTGCCCATTTTAATTGTCGAAAGGAATCGGAGAGATAATCCCCCCTCACGTTCATCATTTCCCCAAATATTTCCGATCAACATTTTAATAAGGCCATTTTGTTCAACGTAGTTGAAAGGCCTGCAAATTATGTCTTTGAGGATGACAATTTGTTGAACGTAGTTGAAGAGTCCGGAAATTATGTTTTTGAGTATGACAACCCCCTCACAACCCTCAGGGCTAAGATTGTAAGTTCTGTCCTGTGGGCATTTAATGTTTTTATAGAAAGTGTTGTCGTAAAAATTTCAAAATGGGCTCTTTCGGTTGGAAATTGAGACGGCTATTGCCCATTTTAATAGTCGAAAGTAATCGGAGGGAGAATCCCCCCCCCCCACGCCCATCATTTCCCCAAACATTTCCGATCAACATTTTAATAAGGTCATTTTGTTCAATGTAGTTGAAATGCCTGGAAATTATGTCTTTGAGGATGACAACCCCCCCCCCCATAGTTCTTACAACTAGAGTCGAAAGTTATGCCCTTGGGGCATATGAGGTTTTTATAGAAAATTTTGTCGTAGAAGCTTCAAAAAGGGCTGATTGGATTGGAAATTGAGAGGACTAGTGTCTTTTTTATTAGTCGAAAGTGATCAGAGGGCAAATGCCCCCCTGACGCCTATCATTTCCCCGAACACTTCCAATCAAAATTTCGATATAGCTCTTTTGTTCGGCCTATCAGAAAGGTCTGGAAATTATATCGTTGAGGATAACAAATCCCACCAGCCCTCAGGGCCACGGCTGTAATTTATGCCCTGGGGACATTTTGTTTTTTTTTACAGAAAGTGTGGTCATATAAGCTTCGGAGGGGGCTCATTAGATTGGTAAAGAGACACTCTATTGCTCTTTTTAAGAGTCAAAATGATCAGAGGACAGCTACACCCTCCCCCTACACACTCGTCGTATTGTCCCGACATGCGTCTAATAGAAATTTTGAGATGGTCATTCTATTCAAAGTAGTTTAAATATCATATAACAAGGCTTTGGTTGAAACAAACCCCAGAGATTAGGGGCAAGGGTTGTAAGTTATGCCCAGGGGGTATTTAAGGTTTTTAATGGCAGGTATGGCTGTTTAACTTCAGAAGAGGCTCAGTCTTTCTCCCTGAAAATGACTATGTCAATATAAAACGAACAGAAATTAACCAACAAAACTTTTTGCACAAAATAAGTTTTTCAAAAAAAATAGTAAAGAACTCCATTAAACCAAAAATGAACAAAATAGAATTAAATGATCTACCAAGCATACAGCTACCAAAAATAGGTATCATAGACAGCACAATAGCGCTGCATAAGTAAAGAACGATGTTGGCACAATGTATTGTTTTTTTTTTCTAGACCAAGGCACTTTGTACCGAAGGAGTTGTCGTAAAAACTTCGAAAGGAGCTCATTCGGTTGAAAATCGGAATAGCTAGTGCCCTTTTTAATAGTCGAAAGTGATGGGAAGGCAACTAACACCCCTTCCACGCCCACTATTTCCCCAAACACATCCAATCAAAATTTTTAAATAGCCATTTTGTTCAACGTAGTTGATTTCGTGATAGAAATTATGTTTTTGAGGAGGACAATCCCCCCAAAGCCCTCAGGCCAAAGGTTATAAGTTATGCCCTGAGGATATATAAGGTTTTTTATAGAAAGCTTTGCCGTAGAAACTTCAAAAAGGGCTCATTCGATTTGAAATTCAAAGGGCTAGTGCCCTTTTTAGTAGTTGAAAGTGATTGGAGAGCAACCAACCCCCCTCTCACGCCCACCTTTTCCCCAAACACGTCCAATCAAAATTTTGAGATAGCCGTTTTGTTCAACGTAGTTGAAAGTTCTGAAAATTAGGTCTTTGAGGATGACAGATCCCCCCCCCCCTCAAACCCTTCAGGGAAAGGGTTGTAAGCTATGCCCTGGGGGCATATAAGGTTTTTCTAGAAAGTGTTTTTGTAGAAACTTCCATGAGGGATCATTCGATTGGAAATTCAAAGGGATAGTGACCTTTTTAATAGTCAAATGTGATTCGAGGGCAACTACCCCCCCCCCCTCTCAAGCCCACCATTTCCCCAAATACATACAATCAAAATTTTGAGATAGACATTTTGTTCAGCGTAGTTGATTTCTAGATAGAAATTACGTTTTTGAGGAGGATACTCACCCCACAGACCTCAGGGCAAGTGCTGTAAATTATGCCCTGGGGGAATATAAGGTTTATGTTGAAAGCGTCGTCGTAAAAACTTCAAAAAGGGCTTACTCGATTGGAAATTGAATGGGCTAGTGCCCATTTTAACAGTTGAAAATAATTGGAGGGCAACTAACCACCCTCTTACGCCCACCGTTTCCCCAAACACATACAATAAAAATTTTGAGATATCCATTTTGTCCAACGTAGTTAAAAGTTCTGGAAATTTGGTCTTTGAGAATGATGAACCCCTCAGAGCCCTCAGGGAAAGGGTCGTAAGTTATGCTCTGGGGGCCTATAAGTTTTTTTTAGAAAGTGTTGTCGTAGAAGCTTTTAATACTCGAAAGTGATTGGAGGGCAACTAATCTCACGCCCACCATTTCCCCAAACAAATCCAATTAAAATTTTGAGATAGACATTTTGTTCAACGTAGTTGAAAGTTATGGAAATTAGGTCTTTGCCAGCGTTGTCGTAAGTAGAAGGGGGGGGTTCTAGTCCGGGACGACACCCCTGCTGCCACCTACAACTTTTTTTACATAGTTTATGGATGGTTATGTGTGTTGGTCGATTTATTTGATGTTTTATGGATTTTGTCAGTGAGAATGAAAAAACAGGAACTTTGTCACATTTATGTCTGTTTTCATGGATGGTTATGTGTGTAGGTCAATTTATTTGATGTTTTTATGGATTTTGTCAGTGAGAATGGAAAAACAGGAACTTTGTCACTCCCTTCTTGTTGTTGTTCGATGCAGATGTTATGAGTTTCCGGGAAACAGTATTTGTTATTGTTGTTCAAGCCAAATGTTATGAGTTTTCCAAGGTAACAGTTAGATCACGTGTTTCCTTCTCAGCCAATCAGAGGGCTTTGTTTACATAACAATTTGACCTTGAGATTTCGTATATAACGGGCATGCAATGTGATTCAATTATCAGAAAGTATTGTGACACAATGGATAGAACAATTGACATAATTGATGAGCTTGAGGCCTTGGCAGCCGCAATTAGCAATGTAAGTGCATTTTTATTTTCAAATAAAATTATTTTCCTTGATCACCCTCTAGTATATTTAAGTAAGTACCCCCCCCCCCCAACAAACCTAACCTCCATACAATCTTTATACTCAATGTAAAACGTAAATATATTCCTTTACCCTCAAACCCCCCCTCCAACAAACCTAACCACCATACAATCTTTATACTCAATGTAAAACGTAAATATATTCCTTTACCCTCAAACCCCCCCCCCCAACAAACCATACAATCTTTACACTCTATGCAAAACGTAAATATATTCCTTTACCCTCAAACCCCCCCCCCCAACAAAACTAACCACCATACAATCCTTATACTCAATAGAAAACGCAAATATATTCTTTTTACCGTCAACCCCCCTCCCATTGTCTTACAAACCCAAATTCTTGCCAATAGAAATACCTTTTCGTTAAATTCCACTTTTTATTTTCCAGCTAAAGTGACCGCTGACTTCTGTCAATTTTTAATGAAAATCCCGTTCTGTTTTGACACAATCTCCAGCACGAGGCCTATTATTAGCTGACACCCTTTCCGGTTTACAAACGCGGTCAACGGAACTATTCTTCTGTCAAATTAAAACAATAATTAAGCTAGGCCTACACAACCTGTATGGAAGTAGAGAAACAAGTTATTTTCAAATTAGGGTCTAACAATATCCCCCCTCCCCCTCCCCCATTGTCTTACAATCCCAAATTCTCGCAAAAAGAAACACCTTTTCGATAAATTCCTTCCCTCTATATTTCCAGCTAAATCCCCCCCCCCACAAACCATACAATCTTTATACTCAATGCAAAACGTAAATATATTCTTTTACCCTCAAAACCTAACCACCGCAAAAAGAAATACCTTTTCGATAAATTTATTCTTTCTGTAAGCCTATCAACTTCTGTCTATCTCTTAGCTATTAAGCCGCTAACTTGACAATACATTTCCGCAAGGTTATAATTACTTTCTCACCCCTCTTCCGGTGTGTTCACGGTATCGGTCTAGCCAAAGGGTTTGTTTTGGTTGTCAAATTAAAACAGTTTTAAGCAATAATATGTGATGCACTATTTTGGAGAAGTGAAATGGATTATTTTCAAATTAAGTCTAACAATATATTTAGGACATTATGTAAAAGGGGGGAGGGGGCAATACATCGCTTCTAACAGCTTCGCTGTAAAGTAAATTACGTAAAAGGGAGGGGGGCAATACATCGCTTCTAACAGCTTTGCCGTAAAGTAAATTATGTAAAAGGGAGGGGGGCAATACATCGCTTCTAACAGCTTCGCTGTAAAGTAAATTATGTAAAAGGGAGGGGGGCAATACATCGCTTCTAACAGCTTCGCTGTAAAGTAAATTACGTAAAAGGGAGGGGGGCAATACATCGCTTCTAACAGCTTCGCTGTAAAGTAAATTACGTAAAAGGGAGGGGGCAATACATCGCTTCTAACAGCTTCGCTGTAAAGTAAATTACGTAAAAGGGAGGAGGGCAATGCCTTCAATTCTAACAGCTTCGTTGTAAAATGAAAACAAAGTGTACATGGCTAGCACATTGGGAGTTGCAAGAAGCTTATATTATGTGTACATTTTAACCTATGTTTGCAAATTTAGGCCTATAAGCTGTGTGTTAACGATCTAATTTAAAGCCCCCCTCTGATTCTTGGGCTTATAACATTTCGAAATTTTTACTTCTTTGCGATAAATGCTTTTCTAGACAAAATTATGGTCAATAATTTTCATTCTTTAAAATAAAGGGGGAAATTATTTGATACTAATTTTTTTCTCTTCTTTAAGGCAAATAATGAAGAATTTGCGGTCCCTACATCGAAGAGAGCTTGGGATAACGCATATAGCGAAGAATGCGCCCCATCTCCAAGTAAAAAACCAAGAGATGACGAGGCAGCCCCCCAACTGAGACCATCCATTATTAAGTATGCTGGCCCAACCCCAAAACAAGTGTTGTCGGCCCAAGCTCCATCTGCACAGGCAACAATACAGCCAACTCGAAAACCCAAAGGAGAATGGAAGGCTACTGTTATGCAATATGGTCGCTGGCCAAAACCCCCCAGCTCCACACTGCCTGCCCAAGTGCAGCCGTCTGTACGAACCACTGTCCCGGCTGCACAAGTCACAGCTCCTGTACAAGAAATTAATGACATCGCTTGCACATCCGCTCTCCTTGGTCCTCTAATAGCTGCCCCATCGACGCTAGGTCAGGAGGTTACCCTCCAACATGCAC
This sequence comes from Artemia sinica, assembly GCA_027921565.1. Classification (NCBI taxonomy): domain Eukaryota; kingdom Metazoa; phylum Arthropoda; class Branchiopoda; order Anostraca; family Artemiidae; genus Artemia; species Artemia sinica. The sequence continues at coordinate 50,037,830 of CM051268.1, forward strand.
TACCTGGTCCTTCGGGCACCCAAGCCCAGACGGATTATGCAAATGTAAGCATTTTCTTCCTACCTATCTATTTCTTCCAATGTTTTAGTCCTTTTCAATCCCAATATAAACTTATCGCAGTGAGATATTAACCCCTATTACATATCTAATTGTAATTTTTATTGCTAAGAAACCGCTCTTTTTTCTGTTGCTATCGCTTCGATATCTCATATACTTTAGATACCATTGAAACTCAAAATGCTATTCCGTTCACAATTGAATATTATCTTGCTTTAATATTTGGCTTAAAGCTCCGCACAAGCATATAAATAGATCTGTCACCCCTTTTCCTGTTTTGATCTATCATTAGTGGTTAGACCGCCAAGTCTAGGCTTCCAATGCTTTTAACATAATTCTGTTGTTTGGCCAAGAAAATTAGCTGTGAATTGTCTGCAAAATTAGGAAATTGGAATTCTATGTAAGAGTGAAACAAGTTATACCACCAAAAATAATAATTGCTATTTATGACATTGCTGAAAAGGGGGGGAGGGGGCATAGTTGCCCTCGAATCTTTTTGGTCGCTTAAAAAGCGCAGTCAATTACTGCTAATACTCACCGCCTTTGAAACTCTATTCCATTCACATAGTTTTAAGAGAGAGATTATTCCATTTTATCCATATCAGCGTCCTAATTTACACTGAATATTTCTATCGTGCCAAAGATTTTAGTGAGGGGGAAAGCGAGTTAACGGTTCAATCCTGGAACACTCGCGCGAGAATTAGAAATATGGAATTAGAAATATTTCAACTTTTGACGGACATTATGTAAAGGGGGCTGGGAAGAGCTGTGGGAGGCGCTGCATGAAGTGCCACGGGACCGAGAAGCGCCGCAGGGATGCGCCGCGGGCCTGGGAAGTGCCGCAGGATGCGCCGCAGGGATGCGCCGCGGGCCAGGAAAGCACCGCAGGATGCGCCGCGGGTCCGAAAAGCGCCGCGAAAAAAAAAATTGCCGCCTTCTATGTCATATCTTAGATTATCTTAAGTTGAATTAACCAAATGCTTTTAAGCAATAATAATTTTAACAGTAGGGATGATTTGAAAATAAGCTATTTTTCATTTATAGGTTGGTGCATTGGTCCCATATTCACCGTCCAGTGAAGAAGGGGAGGAACCACCAGTGGCGTTTCAGGACAACGAAACATGGGACAACTCTATTGAAGTACCAGCTAATATTGATAAGTTTTTAGATGATTTTTTTAATGTAGAAGCTAGCACAGTTGAGCTGGTAGACTTGAGCCCGAACACTTTACAAATTTTAAATGATTTCACAGGGAACCCTCCTCCTCTAGCCTCCGATACCCTAACGAGTCCACTTCAAGCAACTGAAGTGGAACATAGCCCGAATATTGTTGAACAACTTGGGGGAGGGGGTACATCTTTCCCCGATTTTCAATTATCCAACACAATATTAAATAATATAGTTGTTTTCACTGCCACGTTTGGGGATCCTTTTAATACACTTATGGGGGGAAATTTTGTTTTTGATCCTGTAGAGATTGTGCATGCCTATGTAGATAAAATTCGTGCACTACTGGAGAACCAAATTCAATTGTGGGGAGGTAGGGATTCAATTAAGGTTTCAATTGTTTTAAAGGTTTTTTATTTGAATGAGGGGAAAAGCGAGGTTTACTATCACTTTATACATTCCGAGATGCGCGTAATTTATCAAAATTTAGAAAATTTTGAGGGAGTTTTTAGTGAGTGGGTAGGGCAAATTATAGCGCATCCCGAGAACTATAACGAAAATGGGAGTGGGTCTGTAGTTTTATTTATTGAAAATTTAAGCGTAAATATTTGTAAATTTAAGAAAGATTTTATTTTAAGAGGGGGGACAGGTGGGTCTGATAGGGATACAGTTTTAAAATATAATCCAGATCTAGTAGGTTGTCAAGGTGTCCAGAAGATCTGTTTTGAAACAGATCAAAAGTGTTTCAAGTATGCTTTCCTCATATCAGCATACGAGCCTCTAGCACGTGACGCAACCAAGAAGAATTTAGATCACTGGGCTGTACATGGGAAGGACGGGTCCGATTTCCCAGTTGTAGATTTTTCTTGCCTAGTAGGAAAATACCCAGTAACGCTAAGATCTATTGACATTTTTGAAAGGGCCAATGCCCATTTAAATATCGGCGTTACTGTGGTACAATACGAAACAGAATTTGAAGATGGAACTCGTTCTAAAAAGAAGGGGGTGGTTTTCCCAGTAAGGGGCCCGTCAGTTGATTTGGTTAAACACTGGGTTTGGTTGTTATATACACCACCTAGTGAACCGAATACAATCGGTCATTTTAACCCTATCACTGACATTAGTAGAGTTCTGGGGGGTGGTAAGCATAAGGGGGTACGTTTCTACTGTCCAACATGCCTGTCACAATTCCGTAGTGATATAAAACTACGGGGTCACATGAAGCATTGTAGACAGCATGGATATCAGACAGTGGAAACGGTTTCAGGGGATAGGGCCATTCTACGTTTTAAAATTTTTCAGAATACCCTTCTCCAATGCAACAAAATGTCTTTGGACTGCGAAGCTAAGCTGGTGGAGGTGAATGACCCCCAATATCCAAACCATATCAAAGAACACCAGGCCATTGCAGTGTCCTATGCACATGCGCAAAGAGACAATTCTAACACCATGCGGTTGTTAGAAATAGTTGAGACACTGGATGAGAATGAGTGCATGGTCAAGGCATTGACTAAACTGATTGGCACGGCTAATGGCGCTATTTCTCGTTTGAGAAATACACATTATCCAATGGTGCTGTCTGCAGAGGATCGTCTCGCGATTAAAAATCAAAAAATATGTTGGGTTTGTAAGGGGGAGTTTGTAGAGGAGGATAAGGGGACTAAAGGGAAAAGAGGGGGGAGGGGGAAAGTCAGAGACCATGATCACTTGTGGCAGGAAATATCATCTGGGGGTAGTAATTTTAGGGGGGTAGCGCATCAACCGTGTAATTTAAATGTTAGCCAGCAGTTTTTTATCCCTGTTTTTATCCACAACTCTAATTATGACTTAAAATTTATTTTACCGGCACTGGCACGTATGCACAGGGAGGGAGGGGGAGTAGACAGTCCATGGGTAAATAATTCATTTACCTATAACATTATTCCCAAATCGGCCGAGAAGTTGTTGCTTCTCGAACTGAAATGGCAGGTAGTGGATAATGAGCGTACGTGCTGGAATAAAATCAGGTTTTTAGATTCTTTTAGTTTTTTCCCCAAATCCTTGAGTCAACTAATTCAAGTGCAGAAAAGCGACAATTTTGATAGCTTTCCCTTGCTTAAACAGCACTTTCCAGACAGTGAAATGTATGACTTATTAACCAGCAAAGGTATATATGCATATGATTATTACTGCTCTGGCGCTCGCTTAAGCGAGGAGAAACTACCTCCAATTGAAGCTTTTCACAATTCACTGACCAACAGTGAATGCACAGTCGAGGATTATGAGTTTGCCAAGAAGGTGTGGGCTAAGGGGGATTGTAAAAATGGGTGGGATTATTGTAGACTGTACTTGGCCAGTGACGTTCTAACTCTGTTGGATATAGTCTGTAAGAATACAGACCAGATCTATTCAGAGTTCGGGTTAGATATAGGATATTATTTTTCTACACCCCATTTAGTGATGGATTTAATTTTAAAAATTAGCAGGGAGGAAATAGGCCTAATCACAGATGTAGATCAACACCTTTTTGTAGAGCGTTCAATGAGGGGAGGGTATGTTTTTCACGGGGACCGCGTCTTATCAACCGATCCGAGCGGACAAAGCACCGGTGTAAAGTCAAATGCAGTGTTCTTGGACATGAACTCGTTGTACCCCTCGGCAATGTCCCACTACTCTTTGCCGTGTGGGAACTATCAATGGCTTGAGAATCCTTGTGAGTTCCCCGACATTAACACCGTCGAGGACAACGGGCCACAAGGATGGTTCTTTGAAATTGACGGTCACATTCCGCTGGCCCTTCACGACTCAGTCAAAGATTTTGTTTTTCCCTGTATCAATCGACCAGTTACCAGGGACTCACTGAGCCCCTACAATCGATCATTGGTTGAGGATATGGGGATGCATTGGACTCCCTCTAAACAAAAACTGATTGCTGATTTTGACCCTAAAGAGAATATCGTTGTTCACCATGTGCTTTTGCACTGGATGGTGAACAATGGTTTCAAGATCACCAAAATACATAGGGTCCTGCAGTTCAATCAGCGACCATACTTGAAAACGTTTATCGATACTTTTGTCGATAAACGTTCTAGGGCAAACTCCAAGGTAAAGAAGCAATTGTACAAGCTCATTCTAAATTCAGCGTTTGGCAAAATGTGTGAAAGCATACGTAACAGATCTCGCTGCGACGTCGTGACTGACCCTCTAGAGTGTGCACGAATTATTGCCGATCCCAATTTTACATCATTCACGAGCATAGAGGCCGGCATGGTTCTTCTACACAGGAAAAAGCGAAATGTGGTACTGAACAAAAATATAGCAGGAGGTAGTTCAGTACTAGAAATTTCAAAAAAGCTCATGTTGTCGTTCTTTTACAATGTGTGCAAGGTGCAATGGCCACGGGAGGGGGAGGTTCAAGTTTACTATGGGGATACAGATTCTCTGCTGTTAAAGGTAAATGGGACTGAAGATTTATTGGGTGATTTAGAAAATGGGGTGCACATCAGCTCGCGGATGGATTTCACCAACTGGAATCCATCCCTCTACCCCGAGCTGGTGAAACGTCAAGCCCCCAACCAACTATTAATGTTAAAATCAGAGACGGGGAGTGATTTGATATCCAGGGGGGTGTTCCTGGGTCCCAAAGTTTATTGCGTGGAAACACATAGTGGGGATGAAAAGAAGACATGTAAAGGGGTGCCTACACATTTTGTAAAGAGCAATTTTAACATGAGCGTGTACAGAGACTGTGTAGAAAGTAGCCTAGTGCCAAGAGCACAAGTACTTGCAATTCGCTCTCTACAGTATAGAAATTATACTGTGAGAGTAGAAAAAATGCAATGTCGTGTATATCTGACAAGGTCTATGTGCTCGAGAATGGTGTGAGTGTCCTGCCTCATTGTCACTATCGTATTTCAGACCGAGTTGAATGCGTAGACTATCGTAATCAACTTGGTCTGGATAAACTAATCTAACCCAAGCACTAACCACCACCACTCAACCTTTCATAAATTAACCTATCCAACTAACCTAACCCAAGCACTATCCACCACCACTAGCCCATCCACTAAACCGTAGCAGTGACGACAACTATTGTTTTTCCATCGCGGCTCCCGGGGGGTGGGGGACCCTTCCCGCGGCCGGCTCCCGGGGGTGGGGGGCCACCAATCACTGTAATGTTCAACTGTGCTAGTTCCAAGTGTATTTTGTTGTTGTATAGAAAAGTGTTGTACAAAAAGTGTTGTACAGAAAAGTGTTGATGGACAAAAGTGTTGTACAGAAAAGTGTTTATTATAAAGTGTTATCATTTTTCATGTTGAACAAGTAGAGTTTTCATGTTGACCAAGTGTTCATGTTGAACAAGTGTTTGCTGTAATAAATGTTGCCATGAAATATTGTTTTTGTTGTTCTTGAATAGATAGATCTATGGGAAAATTACTACTTATTCATTGGACACGTATGATTTACAGTTAGTCATAGTCCGACTGTTGTCAACAGCATGTATCAATTTAAAACACCCTTCAGATCGTTTCTGTGTGGACCCTCAATGTCGGGGAAAACAACGCTTTTAGCTAGAATAATTCAAAATTGCGATAAAATGTTTTTGGAAAAACCGAAAAAAATCTACTATTGCTATAGTATTTGGCAAGAGTCCTATGATCAAATAAAAGCTATTGCCACAACCATACCAATACAATTCATAAGAGGACTTGATGTTTTCAGCATTATTGAACCGAACTCGTGGCTGATTATTGATGATTTGGCTGAATCCATTGAACAGTTCTCACAGGAAATGCTACAATTGTTCACTGTCCGATCTCATCATGAACACATTTCCATAACCCTAGTTCTACACAATCTGTTTCATCAGAGCAAATGTATGCGAACCCTTGCTTTGAATTGCACTATCTATATTATCTATCGAGTCGTTCGTGATTCTAGCTCGCTCATAACTCTCAATAAACAGATATACCCCGGCGCTCCAAAATTTCTGTTGTCAGCGTACACTCAGGCGACTAGCAAGCCCTACGGTTACATTTTGCTGGATCTTAATCAGAGCACGCCCGAGGATCTTCGTATAGTCACCGACATTTTCGACAATGAAATTACAGTATATCTTCCGGTGAACAGTAGAAAAGGCTATTAGTTGCCATTATGACACTGAAGAAACTACATGAACAACGGCATTTATTTTCCGTTTTAAGCACTTCAAAACCCTTGCTTAGGAAGGCCATACTCAAACATGGTGTTGACAACGATTTCATTAATCTAATATCTGAACTTTGTTTAAATTTGACCGAGGGTAATGTTCAACTGCCAGAAGGTGTTAGACAACAGACAAAGCAACATCGTTCCACTGTACGCGCCTTAGCTTGTAAAAACAAGGGAAACAAATTTAAAAGAAAACGGCTCCTTCAGGCAGGCGGTAGCTTTTTCACACTTTTACTGCCAATAATTGCAGGACTTGTAAACAGTTTTCTCTAGAGAATGGCAAAACCCTATAAATTGACACCATTTGAACTTGTCCTCTCGCCCATCGAACATTTTGAAGACAATCTAAGCAAATTCATTCATGATGAGAATATTGCCGATGACAAAAAACTGTTTTTACTTCAAGATGCATTGCGACGTATGGACAAACATAGACCTTATCGTGAGAGACCCGCCGCCGATCCCTCTAAACAGGAAACATCTCTTCAAGATTCTGCACAATCAAAGGAGAAGGAATTGAATTCAATTGTAATGAAAATTGGAAACCTATTGCCACTGACCTATCGAGAACAGAGTAAAAGAGTATTATCTTATCTCGTGTTGGAAACTGGTGATCAAGTTCAAGTCGATAGCACAGGGAAACGAATTATAATTCAGGGAAAAAGTTATAATCTAGTTGATTTAATTTGTGATATGGTGACGAATCGTAAAGGACTCTTATCCTTTGACGATAATCTATACACCTTTCTAAGTGTATCAAACTTTCCCAAAAATCTTATTGGCAATAAGCAAATTCTTAAGAAACTAAGAGAATATAGTCCACCAACAACACCAACACCATTTAAAAAAGAAGAAGAAGATTCAATATTTGAAAATACTAGCACTACTGATTTTACAACACCTGTGGCTGCTAGTCAAAAGCAAAGACGAATTGATTCACCCTCCAGTGTGCAAAAGGGGAGTGGACATTACACTACGTGTTTGCGTTCAAAATGGATGAAGTTCTGAAAGGTGTCTATGAAAACATTGGTGAAGCGGGAAGTTTAAGTTCTCCCAAAACGCTTTCTAGAGTTGTCTCCGGTACCACATTGAAAAAAGCAAAAGAGTATCTAGAAAATGAACCGAGTTACACACTGCATCGGAATCGCAGGCTTCGCAGCAAACAATATCGTCAAACTAAAGCCTTTTTCCCTCTGCATATAATGCAAATGGATCTTTTAACTTTAGACGCAGTTCAACGGCGTCACAATGCACCCTACAAATATATTCTGGTGGCAATCAGTGTCTTTAGTCGCTATGCCTATGCCATTCCATTACGGTCAAAGGGAGGTGTTGAAGTTGCTCGGGTCATTGAAAGTATTCTTGAACAGGATTCGTATAGAAAAATTCAATCGGATCGTGGCAGTGAATTTGTCAATCCTCATGTGCAAAAGGTTCTATTGAAATATAATACATCACTTTATCATAGTCACAGCCCGATAAAGGCTGCATTGGCTGAACGATTAATAAGAACGATTCGTCTATTAATTTCAAGATATTGTACATTGAAAAATACACCGGCTTTTGTTCATGATTTAGATAAAATCATGCGGATATACAACCATCGACCTCATCGATCTCTGTCCAAGTCGAGCCCTCGGGATGTTCACTGCAGTGAAAATACATTTGATACTTTTCTAAAGCAATATTCCAATGACAATGAGAAGAAAAAGAAGAAGAAATTTAATGTTGGTGTTACTGTTCGAATTAATAGAACCACCAATATTTTTGAAAAGGGGAATTATTTATGGAGCACCGAACTTTTTAAAGTGTCCAAAATTCTAGACACCGAGCCCAAGACATATCGACTGCGAGACACCAAGATGATGAGATTCTCGGTAGTTTTATGAATATGAACTGCAAAAAGTTAGAAACACTAGTGAAATTTATCAAATTGAAAAGATATTAAAGAGTCGTACTCGTAGGGGCAAGAAACAGTTGCTTGTTCGCTGGCTAGGATACAACTCGGATTTTGATTCTTGGGTCAGTGCTGAAGATATTAACAATGCCCAATGATTTCTATGTGACTTTCATGTCCAATGTTTCTGATCCTCTCTACAATGATCTGAATAAAACAAGTGATTTTTGGACGAAACTCTCCCCCACCATCAAATTCGACGGAAAGTATGAAGTGGCTCTTGTCGACTGTATTCTCAAAAATACCTATGACATCCTGAGAAAGGATCGTAAATATGAAATAAAAATTAGACCCTATGATTGGCCGCCACCACCAGGTGATCAAGAACAAATTCAAAAAATCAATTGGATGGATTATCCATATATTGAATTACCCTACGAGGAACTCACCTGTATGAATGATTTATGTCGTACTATTAATAAAAGAATTTCCGCTCGTAAAAAAGGAGCTTTTCATTTCAACTATTCAAAGGAAAAGGGCAAGATCTACATTAGTTCACCTATTGCCAGCGAAAAGATTATTCTCAATGATAATCTAAAGGATGTTCTTGGCTTTAAGCTCAATATAATCAATGGTAAAAGTGCCGGAAACACTAATTTCATTTTTGCTGACTACCCGCCTGCCTTCTCCACAGACACTTGTATATTTCTCTACGCCTCATTTGTGGAAACATCTCGGGTCGGTAATTCAAATGTTCCCCTCCTACGAGTTCTTGAACGAAAAACCAATCAAGAGCATATTCATCACTACAATATAAAGCATCTTCAGTATATTCCCGTAAACACTTCCTATTTGGAACTCTGTCAGTTAACACTAAGAACTGAATTAGGTGATCCCATAGCAATTTCAAAGGGTTTGGCTGTGATTACATGTCATTTTCGACCCATCGTTCAACAGCAAGATGTCTAATAGAAAAGTGGTATTCACTTGTCCTGATATTGACTGCTATGTTAATACTCTTGGCCCAAGACAACAGGGCAATGGAATGGACTATTACAAGGGTCGCTCGTCAATGTCTGGCTATGGTCTTGGCAGTTGGTTTGCTAAGCTGTTTCGCTCTTCACTACCACTGGCTAGAAAATATCTTGTACCGGCTGCGACAGATTTTGCATCCTCTACACTATACGATTGGGGCTCTGGCAAGGATTTTAAAAAAAGTGCTACGGAAAATCTTAGGTCCAGTGCGCGAACCCTTGGCGAGAAATTAAAACAGAATGGTAAAGGTTTAAAAAGGTCAAGAAACAACACATCACTCATCAGTTTCTACTCAGGACGGAAACGAAAGACATCCCTTTTGTCGAAGAAAGGAAGGAAAAAGCCGACACGTAGTGTAACCAGAAGCCCCAGGAAGAAAATTGTTAGATCGAAACTAGATTTCTTCTCTTAGGATGTCCTACCTACCACATAAGGATTCTCGACCTTCAATCACCGCCTCATTGAATCTATTCAATGCCGAAAATGTTGATGTGAGTGTCAAGCATGGATACTATGAACAATTTTATCCACTACAACCCCTCTCCGATAATATCCACTTTCAAATTTATTCCAATGAAGACTACTTCATAGATTTATCGTCCACATTTATAGATTTACAAATGAAAGTCCGGAAATCCGATAATACAATGCCAATTCGGGCCGATGGGATATCCTATGAAAATTGTATACTACATAATTTATTTCGTCAGATTAGTGTCTACATCAATGGCACGCTGGTGAGCACAAGCAACAATCTCTCCAACTACGCAAGCTATATGTAATTCATGCTGATGACACCCAAGTCATACAAGGAATTGAGAGGCGCCGCCAATGGATATGAATATATTACTAATACTGATAGTACAGATGCACTTAAAAATGCTACAACTAGTGAATTACATCTAGTTGGAAAAATATATCATGAAATATTTAATATACCCCAATGGCTGCCGCCCAATGTTAAAGTGGATATAAAATTGACGCTTGCACCATCCAATTTCATATTGAGAAAGGAACTTGCTGCCAATCCCGATGTAAGTCTCTCCCTCACCTCAGCAATACTCCATGTACGCAAACAGCAGGTTATGAGTTCTGTTGCTTTGGCCGTGGAAAAACTGAGAGCCAATGGAAATAATATTAAACTACTTGTTCCTCATACAATCACCAATCAACGTCATATTGCCATGGGGTCACGCACCTTCACCGATTCATCCTTTATCAATGGCGAAATCCCCTCGAAACTTGCATTGGCATTTGTAAAAAGCGCCAGTGCAATAGGATCGTGGACTGATTGCCCACATAAATTCGAGATGTTTGGACTTTCATCTCTTGTGTGCAAAGTAAATGGTATCCCACTCTACAATCTATCTTTTGATAAATCCTATAGAACATTGTATGAGTTGACTATGCAAACCCTAGATCATGATTCGCAACTATTTGAAAATGGTATAACCGAAGATATGTTTGCTAAAACACATGGTATCATTGTATTGGATTTGTCTGGCACACAGGATATGAGTATAGTACGTACGGGGACTGTGCGTTTAGAGTGTACATTTGCCAACCCATTGGCTGAGAGTGTTGCACTAATCTCACTAAATCAATATGAAACCTATTGGGAAATCACTCCCGAAGGCAGTGTTCTACTAGACTTGGCGCCATGAACACCAGTCAAATAATCAGTGTATTTAATATGGACCCCTACATGTCCAAATATAAATCCTATTGTCTACCCTCAGACTATCTTGGAAAAATTCAAAGCGCGAACAATACCTTGATTATTGTTAATAGCAGTCCATCGACTGTGCTGACGGGTCATTGGCTGTGCATCTTTCAAACAGTGAAGAATATCGAATTTTTTGATCCTCTTGGTCTACCCTATACATTCTACATGCCTCACATCAGCAACTATATTGAGAGCAGTAGGAAAACTATTATTCAAAATCGAAAGAGGGTGCAGGATCTAACGACTAAAAGCTATGGCTTCCACGCACTACTATATTTTGTGTTCCGATGTCGTGGCTATACTTACAAGCAGTTTCTCCACATTTATGGTGACAATCCACGTCTGAAAGACTTTCTAGTGGAAAATATACTTACAAGTGTATTTAATATTGATTTCAGTGCCCTAAGAATAAAGTGCTTAAAAAATGTTTGTGAATTTGTTTATTAATAAAATGTATATATACAACAATGTCTTTAAATCTTCACTTTTAGATTTCTTCATCGGTGTATAGGTAACTGTCGTGAACCACTAATGCTGGTAAATCATTTGGATTCACTGTATATTGATCTTGATTGACTGCAATGTCAGGGTCACATTTTCTGCAGTACAATTTAACTTCACTCTTGTCATATCTCTTTGTATAGTCAATGATACTATTTGCATTCATATTATGAAATTCACGAGTTTCAATCTGTCTATTTGAAGCAATACCACATACTGTGTTTTCAAGTGGTGAATCACATTCGGTAACTGCCAAATAAAAATCACTTGGTTTATAGTCATAGTAGGCAGTGTCGTCGCAGCGATGACGTAGAAACCAGATTGTCTTGTTACCCCAACAGTTGAATCGTAGACCAGATTCCTCTTCCCAGAATAATTTAAATCCACGACGATACCAATCTCGTAGAAATAAACTAAAATCACGTTTAGGATTCTTTCCAATCATAGCGGGGTAAGTATTCTCCCACTGATCACATTTATCATTGTGACAATTGGAGCAGAGGTGCCCGCTAGGATGAGAGTCACACACCTCCTCAAGACATGAATTACATCCTTTAATTTGTACAGCATAGCCTCTATGTAATTTGCAAGGATTACATAATTTACACTTTTCATTATAGTCATCAATAATTGTACAATTCTCACATTGAGTCCAACTGCCAAGAGTGTACATGCACAATGGGCATATATAGAACATTTTTTTTTGGTTTCCGATGTCAACTCTCTCACAGCTAAAACGAAACTGATCGTCTTCACTCGATAAATTCAAAGTGGAGGAAAGGGGAGAGGAGTAACTCTGTGACGTTGCCTCTTTCGAAGGAGGAGCCATCTACATTGGCAATGAAAGTATATCCACAATATGATTCTGCTTTGTTCCAATTAATATATCAATAAATTGAGTATAAGCATTTGAATCACATTTTAAAAGTTTCATACAATAGTCCAATGGGGGAGAATCAGTTTTCATTATACTGTCAAGTGTTCCTTGAGAGAATATCCTGCGTTGAAGAGATAACTCAAGAAAATCATCATCCAAAATCAAATGTTTTTCCATAAACACTAGATTTGATCTAATTCTCTCTTTCTCAAATTTATTCATTTTTCAGTCCTTTCACTCTGACTGCTGACTCTAGACTGACCAGAAAAGAAAGTTGGCTCGGAAACAACAGATCGATTGACCTTGGCATTCGCTGAGAGCGTGCCCAAAACAACAACAATAACATTGACCCCATTAACCACGTGTTCCCCCTTATGACTCTATCTCGTGCCCAAAACAACAACAACAACATTGACCCCATTAACCACGTGTTCCCCCTTATGACTCTATCGCGTGCCCAAAACAACAACAACAACATTGACCCCATTAACCACGTGTTCTCTCTAATGACTCTATCGCGTGCCCAAAACAACAACAATAACATTGGCCCCATTAACCACGTGTTCTCCCTAATGACTCTATAGTCCATGAAAGTGACAAAGTTCCTGTTTTTTCATTCTCACTGACAAAATCCATAAAACATCAAATAAATCGACCATCACACATAACCATCCATAAACTATGTAAAAAAAAGTTGTAGGTGGCAGCAGGGGTGTCGTCCCGGAGTAGAACCCCCCCTTCTACTGTCGTAGAAACTCCAAAAAGGACTCATTCAATTGGGAAATGAGAGGGTTAGTGCCCTTCATAATAGTCAAAGGCGATCGGAGGGCAAAGCCCCCCCCCCCATCCCCACGTCCATCATTTCCCCAAACACTTATGAACAACATTTTGATATAGTGATTTTATTGAACGTAGTTGAAGGGTCCAGAAATTATGTTCTTGAGTATGACAACCCCCTCACAACCATCAGGGCTAGGGTTGTAAGTTATGCCCTGTGGGCATATAATGTTTTTATAAAAAGTGGTGTCGTAAAAACTTCAAAAAGGGCTCTTTCGATTGGAAATTGAGACGACTATTGCCCATTTTAATAGTCAAAAGTAATCAGAGGGAGAATCCCCTCCATGCCCATTATTTCCCCAAATATTTCCGATTAACATTTTGATAAGGCCATTTTGTTCAACGTAGTTGAAAGGCCTGGAAATTATGTCTTTGAGAATGACAACCCTCCCTCCCCCCATATCCCTCACATCAAGGGTCAAAAGTTATGCCCTTGGGGCATATAAGGTTTTCATAGAAAGTTTTGTCGTAGAAGCTTCAAAAAGGGGTCATTTGATTGAAAATTGAGAGTTTTTATAGAAAGTGTTGTCGTAGAAGCTTAAAAAAAAACTAATTTGATTGGAAATTGAAAGGGCTACTGCCCTTCTTCACAGTCGAACGTGATTGGAGAGCAACTAACACCCCTCTCACGCCCACTATTTCCCCAAACACATCCAATTAAAATTTTAAGATAGGCATTTTCTTCAAGGTAGTTGAAAGTTCTGGAAATAATGTCTTTGAAGATGACAAACCCCCCAAACCCATCAGGGCAAGGGTTGTAATTTATGCCCTGGGGTAAGGTTTTTATAGAATGCGTTTTCGTAGACACTTCAAAAAGGGCTCATTCGATTGGAAATTGAAAAGGGTAGTGCCCATTTTAATAGTCAAAAGTGATTGAAGGGTAACTAACCCCTCTCTCACGCCAACCATTTCCCCAAACACATCCAATCAAAATTTTAAGATAGCCATTTTTCAACGTAGTTGAAAGTTCTGGAAATTAGGTCTTTGAGGATGACACCACACCACCCCCCCCCACTCCCCCCCCCACAGCCGTCAAGGCAATGGCTGTAAGTTATGCCCTGGGGGCATATAAGGTTTTGTTTATAGAAAGTGTTGTCGTGGAAAGTAGCCTATTAAAAAGGGCACTAGTCCTTTAAATTTCTAATTGGATGAGCTCTTATAAAAGTGAAAACATTTAAGAGAATTTTTTCAGTAAAGTACAAATTATATTCTGGCTTTTAAGGCATAGGGTTCTAAACCCTATGCCAGAATGTTTTCACTTTTATAATGTTTTCACTTTTATAACTTTAAGAAATTAAAAATTAATTAAGATTTTAAGGAATAAATATCATTATATGTATATTAAACTGACAATGCACATTTTCTTTCAGTAAATTCATTTAAATATTTTCAGTAAAGTAATAATTATATTCTGGCTTTTAGAAAACATAGAGTTTCTAAAAGCAATTTCTGCTCGTTTTGAGTTTGACTTATTTTAATTTATGTTTGTTTTGGGTTTATTTATTTATTGATACTGATTTGTGGAAGTTGTATGCTTGGTAGATTATTTGATTCTATATTTGTTCATTTTTGGCTTAATCGAGTTCATTACTTTTTTCAAGAAAACTTAATTTGAGCAAAAAGTTTTTTTGATTGATCAATAAATAAATGAAACCCAAAACAAACAGAAATTAAAATAAGTCAAACTCAAAATAAGCAGAAATTAATCTGAATAGGGTTCTAAACCCCATGCGTTCTAAAAGCCGGAATATAGTTTGTACTTTACTGAAAAAAATTCTTTTAAATGTTTTCACTTTTATAACTTTAAGAAATTAAAAATTAATTAAGATTTTAAGGAATAAATATCATTATATGTATATTAAACTGACAATGCACATTTTTTTCAGTAAATTCATTTGATTTTTTTTCATTAAAATACAGATTATATTCTGACTTTTAGAAGGCAAAGGTTTAGAACAATACTCAGATTAAATTCTGCTCGTTTTGAGTTTGACTTATTTTAATTTCTGTTTGTTTTGGGTTTCATTTATTTATTGATACTGATTTGTGGTAGTTGTATGCTTGGTAAGTTAATTGATTCTATTTTTGTTCATTTTCGGTTTAATGGAGTTCTTTGCTTTTTTTGAAAAACTGATTTTAGTTAGTCATTTTTTTTAGTTAGAAGTTTTTAGATAGTCATTTTTTTAAATAGTTTAAAGATCAAATAACAAAAACTCAGGGATATACACCCCCCCCCTGAGCGAGGGGGAAGTCTTGTAAGCTATGCCCCAGGGGCAGATAAGCTTTTATGTAAGGGATGGTCACATAAACATCAGAGGTGGATCTACTACTACTACTAACAACTCACCGCAGCACCAAGCCGCCTGAGGCCAACACAGCTACGCACGATCCTCCTCCACCCCAATCTATTCAAACCCTCCCTTTTTACACCCGCCCACGAAGTTCCCATTTCCTTTAAATCTTTCTTTATGACGTCCTCCCACCCCAGACGGGGACGACCTGCTTTCCGTTTAGAACTAGATGGTTGGCCGAAAAGAACAATCTTCGGCAATCTGTCATCCTTCATCCGCACAACGTGCCCTAACCACCTCAACCTTTCTTTCATTATAGCCCTAGAGAGCGGTATTGAACCACATTTTTCGTATAGCCTATTGTTTGAAATACGGTCAGTCAGCCGGGTACCCAGAACAATCCTTAAGCAATTTCTCTGGAAAACATCTAGCAAATCTTCATCCGCTTTTCGGAGCGTCCATGCTTCTGAGCCATATTTGACCACTGTCATCACTGTAGCTTCTAATATTCTAATCTTGGTTAGCAGACTTATCTTCCTGTTCTTCCAGGCTTTTTTTTAACTGTGAAAAAACACCCTGAGCCTTGGCTATTCTATTTTTAACATCTTCACTGCTCCCACCATCTTTACTAATAATACTACCAAGGTAATTGAAGCTGCCCACCTGATCAATCTTTTCATTACCCACCGTCACCTTTTCATCTTCACTTATTCCTAGCCTTAGTGACTTAGTCTTCCTAACATTAATTTTCAAACCAATTCTAGCACCCTGAACTCGCAAAACCTCTAAAACTTCATTCATTTTGCTCACACTTTCATCTAGGATGCTTAAATCATCAGCATAATCCAAGTCCAGGAGACTTTTTCCTCCCTATTTGATTCCGCGGTCTCCCATTGCCTTTCCTGTGCTCCTTAAAACAAAGTCCATCAAAATAATCCATATAAAGGGGGATAGAACACAACCCTGCTTAACTCCTGATTTAATACAAAACCATCTGCTAACCTCATTTCCTACCTTAACCGCAGCAGTGTATTCTCGTACATAGCACTAATCACTTTAATGTATTTGTCTGGTATACCATACAAGGATAAAACCTTTACTAAAGCTCTTCTATCAACAGAATCGAACGCTTGCTCGTAATCTATAAAACTGAGGACCAAAGGTGTTTGAAAACTCAGGCACTTCTCAAATTATTAGCCTAAGAGTGAAAATTTGGTCGACACATCCTCTACCTTTTCTAAAACCGCACTGCTCTTCTCTTAAAACTTTGTCTACGGCATCTCTCAGTCTAAAAAGTATCATATTACTAAGTAATTTACTACCTACAGAGACCAGACTAATGCCTAAATAATTACCACACTCACTTTTATCACCTTTCTTATAAAGTGGCTTAATTAAGGTTTTCCTAAAATCGTTAGGTACTTCCCCTTTTTCAATAATCATGTTCATAATCTTCAATAACTTATTTCTAACCTCAGAGCCACCATATTTAAGAAACTCATTTACCACCCTATCAGCACCTGGAGCCTTATTATTCTTTAATCCTTTTAGTACTGTTGCTAATTCCTCCTCACAAAACAAATCTTCCTTCACATCCAAAGTATCACAAACTTTTTCATTTTCCTCTATATTTTTTCCTGCAACTCTATCTCGGTTGAGCAAGTTCTCAAAATGTTCGGCCCATCTCTCTTTAGTTTTTTCCTTATCGCTAATTGCGACCCCATTCCTATCTTTAACTGGGACAAGTCCGAATTAACTACTCCCTCTCAATTTGTTAACGTGCCAGTACAATATTTTACTATTATGCCGTCTAGCTGCATCTTCCAGATCCTCGGCAATTTTACCCATGGCCTCCACTTCACACCTCCTTACTTCATATTTTAATGCTTTCTCCACTCTCTTTACATTTCTTTTGTTTTCATACGATCTATCACTCAGATAATTCTTGTACAAGTCTTTTCTCCTTTCTATTAAACATAAAGCTTTTTCACTAATATTCTTAGCTGCAGTTCTAGCTTTCTTCCCTAATACACCTTCAGCAACTAAACAAATTATTTTTCTAAAATTATTCCAACCATCTTCCACATTATCAAATTTTAAACTCTCAAGTTTAGTATTCAACTGTTCCTGGAAAGTTTCTCTCAAATTCTCATCCTGGAGTCTACCAACATCATAACTTCCCGGGAGGTAGTTACCCTTCCGATATTTCAGCTTTAAATTAACCCTTGACACTACTAGATGGTGATCTTTACTTTTAACATCAATAACAGCACTCCTATATGCCCTAGTATCTTGTATTGATCCTGCCAGTCTTCGGTTTACTATAACATAATCAATAAGGTTTGCTGTCTTACCATCACGTGAATACCATGTTAACTTATGAGCCATTTTATGACCAAATACCGTATTGGTTATAAATAGATTGTTATACCTACAAAATTGCAAAAGTGTGTATCCATTATTTTTTCTTTTCCTACACCAAATTTACCTAGGCTGGGATACCATCTATCCCTATTTCTACCAACCTGGGCATTAAAATCTCCCAGTAATAACATCATATTTCTACCTGGGACCTTGTCTATTTGCTCCTGTAACTGTAAGTAAAATTCATCTGAGTCCCTAGTATCTCCGTCAGTTGGTTCTACAGGGGCGTATACTACTATAACTGATACCCTGAACTTTCTAGTCATAAAATGAGCAATTAGTATTCTATTATTAATACCTTCCCAGCCTAAACAAGACTTAGCAGCTTCCTTATTCATCATGAGCCCTACTCCCTGTCTATGTACCCCATCCTTCCTGCCTGAGTATACAATTCTGTATCACCTAATTTCATGCTTCCTACCCCTGGGATATGAGTTTCTGAAACTCCTAATAAATCCAGTTCGAATCGTCTGAATTCGTCAGTCAAAATGTCGATACGATAGTCATTTTTTAATGTCGTAACATTCCAAGTTCCAATTTTCATGTTCTTTAAATCATTGAAATTATTTTCGTCTCAGGAAAAGCAATGATCCCGGATACCAGTGCAGGAAGGGGATCACATATCTTCTCAAGTCTACACCGAAGTGCTTAAGCCGGCTTAGAACCGGACAGCAAGAAGTCCCTGGGACCTCCATGAATGGAGGCTTTGTGTAATCCTGGGCCCATCTTGGTCACAACATGGTTTTCAGCACTTGGCGATGCTCTTCTATCAACAAGAGTCGAAATACTGCACAGACATTCTCAAGCCTATTACCTCCGACTCATTATGTATTCATGCCTACAAATATTATGCTACTACGGGGAGGCAACCCACAATAGATAAATTAGCTAGGAAGAGGTTTTTCAGCCCAAAGACGCCCATCAAAACATACCAAGCCCAGAAGAATTGTCCATTAGTCAGAATCCCGTGCGAATGCTGTGTCGTTTACTAGTCTATAATTTCCTCGAGAGGCGCCACTCCTCAAGTGGGAATAGAGTTGACCGCAAGGTCCCCAGTCTTGCAGGTACCCCGAAAAGGTCGAGGCAACCCTTTGCAGTGGCCGTTGTCCATAGATCTGGATCTTACGCCCTGCCACAGTTGTCCTCCTATTGAGGATCCTCCCGCGATGTTGTTCTGCATCACCATGCAATTTAACCCATTGCTGGGAGAAGGTTTGCAACTCATGGAACTTGTGGACAAACCAGTGGGTCCTTTTGAGCGTACGTTTGAGGGGCCTTCTTCCTCCTCCGCCTGTATTTATGACCCCGGGCGAGAGTGTCCCAGATTCTATTATGGACCTCCAGGGACAAGGTCCACTCTTGGTCCGTGCCTCCTATGGAGGTACCCAAACACGCAAACTACTTATAAATATATATAACTCACTGAATATATAAGTTATATTCAGAAATATATAACTCACTGACATATTTAACCTACTAATTATAAATATATATAACTCACTGAATATATAAGTTATATACAGAAATAAATAACTCACTGACATATTTAACCTACTACTTATAAATATGTATAACTCACTGACTAGGCCTGTATAAGTTATATACAGAAATATATAACTCACTGACATATTTAACCTACTACTTATAAATATATTTATAACTCACTGACTAAGCCTGTATAAGTTATATACAGAAATATATAACTCACTGACATATTTAACCTACTGCTTATAAATATATATAACTCACTGACTATAAAAGTTATATGCAGAAATATATAACTCACTGACATATTTAACCTACTACTTATAAATATATTTATAACTCACTGACTAAGCCTGTATAAGTTATATACAGAAATATATAACTCACTGACATATTTAACCTACTACTTATAAATATATATAACTCACTGACTATAAAAGTTATATACAGAAATATATAACTCACTGACATATTTAACCTACTACTTATAAATATGTATAACTCACTGACTAGGCCTGTATAAGTTATATACAGAAATATATAACTCACTGACAAATTTAACCTACTACTTATAAATATATATAACTCACTGACTATAAAAGTTATATACAGAAATATGTAACTCACTGACATATTTAACCTACTACTTATAAATATATATAACTCACTGACTATAAAAGTTATATACAAAAATATATAACTTACTGACATATGTAACCTACTACTTATAAATATATATAACTCACTGCCTAGGCCTATATAAGTTATATACAGAAATATATAAATCACAGACATATTTAACCTACTACTTATAAAAATATATAACTGTCACCATGCCACATGGTGACAGTACTGGATTAAACCAAGTCAATTCACTTTATTTTTAGTGAAATTATGTTTGGAGATATTTAATTTGCATATCAGCTATAACAAAGGGGAGTGAGTCATTGTGTAAGTGGGGTTGGTATAGATGTCTAAAAGAGCATATTCTAATGGCAAAAACGCTTACTTTTCATGGGCCTAGTAGGAATTACTAGGCCCAAGTAATTCCTAGGGGGAGTAGGAATTAATTAAAATGTTCCTCTATGTAGCTAAAATATACATGCCCAATTCTAACAGCAGAGAGGTGTAAAAGACAATGCAGGCCATCATAAGCCCTGCTAGAAAATTTTTTTGGGCCTGGCAAATGCTGCCAGAAGCTTTGTTTTCAGCAATTTTAATTGAAAAAAAAAGATTTTCAAAGCACTAAAAAAACATTTGTTTAATGAGCAAGGTGTTGAGGTGGGAGCAGTCCCCCTTATATACAGAGTAATTTCAATTTGTTTTAAGTTTTAAATTTGCTCTTTACTTTTATTTGAAAAATATTTTTTATTTCTTTAAATTCATTTCATGAAATGGTATACCGTCAACTGGGGTGAGATTGGTAATCAGGGGTGACATTGACACAAGCATAGAAAAACGTTATCCGATCAAAATGCTGAGATAGCCATTTTGTTTGAAATAGCCCAACGATCAGATGACAAAACTTCGGGGTCAACATAACTCCCCTCCCTCGAAACCCGAGGAAAGAGATGTAACTTATGTCCCAGGGGCATATAAGGTTTTTGCGGAAAAGGTGGTCGCATAAACTCCGGATGGGACTCAAATGATTTCAAATTGAAAGTTCTAGCCCCTCCTCCAACCAAACTCAAGGCCATAAGGCTCCAACTTTTTTTCCCCAGAGGCCCTTCATATGGAAGGGATGGTTGTATAAACTTCGAAGGGCCTCGTTCTATTGGAAATCGAAAGTTATAGGAGTCAAAAGTGATTGGACGGCAAATAGTCCAAATGCCCTTTTCCCGCAAATGCATGCGATAGAAATTTTAATCTTAGTTCAAGGATTAGATAACAAAAACATCGGGGTGGACACAACCTCCCTCCATGGCCCAGGGGCAGGTGTTGTGAATTATGTCCTGGGGGCATATATGGTTTTTATGGAAGGGGTTCTCGTATAAACTTCAGAAGGGGTTCATTTGATTGGAAATTGAAAGTTCTAGTTCAGTTTTTAAGAGTCAAAAGAGATCAAAGGTCGACTAGCCCCAAGCCCTTTTTTTCCCCAAACCCATCCAATAAACATTTTGAGATAGGCGTATAACTGAAAATAGTTCAAATATCAGGTAATAAAACTCCAGGGTCGACACAATCCCTCAGAGCCCAGTGGCAAGTGTTTCAAGTTATACCCCGGGGGCATATAAGGTTTTTATGTGACGGGTGGTCATATAAAGTTCAGAGGTAGCTCATTTGATTGGAAATTGATTTACCTTTCTAAGAGTCAAAAGTGACCGGAGGGCATCTAATCCCTCCCCCTAAACCCTCTTTTCCTTTAATCCAGCCGATTGATTTGAGTTACCCATTTTCTTTGAAATAGTCCAACGATCAAATAACAAAAACTTCAGGGTCAACGTGCCCCCCTCCAAGGTGCGGGGGAACTAAGGGTTGTAACTTGTGCTCCGAGAGTCTATAAAGTTTTATGGAAGAGGTGGTCGTATAAACTTCGGAGGGGACTCAAATGATTCTAGTTCCCTTTTTAAGAGTGAAAAATGATCCGATGGAAACTAACCCCTCCCCTCCCCACCATCCCTCCTTTCCCCAAATTCATCCGATCGAATTATTTATATAGCAATTTTGTTCAAAACTGACCAAAAATCATATAACAAAAGCTCCAGGGATAAAATACAGCCCCCCCTCTCAGAACACGGGGGCAAGTGTTGTAAGTGTTTCGCCGGGGCATATATCGTTTTTATGGAATGGATGGTAGTATAAACTTCAGAGTTGGCTCATTCGATTATAAATTGGAATTGAATTGCTAGTATCCTTTTAAAGAATCAAAAGTGATAGGAGGGTTTCGAGCCCCCTTCCCCAAAGGCCCTTTTTCCCAAATGTATCCGATAAAAATTTTGAGATAGCCATTTTGTTCAAAATAGTCTAAAGGTAAAAGAATAAAAACACCGGGTTCGACACAACCCCCCAGAGCCAGTGGGCAAGTGTTGTAAGTTATGCGTCAGGGGCATTTAAAGTTTTTATGTAAGGAGTGGTCATATAAACTTCAGAGGTGGCTCATTTGATTGGAAATTGAAATTTCTAGGTACCTTTTCAAGAGTCAAAACCGAAAAATTGGGCATCTACCCCCCACCCCCTCACACACCCACTTTTCCTCAGAGGTATTCAATCAAAATTTTGAGATAGCCATTTTATTTAAATAGTTTTTAAATGGATAAAAAACTTTGGGGTCAACATGATCCCCCCCAGAGCCCGGGGGAAGGATTGGAAATTATGCCCGTAGGTTTTTAAGGTTCTTGTGGAAGAGGTAAACTTTGGAGGAGTCTCAAATGACTAGAAATTGATAGTTCTAGTAACCTTTTGAGAGTCAAAAGTAATCTGATGGCAACTAGCCCCCCCCCCCACCACCATCCGTCTTTTCCCCAAAGGAGTCCGACCAAAATTTTGAGATTTTCATTTTGTCCAAATAGATCAAAGATTATATAGTAAAAACTCCGTGGTTTACACAGCCCCCAGAACCTGGGGCTATATAAGGTTCTTACGGAAGGAATGATCGTATAACTTCGTCGGGGGCCCAGTCTATTGGAAAATGAAAGTTCTAGTTCCCTTTTTAAGAGTCAAAAGGGACAGGAGGGCGAATAGCGCTCCTACCTTTCTTTTTAACTCAAATCCATCCGGTCGAAGTTTTGAGATAGCAATTTTGTTAAAATAAGTCAAAAGATCGGTTAACAAAAACTCCAGGTTCAACACAAACCCACAGAGCCCTGGGGCAAGTGATGAATGTTATGTCCAGGGGGCATATAAGGTTCTTATACGAGGTTTTTGAAAATAGTTAAAAGATCAGAGAAGCCAAACCCCCACCCCCACTCAAAAAACTTATGGACGATATTTCATTCCAAAACTTAAGCGAGCCGACCCCTGGCCTTCTCTGCATTGCCCGACCCCCCCCTCCCCATAAAAAATTGTTAACGATATTTTATTCCAAAAATTGTGGCAACTTCCCCCTGGCCCTCCATGGAATGCCTCCCCCCCAAAAAAAAAAATTAAAAATAAAAAAAGAAGCAAAATAACAATATTTCATTCTAAGACTTATGGGAGCATACCTCTGGTCCTCCATAGCCCAATACCCCTCCCTCCCTCAAACAATTATCAATGATAATTCATGGGAACTGACCCTTGACCCTTCCTCCAAGCCTCCCCCCCCCAACCACAAGCAAAAACTTAACGATATTTTATTCCAAAAATCATGTGGGCTGTCCCCTGGCCTTACCTCCATGCCCCCCCCAACAAAAACAAATTATTAACGATATTCTATTCCAAAAATCATGGGAATTCAGTTTAATTGTATTAGGTCTTATCAAAACTTCTTCACTACAAACAAGATTATGGCTACTGCCCGTTTCCCTTACGGTAAAAGCATAAGGCCTACTGTGTATTTGGCACTTTACTAAAACGAACTATATTGCAAATATTCTCATTTGTACTTATTACAACGTTGAAAATAAAATGAAAATTGCAGTGAAACCTGACCAGGATTTACCAATAGGCCCACTAGGCCCTGCGGTTTTCACTATTCCCGAAGTTTTGAGGATTTCCCCGGAAATCTTGCAAAAACGGAGCGACAAAAACGCTTGGGCATAGAAGCATCAAAGTTTTAAATTCGACCCTGGCGAAACAAATTCTTGAGCTGGTGACATTTCAGCAGTCATACAGAAACGCTATATGATTGTCCATGTTTAAAGGAAACATAATATTTTTAATTAATTTCATTTTTATGTTCCTGGCCTCCCCCAGGCCATTCAGCGTCTCCCCAGGTGGCAATAGGGGAACGCCCTACAGGTATGTAGGGCACCTCCATAGGAGGCACGGACCAAGGGGGGACCTTGTCCCTGGTGGTCCATAATAGAAACTGGGGCATACTCGCCCTGGGTCATAAATACAGGCGGAGGAGGAAGAAACCCAAATATACACTCAAAAGGGCTCACTGGTTTGTCGACAAGTCCATGAGTTACAAACCTTCTCCCAGCAATGGGTTAAATTGCATGGTGATGCAGAACACCATCACGGGAGGATCCTCTATAGGGGAACAACTGCAGCAGGGCGTAAGATCCAGATCCATGGACAACGGCCTCTGTAAAGGGCTGCCTCGACCTTTTTGGGGTACCTGCAAGACTGGGGACCTTGCGTTCAACTCTATTCCCACTTGAGGAGTGGCGCCCCTCGAGGAAATTATAGCCTAGTACACGACACAGCATTCGCATGGAATTCTGACTAATGGACAATTCTTCTGGGCTTTGAATGTTTTGATGGGCGTCTTCGGGCTGAAAAACCTCTTCCTAGCTAATTTATCTATTATGGGCTGCCTCCCCGTAGTAGCATAATATGTGTAGGCATGAATATATAATGAGTCGGAGGTAATAGGCTTGAGATTGTCTGTGCAGGATTTCAACTCTTGTTGATAGAAGAGCATCACCAAGTGCTGAAAACCATGTTGTGACCAAGATGGGCCCAGGATTGCACAAAGCCTCCATTCATGGAGGTCCCAGGGACTTCTTGCTGTCCGGTTTTAAGCCGGCTTAAGCACTTCGGTGTAGAGTTAAGAAGATATGTGATCCCCGTCCTGCACTGGTATCCGGGACTATTGCTTTTCCTGAGGCGAAAATAATTTCAATGATTTAAAGAACATGAAAATTGGAACTTGGAATGTTACGACATTAAAAAATTACTATCGTATCGACATTTTGAGTGACGAATTCAGACGATTCGAACTGGATTTATTAGGAGTTTCAGAAACTCATATCCCAGGGGTAGGAAGCATGAAATAAGGTGATATAGAATTTGTTTACTCAGGCAGGAAGGATGGGGTACATAGACAGGGATTAGGGCTCATGATGAATAAGGATGAATTTAGGCTGGGAAGGTATTAATAATAGAATACTAATTGCTCATTTTATGACTAAAATTTCAGGATATCAGTTATAGTAGTATACGCCCATGTAGAACCAACTGACGGAGATACTAGTGACTCAGATGAATTTTACTTACAGTTACACGAGCAAATAGACAGGGTCCCAGGTAGAAATATGATGTTATTACTGGGAGATTTTAACGCCCAGGTTGGTAGAAATAGGGATAGATGGTATCCTAGCGTTGGCAATTTTGGTGTAGGAAAAGAAAACAGTAATGGATACAGACTTTTGCAATTTTGTAGGTATAACAATCTAGTTATAACCAATACGGTGTTTGGTCATAAAATGGCTCATAAGTTAACATGGTTTCACGTGATGGTAAGACAGCAAACCTTATTGATTATGTTTTAGTAAACCGAAGACTGGCAGGATCAATACAAGATACTCGGGTATATAGGAGTGTCGTTATTGATGTTAAAAGTAAAGATCACCATCTAGTAGTGTCAAGGGTTAATTTAAAGCTGAAATATAGGAAGGGTAACTACCTCCCGGGAAGTTATTATGTTGGTAGACTCCAGGATGAGAATTTGAGAGAAATTTTCCAGGAACAGTGGAATACTAAACTTAAGAGTTTAAAATTTGATAATGCGGAAGATGGTTGGAATAATTTTAGAAAAATAATTTGTGAAGTTGCTGAAGGTGCATTAGGGAAGAAAGCTAGAACTGAAGCTAAGAATATTAGTGAAAAAGCTTTATGTTTAATAGAAAGGAGAAAGGACTTGTACAAGAATTATCTGCGTAACAGATCATATGAAAACAAAAAGAATGTAAAGAAATTGGAGAAAGCATTAAAATATGAACTAGGGAGATGTGAAGTGGAGGCTATGGATAAAATTTCCGAGGATATGGAAGATGCAGCTAGACGGCATAATAATAAAATATTGTACTGGCATGTTAACAAATTGAGAGGGAGTAGTCAATCCGGACTTGGCCCAGTTAAAGATAGAAATGGGCCCCCAATTAGCGATAAGGAGATGGAACATTTTGAGAATTTGAACTAAATAGAGATGGGCCGAACGTTTTGAGAATTTGCTTAACCGAGATAGAGTTGCGGGAAAAGATATAGAGGAAAATGAAAAAGTTTGCGATACCTTGGATGTGAAAGAAGATTTGATTACTACTACTACTAACAACTCATCGCAGCACCAAGCCGCCTGAGGCCAACACAGCTACGCACGCTCCTCCTCCATCCCAATCTATTCAAAGCCTCCCTTTTTATACCCGCCCACGAAGTTCCCATTTCCTTTAAATCTTTCTTTATGACGTCCTCCCACTCCAGACGGGGAAGACCTGCTTTCTGTTTAGCCCTAGATGGTTGGCCGAAAAGAACAATCTTCGGCAATCTGTCATCCTTCATCCGCACAACGTGCCCTAACCACCTCAACCTTTCTTTCATTATAGCCCTAGAGAGCGGTATTGAACCACATTTTTCGTATAGCCTATTGTTTGAAATACGGTCAGTCAGCCGGGTACCCAGAACAATCCTTAAGCAATTTCTCTGGAAAACATCTAGCAAATCTTCATCCGCTTTTCGGAGCGCCCATGCTTCAGAGCCATATTTGACCACTGTCATCACTGTAACTTCTAATATTCTAATCTTGGTTTGCAGACTTATCTTCCTATTCTTCCACACTTTTTTTAACTGTGAAAAAATACCCTGAGCCTTGGCTATTCTATTTTTAACATCTTCACTGCTCCCACCATCTTTACTAATAATACTACCAAGGTAAGTGAAGCTGCCAACCTGATCAATCTTTTCATTACCCAACGTCACCTTTTCATCTTCACTTATTCCTAGCCTTAGTGACTTAGTCTTCCTAACATTAATTTTCAAACCAATTCTAGCACCCTGAACTCGCAAAACCTCTAAAACTTCATTCATTTTGCTCACACTTTCATCTAGGATGCTTAAATCATCAGCATAATCCAAGTCCAGGAGACTTTTTCCTCCCAATTTGATTCCGTGGTCTCCCATTGCCTTTCCTGTGTTCCTTAAAACAAAGTCCATCAAAATAATCCATATAAAGGGGGATAGAACACAACCCTGCTTAACTCCTGATTTAATACAAAACCAGCTGCTAACCTCATTTCCTACCTTAACCGCAGCAGTGTTATTCTCGTACATAGTACTAATCACTTTAATGTATTTGTCTGGTATACCGTACAAGGATAAAACCTTTACTAAAGCTCTTCTATCAACAGAGTCGAACGCTTGCTCATAATCTATAAAACTGAGGACCAAAGGTGTTTGAAAACTCAGGCACTTCTCAATTATTAGCCTAAGAGTGAAAATTTGGTCGACACATCCTCTACCTTTTCTAAATCCGCACTGCTCTTCTCTTAAAAACTTTGTCTACGGCATCTCTCAGTCTAAAAAGTATCATATTACTAAGTAATTTGCTACCTACAGAGACCAGACTAATGCCTCGAAAATTACCACACTCACTTTTATCACCTTTCTTATAAAGTGGCTTAATTAAGATTTTCCTAAAATCATTAGGAACTTCCCCTTTTTCAAAAATCATATTCATAATCTTCAATAACTTATTTCTAACCTCAGAGCCACCATATTTACGAAACTCATTTACCACCCTATCAGCACCTGGAGCCTTATTATTCTTTAATCCTTTTAGTACTGTTGCTAATTCCTCCTCACAAAACAAATTTTTCCTTCACATCCAAGGTATCACAAACTTTTTCATTTTCCTCTATATTTTTTCCTGCAACTCTATCTCGGTTAAGCAAGTTCTCAAAATGTTCGGCCCATCTCTCTTTAGTTTTTTCCTTATCGCTAATTGCGACCCCATTCCTATCTTTAACTGGGACACGTCCGGATTGACTACTCCCTCTCAATTTGTTAACATGCCAGTACAGTATTTTACTATTATGCCGTCTAGCTGCATCTTCCAGATCCTCGGCAATTTTATCCATGGCCTCCACTTCACACTTCCTTAGTTCATATTTTAATGCTTTCTCCACTTTCTTTACATTTCTTTTGTTTTCATACGATCTATCACTCAGATAATTCTTGTACAAGTCCTTTCTCCTTTCTATTAAACATAAAGCTTTTTCACTAATATTCTTAGCTGCAGTTCTAGCTTTCTTCCCTAAAACACCTTCCGCAACTTCACAAATTATTTTTCTAAAATTATTCCAACCATCTTCCACATTATCAAATTTTAAGCTCTCAAGTCTAGTATTCAACTGTTCCTGGAAAGTTTCTCTCAAATTCTCATCCTGGAGTCTACCAACATCATAACTTCCCGGGAGGTAGTTACCCTTCCGATATTTCAGCTTTAAATTAACCCTTGACACTACTAGATGGTGATCTTTACTTTTAACATCAATAACAGCACTCCTATATACCCTAGTATCTTGTATTGATCCTGCCAGTCTTCGGTTTACTATAATATAATCAATAAGGTTTGCTGTCTTACCATCACGTGAATACCATGTTAACTTATGAGCCATTTTATGACCAAACACTGTATTGGTTATAACTAGATTGTTATACTTACAAAATTGCAAAAGTCTGTATCCATTACTGTTTTCTTTTCCTACTCCAAATTTACCTAGGCTGGGATACCATCTATCCCTATTTCTACCAACCTGGGCGTTAAAATCTCCCAGTAATAACATTATATTTCTACCTGGGACATTGTCTATTTGCTCCTGTAACTGTATACCTCCGACTCATTATATACCAAGCCTATTATTATACCATTGTATACCAAGCCTATTACCTCCGACTCAGTATATATTCATGCCTACAAATATTATGCTACTAGGGGAGGCAACCCATAATAGATAAGTTAGCTAGGAAAAGGTTTTTCAGCCCAAAGACGCCCATCAAAACATACCAAGCCCAGAAGAATTGTCCATTAGTCAGAATCCCGTGCGAATGCTGTGTCGTTTACAAGGCTATAATTTCCTCGAAGGGCGCCACTCCTCAAGTGGGAATAGAGTTGACCGCAAGGTCCCGAGTCTTGCAGGTGCCCCGAAACGGTCGAGGCAGCCCTTTGCAGAGGCCGTTGTCCATAGACCTGGATCTTACGCCCTGCCACAGTTGTCCTCCTATAGAGGATCCTCCCGCGATGGTGTTCTACATCACCATGCAATTTAACCCACTACTGGGAGAAGGTTTGCAACTCATGGAACCTGTGGACAAACCAGTGGGCCCTTTTGAGTGTACATTTGAGGGGCCTTCTTCCTCCTCCGCCTGTATTTATGACCCCTGGTGAGGGTGCCCCTGATTCTATTATGGACCCCCAGGGACAAGGTCCCCCCTTGGTCCGTGCCTCCTATGGAGGTACCCTACATATCTGTAGAGCGTTCCGCTATCGCCACCTGAGGACACGCTGAATGGCCTGTGGGAAGCCAGTCCACTACGCTCAGAACAAAAAATATATAAAAAAAAACTAAACTAGGCTAAATCAAACAGAACATAGAAATAAAAGGCAAAAAAAGACAAAAAACAAAAACCCATATATTAATGATATCCAATATGACAACTGTTTGTCACTGCAAATAGCACGACGAAATAGCAACGAGCACAGTCAGACATCTCATATTATTAAAATATTTTTTCTACTGGCTTATTTAAAATACTATACTTTTTTTCCGCATTTTCATTTGTTAACTTGTAAATGGAAAAGCAATGTGGGCCTGGTCTAAACAACTATTTTTCCTAGACCTAGAAATCTTTCATTTTCCTAAGCATTTTCAATTTCCCCTTTCCAAGATGGCGAAAAGTAGATCTTCTAGAATTTTACCCTAGTGAGTTGTATCAGAATGATTATTTTTTCTTCATGATGATAGTCTATCATCCACCTAGGGCAGATCTAAGGCCGATAGGCATAAAGTCAGGGTAATATATTTAATTTGTTTTTTTTCAGATGTCGTTTTTAACCCTAGTTTAAGAGCCTTCAATTTTTTGGAGCAGTTGAATAGCTCATTCCTACTATAATCCCCCCCCTCCTCAAATTTTACGGTATCAATTATTATAAATGGAATTGCTGTTGAATGGGGAATCAAATGGTATAGCCTATTTCTTGTTTGACTATGTTGAATCAGAACGTTATCAACCTCCCTTCTTAGATAGCCTACCTGGGTCAAATTCTGGTAAACCTCTACCAAACCACACTACCGACTTACAAACAAAGTGAATACACCACTCGACACCCCCCCCCCCCCCACGCCGACCACGAATACAATAATCACCTCTGTCGGAAACGAACCCCAGCTCCCCACTATATATGTCAATTCAGGATGTATATTTGCACATTTAGGGGTGGGGGTTAGTTTAGGTTAGGGGGGGAGGGGGCTAAAATTCATTTCCGACAAAAACGACCACCATACCCACAATCAGCACAAAAAAAGGCACCGAATGGCATACCCACCCCAGTTGCCACCCAATAATATGACTTGGCAAAAATTTACCCAAATTCCGCTTTAGGCCATCCCAGAAAGGGGCCAGCTTATGAAAATGAAACTCCCAGGGATGGGTACACGGGCCAAATCATGGGAAAATTTGATTTGTGAGGAGGAATTAGCAGCAGTACTAAAAGGATTAAAAAATAATAAGGTTCCAGGTGCTGATAGGGTGGTAAATGAGTTTCTTAACTATGGTGGCTCTGAGGTTAGAAATAAGTTACTGAAGATTATGAATATGATTTTTGAAAAAGGGGAAGTACCTAACGATTTTAGGAAAAAATTAATTAAGCCACTTTATAAGAAAGGTGATAAAAGTGAGTGTGGTAATTATCGAGGCATTAGTCTGGTCTCTGTAGGTAGTAAATTACTAAGTAATATGATACTTTTTAGACTAAGAGATGCCACAGACAAAGTTTTAAGAGAAGAACATTGCGGTTTTAGAAAAGGTAGAGGATGTGTTGACCAAATTTTCACTCTTAGGCTAATAATTGAGAAGTGCCTGAGTTTTCAAACACCTTTGGTCCTCAGTTTCATAGATTATGAGCAAGCGTTCGATTCTGTTGATAGAAGAGCTTTGGTAAAGATTTTATCCTTGTATGGTATACCAGACAAATACATTAAAGTGATTAGTGCTATGTACGAGAATAACACCGCTGCGGTTAAGTTATTAAATGAGGTTAGCAGCTGTTTATGTACTATATCAGGAGTTAAGCAGGGTTGTGTTCTATCCCCCTTTATATGGATTATTTTGATGGACTTTGTTTTAAGGAGCACAGGAAAGGCAATGGGAGACCATGGAATCAAATGGGGAGGAAAAAGTCTCCTAGACTTGGATTTTGCTGATGATTTAAGCATCCTAGATGACAGTGTTTGCAAAATGAATGAAGTTTTAGAGGTTTTGCGAGTTCAGAGCGCTAGAATTGGTTTGAAACTTAATGTTAGGAAGACTAAGTCACTAAGGCTAAGAATAAGTGAAGATGAAAAGGTGACGTTTGGTAAAGAAAAGATTGATCAGGTGGGCAGCTTCACTTACCTTGGTAGTATTATTAGTAAAGATGATGGGAGCACTGAAGATGTTAAAAGTAGAATAGCCAAGGCTCAGGGTGTTTTTTCACAGTTAAAAAAAGTTTGGAAGAATATGAAGATAAGTCTGCAAACCATGATTAGAATATTAGAAGCTACAGTGACGACAGTGGTCAAATATGGCTCTGAAGCATGGACGCTCCGAAAAGCGGATGAAGATTTTCTAGATGTTTTCCAGAGAAATTGCTTAAGGATTGTTCTGGGTACTCGGATATCTGACCGTATCTCAAACAATAGGCTATACGAAAAATGTTGTTCAATACCGCTCTCTAGGGCTATAATGAAAAAAAGGTTGAGGTAGCTAGGGCACGTTGTTCGGGGGAAGGATGACAGATTGCCGAAGATTGTTCTTTTCGGCCAACCGTCTAGGGCTAAACGGAAAGCAGGTCGTCCCCGTCTGGGGTGGGAGGACGTCATAAAGAAAGATTTAAAGGAAATGGGAGCTTCGTGGGCGGGTGTAAAAAGGGAGACTTTGAATAGATTGGGGCGGAGGAGGAGCGTGCGTAGCTGTGTTGGCCTCAGGCGGCTTGGTGTTGCGGTGAGTTGTTAGTAGTAGTAGTAGTAGTAGTATATATCAAATATTCAGTTTAATGTTACTAGTTCTTGCCAAAACTTTTAGTTAATTTTGGAATAAAAATTATTTTGAAATAGAAAATTTTGAAAAACTTGAAACACTGACTGTCATAAACGAACAGAAAATAATTAAAAAAATACTTTTCGATAAAGAAGTTTTCTAATGAAAAGTAAAGGCCATATTAAACTTAAGATCAGAAGAAATATAAACCTACAATACCTCAAACTCAAAGAGACCAGAAATTACAATTAAAGAATGAATGAAACCCAAACCAACAGATAATAAATAAGCAATCATAGCAAGAAAAACATACAACAAATCCTAAAATAAATAAAGCGCCAATGATGCAGTAGGTTTTAGACTTTTACAGTGAGAGCAGGTGGCAAAACCCAAACTCTTGTTTGTTGAGATTTTTGTTTGGTTCAAGCTTGATCTGTATATTCAATTTAAGTTTCACTGCTTTTAAGATTTATTTCCTCATTTATATTAGTACCTTTTGTATGTTTCTTTGCTATGATTGTTTTTTTTTTTTAATTTCTCTTCGTTTTGGGTTTCATTTATACTTCAATACAAAAATATTTTTGTACGCTTTAAGCTTGATTTGCATATTCAAATTAAGCTTAATCGCTTTAAGATTTATTTATTCATTAGTATTAATACCTATTGTATGTTTTTTGCTATGATTGTTAATTTAATTTCTGTTCGTTTCATTTATTCTTTAATAGTTATTTCTGGTCTTTTCCAGTTTGAGTTATTGTATGTTTCTATATATTCTGATCTTAAGTTTAATATGGTCTTTACTTTTCTTTAGAAACTTCTTTTTCGGAAAGTTTTCCTTTTCATTAATCCTAAAAGCAATGCTTAATTCCAGCTAAGTTTTCTTATTTCTCATATCACAAAAAGAAGAAAGAGAAAATCAGCATTATAACCAAGATCACTGAAAAAAAACATGAGTGTGGGTAGACAGTTTAACATTTATATACTGATATTCATTCATGAAAGTGTTAATAATGTTGGATTTATTAAAGTTCAGAATCTTTGGTTTAATATAACTCTTTACTTTTTTTGAAAAGTCATTTTGTGGAAAAAGTTTTTGTTTAATTAACATTAGTTTTTTCATTTGTTAAGAAAATAATGTTTTAAATCTTAATGATTTTCTTTATTAGAATTTAAATTTTGGCTTACTTTTTATATGGTGGACGTAATTCTGCAACGATTTTTAATGATAATTATGCAATAATGCTTTTGATTGACGGGTACGGGGGAAAATATTCAAATATATGGGTACAAAATCTGCATGATCTTTGGGGCTCTATGGGGCTGACAAAATTCTAATCCCAAGCATGTTAAAACTTTGAACATGGACAAATTTTAAGCAGCTATCCCCCCTCCCATATGCCCTGAAAGTTTAAACTTAATTCCCTTAACCTATTCTGATATATTGCAGATACTCCTTTTAACAGCCTTGTTTAACAGCTTTAACAACCTAACCTAACCTTTTAAACAGCCTTGAATGCATATAGTGTGTTTTGATTTAGATCGAATTCCCACTCAACATGTCCTGACAATTTTAACTTAATACACTCAGATATTACAAATCTGGCCTTTGGGCAGAACTGGATGCATATAGTTCTTTTTCTTTTGATTAATCCTCCTCAAATTTACCTGAAATTTTTAATTTATTACACCATTTCATTTCTGAGATATTGCATCTGTATCATTTTGACAACCTGGATGCCTTACCATACCTTAGTTCCTCCAGGGCCAGGCGTAGCACATAGGTCACCAGACGTCTCGAAAGGGAAAAGCAGCCGTGACGTCCTCCTACTGCGGTTATAATGACAGCTCAGCACTTCGCAGTTCCCAGCTGTACTGTCGTCGGAGGTTGTGTTTCGGTTGCCCTCTTTTTCACCCACCCTCGGGTTGCCACTCGTAGACAACTTACGGAGGACGGTCTCCTGACGTTCGGAGGACATGACCAGGATAGGTCCATCTTCTCTGCTTCAGGAAAGCAGCGACTGGTGGTTAACCTGTTCGCTTGCGGACCACTATGTTCGTGACCCTGGCCTACCACGAAATGTTAAGAATTCCTCTGAGGCAGGCATTTTCAAATGCTAGGATACGTTTTTCCAGTTGGACATTCAGCTTCCAGCATTCACTTGCATAAAGGAGAATGGAAATGACGTTGCTATTCAACAGACGGAACTTTAGGCATCAAGAGTATTTTTTGTTTTGCCATAATGGTTTCAGTTTGTTGAATTCCATTGTTGCTTGTCCAATTCTCCTTTTTGTCCCGTTGACTATTCCACCATCATATTTGATCCAGGTTCCAAGATATTTGAACTCCTGGACTTGTTCGATTGTTTTTCCGGTGCATTCAAGGATCAAAGGTGAGTTCGATGTGTCCATGCTCTTCGATTTACCAACGTTTACTATTAGTTCCACTTTCTCAGCCTTGTCCGCTATGGTGTCAAGTAGTTGCTGCAAACGTTGCTTCGCCTCTTATAGAAGTACTACGTCGTCTGCAAAGTCTAAAGATACGAGCTGCTGGCCACTGACTTTTGCACTAAAGCCTGATGCTTGCCGTAGGACATAATCCATTACTAGGACGAATAGGAACGGGGATAACACACATCCTTGTTTTACCCAAGAGAGAATCTTGAAGAACCGTGTCTCCCAATTTTCTGTTCGGACACAACATTTGCTCTCTTCCTAGAGGGTCATTATTATTCGGACTAGTTTATTATGTACTTAAAAAAAATTTCAAAATCTTCCATAAGACATCGTGATCAATGGAGTCGAACGCTTTTTCAAAATCAACGAAGAGCAGATACATCTTTTTCTTACATTCTCTTGACTTTTCTACCATAAGTCTGAGGATAAAAATAAGGTTAGAACATGATCTACCAGGCCAGAACCCATGTTCTTCCCTTAGATTTGAGTCAAGAGCTGGTCTCAAACACTGCAATATAATTGTGGCCAAAAGCATACTTGGCACTGAAGTCAGATTTATCTCCCTCCAGTTGTCACAGTTAAAAGCATCTCCCTCCTTAAACAATTTGACTAGAATACCACTATTCCAATCACTTGGGACCTTTTCCATGCTCTAAACTGCTGCTAGGAGAGCAGTCCATACATTTAAGCAGGCTTGAAAGGATGTCTTTATCATCTCTGCCGTAATCCCATTGACTCCAGATCCACGGCCATTTTTAAGCTTTTTGACAGCTGCTTCTACCTCTACAGTAGTGGGAGGATCAGCACTTACGTCAAATTGTAAAAACGGGTCAAAAACCTTGACGAAGAGAGATATCCTGAATGCGTCAAGGCCTGAAGATAAAGACAGTCTGCAGCTTGTGGGCTGAGGGTTGGCTACCCACACCTGGACCCAGTAAGGCCACCCCTGGGAAAAACCAACTGCAACTGAAACGTCAACAGGATGGTCGGACAAAAAACCAAATCGACCACTTTCTAATTTCGAGACGTTGGAGAAGCAGCTTATTTGACGTACGTGGTTTTTGAGGGGCTGAAGTTGATTCAGACCATGTATTGATGATGGCTGAAATACAAATTAAGTTCAAAGCTCAAAAGAAGAAAGTGACCAGTACCTTTAGGCGGTTTGACACCGACAAACTGAAAAATCGATACTTGCGAAAGGACATCTGTATTTATCTGAAAAATATATTTGAGGCCTTGAATCTAACAGATAAAGCTGAGAATCATGGTGCCCGAGATATCTGGTTGATAATCAAGAATGATTCTCATGCACCATGATTCTCAGCTTTATCTGTTAGATTCAAGGCCTCAAATATATTTTTCAGATAAATACAGATTTCCTTTCGCAAGTATCGGTTTTCAGTTTGTCGGTGTCAAACCGCCTAAAGGTACTCGTCACTTTCTTCTTTTGAGCTTTGAACTTAATTTGTATTTCAGCCATCATCAATACATGGTCTGAATCAACTTCAGCCCCTCAAAAACCACGTACGTCAAATAAGCTGCTTCTCCAACGTCTCAAAATTAGAAAGTGATCGATTTGGTTTTTTGTCCGACCATCTTGGGACACCCAGATGGTACATACACCCAGAGTCTTTGTGGATTGACTTATGCTCGAACAATGTGACACCTATGATTAAGTTGTTACTCAGCACGTAGTCTAGAAGAAGCGCTCCATTTTCGTTGATAACTCCTATACCATGTGAGCCATGGCTTCTGGGCAATACAGACGGTCTGCTCCAACTTTGGCATTGAGGTCGCCCACAACACTGAGAATATCATGTCTGAACACATCTTTGGTAACCGCTTGTAACATTTCATAGAATTTGTCTTTTTCATCTTCGTCGGCTTCATTTATGGGAGCATAGCAGGCAATGATGGTCAGTTTGGTGTGGTTTGAAATATATAGGACCACCAATAAACGTTCGTTTATAGGGTTCCAGCTCACCATTGCCTTCGATGCGCTAAGTGACATCAAAACTCCGACTCCAGCGCGGTACGTTGCAGGGTCTCCACCAAAAGCCAAAGTGTATCCGTTGTCAAGTTTCTCTAGTCCGCTTCCTGTCCTTCTAACTTCACTTAGGACAAGTATATCCAGACAATACTGTTTCATTTCTTTGAGAACTTGTTAGGTTCTCAAAATCTGGTTTATCGTTCTTACGTTCCAAAATCCTACTTTGGTGGTTCCTTATCCAGTCAGAAATCGATTCCAGGGGCGTGCAGGGGTAATCATCAGGGAGATTGAAGTTTCCAAGGCTATTGTTGACGTTTCAGTTGCAGTTGGTTTTCCCCAGGGGTGGCCCTACTGGGTCCAGATGTGGGTAGCCAACCCTCAGCCCAACCCTCCTTCTTTTTCCAGGCTTGGCTCTGTAGTCGCAATAGAAGTAGTAGCTGTAGTAGCAGTAGTAGTAGTGGTGGCTGTTGTTGTAGTAGTTACTTTCCACTCTAAGTAGGGAACTAGATCTTTCAATTTTCAATCAAATGAGCCTCTTCCTAAGTTTAAACAACCCCAACTTCCAAAAGAAACTTTAAAATCCCCTGGGCATAACTTACACCCCTTACCCTCGGGCTCTTGGGGCTTGTTCCAACCCAGGATGCATTGTTTTATGCTTTTCAGACTATTTTGAACAAAATGGCTATCTCAAAAGTTCGACCGGATGCATTTGTGGAAAAGAGAGCGTGGGGGAGGTAGTTACCCTTCGATCAGTTTTAAAACTTAAAAAGAGAACTAGAACCTTCAATTTTCAATTAAATGAGCTTCCTTCAAAATTTATACGATCGACCCTTCCATGAAAACCTTATATGCACCACGGGCGCAAACAACAACCCTCGCCGTTAGACTCTGGGGGTTTGTTTAAACCCTGGAGGTATTGTTATATGCTCATTGGACTATTTTGAACAAAATAGCTATTTCAAAAAATTTCAATCACATATGTTTGGGGCAAAGAGGGCGTGGGGGTTTAGTTGCTCCAGATTGCTTTAGACTCTTAAAGAGGGCACTAAAGCCTCCGATTTCATATCGAATGGGACCCCTCCAGAGTCTATACAAACACTTCTTCAATCAAAACCTTATGTGCTAACAATAGGCAACTAACATACATTGTTGCCCTTGCCCTGGTGGCTTTGGGGCGAGGGTTCACATCCCCAAAAACATAATTACCTTACATCAATGTAAGGTGTAACATCACCAATTGTTGTATGTTACAACAATGTTGAACAAAATAACTACCTCAAAATTTTATATGTTGTGTTGGGAGAAACTATGGGTGTGGGGGTTGTTGGGGATGGTTTTCCTCCATTCGCTATTGACTCTTTAAAAGGACACTAGACCTTTTTATTTCCAATCGAATAAGCTCCTTTAGAAATATTTACGACAACTCCTTCTATACGAAGTGCCTTGGTCAGAAAAAAAACAAATATAAATAAATAAATAAAATATAAATAATACATTGTGCCCATATTGCTCTTTAATTAGGCAGTAGTGCTATTGCCCTGCCTATTTTTTGCATATTCAGTTTAAGTTTTACTCGTTTCAAGATTTATATATTCATTTATTTAGGCTACTTGTTGTAGCCTAAGTTTGTTTGCTATGATCGTTTATTTAATTTCTGTTCGTTTTGGCTTTCATTTACTCTTTAATCCTAATTTCTAGTTGCCTTGTGTTTAAATTATCATTGAAATTAATTTCTGCTGATCTTAATGTTAACATGGTCTTTAGTTTTCTTAAAAAAACTTCTTTTTCGGAGAGTTTTTTTTTTTAAATAAAATCAGAATTGAAAGAACAAGATAAAGAAAGACAACAAGGATGGGAATGTGGGCAATTTGGGGGGGGGGAATCTTTACACTAGTTGAAGTACAAAATAGGTGTTAGCTTTTATTGCTTAGAGGCAAAATCGTATGCTGCCACCGTACGAGCTTATTCTGTTACCTTGCGAGCTTAAAGTTTTATTAAATAAAAAAAAGTTTTTCAACTGAAAGTAAGGAGAAACATTAAAACTTAAAATGAACAGTAATTATAACATATATGAGGGGGTTCGTACATTCGTCAATACCTTCCTCTGTACGCTAAAGTTCGAATTTTGCTCTAATTCTTTAAGAATGATCCCTGAATCAGAAAAGCCTTTTAGTTACAATAAATAGCTCTTTTGAAAGTACTAAAAAAAACTTTAGCGTAAAGAGCAAGGTATTCACGAGGGGGGTGAACCCCCTCACATACATAATAATTTCTGTTCGTTTTAAGGTTTAATGTTGGTCCTTACTTTCAGTTCAAAAAACTTAATTTTCTTTATTTAAAATTTCTGTTCTTTTTTTAAAAGATGCTGGTATATCCGGTGCCCCTTCATAGAAAATTCTCTTCTCCCTATGAAAAATTACTCTACAGAAATATCCTTCTAAGTGACTAACTCCCTCCCACCCCTCCATCCCACCTGAAAACGTCTGTATACTTCGCAGGATTACCAATACTAAATGTAAACAATGGGCTAAGTTCACAACTTGCAGCCCTTCCCCTGGGGACTGTGGAGGATTAAGTCATCCTCAAAGATATAGTTATTACATTTTTCAAGTATGATGAACAAAATGGCTATGTTAAAATTTTGATCGGGTGACTTTGGGAAAAATGAGCGGGGGAGGATGCCTAGTTACCCTCCAATTTTTTTGGTCGCTCAAAAAGGGCACTAGAATTTTTATTTTCCGTTTGAATGAGTCCTCTCGCGATATTCTAAGACCACTGGGTCGATACGATCACCCCTGGGGAAAACAAAACAAAAAAAAAACAAAAAAAACATTTAAATAAACACGTATCCGTGATCTTTCATCTGGCAAAAAATACAAAATTCCACATTTTTGCAGATAGGAGATTGAAACCTACACGGTAGGATTTTCTGATACGCTGAATCTGATGGCGTGATTTTTATTAAGATCAGTTAATGTTTTGGGGGTGTTTTCCTCTTTTTTCTAAAATAAGGCAAATTTTCTCAGGCTTGTAGCTTTTGATAGGTAAGACTAAACTTAAAGAAACTTATATATTTGAAATCAGCAAAAAAATCCAATTCTGTTTTTGTATCTACTGATACCAAAGTCCGTTTTTTAGATTTTCAGCTACTATTGAGACTGGTCGCTCCCTACTTACAGTTCGTTGCCACGAACTGTTTGATAATAAAAAAAAATTCTGAATAAGATCAAAGGAAAATTATACATTTATTTATCACACCGGGTATGCTTAGAGGAAATCTACCTGTATTTACTTTTGTATGGAGATGGACAATCATTACGCAGGTGGCCTAAGAAATGTAGACAGAATAAGATAAAAACCCATTTGTTCTAATGTATGTGATGATAACCCTTGTCTTCATATAGCATGTTTTATAGACCTGTAAAGTTCTATTCTCAATGTTGTAGTACCGTATACCAGCCTTTGTGCTTGGAACTTGAAAAATATTTTGTAGCATTTCGGTGTAGGAGATCAGAGAATTTGTTTCAATTTTGTGGCTGTTGGATGGCTCTTTACTACTCATATTTCAGAAAGGGAAGCCACATATCTCCGTCTTTTTGAAATTTGATTGGTGCTCCCGTGTTTCTGTGTGAAAGGTTAAGCCAGTAAAAAGAAGGAAAAGTTTTTAGTCACGTTATTTGTTACCAGTTTTCCTCTCTTACCTCTGGAAACAATTCTGAATTATCCTCTAAAACCATTATCCCCAATGTTTCTTAATACTTTTAAGAATGGAAAATGAAATGGTATTATACAGAAAAAATCCAGGGCACTAACACGTGTAACGTACCAGTTACTTAAAACATCACCCACAAATCAATGTATCTACTTGTTTCTTATTGAAATTAAATGATAAATAAAACAAGTTTGTTCAAATACTAGTAAACTGCCCCCTTCCCTATCCTCACTGTCTTTTTTATCTTGTTATTTCAATTCTGATTTGAGCAAGGCATTGAGGAAGGGGGCAACCCCTTCATATACGGAATAATTTTTATTCGTTTCGAGTTTTAATGCTGTTCCTTCCTTTCAGTTAAAAGACTATTTTTTATTTAATAGCTTAAAGAGTGGGGGTTGAGTTGGCGATAGCTCTCTTCGTAAATTGAATGTTTTCTCCATTGCTTTAGGGGAAATAAAAACTTGCTCCCAAACTTAAGTTTTTGTTCTTCTTAACACCATATCCAAGGTTGTCCAAAACATCATAGGGGTGTCGCTACCACGCTGGGAGCGACCCGGCTCAAAAACTCTAAAAAACGGAATTTCGATACCAATAGAAATATAAAAAGAATCAGCTTTTTATGCTGATTCCAAATATATCAATTTCATTAAGTTTAGTCATACCCATCAAAGTTTACGAGCCTGAAAATAAGGTCCTGATTTTCAAACAAAGGGGGAAACAGCCCTTAAAAGTCATAGAATCTTTTTGAAAATCATGTGTTCTCATGAAAATCACACCCTCACATTCAGCGTATCAGAGAACCCTACTGTATAGGTTTCAAGCTCCTATCTGCAATAATGTGGAATTTTGTATTTTTTGCCAGAAGAAAGGTCACGGATACGTGTTTATTTGTGTTTTTTTTTGTTGTTTTTTTTTCTCCAGGGTTGATCGTATCGGTCCAGTGGTCCTAGAATATCGCGAGAGGGCTTATTTGAACGGAAATTATAAGTTCTACCGTCTTCTTAAGTGACCAAAAAATGGAGGGCAACTAGGCCCCCTCCCACGCTCAAAATTTTGAAACAGCCATTTTGTTCATCGTGGCCGAAAAATACAACAACTATGTCTTTGAGGATGACTTAATCCCCCACAGTCCCCAGGGGAAGGTCTGCAAGTTATGAACGTTGCCCATTGTTTACATATAGTATTGGTTATTGGGAAGGATACAGACGTTTTCAGGAGGGATTTTTTCTGGCAGGGGGGGGATGGGGTAACGGGGGGGATCTTTCCATGGAGTATATTTTCAGGGGGGAACAGACATTGCTATTAAGGAGGTGCTGGATTTCCCAGCATAATTTAAAAAACGATCGGAAATTAAATAAAAAAATATAAAAAAATAAAAAAGCGTGTTCCCCAGGGGTGATCGTATCGACGCAGTGGTCCTAGAATATTGGGAGAGGGCTCATTGGAGCAGAAATTAGAAGATCTAGTGCTCTTTTTAAGTGACCGAAAAATTTGGAGGGCAACTAGAACCCCTTCCCGCCCCTCTTTTGCCCAAAATCGTCTGATCAAAATTTTGAGATAGCCATTTTATTCATCATATTTGAAAGGCCAAATAAATATGTCTTTGGGTATAACATGGCCCCCCAGAGCCCCTGGCGAAAGGTCTTTAAGTTATAAAATGTGCCCATTGTTTGCGCATAGTATTTGTTATTGGGATGTAGGCAAGCATTTTCGGTTGGGGGGTGACAAACTTTCTTCTTGGGGTGTTTCCACGGGGGAATTTTCCACGGGGAGGGAAGTTTCAAGGGAGTTAACTTGCCAGTGAAATTTTACACAGGGGGAATTCTTATACAAAATT
Source organism: Artemia sinica (assembly GCA_027921565.1). Classification (NCBI taxonomy): domain Eukaryota; kingdom Metazoa; phylum Arthropoda; class Branchiopoda; order Anostraca; family Artemiidae; genus Artemia; species Artemia sinica. The sequence continues at coordinate 50,080,408 of CM051268.1, forward strand.
ATTTTTATATGTTTTGCTTTCTCTTTTCCGCCTCAATTTTACGCACCAATTGTCCGGGGTAAAATTTCGGGGGACTGAATTGTTTAGAGGATATTTCCGTGGAGAGGGGGTTTCTCCGTGAAGGTGGGCCTAGGTTTACTGGAGTTATTTAAAAAAACGAAATTAAATAAAAAAACAAGATTTTTCAACTGATAGTAAAGAGCAACATTAAAACTTAAGACGAATAGAAACTATTACGTATATAAAGGGGGTTGCCCCCTTCCCAACGTCTCGCTCTTTACGCTAAAGTTTGAATTTTGTTCCAATTCTTTAATAATGACTCCTGAAACACAAGGGCCGATTAATTAGAACAATAAGACGATTTTTCAAAAGTACTAAAAAACTTTATCGTAAAGAGCGAGGTTTTTGGAGGAGCCCCCTTTGTTTACGTAATAATTTAAAAAAAAAAACAATAAATAAACACGCATCCATGATCTTTCTTCTGGGAAAAAATGCAAAATTCCACATTTTTGCAGATAGGAGCTTGAAACCTATACAGTAGGGTTCTCTGATACGCTGAATCTGATGGTATGATTTTCATTGAGATCACTTGACTTTTAAGGGATGTTCCCCCTTTTTTCGAAAATTGGGAAAAGAATTTTCAGGCTCGTAATCTTTGATGGGTAGGATTAAACTTAATGTAATTTATATATTGGAAATCATGGGCAGCGCAATAGCGCTGCCTAAGTAAAGAACGATATTGGCACAATGTATTAATTAATTTATTTTGTTTGTTGCTGATGTTTGTTTCAGACCAGGGCACTTCGTAACGAAGGAGTTGTCGTAGAAGCTTGGAAAAGGGCTCATTCGATTGGAAATTGAAAGTGCTTGTGCCCTTTGTAATAGTCGAAAGTGATGGCAACTAAAACCCTTTGCACGCCCACCATTTCACCAAACGCATCCAAACAAATTTTTGAAATAGCCATTTTGTTCAACGTAGTTAAAAGGTCTAGAAATTATGTCTTTGAGGAGGACATTTCTCCTCCCCCCAGTCCTCAGGGCAAGGGTATTAGTTTATGCCCTGGGGGCATATAAGGTTTTTATTGAAAGTATTGTCGTAGAAACTTCAAAAAGGGCTCATTCAATTTGAAATTAAAAGGGCTAGTGCCCTTTTTAATAGTCGAAAGTAACAGGAAGGCAACTAACCCCTCTCTTACGCCCACAATTTCCCAAAATACATAAAGTCAAAATGTTGAAATAGCCATTTTGTTCAACGTAGTTGAAAGTTCAGGAAATTAGGTCATTGAGGATGAAAAAACCCACAGCCCTCAGAGCGAGGGTTTTAAGTTATGCCCTTGGGGCATATAAGGTTTTTATAGAAAGCAATTGGAGGACAACTAACCCCCCCCCCCCTCTTACGCCCACCATTTCCGCAAACACATGCAATCAAGATTTTGAGATATGCATTTTGTTCAACACAGTTGAAAGTTTTGGAAATTAGGTCTTTGAAGATGATACCCCCCCCCCACATCCCTCAGGGCAAGGGTTTTAAATTTTACCCTAGGGACATATAAGGTTTTTTTTATAGAAAGTGTTGTCGTATAAACTTCAAAAGGGCTCATTCGATTGGAAATTGAAAGTGCTAATGCCCCTTTTAATAGTAGAAAGTGACTGGAGGGCAATTAAACCCCTCTCACGCCCACCGTTTCCCCAAACAAATCCAATCAAAGTTTTGAGATAGCTATTTTTTTTCAACGTAGTTGAGAGTTAAAGAAATTTGGCCTTTAAGGGTCACACCCCCCCCCCCACAGCCCTCAGGGTAAGGTTTGTAAATAATGCCCTGGGGGCATATGAGGGTTTTACAGAAAGCGGTGTTGTAGAAACTTAAAAAAGGGCCCATTCGTTTGGAAATTGACAGAGCTAGTGCTTTTTTTAACATTCGAAAGTGATTGAAGGACAACAAACCCCCCTCTCACGCCCACCATTTCCCCAGACACATCCAATCAAAATTTGGAGATAATCATTTTGTTCAATGCAGTTTAAAGTTCTGGAAATTAGGTTTGTGAGGAAGACAACCATCCCCCCCCCACACAACCCTCAGGGCAAAGGTTTTAAGTTATGCCCTGGGGTGCATATAAGGTTTTCATAGAAAGTGTTTTGGTAGAAACATAAAAAAGAACTCATTCGATTGGAAATTGAGAGGGCTATTGCCCTTTTTAGTCAAAAGCGATTGGAGGGTGAATGCCCCTGCCACGCCCATCATTTCTCCAAACAGTTCCGATCAATTTTTTGATACAACACTTAAAACGAGCAGAAATTATTATGAGTAGGGTTCTAAACCCCATGATTTCTAAAAGCCAGAACATAATGTGTACTTTATTGAAAAAATTCTTTTAAATGTTTTCACTTTTATAACTTTAAGGAATTAAGTTCGGAGTTAATCCAAGAAAATCCTGGCAAAAACTCTTGGGGCTAGAAGCGTCAAAGCTTTGGGGTACTCATTGGGGTACTCATCAAAATCAAGTGTTAGAAACAAAGAAAAAAATAATCCCTGAACACTAGATCAAAAGCTTAACTTAAACCTATTGTATTCATACTAAAGCACTCCTTATTACATTTCATAGACGTTAAAAAATAGCATACAAAAATGTTCTTGAACGCGTTCTCAATGAACATAAACATTAAAAATTTCCGAAAGTTGCACTGAACACTGAACCTATATTATCCTTTGGACTTTTTTTTTACATTTTTATTTTTCCTTCTTATTTTTGCCTTGATGCCTTAACCTGGCCCTTGAGCAGACCTCTAAACAGAATTTCCGTTTCATTCTTCTTTCCTTCAAAAGAAGAATCCCTGTTTTTTTAAGTTTTTTTTTTCTTCAAAAAATTCAAAAAACTTCTCAAGAAGTCTGCTGAAGAATATAAAAGAGATGGCTTCTCTCTCGTACTTGTAACTCAAACCCATTAAAACTTTATAGGTTCTGATTTAGACGACCGAAGGGATTGGCAAACTAAATTCAGGGTATTAGGGCACTTATAATACGGGTCGCGTTAAACATCAACCATAAATCAAGCAATGCATTCATTTCTTACTGAAATTCCCCTTTAGCGTTTGTCTTTTTTTTGCCCTGACAATGCCATTTACCAGTTATACAGGAACTAAACTGATGAAATAACTCAATAAAATATCCCGTAAATCCCAAGGACATCGATATAACAATGTTTTTGTTCTTCCTAGACCCACCTTGGGCCTATTTGTACATACTCCCATCATATACGGAATATTTTTATTAGTTTCAAGTTTTTAGCCTCTCTTTACTTTCATTTGAAATAACTTTCTTTTTTTATTTAGTATGCCAAAGCACGAAATTTCGGATTTTATCCAAGAAGGATTGTCACTGACGCTTATTTTTTTTCCAGGAGGGATCTATTTGAACCAGGGGTCATAGATAAGACCAGATTTAATCTAAAGCTTTGACGCTTCTAGCCCCAAGAGTTTTTGCCACCCCATTTTTGCGAGGTTTTTGGGGGTAGTGCAAGCACTGAACCGAAGGCAACTGATGACCCAAAAGTTATTACAGAAAGAGCTGATAACCAACTCTCAGCTGCCATTCTTGGGAGACATCTGACAGTTTATAAAAGGCCACGGAATTCCTGGGTTGTTTTAATCTCACTTTTCTGTGAATAGGCAGCGCGGTGGCAGATTGTACCTGGCACTTTGACGATAAATCACTTCATTCCAGTTTTTCTTAAGACAAAAATCATTCAGAGATAATTTATTGCGCCCTCTGGCATTGCGCACTCCTAGGCCCGGGCCTAGTGGACCTATTGGTAAATCATGTTCTGGTCATAGAATATGGGAAAAGGACTCATTCAGTCTTAAGTAGGCACTTAAGAGTGCCTACTTAAGTTATTTTATGCTGCAAAACAATAATTTTGGTAATAATTTGGAACATAGCAAATTTTCTACCAATCAAAATTTCTGAGACAGCCAGTCAATTCAGAACAGTAAAGAGGCTATGCTTTGACCCCTCCCCCCACACTCTCAGAGGCAATATTGCCATGTAACGGTGCGTTTGTCTCTAACCATGTATGCAGTTCATATCAAAATCCTGGACGTCTATCCATTAAATTTAAAGGTTATACGGTTTTGGACAGTCTTGCAGCAGTTATTTGGGGATAGGCTAGGGTATACTTGGATATGAAAAGGGGCTAGATAATCCTTGAAAATTAGTTTATTCTCAGTCCCAAATCTAATTTTTTTTTTTTTTTTTAATGTTCTTCAGGAAAAACTCATTAAAGATTTCAGCCCTGAACTCCCTTCGTTTAAAGGAATATAATTGAGCTAAGCACACAATATAGCTACTACTGGGTGGGGGTCTAAAGACTTTTCTCTTATCGTGGAAATAGCAGTTTAACCAGAAATTATAGTTTGGAATATCGAAGCTTTGTGGTGAAGAAAAATTAAGTAAAAAAAAAAGAAGCAAAATTAAGCGTAAATTTAAGAGCAATGGCTTGGTGTTACAGCTTCCCTCCCCTTGGGGTTACAGCTTCCCTCCCATTCGGAAAAAAAAAATCTTTTTTCTTGATAAACCAATAACAGCGATATCAAACACGTCGAATAAACCTTATTTATAAATTTTGCCATACTAAAATAAAGATTTAATGCAAGGAGCCGAAGGTTGAGCGTGGTAGCGACACCCCTATGATGTTTTTAATATCCTTGAATATGATGTTAAGAAGAACAAAAATTTAGGTTTGGGGGCCAGTTTTTTTTACAGTAAAGTAAAGAGCGACAATGATTCTAAAGCAATAGAGAAAACTTTCAATTTACGAGGAGGGCTACCGCCAACTCAACCTCCCACTCTTTAAGCTATTAAGAAAAACATTTTTTTTTCAAACAGTTCGTGGTAACGAACTGTAAGTAAGGAGTGACCCGGCTCAATAGTAACCAAAACTCTAAAAAAGGGAATTTTGATTCCAATAGACATATCAAAAGAATCGGCTTTTTATGCTTATTACTTAAAAAACTTTTTCCACAAAAAAAGTTTTTCCAAAAAAGTAAAGAACTCCATTAAACCAAAAATGAACGAAAATAGAGTCTACCAAGCATACAACTACCACAAATCAATACCAATAAATCAGTAACATGAAACCCAAAACAAACAGAAATTAAAATAAATAACAGAGTCAAACTCAAAACGAGCAGAGATTAACATGAGTAGGGTTCTAAACCCCATCCTTTTTATAAGCCAGAATATAACTTGTACTTTACTGAAAAATTCAAAAGAATTTGCTGAAAAAAAATGTGCATTGGAAATTTAATATACATATGCTGATACTTATTCCTTAAAATCTTATTTAATTTTTGATTTCTTAAAGTTATAAAAGTGAAAACATTTAAAAGAATTTTTTCAGTAAAGTACACATTATATTCTGGCTTTTAGAAATCATGGGGTTTAGAACCCTACTCATAATAATTTCTGCTCGTCTTAAGTATTGTATCAAAAAATTGATCGGAAGTGTTTGGAGAAATGATGGGTGTGGCAGGGGCATTCACCTTCCAATCGCTTTTGACTAATAAGGGCAATAGCCCTCTCAATTTCCAATCGACTGAGTTCTTTTTGATGTTTCTACCACAACACTTTCTATGTAAACCTTATATGCCCCCCAGGGCATAACTTAAAACCTTTGCCCTGAGGGTTGTGTGTGTGTGGAGGGGTGGGGGTGGGGGGGGGTTGTTTTCCTCAAAAACCTAATTTCCAGAACTTTAAACTGCGTTGAACAAAATGATTATCTCCAAATTTTGATTGGACGTGTTTGGGGAAATGGTGGGCGTGAGAGGGGGGTTTGTTGCCCTTCGATCACTTTCGAATGTTGAAAAAAGCACTAGCTCTGTCAATTTCCAAACGAATGAGCCCTTTTTAAAGTTTCTACAACGCCACTTTCTGTAAAAACCTTATATGCCTCCAGGGCATAATTTACAAACCTGACCCTGAGGGCTGGGGGGGTATAATCCTTAAAGACCAAATTTCTTTAACTCTCAACTACGTTGAAAAAATAGCTATCTCAAAATTTTGATTGGATTTGTTTGGGGAAATGGCGGGCGTGAGATTGGTTTAGTTGCCCTCCAATCACTTTCTACTATTAAAAGGGGCACTAGCACTTTCAATTTCCAATCGAATAAGCCCCTTTGAAGTTTATACGACAATGCTTTCTATAAAAAAAAACCTTATATGTCCCTAGGGCAAAATTTACAACCCTTGCCCTGAGGGACGTGGGGGAGGGGGGTAGTTTTGGAAATTAGGTCTTCAAAGACCTAATTTCCAAAACTTTCAACTGTGTTGAACAAAATGCATATCTCAAAACCTTGATTGCATGTGTTTGCGGAAATGGTGGGCGTGAGAGGGGGGTTAGTTGTCCTCCAATTGATTTCTATAAAAACCTTATATACCCCCAGGGCATAACTTAAAACCCTCGCTCTGAGGGCTGTGGCTTTTTTCATCCTCAATGACCTAATTCCCTGAATTTTTAACAACGTTGAACAAAATAGCTATTTCAACATTTTGACTTGATTTATTTTGGGAAATGGTGGGCGTAAGAGAGAGGTTAGTTGCCTTCCTATTACTTTCGACTATTAAAAAGGGCATTAGCCCTTTGAATTTCAAATTGAATGAACCCTTTTTGAAGTTTCTACGACAGTGCTTTCAATAAAAACCTTATATGCCCCCAGGGCATAAACTACAACCCTTGCCCTGATTTCGTTACTCCAATTTATTACAACGTTAATGTGTCAAAAATAAATCTCACCCCGGGGACACAGGTTATCAAAAAGGCATATCGGCAATATCACAGCAACAGCTTATAGCATTAAGTTGAAATTTCCGGGGCTTCACGAGTGGGCTGAGGGGTGTGTAGTAGCAATAAAAATGTTCTATATGCATTCTACTACTACTAGTAGTAGTAGTTTTACTGCTGCTGTCATTGCTAATATTACTAAGGCTAATTGTATTAATGTGACACTTTCAGGGACTGTATGGGAAATGTTGGGCTAAAGCAATTATCGTTATGTCCGCACGGGTTATCAACAAGATGTATCAGCAATAACGCAAAACGACTTAAAGTATTAAGTTGAAACTATCAGGGCATTAGGAGGGGATTTTGAACTAGACTAAAAAGACAAAATGTGAATACTATTACTGCTTACGACAAATACTACTAAATACTATCACTAATACCTCCTGCTAGTATATATATATATATATATATATTTATATATATATATATATATATATATATATTTATATATATATATATGCCGATATATATATATATATATATATATATATATATATATATATAATATATATATATATATATATATATATATATATATATATATATATATATATATATTATATATATATATATATATATATATATATATATATATATATATATATATTTGTGTGTGTGTGTGACAGATTCGATATTCAAGTTGTCCGTCAATCTAAAATATGTGAAATTAAAAACTGTGAAATATCAAAAATGAACATATTACGTAAAAAACAAAATAAGCTATTGGAATACAATTAATAACTGTAATAGTATATAAAAAAAATAATAAAAGAAAATATCATTTAAAATTAGATACTACCAACATCACAAACAAAATAACTAAGTAACTAAAATTAAAACTACTGTATACAAGAAAAAGGTGATAGGCATTCTTAGGAGATAATATTCTCCTTCTTGAAATTCAGTGTACAAAAAAAAACAAGTATTACCTACACTGAGGCCGTATCCAGGATTTTTTCGGGGAGGGGGGTTACACAAAAATATTCAAACACATCTAAACTTTGTTTATTTGCATTTTTTTATGACTCAGACAGAAATATCAGGGGGGAGGGTTCAAATCCTTTAAGCTCCCTTCAAAGTCCCTGAAAGGGAATAAAACTCCTTCAAGATCCTTGACTGCAGGGTGCTAACGTTTCAAGCGATTTAATTAGGATTTTCATGTTAACGATATTTTAAAACGTGGAAAAACCATACTTTCCCTCCTTAAACAATTCAAGTGTCCTAAATCGAAAAGTAGAATCTACCTTTCATTTGTAAGGCCTTGAGTATGCCTGTTCTGTTCGGCATCCCGATATCTCCAATAAATTGTCAGGTCAGAAAGAGTAGAGGCAGTTCAAAAAAAGGTGCTTAAAAATTATTTCAATGAGGGCAAAGTCCCTTATATCTCCCTTCTTCGGAAGAGAAATTAATATTTTTTAAGTCTCTGTTTTTATTTTTCTGCATGATGGAAGGGCTCTATCGGGTTAATTTCGGGGGAAATTCACCTATCTTCCCTGTCCCATCCTAATGTGCCGGCATGAATATAAATTGTAACCTTTTCTTAGTCCAGCCCGTTGGATTTGCCGTCTGCCTATGTCCGTGTGATATTTTTTTTCTCGGGGACCTCCTGTTGCATGGAGGAATCTCGTGTTGGTGCCTCCATTCCACTCACTCCTACTTTTTTGCATTCGTTTCTAAGGCTCTAATTCAAAGGGCGGGAGATATTATATTCACATTTCCTTCCATTACGTATACGTCATTTTCCAATTTGGCAATAATGAGCAGCTGTTAAATAATGAATATGGTGTTCATGAAGGATAATATCCTACCTTGAACAGCTGTTCAAATTAAGAAAGCAATAATTTATGGCTGTTCTTGAGGACTTCTTTCACCATCTATGTCAGAGTATGAGACTGACCTTAATAAAAAAAAAAATAGTACTGTTGCGCTTAATGGTACACACAAAAGAAGTCAAGTTCGGTTAATGCTAATCAAAAAAATCAAATAGGATGAATATATAATAGTTAAGGAGCAAATTTGGGCTATATATTTGCACATTCGGATGGGGGGGGGGGTAAAGCATAGCATATATTAAATACGTAACCTAACCTAACCTAGGTACCTTCCCCCCTAAACCCCAAAAAACAACAGTTTAAATAATGTAAATTCAACGAGAAAGCACGCATTGCGATCAATTTAGATTGCAATTACCCGTTTTACGCGTCTCTGTGACTGCATTCCTTGGACAATCTTTAGCGCTATGTACCAATTAGTGCAACATTACCAATAAAAATTCGTTAAAGAAGAAATAAAGTTCAAGAGAAATAAAGACTTAGAAACCAATATTAACAATAAAAAGTAAAGTGACCCTTCATGATCCATGAGCCCTTCTGCACCGATAAAGGTACGCATCGTGGGTAGTGCATCCATGTCTAAAAATAAACTTCATCTTATTAGTTTTTGTAAACCCAAATTACAGTCGCAGTTTGCTAATAATTACACTTAGATCAATTAATTACGGCAAGGTAGACATGCGCATAAAAAAGATTTAGAATACGTCAACTCATAATTTATGTGATGCCACAAGACGGCGAGTTGATCTCATTATCGTAAATAATGATCTAATTGTTTCATTTATGGTCTAGAGAAAGATTTTATAACATTATTAACATCAATCAATGAATCTGCGGGCTAATTATTTCAATATTCTTTCAATGCCGGTTATCCCACACAAGATGATTTTTTTTTTTCTCATCCTCGTCTTCTATAAAATAAAGAAGAAAAAAATTAGTCAGCGACTGGGAAACAAGGAGAAAACTTCCAGGCAAATTAAAATGACAGTAAGCAACCTCAAAAATATATCGAACACTTACTTCGAAGGATGATAAGGACAAATTCTACTTTTGAGCAATTGCAGTCGTCTAGTTTCACAGTTGTCACCAATTGATACAACAAAGACAATAATCACCTAATGTCGTAACCGAAACTCTTAAAGACGGAATTTTGATATCAAAGGATACATCAAAAGAATTGGCTTTTCTTCTGATTGTAAATAAACAAAATTCACTAAGTTTATTTTCAAACAATTCGTGGTAACGAACTGTAAGTAAGGAGCGACCCGGCTCAATATTAACCGAAACTCTAAAAAGCGGAATTTTGATACCAATAGATGGATCAAAAGAATCAAATTTTAATGCTGATTTCAAATATATAAGTTTCATCAAGTTTAGGACTACCCATCAAAACTTCCAGGCCTGAGAAATTTTGCCTGATTTTTGAAAAAAGGGGAAACACCCCCTAAAAGTCATAAAACCTTAATGAAAATCACACCATCAGATTCAGAGTATCAGAGAACCCCACTGTAGAGGTTTCAAGCTCTTATCTGCAAAAATGTGGAATTTTGTATTTTTTGCTAGAAGAAAGATCACGGATGCGTGTTTATTTGTTTTTTTTCCCCAGGGGTGATCGTATCGACCCAGTGGTCCTAGAATATTGTGGGAGGGCTCATTGGAACGGAAATTGAAAGTTCTAATGCCCTTCTTAAGTGACCCAAAAGAATGGAGGACTCTTTCTCACAACTCTATTTTTTAAAACAATAAAAACTTTAGCGTAAAGAGCGAGGCGTTGAAGAGGGGATAGCCCCTTTCATATACAGAATAATTTCTGTTCGTTTTAAGTTTTAATGTTGCTCCTTACTTTCAGTAAAAAAAAAACTTGTTTTTTTTATTTAATACCCATCAAAAGCTACAAGCCTGAAATAACAACCAGATTTTTGAAAAAGGGGGAAAACAACCTAAAAAAAGACAAGAAATACCAGAGAACCCTACAGTAGATGTTTCAAGTATCTATTTGCAAAAATGTGAAATTTTGTATTTTTTGCCAGAATAAAGATCACGGATTTGTATTTGTTTGTTTGTTGTTTTTTCCCCAGGGATTATCGTGTCAAAACAATGGTCCTAGAATATTGAGAGAGGCTCATTCCAACGGAAACTAAAAGTTCTCACGCCCTTTTTAAATGACCAAACAGATTGGAGTACAACTAGCCCCCCTCCAACATCCTTTTTTCAAAGGTTGCCAGATCTAAATTTTGAGATAGCCATTTTGTTCAGCATAGTTGGCAGGTCTAGTAACTATGCCTTTGGGCATAAAAAGACCCCTCACAGCCCCTGGGGGAAAGGGCTGTAACTTATGAAGTTTGCCCATTATTCCCGTAGCCTATAGTATTTGTTATTGGGGAGTATACAGATAATTTGGGGGGAGGGAGATTTTCTTGTTGATTTCTAACAGGGAGAATTTTTCGTGGGGAGGGAAGGTTCCGGATGAAATTTTAAGGGAAATTTTACAGGGGGGGGGGGGGTTATCAAAATTCCCAAACGAAATTCTTTTTATTTGTCATACTTTCTCTTTGGCGACTCAGTTTTACAAGTGAGGATGTTAAGGGGAAATTGTCTGGGGGAAGTTTTCAGTGGGGTTGAAATTCCTGGATGATTTTTCTGTGGGGTGGGGGGGGGGGGTATTTCCATTGGAGAAATTCTCTGTGGGGGATTTTTCTGAGGTAGAAATTCTCTGTGAGGGATTTTCCCGCAGGAACAACTTTCCATTTGAGGGAGGAGGATTTTCGGATCGTTCAGAAATTAAAGTATTTTTCAAATGAAAGTACAATTAAGAGAATTTTTCAGGCGGAAATATCCGCAAGTAATATTCTGGGGAGGAATTTTCAGCAAGTATGAATTTTCGAATGTGGATTTTTCGGCATTATTTGAAAAACGATCAGAAATTAAATTTAAAAACAAGTTCTTTCAACCGAAAGAAAGTAGCAATATTACAAACTTAAAACGTTAAATTAAATAATAAATAAATAAATTACATAACCAAAATAAAAACTATAACCAATCTCCCATCAACCATTCCACCATAATAATAATAATAATTATAGGAACAATAATAATAATAAATAAATAAAAACTGCAAACCTTTTCCTAATAAACATTTTTCAAACTACTTTTAAACGGCCCGAGGTGTTCAGCCACCCGAATGCTCTCTGGAATGGAGTTCCATACACGGGGCCCTGAAAATCTAGTAGGGAAATCAGCCCTAGTTCCAGTTCCACTTCTATGTGGCACAATAAAATTATCAGCATGACCTAACTATGTAATTACTATGTCCTAACTATGTAATTACCTATTGTCACTAAATTAGCCACGAAAAACCCTAGGACTTACAGTGTTACAACATTGGTATGCAAAAATTCGTCACTGGTAGTCACGCAACTGTCCTACATTAAGCACTTGTAAGTTGCTGAAGCAAGTTGAAGTGTTGGTGACACCTTCTACGTAGCCTCCAATAAGACAAATCGCTTTATTCTGAAGGATCTGTTCTGAAGTCTGTTCTGAAGTTGTTCTGAGTCTGTTCTGAAGTTGAAGGATCTGTTGAAGTTTATTCTGAAGTTGGTTTAATACATGATTTCGTTTTTGCTCATTTTAAGTATCAGCAGCACAACATCACTTAGGCTATCAAAACACAACATCACTGTTTTTCAACGAATACTTTTTTTTGAAAACATTTTGTTTTTATTTCATTCTCTGAAACGATCTATAAAACAAGCAAAGCCAAATTGAGAGAAAATATATACTATAATTTTCTTGAATATAAAATATAATAGTTACACTGAAGTCACTTTTTGGGGGTTGAAAAAATTAACAGAAAACAAGATTTCTTTGAATTATAACTGCAAAAACAATGTCAACTTTGGAAAAAAAAATACTGATAGACTAGAAACCCTGACCTAAGTTTTTGGGCAGCAGAGAAGCAGAGTTGACATTCAATTGTATTAATGGTACTAATCAGAACTGCTAAAAAGTACTACTTTGAAAAAAAAGTAATTACTTTTAAGAACGTTTTGCTTGTTGCACTTCGCGCAACAGGCGCACGTGATTCCGCCGACTTTTCTTTGGTTTGGCACAAAGTAAGAGGCTTTTTTTATTTCGTCTGTGTTTGAAAATAGTTTTTCATCTTCATCGCTTCTGTGCTGTTGCGAAAACGTTAATTACCATGAAAGCGTTGCTTGATGGCCGGCCGAGGTCATTTCTAAATTGCGCCAATCACATGTTCAAATAACGCGAGATTAACACAGATAAAGATGCGCCCGTTTTGGGTATTATGAGGTAATCAATGTTCCAGTTTTTCAAAACAGTAGTTAGCCAGTAGAAACGAGCTATCTTCAAACTCCTGTTTTGTGAAAAAAAAAAGTGTTTGTTTTTTGTTTAGTGAGGGTCAGGACAGCTGCGTAGCTAATAGGACCCTACAATTTCGGCTACATAATTTACATTTTAGGTAATGAATAAAGGTATGATTCAGTTTAAACCAAGTGAAAGGTCTTTCAGTTATTAAACTAATAGTGAACATAATCGAAGAAAAGATTTAGGAGCCATGAAAAAAGACAGTTAACTTGTGTGATATAGGCTTCCATGTCCTTGCACTCCCGATCAGCTCTGCAGGAACATTCTTGGGTTTTACACTAGGGATTTGGCATTTTATATGTAAAATTAATTAAAAAAAAACTTTTTCCACAAAATAAGTTTTTCAAAGAAAAGTAAAGAACTCCTGTAAACAAAAAATGAGCAAAATAAAATTTAATAATCTACCAAGCGTGAAACTACCACAAATCAGCATCGATAAATAAATGAAACCGAAAACGAAAAGAAATTACAATAAATAACCGAGTTAAATTCTAAACGAGCAGAAATTAACATAAGTTGGGCTCCAAACCCCTATGCCTTCCCAAGGCCAGAACAAAATTGGCACTTTACTGAAAAAAATATAAATGTTTTTACTTTTATAACTTTAATAAATCAAATAATATTAACATTTTAATAACTAAATATCAGTATATAATGTTTTAGAGGTAATTACTTGGCGAGAGAAAAAAAAAAACGAATGAGAGAGAGAAGAAGAAGAAAAGGACTGTCATCACAATCCAGTAATTGAGATAAATGTGCACTTGAACGAGGTTTTAACCTTACTCATTTATCCAATTACCTAGGACAAAACAGTATAACCGAACCATCAACCAAATCGAAATGTCCAAATCCATGCAAAGTCGTCATCAACAAATGTAAGTCGTTGTAAATTTACAAGCAAAAGCACCTTAAATATAGCGAAATATTTTCAAGTAGTACCTTTCATTAGGGCTCATCAGAAGAAATACCACCTGCCTTAACGGGTTTCGAGGCTTTACTTTCTTTACCCGGCACAGTGGAGAATAAAAGCCTTATATGCCCGGCACAACAAATTATGCCGGCACAAAATTATGCCCCCAGGGCATAACTTATAACCCTTGCCCTGAAAACTGTGGGAGGAGTGTTCTGCTCGAAGGTATAATTTCCTGAACTTTGAACTGCGTGGAACAAAATGGCTATCTCAAAATATTTATTGGATGTGTTAGGGGAAATAGTTGGCGTGGAAGGGGTGTAAGTTGCCTTTCAATCACTTTCGACAATTAAAAAGGGCACTAGCCATTTCAATTTTCATCGAATGAGCTCAATTTGAAGTTTCTACGACAACGCGTTCTATAAAAAACTTATATGCCCCCACGGCATAACTTACAACCCTTGCCATGAGTGCTGTGGGGGGGGGGTTGTCATCCTCAAAGACCTATTTTTCCAGAACTTAAAACTACGTTGAATAAAATGGCTATCTCAAAATTTTGATTAGATGTGTTTGGGGGAAAGGTGGGCGTGAGAAGGGGGTTAGTTGCCATCCAATCACTTTCGACTATTAAAAAGGGCACTAGCCCTTTGAATTTCCAATCAAATGAGCCTTTTTTGAATTTTCCACGACAATGCCTCCTATAAAAAACCTTATATGTCCCCAGGGCATAACTTACAACCCTTGCACTGGGGGCTGTGGAGGAGCGTCCTCGTCAAAAACATGTATTCAATCTGGAAATCAACTACGCTGAACAAAATGTCTGTCTCAAAATTTTGATTGGACGTGTTTCGCGAAATGGTGGGCGTGAAAGGGTTGTTAGTCGCCTTCCAATCACCTTCTACTATTAAAAAGGGCACAAGCCACTCCAATTTCCAAGTGAATAAGCCCTTTTCGAAGTTTCTACGACAACTTCTTCGATGCGAAGTGCCCTGCTCTAAAGGAAAAAATTAATAAATAATACATTTTGCCAACATCGTTCTTATATGCCCCCAGGGCATAACTTAAAACCCTTGCTCTGAGGGTTGTGGGGGAGTGTCCTCCTCAAAAATATATTTTCTATATGGAAATCAACTACGATGAACAAAATGGCCGAACAAAATTTTTATTGGATGTGTTTGGGGGAATGATGGGCGTGGGGGGGGCTAGTTGCCCTCCAATCACTTTCTACTAATAAAAAGGGCACTAGCCACTCCAATTTCCAATCGAATGAGCCCTTTTCGAAGTTTCTACGACAACTCCTTCGATACGAAGTACCCTGGTATGGAAAATAAAAACAAAAAATAAATAATACATTGTGCCAACATCGTTTTTATCTTAGGCAGCGCGATTGCACTGCCTATGATATCGAAAACCGTTTTTGGCAGTAAATTATTTCAAGGTGGTGCCCGAATTAACCTTAATGCCGAAAACTGATGATTGGCCAATGTGCCAATCGTCAATATTCTTTATGAATCTGGGTAGAAAAGTAAACGAGAGAGCCCCAATGGCATCTTTGAGGATGGACACTGAATTCTAGAACTGAAGAATTACCGTTTTCCTTCACCCAAGTTTTTCTTTAACAGTAGCAGCATGCCTCCAATTTTTTTTAATTTTTTTTTAGGGCCTCAATATCTATCCTGGTGAAATATCTGGTATCTATCCTGATCGTTAAAGAGAGATTACCGAAGAAACAAAACGGAACAGAACAGTTTACGGCGATGATTAGTCAAGGATCCTAAGTAATAGGCGAGGGGCTAATAACTGACCGTCGCAGGTGTCCCTTCCTTCGTGCCTCCGGCTGTTCCTCCGTGCCTCCGGCATGCTTCCGTGCCTCCGAGACACCCGGCCTCGTTGCTCGTTCAAAAATTAGGGATTTTTTAGACTTAACAGGGAATTCGCACCAGAAGCTGGCAACACTGATTCTCGCCGTTGTTTGAAATTATTCTGATGTAATTTTGCTGATATGGAGGGCCCAGATCAAGAGGAACCAAATTTTAGGTAAGCCAAGCATAGGTATAGAGTTAGGGCAAGTGATAGTTTTCTTGTGTGGGGGTGGGGGGTCCAGCCTGCTTAAATAATAGGCTATACCATGCTGTGTAAATATAGGCTAGGCCTAGAGGAAGGGTATCTAAATACAGGGTGATTCTGGTGCTCCAGCTGTTTGTTATTACCAAATAACACTTTCTTGAAAAAAAAATGGGCATAGTCTAGCGATATATCTTGGAATTAGGAGAGAGGGAGTTATACTGAATGAACTCCCATTAGGTAGAAACTTTTTGAGCGTAATGAATTAAGATATTTTTCTTATTATAATGTTCAGTTCGGATAAGAAATCTTTCAACAATTTGCCGAAATTAGCGATACCAACCACTGGCGAAAATAGAAGATGAAAATCATCACAATAAACCTGAAAAATCGAAATTTGTCTCAACTTTATACGAGAAACTTAATATTGTGTTCTACGTCATGGATGCCGGCAAGGAAGGGCAGAAGGGGCATTTCCCCCTAGAAATTTGGGACTATAAAGTAATTATAAGGAAAGCAAAGGAAAAGCAGAATAGCTAAAAACCATGGAAAAAATGTTTGTTGCCCCATTGTTGGATGCCTGCCAGTGGATTCTGACCCACAATAATGAAAATGTAAGTTCTAATTTGTGACTGAGTAACTCCTAACCAGTTTTCCACAAATGTTTTTTCTATATGATTTGGTTGGAACAAAAAAAAACAAAAAAAAACATTCTCCATAGTAATGAATGGTAAGTAAATAACGATCCTTGTCAATAACGAAAGTATAAGAGCCTAACTATTGATAACATTCAGTCTAAGAATCAGCTTTTTATGGAGATCTTAAATATGTTTTTGTTTATTAGCAATTAGTGCAATTGTTAGAAAACAAGAAAGTTTGTATAATTATAGAAAACACAAGGAAAATAACTTAGTAAGGGGTAATTTTGGTAAGAATATCCCGTCAACATTTGCTTGCATTTGAAGATTTGCCAGTGATTGCTCACTGTGTGAAACACCAAGTTGAGAAAAATTGGGCTAGTGAGCCTGTGACGAACATAAAGAATTCTAGGTTTTGTCCTGTCAAGACTTCTGACGGCTCCATAACGCCAATAAAAAAATCCACGCTGTTGTGGCTTCTGAGGGAAAGCTCTGAGAAGCTGAGTAGTGACTGATTAAAACGGGTGATGGTCCAGGGCCGACGAGTAGGACTACGTGAGTCGCCACAAAACCAATGCAGAGGTCGGTGTGAAATCGGAATTGCGTATCAGTGAATGGTGCGTTTACAGACCGTTGGCAGGGGAAAGAGAGTAATAGTTGGGCGGGTCAAACAGTTTGGCTACTTATCTGGGCGAAGATGCCACTCTGTTGACACGCAGAATATGGCGATGCCGTTCCCTGACGACATAGGAATTCTGTTCTAGGGGTTTCGGCTGAATGCTGATCTCAAATTAACTGCCGCATTTGTAGACCAGGGTTACTGTGACTCCAGCCTGTATATCATGCATTCAGCAGAACCCGTTTCTATGGAAATCGGCACCAATGTTGTCTTTTGCTTTGACTCAGACGTCTTCACAAAGCTGAATTCATTTATCCAGAAGAAAGGGTTCCATTTTTTTGATGTCTCGTCAGCATCGCAATCATCATGTTAAAAATGGCACCTAAACCCAAAACTGACCTCAAGACCATAACCACCACCATCACCACGTTCAGTGTGTCAACAGAAGGAATTTTGTTTAACATTTATCAGAGGTAGTTGTTATTTTTTTCCCTCCCCTCCTCCTCTCCACTCGGTGATATTTTAATACAAAAACATATAAATCTTACAACTTTATACATTATCATATCACCTAAACTTAAAAAAAATAAATAAATTATTATATACCAGTCAATGTATTAGTGGACATGATGGCCCACTACCATTTAACTTTTTTCTTGCCAAATATCTATCGCTCCTTCCGTTCCAGGGTGTCCTTCTCCCTCTAGGAGACGCTTTTCTGGTGGAGTTTTTACTTCAATTTCTTCAAATTCATATCCTTCAATTTTCACTAATACGAATTCAAATTTTAAAGGTGGTCTTCCAAAAGGCTTACTCTTACAACTTTAAAATTTTTTAACACAAAAAAAAATATTTGCTCTCCCGTAGACTGGGCGTCTTCCGTCCACAAGAAACCCATTCTTGCGGTGGCACTTTTTTCATTCTTTTTTTTCTTTTTTTTCAGCCCTTTTTACGACCAACCTTAATCAACAAAAAAAAACAAAATACAACCAACCCATCAACAAAAAACCGAAAATAACCGACGTGCATGAGGGCACAGAACTGAACAGAATCTTGAACCATGTCTCCTACGGACGAGGAGGCCACCCACGGCTGGGCTGGTCCATCCAGCTCAAGTGCGTGTGCCCCTCGTCCCCCATTTGCTTGAGTTCTTGATATAATTTTATGAGTCTCAAATGCATTCCAAGATCTAGGACAGCGGGAGCGATGAATACCATCAGAAAACTTGTTATGCTCAGTAGAAGACTTAGTAGTGGAAGACTTAGTGTTTATACTTGTGCTAACCGAGCTTAGTTTGATTTACTGAAGCTCATTTGTCCAGTTTCTTAGGGTTGACATTTGAGCTGTGATTATCGAGATGATTACTGAAACGTACCAATAAATATCTGAGAAACTAGTTATTTTTTTAGTTGGTTGCTTTACTTAGCGCTTTTTACTAATAACTCGGTAGTAACAGTTTTTCTGACTGTTGCTTTACAGTTTTCTCTTCAAATACCCAAAGGCCTGTGTTTAATACCAAGAAAGTCGGATTCTAAGTACATTCGGGAAAAAGGGATCTGTGTGTATTCCAGATTCTTTTGTGTCAAAGCAGCAGATTCCTTTTTTTTAGTACAATTAAGAATCCGAGATCCAAGGGTGCGTCTTGGCACAGCCACTAAACAGAAAAGCAGGTATGATAAAAGGGAAAGGGACGTGTGAAGACGTGATAAAAGGCAACTTTTACCGCTGGTCAAGTCATATTGAATAGGGCTGCGAAGCGTAACGTCAATTCTTGGGCGGGAAATTCAAATAAGGATGAAACGTGGATGCGTAGACACGTTTTTTCGGAACTTTGCCGAATTGTTTTGGCCTAAAATATTTGACGTAGATCCTACTAATCCACATGAAAGTTTTCACGTCGAAATAATACTAGGACTATTGACAATCAGTTGTTAGTTACAACTAAAAACCACGTTTCACGGTACTTTGAATTTCGCACCTTGGTTTTTACGTCATCACCGCGCAGCCCTATGTTGTATAACTTAAAAAACCGTGTTCCGGGATTTTTTTTGAAATTTCGGGATTTTTTCTGAAGAAAAATCGGAATTTTATTTTTGAGCAGGTGGCAACGCTGCATGTCTAATAGGAAAAGTGACACCATCAGTGCCATCGTAGGGTTACCTAGTTTTTGCATGAATATCAACAACTTGCAGTCCTCCGTTCTTCTTCTTTAGGTACATATCAGTTGTTTTCAGTCTTGGGGGTTCTTTTCCTTGCCAAATAAACCCGTAAATGATTTTTTCCAAGTTTTAAAAGATCGCTTTTGAAGGTGCTGAAATATTCGACAGATACCGAATAACAGGCAAGCTGTATATATTTACATGTTGCGCCCTTTGGAATATGCCTCCGGCGTGCCTCCGGAGGCATGCCTCCGGCGTGCCTCCGTGCCTCATGCCTCCAGGTGTCCCTCAAAATGCCCAGTTGTTACCCCTCGGTAATAGGTATTCAACTCGTCGCTTTATTTTAAGCACAGCTAAATATAAACCGAAAGGCAATATTTCTTCGTCGCAGATAGCTGTCTTTCCAGAAGTTTCCGACTTTGTCTGATCAATTGTGAACAGCTCAAATTCAGCTAAAATATGGATCTCTCTTCAAGATCTAGTCTTGGCACTTAACAAAATTCGTTGCCAATTCGGCAAGAGTGTCCCTTACACTTCTTAAGGTTTACAAGCTTTTACTGTCGTGCTTTATAAGCATATTTATGTTCTTTCTGTGCAATATCAATAATTAGGAAGGTTAGCTCTGTAAGCTGCTGTAAGTCAATAGGAATAAAATATATTTATTATGTTGTTTTATGCAGCATTTGCTCTTATCTCTCAGTGAGCACTCATATAATTTAGGTGTCATGTCATACTGACTTAAGAATGAGCTAGTGTGTATAACTTTGCCCGACCAAAGATTACGCGTTAGATGGCGTTCACACTACAAGATGTGCTACTGAACTCATTTCTTTGAAAATATTTACCTTGCTGGTCACATCACATTTGAAAATTCCTGCCTGGTCTGAGATTGTGAAGCAGAATATGCGATTGTAATAGTCCCTATTTGCGGATGCACAATGAAGCGGAGAATCAAAGAAAACAAAGTAATTTAAAGTTGGTTTGAAAAATTATCAAAAAAAGTTTATTTTAGGTACAAAAAAATACTAATTTAACCAAACAGTGTTAAAAAAGTACTAATTTCCTAGAAAGTACAAATCAGTGAATTTCGTAACAACAATTGGTTTGGGATTATAGTGACGTATAATCCTGTCCTATGTTTATCAATTAATTTGTTGGTGATAGACTTTTGGCGAGAAGTGGATATTTTTCTTGAAGCTTTTGGTGAATTTGATGATTGGATAATTACTGATTAGATATTTACTTTTCGTGAACTGGGATGTCAGAAAACGGTGGTAAAGATTAGCAGGCTCCATGGTCACTGGGCCAGCTTTCCATAGAGTTGATAGCCACTGCAGCCGTGGGCCTCCCCACGCAAAGATAAGTCTATTTCCTGCCTTTTTTCTTTTTTTTTCCTGCCTTTTCTTCGAAGCCGTGATGCCCTTGTTTCAGGATGATGACCTTGCCCTGGCAAGCTTTGCGAGATATCCTTTATGGCCAGTCAGAATTCTCCGTTCTGTCGCAGATAAATCTGGTCGATTTAAGTACCAAGTATTTTGTTACGGATCGCATGAAGTTGAAATGGTTTTGGAACAAAATTTAAAAAATTTCGAATCAAACAAAACCGAAGCTATGAAAAAAGTTGGAAAGGGAGTTAAAGGCGCTTTTGAGGAACTCGCTCTCAGCCCGCTTGTTTATAAAAATTTGGTTACAAGTTCAGATACTACGGGACTTATTGAGCGAACTCTTAAAGATGTAGCAGTAACAAAAGAAAATATGAAACAGGCTATAGCGCAAAAAGTTAACGAAGCACTTAAAATTCACCCCTCGACCACACCATCCGCTGCTGAAATTGAAAAGATAATTGGCGTAGTTCACGATGCGATAATACTGGAATATACTCCGAGATTTGACAGGATTGAAAAAGACCTGAAAATATGTCAAAATCAACTGGAATTACTTGAAAATCGAGTTGCTAGAGTTGAAGCCAAGATCGATGATGCTGACCAAGAGTTGAGACTGGATACACTACTGTTCAACGGTGTCAAGCAACCCCCCGGTGTTGAAGTAAAAGATGCAACAATGAATATTATACGCAATAAGATGGCGTTCTCAGGTCTTGCTGATAGTGATGTTATATCTGTGCATAGGTTTCGGTTGAACTCTGTTGATAGCCGCTCTGATAAAATTGCTCCTGTTTTAGTGAAGTTTAAAGACCGCCACACAGCTGTGAAAGTTTTTGCTTGCAAAAAAAACCTTGTGAACACGAAGATTTTTGTGGCTGAGAACTTAACAAAGAAAAAAAGAGAATTGTTGAATGCTGCAAGGGAAAAATACGGCAATAAGTTCGTGTGGTCAAACCAAGGTCGGATCTACGTCCGTCCGGAGAATGCAACTTCTGCTCGTAGACTTTGGTCTCTGAATGACATATTCGATCGTGATTGAGTGTCCTGTTTTTTTTTGTTTTTTTTTTTTTTTTGTATTTAAATTTTGAGTCTTTCTATGTGTTTATCTATTCTTATTATTATTCAATTATTCCTATTTCCTTTCTTTCCAGTTTATGTATGGGTTTTATCCCTAATGAAGAAAACAAGATCGTGGCTTTTTATTTTATTTTCTTATTATGGTTAGTTTACTCCCAATACCTCGGTTAGAGTTGCTTGAAAAAAATTCGCTCTTAGTTGATGATGTTTTATCACATCAGATAGGACTCCATTTTCAAATCGAGTTGATGAATGCCCCAAGCCACTCCGTCCTAGCCGCTACGTTCGTTTTGAAGAGTTTGGTCAAATTAAAAAAGAGTTGTATAGTTTGTGTGTTGCTCAATGGAATTGCCACATAACGTCGGCTTTTGAAGAAATTGTTCAGTTTTTAAGTAATATTGATAGTGTGATTGATGTTTTGGGAATTTGTGAATCATTCTTGAGTTTGTATAGTCTTCTCTCTTCCTACGCTTTTCCAGGTTACCAACTGATATCGAAGTCGCGGCATTCAATGGGGCGCGGGGGACTTGCATTTTTGGTGAGAGAGGGATTGAATTTTGAGGAAAGGGAGGACCTTTATTTATGGAATGAAGGTAAGATTGAAATTTTTTCTATTGAGATTGAAATAAATAATGGTAAAAAGTTAATTGTTTGCCTGGTTTATAGACCCCCTGGTGCTCATCCGGAGGAATTTTTTCAGGAGTTTGATATGTTTTTAAGCAGGGCCCAGTCTAATCGATCAGAGTGTGTTATTCTGGGTGATTTTAATTTTGATTTATTGAATTTAAATAGTGTTAATTTAGAATTTTTAAATCTTGCATTATCTCATGATTTGTACCCAGTGAATCTGATTCCTTCCCGTATCACTGCTCAGTCGGCAACATTAATTGATAATATATTTGTTTCTTCAAATCTATTGAGGCAAGCATTCTGTGATGTTCTCCTTCAACCTGCTTCTGACCACCTCCCGATTGTTTGTATGATAAATAGTATCAAAACTTCGACTAAAAACCTAAGTAAGAGAGTTTATAGAGATATGAGAAATAATAACTTGAGAAAGCTGAAAGAGCAAGTTAGTACTATAGCATGGGATGAAGTTAGCGAAGAGCAGAATGCAACTACAGCATTTGACAGGTTTATGAATATTCTCTTACCGGTATATGAGGCGTCTTGTCCTCTGAGGAAAATGAGGAAAAAGAAAAATGAGCCAAGAAAGCCATGGGTGACCACAGAATTGCTTGAAATGATGGAAATGCGAAACCAGCTTTTTGAAAAACATTTACAGAGCCCGGAAAATGCGAGTTTATTTGAAGAATTTAAGCGAGTCAGAAACAAAGTTAACCATAAGCGTCGCAGTGAGAAAAAAGCATATTATGCTTCTGCTTTTGATGGTAAAAGTGGTGATGCAAAAGGAACCTGGCGACTAATAAATGAGGTTTTAAAAGGGAAGACTAATGATAATGATGGAGTAAAGAGTCTGATGGTGAATGGAAGTGAAATCACTGATAAACAGGAAATGGCTGATGAATTCGGAAAATATTTCACGAACATAGGCGCGAGTATTAAGGAAGACGTAGCTAAAAAGTCTAGAAGCCATCTGGTGAAGTCCTTTATTGATAATCGAGGCGAAGGGCACATTTTTTCGTTCGAGAAGTGCACAACAAAGGAGATCGAGAGCACAGTGAAAGGACTGAAGTCCAACTCGGCCGGAATAGATGGACTGAATCTTAGAGCTGTAAATGCTATCCTAGTTTATATATTACCTTGTCTAACTGACTTAATAAATCTATCACTCCAGACCGGCGAGTTCCCTAGCGGTCTTAAATTGGCAAAGGTAATACCATTGTATAAAGGGGGGAAGAAACAAGAACTATCGAATTGGCGACCGATTTCGTTATTACCTATTTTTTCTAAAATCTATGAAAAGATAATTCACAGGAGACTTTATGAATATTTGGATAAACTAGGAATATTGTGTGACAGCCAATTTGGATTCCGCAGTAAACATTCTACTAGCCATGCTGTTCATCATCTTCTGGATGTAATCAATGGAGCTCTAGAAAAAGGTCTTATTCCTTTAACGATCTTTGTTGACTTCAAAAAAGCCTTCGACACTGTGGATTTTGAGTTGCTGCTGTGTCGCCTATCTAGTCTGGGGATAAAAGATGTTTGCTTGGATTGGTTTAAATCATACTTGTATGGAAGGTCAACTAAAGTAATGATAGATGACATCGTTAGCGGAGTCTATCCTGTAAAATGTGGAGTTCCTCAGGGCTCAGTCCTTGGTCCATTACTCTTTCTCGTATACATAGATACTCTGAGGTTCTACATGCCTGAAGCAACTGTTACATTATTTGCAGATGATACTGCTTTGACGATTTCTGCACAGTCACTGGAAGAACTAGTGGATAAAGCAAACCGAACGCTGGAAAACCTTTTGGTGTTTACCTCCTTGAGTTACCTTGCTGTTAATACTTCTAAGACAAATTATATGATTTTTAGTAGGGTAGGAAAAATTGTTAATAGTGCTTCCGTAGTATTTGAAAATTTGTCGCTTTCACAGGTTTTTGAAAATAAATATTTAGGATTTTATGTTGATAATAATTTGAGTTGGAAGAAACACATAAATATGATTTCTTCTAAACTTGCACGAGGTCTTGGAGTGATGCGGCGTTTGAAACACGTGCTACCCTTAAGTGTTTTAAGAAATATATATCATACTGTTTTTCATCCTTTTATTGTTTATGGTTGCTGTATTTATGCATCTAATTTTACTTCAAATATTAAAAGACTGCAGATTCTTCAGAATAAGGCACTTCGAGTACTGGGTGAGTTTGTTCAGTATGAGCATACGCGTGAATCTTTTATTAGTTTTAGAATTTTAAATATTCATCAGATCAGGGACCATCAGGCGGGAGTGTTTACTTACCAGGTGCTTAATAGATTATCTCCAGAATATTTTAGAGATTTTTTTAAGTTTAATTCTGATTATCATCATCATAGGACTAGAGGTCGTGGAAGCTTAGTCTCAGAAGTAAGGAGTACGAGTCGATCTAGTTTTGTAATTAGAAATTATGCAGTTAATTTGTGGAATGGTTTCCCGGAGAGCATTAGGGAGTCAGAAAACCAGTTTCAGTTTAAAATTAGATTCAAAAAGTTTTTGTTGGGTGGGAATTAAAATTTTTTTTTTTTTTTTTTTTTTTTTTTTTTTTTTTTTTTTTTTTTTTATTTAATGTTAAATTGTAATTAAGTTGTAAATAAAAAGTTAAAAAAAAGTTAAATTGAGTTAAATTGTATTGAATGGTATGAAAAGAGTAGAAAGAGTGAAGGAGTTTTGGTTTATGATAAAAGATTGTGTGACGCTGCTCAAGTCACAATAGTGGCTTAATAAAACGTCATACGTTCTTACCATTTCTACGTTTGTTGATAATGTTATTCAAAAAATGTGTTGTAAGTGCCAGTTAAGCATGATGTATTATTAGTTGAAAATAAAAGTCAAGTCAAGTCAAGTACTTTTGAACCATGGGCACACATAGGCTGAACTTTAAGAGGGGGCTTACCTGGCCTAATCGACACTTCCAATGCTGTATAATAGAAATCTCCAAGCAAAATATCATAGGCAGCATGATAATGTAGCCTAAGTAAAGAGCGATGTGGGCACAATATATTATTCATTTTTATTTTTTAGACCAGAGCACTTCTTATAGGAAGAAATGTCATAGAAACTTCAATAAGAGCTCATGGAGGGTAACCAGCCCCCTCTCAAGTAAATAATTTTTCCAAACACATCAAATCAAAATTTTGAGATATTCATCTTGTTCTGCGTAGTTTAAAGGTCCGGAGATTATGACTTCGGGGATGACACCAACCCCCCCCCCCCCCATAACCCTCAGGGCAAGTTTTGTAAGTTATGCCCTGGGGGGATATAAGGTTTTTTTTATAGAAAGGGTGGTCGTATAAATCTTGGAGGGGGCTTATTTGATTGGTGATCAGAAGTTCTACTGGCCTGTTTAACAGTCAAAAGTGATTGGAAGTCAACGAGCCCCCCCCCCCCCTACACCGATCATTTCACCAAACACATCCAATCAGAATTTTTTAGATAGCCATTTTGTTCAGCGTAGTTGGAAGGTCCAGAAATTATGACTTTGAGAATGAGCCCCCCCCCATAGCCCTCAGGGCAAGGGTTGTAAGTTACGCTCTGTGAGCATATAAGGTATTTATAGAAATGGTGATCGTATAAACTTCGGAGAGGCCTCATTGGGTTGGTAATCAGAATTTATAGTGCTCTTTTTAAGAATCAAAGTGATCATAGGGCAGATGCGCCCCCCCACCCCCCACCCCACACACACGTCGTATTTTCCTTAACCGCATCTGATAGAAATTTTAAAATGTCCATTTGTTGTCGTAAAAACTTCCATTTGTTGACGAAAGGGGCTCATTCGATTGGAAATTGAAAGATACCCTCTTTAATAGCCAAAAGTGATTGGAGGATAACCATTCCCCCCCCCCCCCACCCATCATTTCCCCAAACACTTCCACTTAGTTATTTTGTTTGACTTAGTTTAGAAGTCCATAAATTATGTCTTTGAGGATGAGACCCCCCCCCCACATTCCTCAAGGCAAGGGTTGTAAGTTGTGCCCCGAGGGCATATAAGTGTTATGGAAACAGTGGTAATATAAACTTCAGAGGGGGCTGATTGGATTGCAAATCGGAAGTTTAAGTGCCATTTTTAAGAGTCAAATTTATCGGAGGGCAGCTATACCCCCACGTCATATTTTCCTCAAATGCATCCAATAGAAATTTTGAGATAGCCATTTGTTCAAAAATCTTCCAAAGTTCTCATAACATGGCCTTTGGGGTTGACATAATCCCCCAGAGTATGAGGGTAAGAGTTGTAAGTTATGCCTCGGGGGTATGTAAGGTTTTTATGAAGAGGTGGTCTTGTGAACTTTAGAGCAGGCTCATTTGATTGGAAATCTAAAGTTCTAGTTTCATTTTAAGAGTCAACCGTGATGAAGAGAAAATACCTCCCCCCCCCCCAACCCTCCCTGATATCCTCTTTTCCCCAAAAACATTCGATCGAAATTGTGAGATAGTCATTTTGTAACCAATAGTCCAAAGAGAATATAACAATGTCTTCAGTAATCAAATATAAGAAATATTTAGGCGGACGTTGAACTAAATCAAAACAAACTATGACCATGTGGACTTTAAAAAAGGTGACAAAGAAATATATCCAGAACAACTTAAGTTATTTAGTTAGACCTTTAAGAGTAAGTCGTGGGGGATTTTGAACTAGCCAGAAGGCACTATGTGTATACTTTTAATACTACCATCACAGTTACTGTAACTAGTGATGCTACGAGCATTAAGGTGAAACCTTTAGGAAGCGTTCAGGGGGAGTTTAAATTAAACGAAAAAACTGTATGCACGCCAGTTTTCAAAAAGGCATATAAGCAATATCATAAAGCACAATTCTATAATAGCTAGAAACACCATTAAAACATTTAAAGAAGCTAATTCAATTCAAAATTAAAAGTTCTAGTGTCCTTTCTAAAATTTAAAAGAGATTGGAGGGCAATCAGCCCGTCTCTCAAGCCGATTTATTTCCCAAACAAATCCAGTCAAAATTTTGAGACGACTATTTTGTTCAGTATAGTAGAACAGTCCAGCACACATGTCTTTAGGGATACTGGGCACGTCAACCCCCCGCAATTATGCAATTGGCCCATTGTTCTATATAACTAAATGCTACTTTAAAACTAGATCAAAAGGCATTGTGCTTGCGGTTGCCAATAAGACACTTCAGCAATATATCGAGAACGACAGGGGGTATTAAGTTGAAACTTTCGGTGTTACTACTATTACTACTTCTGCTCTTACAATTTAAATAAATAAATAGAGTGTAAGTGTATCCAGGTTGTCAAAGAGCATAGCTAAAATCTTTTGGGAATGATATTAAGTTCATTTTTTTTAGGTCAACTAGAGGAGATATAAAATTAAATTAAAGTGTACTATTTGTGTCAGGATTAAAAACTGTTGAAAAAGTTTCTCTCAACAGACAAATAGCAAGCCAAACTATGGATTCTTATAAAAAAAATATATATACATATATATATAATTTTTTTCTTGAAAATGACTATGTCAATAAAAAACTAAAAGAAATTGATTAAAAAAAAAATCCACTAAACAAGTTATTCAAAGAAAAGTAAAGAGCTCAATTAAACCAAAAATGGCCTTTTTAATAGTCGAAAGTGATTGGAGGGCAACTAGCACCCCTTCCACGCCCACCATTTATCTAGACACTTCCAATCAAAATTTTGAGATAGCCATTATTTTCAAAGTATTTGAAAGGTCCGGATATTATAACTTTGAGGATGATACTTCCTCAACAGCCCTCAGGGTAAGGGTTGTAATTTATGCCTGGGGGTATATAAGGTTTCATTGAAAGCTTTGTCGTAGAAAACTTGAAAAAAGGGGCTCATTTGATTGGAAATTCAAAGGGCTAGTGCCCTTTTTAATAGTCGAAAGTGATTGGAGGACAAATAACCTCCCTCTCACTCCGACCTTTTCCCCAAACACATGCAATCAAAATTTTTAGATAGCCATTTTATTCAACGTAGTTAAAAGTTTAAAAATTAGGTCTTTGAGGATGATAACCTTCTCAGAGCCCTTAGGGCAAGGGTTGGAATTTATTCCCTGGGGGCATAAAATGTTTTTATAGACAGCGATGTTGTAGAAACTACAAAAAGGGCTCATTCAATTGAAATTAGAAGGGTTTGTGCTCTTTTTAATAGTCGAAAGTGATTGGAGGATAACTAACTCCCCTCTTACATCCACCATTTCCCCAAACACATTCAGTCAAAATGTTGAGATAGCCATTTTGTTCGAAATAGTTACAAAGTCTGGAAATTATGTTTTTGAGGATGACGACCCCCCCCCCCCCAGCCCTCAGGTCAAAGGTTGTAAGTTATCCCCTGGGGCATATGAGGTTTATAGAAAGCGTTGTCGTAGAAACTTCAAAAAGGTCTCATTCGATTGGAAATTGAAAGGGCTAGTGCCCTTTTTTATAGTCGAAAGTGATTGGAGGGCACCTAACCCCCTCTCACGCCTACCATTTCCCCAAACACATCCAATCAAAATTTTGAGATAGCCATTTTTTCAACGTAGTGAAAAGTTCTGGAAATTAGGTCTTTGAGGATGACAACCCCCCTCACAGCCCTAAGGGCAAGGGTTGTAAGTTATGCCGTGGGGGCATATAAGGTTTTTATAGAAAGCGTTGTCGTAAAAACTTCAAAAAGGGCTCATTCGATTGGAAATTGAAAGGACTAGTGCCCATTTTAATAGTCGGAAGTGATCGGAGGGCAACTAGCCCCTTCTCAAGCCCACCATTTCCCCAAACACATCCAATCAAAATTTTGAGATAGCCATTTTTTTCAACATAGTTGAAAGTTCTGGAAATTAGGTCTTAGAGGATGACAACCCCCCCCCCCAGCCCTCAGGGCAAGGGTTGTAAGTTATGCCGTGGGAGCATATAAGGTTTTTATAGAAATTGTTGTCGTAGAAACTTCAAAAGGGCTCATTCGATTAGAAATTGAAAGGGCTAGTGCCTTTTTTAATAGTTGAAAGTGATTGGAGAACAACTAACGCCCTTCTCACACCCACCATTTCCCCAAACACATCCAATCAAAATTTTGATATAACCATTTTTTTCAGGGTAGTTGAAAGTTCTGGAAATTATGATTCTGAGGATGACAACCCCCTCACAGCCCTCAGGGCAATGCTTGTAATTTATGCCCTGGGGCATATAATTTGTTTATAGAAAGTGTTGATGTAGGAATTCAAAAATGGCTCATTCGGTTGGAAATTGAAAGGGCAAGTGAACTTTTTGATAGTCGAAAGTGATTGGAAAACTTGACATTTTTATAGTAAAGAGCGATGTGGGTACAATTTATTATAATTTTTTAGTTTAGACCAGGGCACTTCGTATCTATATTCGTATCTATATATAGGTGCAAATATAGGGTATATATAATATACCCCTAGGCCTTCCCTAGGCCAGAACATAATTTGCACTTTACTGAAAAAAATACAAATGAATTTGCATTGTCAGTTTAATATGTATATACTGATATTTATTAATCAAAATGTTAATATTATTTGATTTATTAAAGTTATAAAAGTAAAAACATTTATATTTTTTTCGGTAAAGTGCAAACTATGTTCTGGCCTTGGGAAGGCGTAGGGATTTTGAGCCCTACTCATGTTAATTTCTGCTCGTTTTGAGTTTGACTCGGTTATTTATTGTAATTTCTGTTCGATGCTGATTTGTGGTAGTTTCACGCTTGGTAGATTATTTGATTTTATTTTTGCTCATTTTTGGTTTAATGGAGTTCTTTACTTTTCTTTGAAAACTAATTTGTGGAAAAAGTTTTTTTTTTAATTTATATAAAATAAACCCGAAAAGACAAAAAACAATTTTTTTCATGAAAATGACTATATCAGTAAAAAACGAACAGCAACTAATTTAAATAGCTTTTTCATAGGCAGCGCGTTTGCCCTGCCTAAGTAAAGAACGATGTGGGCACAATGTGTGTTTTTTTTTTTATTTTTTTTTTCTTCAGTCGGGCACTTCGTATCGAAGGAGTTGTTGTAGAAACTTTGAAAAGTTTCATTCCCATCATTCCCCCAAAAATATCCAATCAAAAATTTGAGATAGCCATTTTGTTCAGCGTAGTTGATTTCCAGATAGAAAATATGTTTTTGTGGAGGACACTCCCCCAAAACCCTCGGGACAAGGGTTTTAAGTTATGTCCTGAGGACATATAAGAACGATGTTGGCACAATGCACTGTGTATTATTTGTTTTTCTTTTAGAGCAGGGCACTTAATATGGAAGGGGTCGTCGTAGAAACGTCAAAAGGGGCTCATTCGATTGGAAATTGAGAGTTTTAGTGCCCTTTTTAATAGTCGAAAGTGATTGGAGGGCAACTAACGCCCCTCTGACGACCACCTTTCCCCCAAACACATCTAATCAAAATTTCAAGATAGTCATTTTATTCAACGTAGTTTTAAGTTCTGGAAAATAGGTCTTTTAGGATGACAATCATCCCACAGCCCTCAGGGCAAGGGTTGTAAGTTATGCCCTGGGGGCATATAAGGTTTTAATAGAACGCGTTGTCGTAGAAACTTCAAAATGGGCTCATTCGATTGAAAATTGAAATGGCTAGTGCCCTTTTTAATAGTCGAAAGCGATTGAAAGGCAACTAACACCCCTTCCACGCCCACTATTTCCCCAAACACATCCAATAAATATTTTGAGATAGCCATTTTGTTCCACGCAGTTCAAAATTCAGGAAATTATACCTTTGAGCAGGACACTCCCCCCACAGTCTTCAGGGCAAGGGTAATAAGTTATGCCCTGGGGGCATATAAGGTTTTTATTGAAATCTTTGTCGTAGAAACTTGAAAAAGGGCTCATTCGATTGGAAATTCAAAGGGCTAGTGCCCTTTTCAATAGTCAAAGTTATTTGAGAGCAACTAACTCCCCTCTCACGCCCACCTTTTCCCCAAACACATCCAATCAAAAATTTTAGATAGCCATTTTATTCAACGTAGTTGAAAGTTTGGAAATTAGGTTTTCAAGGATGAAAACCCCTCCATCCCCCACAACCCTCAGGGCTAGGGTTGTAAGCTATGCCCTGGGGGCATATAAGGTTTTTATTGAAAGCGTGCACTTTACTGAAAAAAATACAAATTAATGTGCATTGTCAGTTTAATACACATATTTTGTTTGTATTTTTTGAATAGTTTTACTAGCATGCATGTATTTCACAAGTTTTACCTAACAAAGGGATACCATCAAGGTCTTATGGTAGAGGCTTCTCTGTGCCGGGTAAAGGATGTAAAGCCTCGAAACCCTTTAAGGCAGGTGGTATTTCTTCTGATGAGCCCTAATGAAAGGTACTACTTGGAAATATTTCGCTAGATTTAAGGTGCTTTTGCTTGTAAATTTACAGCGACTTACATTTATTGATGACGACTTTGCATGGATTTGGACATTTCGATTTGGTTGATGGTTCGGTTATACTGTTTTGTCCTAGGTAATTAGATAGATGAATAAGGTTAAAACCTCGTTCAAGTGCACATTTATCTCAATTACTGGATTAGGATGACAGTCTTTTCTTCTTCTTCTTCTCTCTCTCTCTCGTTTTTTCTCTCGCCAAGTAATTACCTCTAAAACTTTATATACTGATATTTAGTTATCAAAATGTTAATATTGTTTGATTTATTAAAGTTATAAAAGTAAAAGCATTTATATTTTTTTCAGTAAAGTGCAAAATTTTGTTCTGGCCTTGGGAAGGCATAGGGGTTTTGAGCCCAACTTATGTTAATTGCTGCTCGTTTTGAATTTGACTCGGTTATTTATTGTAATTTCTGTTCGATGCTGATTTGTGGTAGTTTCACGCTTGGTAGATTATTTGATTTTATTTTTGCTCATTTTTGGTTTAATGGAGTTCTTTACTTTTCTTTGAAAAACTAATTTTGTGGAAAAAGTTTTTTTAATTTATATAAAATAAACCCAAAAAACAAAAAAAAAAAAATTTCATGAAAATGACTATATCAGTAAAAAATGAACATCAACTAATTTAAAAATCTTTTTCATATGATAGGCAGCGCGCTTGCGCTGCCTAAGTAAAGAACGATGAGGGCACAATGTGTGTGTGTTTTTTTTTCTTCAGTCGGGCACTTCGTATCAAAAGAGTTTTCGTATAAACTTTGAAAAGGGCTCATTCAATTGGAAATTGGAGTGGCTAGTGCCCTTTTTAATAGTCGAAAGTGATTGGAGGGCAACAAGCCCCCCCCCCTTACGCACATCATTCCCCCAAACACATCCAATCAAAATTTTGAGATAGCCATTTTGTTCAGCGTAGTTGATTTCCAGATAGAAAATATGTTTTTGAGAAGGACACTCCCCCAAAACCCTCACGGCAAGGGTTTTAAGTTATGCCCTGCGGGCATATAAGAACGATGTTGGCACAATGTACTGTGTATTATTTTTTTTTCCTTTAGAGGAGGGCACTTCATATGGAAGGGGTCTTCGTAGAAACTTAAAAACTGCTCATTCGATTGGAAATTGAGAGTTCTAGCGCCCTTTTTAATAGTCAAAAGTAATTGGAGGGCAACTAACCCCCCCCCACGCCCATCATTCACCCAAACACTTCCAATTAAAATTTTGAGATAGCCATTTTGTTGAGCGTAGTTGATTTCCAGATATAAAATATGTTTTTGAGGAGGAGACTCCCCCAAAACCCCCAGGACAAGGGTTTAAGTTATGCCCTGGGGGCATATAAGGTTTTTATAGAAGGTGCTGTCGTAGAAACTTCAAAACAGGCTCATTCGATTGAAAATTCGAAGGGCTAGTACCCATTTTAATAGTCGAAAGTGACTGGAGAGCATCTAGCCCCCCCCCCCCCTCCGCACGCCCATCATTCCCCCAAACACATCCAATCAAAATTTTGAGATAGCCATTTTGTTCAGCGTAGTTGATTTCCAGATAGAAAATATATTTTTGAGGAGAACACTCCCCCACAAACCCTCGGGGCAAGGGTTTTAGGTTATGCCCTGAGGGCATATAAAAACGGTGTTGGCACAATGTACTATTTTTTTTTTTTTTCCTTTAGAGTTGGGCACTTCCTATGGAAGGGGTCGTCGTAGAAACTTCAAAAAGGGCTCATTCGATTGCAAATTGAGAGTTCTAGTGCCCTTTTTAATAGTCAAAAGTGATTGGAGGCAACTAGCCCCCCCCCCCTCCCACGACCATCATTCCCCAAAACACATCCAATCAAAATTTTGAGATGGCCATTTTGTTCAGCGAAGTTGATTTCCAGATAGAAAACATGTTTCTGAGGAGGACACTCCTCCACAGCCCTCAGGGCAAGGGTTTTAAGTTATGCCCTGGGGGCATATAAGGTTTTTAAAGAAGAGGTTGTCGTAGAAACTTCAAAAAAAGCTCATTCGATTGGAAATTCAAAGGGCTTGTGCCCTTTTCAATAGTCGAATGTGATTGGAGGGCAACTAGCCCTCCCCCTCCACGCCCATCATTTCCCCAAACACATCCAATCAAAATTTGAGATAGCCATTTTGTTCAGCGAAGTTGATTTCCAGATAGAAAATATGTTTTTGAGGAGGACACTCCCCCATAACACTCAGGGCAAGGGTTTTAAGTTATGCCCTGGAGGCATATAAAATTTTTATAGAAGGCGTTGTCGTAGAAACTTCAAAAAGAGCTCATTCGATTGGAAATTCAAAGGGCTTGTGCCCTTTTCAATAGTCGAATGTGATTGGAGGGCAACTAGCCCTCCCCCTCCACGCCCATCATTTCCCCAAACACATCCAATCAAAATTTTGAGATAGCCATTTTGTTCAGTGAAGTTGAATTCCAGATAGAAAACATGTTTCTGAGGAGAACACTCCTCCATAACACTCAGGGCAAGGGTTTTAAGTTATGCCCTGGGGGTATATAAGGTTTTTAAAGAAGAGGTTGTCGTAGAAACTTCAAAAAAAAGCTCATTCGATTGGAAATTCAAAGGGCTAGTGCCCTTTTTAATAGTCGAAAGTGAATGAAGGGCAACTAGCCCCCCTCACGCCCATCATTCCTCAAAAACACATCCAATAAAAATTTTGAGATAGCCATTTTGTTCAGCGTAGTTGGTTTTCAGATATAAAATATATTTTTGAGGAGGACACTCCCCCACAACCCTGAGGGCAAGGATTATAAGTTATGCCCTGGGGGCATATAAGGTTTTTATTGAAATCTTTGTCGTAGAAACTTGAAAAACGGCTCATTCAATTTGAAATTCAAAGTGATAGTACCTTTTTAATAGTCGAAAGTGATTGGAGGGCAACTAACCCCCCTCTCACCCCCACCTTTTCCCCAAACACATGCAATCAAAATTTTTAGATAGCCATTTTATTCAACGTATTTGAAAGTTTTGAAAATTAGGTCTTTAAGGATGACAACCCCTCTCCCAAGGCCTCAGGTCAAGGGTTGTAAGTTATGCCCTGGGGCATATAGTTTTTATTGAAAGCGTGGTCGTAGAAACTTCAAAAGAGCTCATCCATTTAAAAATTTAAAGGGCTAGTGCCTTTTTTAATAGTTGAAAGTGGTTGGATAGCGACTAACGCCCCTCTCACGCCCACCATTTTCCAAACCACATCCAATCAAAATTTTTAGATATCCATTTTGTTCAACGTTGTTGAACGTTCTGGAAATTAGGTCTTTTAGGATGATAATCCCCTTAATCAGTGCAAGGGTTGTAACTTATGCCCTGGGGGCATATAAGGTTTATATGGAAAGTTGTTGTATAAATCATAGGCAGCCCGATCGCGCTGCCTATATAAAGAACAGGAACACTCCAGAACGAGACACGAAACGGGGACTACGGAAAGAGGAGGACACCCCCTACAACTCTCAGGACAAGAGTTTTAAGTTATGCCCTGGGGGCATATAAGAACGATATTGGCACAATCTATTATTTATGAATTATTTCCTTTAGAGCAGGGCACTTCGTATCGAAGAATTTGTCGTAGTAACTTCAACAAACGCTGATTCAATTGGAAATTGGAGTGGCTTGTGCCCTTTTTAATAGTCAAAAGTGATTGGAGGGCACCTAACCACCTCTCACGCCCACCGTTTCCCCAAACACATCCAATCAAAATTTTGAGATAGCCATATTGTTAAACGTAGTTAAAAGTTCTGGAAATTCGGTCTTAGAGATGACAACCACCATAACAGACCTTAGGGTAAGGGTTGTAATGTATGCCCTGGGGGCGTATAAGGTGTTTATAGAAAGCGTTGTCGTTTCCAAAAGTGCTCATTTGATTGGAAATCGAAAGGCCTAGTGCCCTTTTTAATAGTCGAAAGTGATTGGAAGGCTTGACATTTTATAGTAAAGAACGAAGTGGGTATAATGTATTATTTTTTGCAGTAGTTGTTGTTTAGACCAGGGCACTTAGTATCGAAGGAGTTGTCGGGGGAATTTAGAAAAGGGCTCATTCGATTGAAAATAGAAAGGGCTGATGCCCTTTTTAATAGTCGAAAGTGATTTGAGGGCAACTAATCCCCCTTCCACTCCCACCCTCCCACGCCCATCCTCCTACGCCAACCCTCCCATTTCTGCTCTTAAAATTTAACCAAATCAAAATAGCGTAAGCGTAAGTGTATCTAAGATATCAAAGAAAGTAAACAGATTTTTTTGCGAATGGTATCAAGTTTTCCACTTCAGGTCAACAGGAGGAAGTATGAAACTAAATTAAACAGTACTATTTATCTCCAGATTTTTAAAAGGGTGTATGTTGTTAAAAATTGCTGAAAATTTTTCTCCAGCATACAAATAGCAGGCCAAAATATAAGGTCTTAAAAACGAAAAGATTTAAAGTATTATTTTCTTTTTCCCTTAAAAGACTATCAAACAGTTCGTGGTAACGAACTGTAAGTAAGGAGCGACCCGGCTCAATAGTAACCGAAACTCTAAAAAAGGGAATTTTGATACCAATATATGCATCAGAAGAATTATATTTTTATGCTGATTTGAAATATATAATTTTCATCAAGTTTAGTGTTACCCATCAAAAGTTACGCGCCTGAGAAAATTTGCCTTATTTTCAAAAAAAGGGGGAAACAACCCCTAAAAGTCATAGAACTCTAATGAAAATCACACCATAAGATTC
The DNA here is from genome assembly GCA_027921565.1 of Artemia sinica. Lineage (NCBI taxonomy): Eukaryota > Metazoa > Arthropoda > Branchiopoda > Anostraca > Artemiidae > Artemia > Artemia sinica. The sequence goes on from CM051268.1 coordinate 50,117,047, forward strand.
AGCGTATCAGAGAACCCTACTATAGAGGTTTCAAGCTCCTATCTGCAAAAATGAGGAATTTTGTTTTTGTTTTTGTTTTTCCAGAAGAAAGATCACGGATGCGTGTTTATTTGTTTTTTTTCCAAGGGGTGATCGTATTGATCCAGTAGTCCTAGAATATTGTGAAAGGGCTCATTAGAATGAAAATTAAAAGTTCTAGTGCCCTTTTTAACTAACCAAAAAAAATGGAGGGCAGCTTGGCCCCTCCCACGCTCAGTTTTTTCCCGAAGTCACCCAATCAAAATTTTGAGATAGCTAATTTTTTCAACATAGTCGAAAATTTAATTAATATGTCTTTGAAGATGACTTAATCCCCCAGAGTTCCCAGGGGAAGGGCTGTAAGTTATAAACTTTGCCCATTGTTTACATATAGTATTGGTTATTGGGAAGTATACAGGTGTTTTCAGGAGGAATGTTTTTCTAGTTGGGGGGTCGGGGTCGGGGTTATGGGGGAGGATTTTTCCATGGAGGATATTTCCTTGGGGGAAGGAAAAATTCAATGAAGGGGGCGCCAGATTTCGCAGCACTATTTAAAAAACGATCAGAAATTAAATAAAAAAACAAGTTTTTTTCAGCTGAAAATAAGGAGCAACATTAAAACTTAAAACGAACAGAAATTATTACGTATATGAGAGGGTTCGCCCCCTAGTCAATACCTCGCTCTTTACGCTAAAGTTTTTTAGTAGTTTCAGAAGAGCTATCTATTCTAATTAACCGGCCTTTGTGATTCAGGGGTTTGTGATTCGAACAAAATTTGAACTTTAGCGTAAATAGCGAGGTATTGATAGGGAGCGAACTCCCTAATATACGAAATAAAAACATACGAATATAGAAATTCATTACGTAAGTTAATTCGTAAGTTAAGTCAGAACAAAATTTCGAGAAAGCCAATTAGCCAAAAAAAAGGAAAATTAATATGTGAATTTCTTTACGGTGAGCCAAAATCTAAGCTGCATTAATCCAAAAACGTTCAGAACTTAACTAAAAAAAAACAAGTTTTTTTTAAATGAAAGTAAGGAGCGACATTAAAACTTAAAAAAAAAATATTATTCTCTATATGAAAGGGGCTGTCCCATCCTCAACGCCTTGCTCTTTACGCTAAAGTTTGACTCTGTCTCACAACTTTATTTTTTAAAACAATAAAAAAATTTAGCGTAAAGAGCGAGGCGTTGAGGAGGGGATAGCCACTTTCATACACATAATTACTTCTGTTCGTTTTAAGTTTTAATGTCGCTCCTTACTTTCAGTTTAAAAAAAAATTGTTTTTTTAGTTAATGTCAATATAAAACGAACAGAAATTAATTTAAAAAACTTTTTCCACAAAATAAGTTTTTCAAAGAAAAGTAAAGAACTCCATTAAACAAAAAATGAGCAAAAATAAAATCAAATAATCTACCAAGCATGAAACTACCACAAATCAGCATCGATAAATAAATGAAACCCAAAACGAACAGAGATTACAATAAATAACAGAGTCAAACTCAAAACGAGCAGAAATTAACATAAGTTGGGCGCAAAACCCCTATGCCTTCCCAAGGCCAGAACAAAATTTGCACTTTACTGAAAAAAATATAAATGTCAATTTTATTGTCATACTTTACTACATAAGCGGAAAATTGAGAAGTAAGAACTTTCTTTGAATAGCCAGTATCACCATCAATTTGATTAAATGTACTTTCTACTAATTATTATTCCCTTTTATCAGATTACTGTTTTATATAGAAATACTGCTGTTCCGAGCTTCCACATTTTCACGCTACAGTCGCGACATCATTATTCGTGCTATAGTTGTGGGCAATTTTGTTTTTACGATAAGTATGGCTATTATGTTGCTCGGACAAAACGTTATCAAAGTTATCCTCATGATCAGTAAGAGAACTCCGTTATTTAATTTTTTTTAACTTCATTCAGTTTGGTTTTACTGATCTGCATGGTTGGAATGGGTAGCTCAAAACAGGGTGCCCAAAAGGAGGGGGACTCCACCCCTCCCCCTGGCTGAATCACACTGCCTTATATTTGTATTAATTTAAAAAACTTTTTCCACAAAGTAAGTTTTTCAAAGAAAAGTAAAGAGCTCAATTAAGCCAAAAATGTTCAGAAATAAAGTCAAATTATCTTCCAAGCGTGAACTGTCACAAGTCATTATCAACAAATAAATGAAACCCAAAAAGAACAGAAACTATAATAAATAGCCGAGTCAAACTCAAAACAAGCAAAAATTGACATTACTAGGGCTGACAACCCCCATGGCTACTCAAGACCAGAACATAATTTAGGCTTTACTGGAAAAAAAAAGACCGCGGATTGTCAGTCACTCTTCCTTGCAGACACTCTTTGAGACTTAAGGGGTTGTTGACGTGTCTGATTAAGTGATTGTAAAAGGGGTACAAGATTTATATCTGGGACTACTAAAATATCGGCTTCTCTTTGAGCAAACCGGAATACGACTTATTTATTCTTAAATCACATAAATCCCTGTTCAGAGCTAGACCCTTAAGTCTCAAAGAGTGTTTGCAAGAAATGCAATTACTAAAATCAGAAATTAGATTACATAGCTCTCCAACTCATTCAATTTCTGGTTCGTTTTTGTTTTGAGTGAATGAATGCTTTCTTTTATTTCTCAGTTATTTGCTAGTATCCGTCGTTGGCGGTTCCAATTTTGGATTTTTTGCAAATCACGGATATTGGTGAAACTCACTTTTATGGTTGTTAGGTATTTGGTTTTCAATTTTATAATTTTTGGCTTTTATTGAATTTTATTCGTCTTTTAATTTTTTGTTTTTTTCACTGTTTCTTTCACATTCACACTGACTTTCCGCCTTTTAAAATGTTGGTTTTTTCTTCGGCACTCTCATTGAATATATTTTTTCGTTTTCGCACTGAAGAAGAGAGGCGTTGGTCCCCTCGAAATATCCGCTTTGTTGTGTTTTGTCAGTATTTTCATTTGGCCTTTATAAACCCCATTTTTGGTTGTTTTTCTTTCTTTACGTTATATCAGGCCACTGTGGTTTAAGAAATTATCTTAAACCAGCCATGTGTCTTGTTCGAAGATAACAGAGAGATTACTATTTATGCTTCTGCTTTAAAAAAAAAAGGGAGAATAAGAAACACTTTAATTCCATTTGTTTATTCTTATGACGGATTCTTGCACGCAAGCCACATTATTACTTAAGCCAGTGCTTCTCAAAGTACGCGCCGCGCTGCCTTGGGTGCCGAGCAGCATTTACTATATTGATATGGTCCGCGGGATCTTAAGGTACAAAATTTTAGAATTGGTTGAATTTTGGTTGGAGTTCAAATTGCGTTCCAATTCCTTAAGAATGACCCCTGAATCATAAAGGCCGTTTAATTAGAATAAATTGCTTTTTGAAAGTACTAAAAAAAAACTTTAGCCTAAAGAGGAGGTATTGACGAGGGGCGAATCCCCTCATATACCTAATAATGTCTATTCGTTTTAAATTTTAATGTTGCTCCTTACTTTCAGATGAAAAAACTTGTTTATTTTATTTAATTTCTTATCGTTTTTTAAATAATGCTGCGAAATCCTGTGCCCCCTTGAAAATTCCTTTCCCCCATTGAAAAAATTCTCAGTGGGAAGATCCTCCCCCGTAACCCCCGACCCACCTACCAGAAAAAATCCCCCCCTGAAAACGTACTTCCCAATAACCAATACCATAGGTAAAGAATCGGCAAAGTTCATAACTTGCACCCCTTCCCCTGGGAACTGCGGGGGATTAAGTCATCCTCAAAGACATAGTTATTAAAATTTTCGAATATGCTGAACAAAATGGCTATCTAAAACTTTTGATCGGGTGACTTTGAGAAAAAATGAGCATGGGAGACGGCCTAGTTGGCCTCCAATTTTTGGTCACTTAAAAAGGGCACTAGAAATTTTAATTTCCGTTCAAATGAGCCCTCTCGCGATATTCTAGGACCAGTGGGGCGATACGACCACCCCTGAGACAAACAAAACAAATAAACACACATCCATGATCTTTCTTTTGGCGAAAAATACAAAATTTTTGTAGACAGGATATTGAAACCTCTACAATAGGGTTCTCTGATACACTGATTCTGATTGTTTGATTTTCATTAGGATTCTATGGCTTTTAGGGGGTGTTTCTCCCTTTTTTCGAAAATATGGTAAATTTTACCAGGCTCGTAACTTTTGATGGGTAAAACTAAACTTGATAAAACCTATATATTAGAAATCAGCCTAAAAATATGATTCTTTTGATGTATCCATTGGTATCAAAATTTCATTTTTAGAGTTTCGGTTACTATTGAGTCGGGTTGCTCCTTACTTACAGTTCGTTACCACGACCTGTTTGACTAGCAACTAGCACAAGATAGCTAAACTGTTACAAGAACTATTTTTATTCAGTAAATAAAATGATAAAATATCTAGTATATTCTGGTCACCGCGATAGCCTCCAAACAACATAAGGGAGCCGCGAGTAGCACAATATGAGAAATACTCTCTGAAGCGTACACCAAAAAGAAAGGTTGAAAGACCTGCCTATTAATCCGTTGTTGTATTTATCCGCTGTTGCTATGTCAAATTCTAAGCCAGTAAGAAGTACACAAAACCTGGCTTTATCTTTTGTATTAAAGTGTAATACACTTTAATAGTCCCAATAAGAATTACTTATTGGTAGTTACTACTTACAGTAGTCCAATAAGACTTACCCCGTCATACTTACTCCCGCCATTTAGCCGTACCATTTCAACATTTGGTCTCTCAATTAGTTGGACTATTTGTTTGGCTTTTCTACAATTAGCTATGTCTTGATGCCTACTGCAAAATACTTGATTTTCCATTCAAAATCAACGGACTCACACTCAATTGACTGTGACTCAATTGAGTCACAATATTTTCTACAGGTTAGACTCTTTTCTCTGTATCTTGTTTTGAATGTTTATTGTGGTCCAGTTTGGTTGAATTTCTGCTTAGTATATGGGTTCGAGACTAAATTATGGCAGATTTGCATAGCTAACAATTGGTATTGTTGTGAGATTCACATGTCTAATTATATTATTTATTATAGGGCTCAATTATAATTACTGAAAGAGCAGTCCGTACGTCCAAGAGCACTACCCGATAATTTTCCTATGGAGGGGGGGGGTGCAATTATTACCTGAAAATGTTGTTTTTAAAAATAGTTAAATGCGAGAATTTACAACTTTAATCTTTTGATAAATCTGTGCTTAAAAAATGTGTCAGTGATCAAGCTAGTAGCATTTATTTTAGTGGCCCTAAGGAAATAAGAAAACTTCAAGAAGCCGAATATAAACATTTACTATGCAAGTAAGCAGGTGATTTGGAGGACTTTTCTTAGAGTTTCTTATCAGTCCATGTCATTCTCCAGAAAGAAAAAATTGTCTCTGGATTTAAATGAAAAGCGGTTATAAAAAGGACTTCGGATCTTTTTCAGTTATACCTATACATCCATTTATACATGGGTTAAATTGCTTCAATTTAATGGTATTACTACTATTACTAACAACTCACCTCAGTACCAAGCCACCTGAGGCCAACACAGCTACGCACGCTCCTCCTCCATCCCAATCTATTCAAAACCTCCCTTTCCACACCCTCCCACGAAGTTCCCATTTACTTTAAATCTTTCTTTATTACGTCCTCCCACCCCAGACGAGGACGACCTACAAAAACGGGATTTTGATACCAATAGATACATCAAAAGAATCAAATTTTAATGCTGATTTCAAATATACAAGTTTCATCAAGTTTAGTCACACCCATCAAAAGTTATGCGCCTGAGAAAATTTAGCTGATTTCAGAAAAAAAGGAGGAAAGACCCCTAAAAGTTTTAAAACCTTAACGAAAATTACACCATCATATTCAGCGTATCAGAGAACCATACTGTACAGGTTTCAAGTACCTATTTACAAAAATGTGGAATTTTGCATTTTTTGCCAGAAGAAAGATCACGGATGCGGGTTCATTTGTTTTTTGTTATTTTTTTTCTCCGGGGGTGATCGTATCTACCCAATGGTCCTAGAATATCGTAGGAGGGCTTATCAGAACGGAAATTAAAGTTCTAGTGCCCTTTTTAAGTGACCAAAAAATGGAGGGCAACTAGGCCCCTCACACGCTCATTTTTTTCCAAAAGTCACCCGATCAAAATTTGAGATAGCAATTTTGTTCAGCATGGTCGAAAATATGATAACTATGTCTTTTAGGATGACTTAATCCCCCGAAGTCCCTGGGGGGAGGGCTGAAAGTTATGAACTTTTCCAATGCTAACATATAGTATTCGTTATTGGGAAGTATGCAGACGTTTTCAGGGGGGATTTTTTCTGGTAGGTGTGGGGGGGGGGGTCGGGGGTTATATGGGAGGATCTTTCCATGAAGGAAGTTCTCATGGGGGAAGGGACATTGCTATGAAGGGGGTGAAGGATGTCCCAGCATTATTAAAGAAAGAGATCAGAAATTAAATTAAAAAAAAAACAAGTTTTTCAACTGATAGTAAGGAGCAACATCAAAACTTAAAACGAACAGAAAATATTACATATATAATTGGGTTCACCCCCTAGTCAATACCTCGCTCTTTAAGCCAAAGATTTTTTAGTACTTTCATAAGAGGTATTTATTCTAATTAACGGCCTTTGTTATTAAGAGGTCATTTTTAAAGAATTGGAACAAAACTCGAACTTTAGCTTAAGTAGCAAGGTATTGACTAGGGGGCGGACCTCCTAATATACGTATTAAAAATCTATGAATATAGAAGTTCGTTACGTAAGTTAATTTGTAAGTTACGTATAATTATTACTAATAAAAACGTTCGTAAATAAAATTAAACAAGTTTCGAGAGAGCCATTTAAACCAAATATAAGTAAAATTAATATGAAAATTTTGTTTTAATTGTTCATGTACGGTGAGCCAAAATCAAAACCTGTATTAATTCAAAAACGTTCAAAAATTAAATAAAAAAACAAGTTTTTTTAACTGAAAGTAAGAAACGACGTTAAAACTTAAAACGAACAGAAATCATTCCGTATATGAAAGGGGCTTTCCCCTCCTCAACGCCTCGCTCTTTCAGCTAAAGTTTGACTTCTCTCAACTCTATTTTTTTCAACAATAAAAACTTTAGCGTAAAGAGCGAGGCGTTCAGGAGGGGACAGCCCCTTCATATACGGAATAATTTCTGTTCGTTTTAAGTTTTAACGTCGTTCCTTACTTTCAGTTAAAAAAAAAACTTGTTTTTTTTTATTTAATAGCCCTAGAGAGCGGTAATGAACCACATTTTTCGTACAGCCTTTTGTTTGAAATACGGTCAGTCAGCCGGGTACACAGAACAATCCTTAAGCAATTTCTCTGGAAAACATCTAGCAAATTTTCATCCGCTTTTCGAAGCGCCCATGCTTCAGAGCCATATTTGACTACTGTCATCACCGTAGCTTCTAGTATTCTAATCTTGGTTTATTAAGGGCATTAAGTGGAAACAAAAGGGTGACGTATGCCAAAATGCATGGGAAACATAATTTGGGCTATATTGTTGAACATTAGGAGCGGGTTGGAGGCAAAAAGAAAAGTGAAGCCCTTCTAGAAATGATATAAACAATCCTAAAAATCCTGAACCAGTCGTATCAAACAGTTCGTGGTAACGAACTGTAAGTAAGGAGCGACCCGGCTCAATGGTAACCGAAACTCTAGAAAACGAGTTTTTGATACCAATAGATATATCAAAAGAATCAGATTTCAATGCTGATTTCAAATATATAACTTTCATCAAGTTTAGTGGCTACCATCAAAAGTTACGCGCCTGAGAAAATTTGGCTGATTTTCAAAAAAAGGGGGAAAGACCCCCTAAAAGTTATAGAACCTTAATGAAAATCACACCATCATATTCAGCGTATCAGAGAACCCTACTGTAGAGGTTTCAAGCTCCTATCTACAAAAATGTGGAATTTTACATTTTTTGCCAGAAGAAAGATCACGGATGCGTGTTTATTTGTTTTTTTTTTTTTCCCCAGGGGTGATCGTATCGACCCAGTGGTCCTAGAATATCGTGGGAGGGCTCATTGGAACGGAAATTAAAAGTTCTAGTGCCCTTTTTAAGTGACCAAAAAAATGGAGGGCAACTAGGCCCCCTCCCACGCTTATTTTTTTCCCAATGTCACCCGATCAAAATTTTGAGATAGCCATTTTTGTTCAGCATGGTCGAAAATATGATAAATATGTCTTTTAGGATGACTTAATCCCCCGAAGTTCCCAGAGGGAGGGCTAAAAGTTATGAACTTTACCTAATGTTAACATATAGTATTGGTTATTGAGAAGTATACAGAAGTTTTCAGGAGGTTTTTTTTTCTGGTAGTGGGAGGGAAGGGTGGGTCGGTGGTTATGTTGGAGGATATGTTCATGAAGGAAGTTTTCATGGGGGAAGGGAAATTGCCATGAAGGGGGCGCCGGACTTGCCAGCATTATTTATTGGTTATTGGGAAGTATACAACCATTTTCAGGAAGGATTTTTTCTGGAGGGGGGGGGCTAGAGGAGGGGGTTACTCTGGAGAATATTTCCGTGGAGGATGTTTCTTTGGGGTAAGGGACATTTCTATGAAGGGGGCGCCGGATTTCCAAGCATTATTTAAAAAAACGATCAGAAATTAAATAAAAAAAAACAAGTTTTTTCAACTGAAATGTAAGAAGGAATATTAGAACTTAAAACGAACCAGAAATTATAACGTATGTGAGGGGGTTCTCCCCCAAGTCAATACCTCGCTCTTTACGCTACAGTTTTTTTTTTTAGTGCTTTCAAAAGAGCTATCTATTCTAATTAAACGGCCTTTGTGATTCAGGGGTTTGTGAATCAAAATTTTTTTTAACTTTTAACGTAAAGAGCGTGGTATTGACTAAGGGGAGAACCCCTTCATATACGTAATAACATATACGTAATAAAAAAACAATAAAAAAACAAGCGATACGGCTCAATAGTAATCGAAACTTTTAAAAACGGAATTTTGATGTCAATAAATGTATCAAAAGAATGTGTTTATAATGCTGATCCTAAATATATAAATTTTATTAAGTTTAGTATTACTCATCAAAGGCTACGAGCCTGAGAAAATTTACTCGATTTTTTAAAGAGGGGGGAAACATCCCCTACAAGTGAAAGAATTTTAATGAAAATCACACCGTCAGATTCAGCGTATCAGAAAACCCTATTACATAGGTTTCAAGCTCATATCTGCAAAAATCTGCAACTTTGTATTTTTTGCCAGAAGAAAAATATAGGAATATAGAAGTTAGTTACGTAAGTTAATTTGTAAAGACATCCATTTAGCAAAAGAAAAGTAAAATTTTTATGCAAATAAAAGCTGCATTAACTAAAAAACGATCAGAAATTAAATAAAAAAAACAAGTTCTTTAAACTGAAAGTAAGGAGCGACATTAAAACTTAAAACGAACAGAAATTATTCCGTATATGAAAGGGGCTGTCCCCCTCCTCAACGCCTCGCTCTTTACGCTAAAGTTTGACTCTGTCTCACAACTTTATTTTTTAAAACAATAAAAAACTTAGCGTAAAGAGCGAGGCGTTGAGGAGGGGACAGCCCCTTTCATATACGGAATAATTTCTGTTCGTTTTAAGTTTTAATGTCGCTCCTTACTTTCAGTTTAAAAAACTTGTTTTTTTTATTTAATCAATCCAAGAAGCGATTCAAATTACTTTACCCCTCTTATGTGTAAACATATAGTCCAAATTATATACCCCACTTGCATTTTGCCATACGTCTGTTTTGTTTGAACTTCATACCTGTAAACGACTAAAAATATATTTTAAATAGTGGTATAGGTATAACAGAAAAGATCCAGGACTTCTGTATGCAAGCCCCACACCCTTCCGAATAAGTTAGATGTCTCCTAAAATAGAACATTTACAGCAACCATTTCCAAGGGGAGGTATTGTCCTTCTGACCCCTTCATGTGGTGGTAATGCTCAGCTGGTGTATCTATCACCTTTGTAAATAATTAAATAAAAAAAAACAAGTTTTTTAAACTGAAAGTAAGGAGCGACATTAAAACTTATGAAAGGGGCTGTCCTCTCCTCAACGCCGTATATGAAAGGGGCTGTCCCTCCTCACCGCCTCGCTCTTTATGCTAAAGTTTTTTATTGTTTTAAAAAATAAAATTGTGAGACAGAGTCAAACTTTAGCGCAAAGAGCGAGGCGTTGAGGAGGGGACAGTCTCTTTCATATACAGAATAATTTCTGTTCGTTTCAAGTTTTAATGTCGCTCCTTACTTTCAGTTTAAAAAACTTGTTTTTTTTATTTAATTTTTGAACGTTTTTGAATAAATGCAGGTTTTGATCTTGGCTCACCGTACATGAATAATTAAAACAAAATTTTCATATTAATTTACTTTTATTTAGTTAAATGGCTTTCTCGAAACTTGTTCAATTTTATTTACGAACGTTTTTATTAGCAATAAATATACGTAACTTACGTAACGAACTTCTATATTCATATATTTTTAATACGTTTATTAGGGGGTTCGCCCCCTAGTCAATACCTTGCTCTTTAAGCGAAAGTTCAAATTCTGTTCCAATTCTTTAGAAATGACCGCTTAATCACAAAGGCCGTTAATTAGAATAAATAGCTCTTATGAAAGTACTAAAAAAATCTTTGGCTTAAAGAGCGAGGCATTGACTACGGGGTGAACCCAATCATATATGTAATATTTTCTGTTCGTTTGAAGTTTCGATGTTGCTGCTGTTGCAGTTGAAATACTTGTTTTTTTTATATTAAATTTATGATCTTTTTTTAAATAATGCTGGGAAGTCCGACGTCCCTTCATAGCAATGTCCCTTCCCCCATGAAAAACTTCCTTCATGGAAAGATCCTCCCAGATAACCCCTGACCCACCCACCCCCCCACTACCAGGAAAAATCGCCCCTGAAAACGTCTGTATACTTCCAAATAACCAATACTATATGTTAACATTGGGTAAAGTTCATAACTTTCAGCCCTCCCCTCAGGAACTTCGGGGGAATAAGTCATCCTAAAAGACATACTTATAATATTTTTGAACATGCTGAACAAAATGGCTATCTCAAAATTTTGATCAGGTGACTTTGGGAAAAAATGAGCGTGGGAGGGGGCCTAGTTGCCCTCCATTTTTTTGGTCACTTAAAAAGGGCACTAGAACTTTCAATTCCATTCCAATGAGTCCTCCCACGATATTCTAGGACAACTGGTTCGATACGATCACCCCTGGGAAAAAAAAAAAAAATAAACACGTACCCGTGATCTTTCTTCTGGCAAAAAATGCAAAATTCCACATTTTTGTAGATGGGAGCTTGAAACCTCTACAGTAGAGTTCTCTGATACGCGGAATATGATGGTGTGATTTTCATTAAGGTTCTATAACTTTTAGGGGGTCTTTCCCCTTTTTTCGAAAATCAGCCAAATTTTCTCAGGCGCCTAACTTTTGATGGGTAGGACTAAACTTGATGAAACTTATATATTTGAAATCAGCATTAAAATGTGATTCTTTTGATGTATCTATTTGTATCAAAATACAGTTTTCTAGAGTCTCGGTTACCATTGAGCCGGGTCGCTCCTTACTTACAGTTCGTTACCACGAACTGTTTGAAAAACACCTCGTGCAGTAAGATTTCTGTCTTTTTTCATACCATACTTGATGCAATTAATTAGGATCGACTAAGAGTATTGTTTCATATGAAACCAGACTAACGAGTCAGAAAAATACAAGTATGTCATCTCTTACTCCACGCTTGAAAGTAAGATAAATCACCCATTTTTGTGTTCTTAAAAAGGAAATGCAATCTTGAGCACTTTTTTTCAAGCCGTAATGTACAGCGTGACAAATATACAACTGAAATAGGGCGACATACGAACAGACACTTTAAACGCCTCTTATCAGTAACACCATTTGTCTCTCATCGAATCCTAAATTGGTCCGGTTTTAGAAATTTAAAAAAAGATATAGAGCTATAATTTTAAGTATCCATCGACTGTCTTTTATCGGTCAGGTCTAACAAATTTAAATTTTGGCGCCGATTGGATACAGAAACCGACGTATTTTATGATATGTAGATAAGCCATTTATGTTCGTGATATTGAATCATTTTAAAGTGTACTTTTGTCTAAGCCTTACTATCTTCAAAAGAATACCGAAAGAGCTTGACAAGCCTGAAGTAGAATTTTCTTGAAATACTAATAAAAGAAGTGCCTGTCGCATACAGCCAAAGATTAAAAGAGAGACTGCTGTTCAACAAAATTGTGCTTTAGTTTGCTTAGTTTTTTACGTATGATCACAAGCCAATCGCATTATTCCTTACTCACGGGGAGGAAGTAGACCCGCCCTTCTAAACTCCAGATAAGTAATGCCGAGTATCACATCTAGACTTGCAAGGAAATGTCATTTCTAGAGAGTCAAACAAATCTCCATTTTTAAAACTTAATTGGTTCTTTTGTGCGAAACATTGAGCCAATGAAAAGAACAAAAGTCTATGACGTACATCATTTTCTCCAAGAAAATGTCTGTTATTCTATTATGCAACCAAGTCGTATAATGATTGTAGGTAAATAGAATGAAAAAAGAATATCGAAGTGTTTCCTTCTCATAAAAAATCTAAAGCCGAACTGGCCAGCCATGACAGAAAAAATATAAATACGACAAACGGGTCTATGGCCAGTAAATGAATACGAAGATAAAAATAAAAACAAATATTTCGCCCGTATCAATCAAGGCGTGTTCAGTACAGACAAAAAGAATAAACTAAAACTAAAAAATATACATAAAACTAAAATAGACTCAGATAAAAACATAATATACAATTGCCTCAAATTTACAATTTGGAGCTACCTTCGTAAAACCACCTCACAAAAGTAACTGAATTAAACCTTTTAAAATAACTAATGAACAAGGAATAAGTTATTGCGACATAATTTTATGTAAAGCTTTTGATGCTGCTTTTCGTCTGTCTCCTTGTTTCTGGGGTAGGTTTATGGACGATGTTTTATGCTTTTTGGAGCATGGATTGGATTCCTTAAATTTGTTTCGTGACCATTTAAACAGGTTTGACAAAAATATTAAATTTACTCTAGAGTTAGAAAAACAAGATAGGCTACCCTTTTAGATATTTTAGTAATAAAGAGTGATAATGGTTTACATTTTACAACTTATAGAAAACCAACTCATAATGACAGGTATTTAAATTTTCGTTCCTCTCACCCAATTTCAGTAAAAAAAAAGGAACAGTCATATCATTAGTTGATAGAGTTTTTAAAATTTGTTCCCTGGAGTATATTGATAGCAAACTATTGTATTTGAGAGATATTTTATTTTTTAACGGATATCCTGTAAAATTTGTAAATGAAATAATACAGAAAAGGCAGATTAAGCATGAAAAAGGTAATAAAAACGAAGGTTCTCAACTTTGGACCCCACAATTGCCAGTAGATACATTTCATTACCTTACACACCAATTCTTGGGGAGAAAATCAAACGAACTTTACTCAAACATAATATTTCAAATTGTTTTAAATCGATCAGACCACTGAGTAATTTTCTAAATTCTGATAATGATATAACACGGAATATTTGTCAAGTGGAGTTTATAGCATCCCTTGCTCTTGTGGGAAATTTTACATCGGTCGAACACACCAGCAATTCATAGAAAGATTTATTGAGCACCGGAATTCAATAGATCATGCTCTAAAATTTACAAAACCTCCAGACAGTTTCACTTCAGCCTTAGCAGAACATATATTTTTTAATTCGGACCATTTTGTGCAGTTCGAGGAGGCAACAGCAACTTCCAATAGTAAAGGTTTCACGCAATGGGCTCTTGAAGCATTAGAAATTAAAAAAACATATTTTTGCAGGTTTTTCAATTAATAGAGATACTAGGAATATAAATATTGATCCTATTTATGATACTATTTTAAAAAAAGAAACCATATTTAAAAATAAAAATAAAGTATTACAAAATGACCCAGGGGTTAGTTCAAATATTAAACCTAAGCGAATAGCAGCATCAAAGCTTTACATAAAATTATGTCGCAATAACTTATTCCTTGTTCATTTGTTATTTTAAAAGGTTTAATCCAGTTACTTGTGTGAGGTGGTTTCACGAAGGTAGCTCCAAATTGTAAATTTGAAGAAATTGTATGTTATATTTTTATGTGAGTCTATTTTAGTTTTATGTATGTTTTTTAGTTTTAGTTTATTTTTTTTTTGTCTAAGCTGGAGACGCCTTGTTTGATACGGGCGAAATATTCTTTTTTATTTTTTTCTTCGTTTTCATTGACTGGCCATAGACCCGTTTGTCGTATTTATATTTGTTTTTTCCCCTCTCATGCCTGTAGACACAAAGAGTATTCATCTGATGTTTTAATATCAACCTAGAAAGTGACACACGAACCATACATATATCTATAATGGCTATTCTATAAGCATTAATTCCGTAATTAACGTCCATTGTTTGATCTTTCGAAACATTTCTTAAAGTACGGATTAAAGTACAGGTTAGAACCCGGGTGATGCAGGGTGAGGCGTCTAAATCTGGTCCCACGGCAAGTAAAAGTAAGTAATACTGGAAATCCAGCATTTGAATACTGATGTACGGGTGCTTTCTCAAGCATACAGGAATTAGAGGCATTCCATAGTTGTATTGAAAGAAGGCTGAAGCTTTCCGAAGTACATACACCACTATGCTTGGTGAAGCAGCTTAAAATTTATCACAAAGCACCCAATCATCATATTTATATTTATAAAATAAGGCAGCTTGACCCCAAGAGCCAAGGGACATTTTTGGTGTGGTTTTTAGATTTTTTTTGCGTAATACCCACTGAAAAATACCCCCCTCCCAAGCAAAATCCTGGATACTACCCTGATGTTACTCATCTAAGGTGGTGATATGATCCCTAATTATAACAATTGAAAGAGGTGCAACATGTACACACTTATAAAATTAGTAAAGTTTGGTCTTCAGGGCCCAACTATTACGCAGACTAGAATCTACGCAAGTCCTTCTTTCAACATACGGCAAATAGATAGAACTAAAAAAAACTCCTCTTTGTTTTACAAAATGGCAACATCAATAGCACAAAAACAAATAGAGATTAAGTCACCATTTTCCAAATTAAATATTGTTTTTTTTTCATCATGCTTGAATACAGCTATAATTAAGTTTCATCCAAAACTTGCAGTACTGTTTTAAAAAAGGTTAAATGACAACCCTGATTGAAAACAAATAAATCTCTCAAGAGATGCATATATTTTTTTATAAAATTAGAAGAGCTTGGTCCCAAGGGCCCTGTCATCTACGCTTGATCCCTAGTCCACCACATGACAAATATATGGAGCTGAAAAATCCTCTTTGTTTTACAAAATGGCAACATCAATAGCACAAAAACAAATAGAGATTAAGTCACCATTTTCCAAATTAAATATTGTTTTTTTTCATCATGCTCGAATACAGCTAAAGTTTAAATTTCACCCCAAAATTTGCAGTTACTGTTTTCAAAAAGGCTAAATGACAACCCTGATTGAAAACAAAAAAAAATCTCTCAAGAGATGCATATATTTTTTTATAAAATTAGAAGAGCTTGGTCCCAAGGGCCCTGTCATCTACGCTTGATCCCTAGTCCACCACATGACAAATATATGGAGCTGAAAAACTCTTTGTTTTACAAAATGGCAACATCAATAACACGAAAACAAACACTGATTAGGTCAGCATTTTCCAAAATGAACTATATTCTTTTTTATCATCTACCTACCTGAGACTGTTCAAACAAAGGTGAGTTTTATGACTATACTATAAAATGACGACAAAGAAATTTCAAATGAAAAGAGAACAGTATGAAAATGACTATGAGTTATGTACTGTTTAATTAAAGGGCGTTTGTCAATGCATTTCACATGAACCAGTATTACAGAATCATGCACTTTACATACTATACTCACTGTCATTTTTACAAGGCTATGTTCAATCCATTAAATATAAAATTTAAAAAAAAATGCTGTTTGCTCTAAATTATAATTTTTTGACGGGTTTCTGTAATATTTTAAAGGTGCATGAACAAGCATATTTTTAGCTATTTCGAAAAGGAATGGTGATACAGCTTCTGGAAGTTAAAAAGTATAAGAATATGTAAAGGAATTTAAAATCAATTTAAGTATATCAAATTAATTACAGTATTTTAAAAGAGTATATTAATTAAAAGTAAATCAAAATATACTGTGCCACACCTAGATTATATTAAAGTATATCAAACAGTTCGTGGTAACGAACTGTAAATAAGGAGTGATACTTACTTACTTGTGGCGGGAATCAGGCGTTTCCACCTCGCCCGGCATCGATGATCTTGGAGACCTTCTTGGACCATGTTGAGCGATCTTCTGCCAGCTGCTCTGCAAAAGTAAGCCACTGAGTTGACCATCTGTGTCCGAACTTTCTGAATCCCCCGATAGGTTCAAGGTCTGATTTGGTCAGGTTCCACCAGTTTTTCCTCTGTCCTCCTTGGCGTCTCTTCCAGGAGCTAATAGGCTCGACTAGAAGTATTTGGCGAGGCAAGTATTCTGGCGGCTTCCGTAAAACATGGCCCAACCATTTCAAACGGCGTTCTTTAATAGTGAGCGCAACATCTCTCTGAATATTGCACATTCGACGTAGATCCGCGCTGGAGATACGGTCACGCAGCTGTATTCTGAGAATTCTTCGCAGACAGGTATGCTCAAACACCTTCAGCGTATTCTCATGCTGTAGTTTTACCGACCATGTTTCGCATCCGTAAAGGAGAACGGTGCGGACTAGTGCCATGTAGATTCGAACTTTCGTTCGGACACTGACTTCGCGGCGATTCCATAAGGGTTTCCGAAGGGAGGCAAAGACTGTCTGCGCTTTCTGTATTCTCTGTTGGATATCAGCGTCGGAGGATCCGTCAATACATATTTGGGAGCCTAAGTATGTGAAACAGTTGACTTTTTCCAGCTGAACTTGATTGACAGTTAGTGTGAATGGTCCTGTGTCGTGGTTAATAGCCATGAATTTCGTTTTCTCTGTGCTGACTTTCAAGCCGATCAGGTCTGCCCAGGCCACCACGTTGTCAAGCATGTTTTGAGCTTCTACGGGTTCTGACAGGAGGCCAACATCATCCGCATAATCGAGGTCAGTCAGTGAAAGATTCTGTCCGATCTGAACTCCTGGATAGGACGACAGTGCATTTTCAAGCACCCAATCGACGCAATAATTGAACAGAGTCGGAGAGAGGATACACCCTTGTTTTACTCCGAACTCAACCAGGAATTCTTCAGTTTCTTCACCATAGACTCGAACTCGGCTCACTGACGCGTCATAGTATGCCTTCATCAGTTCAACAAACTTCAGCGGCATTCCGTCATTCTCTAGGATCTTCCAAAGTTTCTGGCGAGTGACAGAGTCGAAGGCGGCAATGAAGTCCAGGAACATCAAGATCAGGGTAGATTGTACCTTTCAAACTGCTGGATAATGAGGCGAAAAACGAAGATATTATCAGTACAGCCTCTACCTGGCCGAAAGCCGGCTTGATTTTCTCGGGTTCTTTCCTCCCTTGCCCCTTTGAAGCGGTTCAAGAGTATAATCCCGAATATTTTGACCGCAATGTCTATAAGACTTATTCCGCGGTAATTTTTGCATTCGGTTTTATCTCCTTTCTTATAGAAGGGGAGAATGACTGATGTCTTCCAATCTTTTGGGAAAGAATTGGTCCTCCACACTTCTTCGAGAATGCCATGGAGCTGTTCAGCAGTGACCTCAGGGCATTGTTTGTACACTTCCGGGGGAGGCCGTCTTCACCTGGGGCTTTGTGGTTCTTCAGGGTCTTGATCGCTTTTAGTATTTCGGCTCTGGTCGGTGTATCCAGCTCGACGTCGTAGGGTTCTTTAGAAACGGCAGGTGGGAAAGCATCAGGGGCGGATGATGGGGATGGGTTTAGGAGGATCTGAAAGTGATCCTTCCATCTTGCTAAGCGCTCCTTCTGACAACTGATGATTTTTCCTGATCTGTCTTTGACTATTTCTGAGACAGCAGCTTTCTTACCAACGGACTCTTTCAGGATCTGGTAAAGCTTGCGGGTATCATGTGAGCGTGCTGCTTTCTCTAACGACACGGTAGCATCTTCCCACATTTGGCGGCGGTCCAGACGAACAGAGCGTTTTACCTGTCTGCGCAGCTCTTTTGTTTCTTCTTTAGGGCCGCTCATCTTTTGTCTTCGCTCACCGACTATTGACAGGGTCCTAGCGGTAATCCAGTGCTGTCGTTTGATTTTTGCTCGGCCTAGGATCTCATCAGCAGTCTCTGTCATCACTGTTTTAAAGGTCTCCCATCTCTTCTCGGGGGTTGGGTTTTCATCAGAACTGAGGGCGTCAAATCGGTTAGTCAGTTCCAAATTGAGGGCCTGCCGAACTTCTTTGTCTTGGAGCTTACCGATGTCGAATCCGGCCTTGGGTTGTTTTTTCCTCCGAGTTGCAAGACGTAGCAAAATTTTTGCAGCAACAAGCCTGTGGTCAGACCCAGACTGCGAGCCTGTGTCCGCGCCGTTGTAAGAGCGAGAGTCCTGTACGGAGCTTCTCCAGCGCTGGCGTACGAGAATGAAGTCTATTTGAGCCTTAGTGACACCGTCATTTGAATGCCAAGTTAAAAGGTGGCTAGGTTTGTGCTGAAATATGGTATTGGTGACAACAAGGTGGTTCATCAAGGCGTAGTTTAACAACCTTTGCCCATTCTCGCATCTGTGACCTTGTCCAAATTTTCCCAGGACTTGTCTTGTGGTTTGGTCAGAGGGACCAACTCTTGCGTTGAAGTCTCCAGCAACAATCAAGTAATCACGTGCGGCAACAGAAGAAGACAGCTGCTGTAGCTCGCCGTAGAAATCATCCTTGGTCGTATCAGCAGCGTCACGGGTGGGGGCATAGGTAGAAATTATCGACACATTTGCGGGGTTTCCTTTTAGTCTGATTCTGGCAAGTCTACAGGAGACTGGTTCCCATTCTAGGAGAGCATTTCTGGTTCTTTGGTTCATGATGAAACCAACTCCGTGGAGTCCCGAATTATCCTCTACTCCGGAGTAGAAAAAATGGAATTGATGTAGCGTTTCAGGAGCTGTAATAACTATGGAGCCAGAACCGAAATTCTGGTCTCGGATATGCAAAGTATGTCTATGTTGTACTTCTCCATCTCATGGACAAGAAAAACTTGCGTGGCTTCTTGTTTGACGGATCTTACATTCCAGCATCCCACATTTATTTTAGATTTTGCCTGTTTAATGACTGTAGTGGGTTTTCCTAGATTTATGGCATGAAAAGGATTTTTCGACTTCGCCGCCATATTCGAAGTCGCGTCGCCTGCCGGGAACGCCGTAGTATGGTTGGCTTATTTACTTCTCGACACCCGCGCCAATACAGGGGCCGCGTCGCTTGCCGGGGACGCCGTAGCCGTTACAACTTTTCTTCTAGGTCTCAGATCCATCGATGTTTCTTGGGAATAGAGTTGACCGCAAGGTCCCCAGTCTTGCGGGTGATAAGGAGTGATCCGGCTCAATAGTAACCGAAACTTTAAAAAACGAAATTTTTATACCAATAGATACATCAAAAGATTCAGATTTTTATTCTGATTTCAAATATATAAGTTTCATCAAGTTTAATTACCCATCAAAAGTTACGCGCCTGAGAAAATTTGCCATATTTTTGAAAAAAGGGGAAAACAACCCCTAAAAGTCATACAACCTTAACGAAACTCACACCGTCAGATTCAGCGTATCAGAGAACCCTAATATAAAAATTTCAAGCTCCTCTCGGTAAAAATGTGGAATTTTGTATTTTTTGTCAGAAGAAAGATCACGGATGCGTGTTAATTTTTTTTTTTTTTTTTTTTTTTTTTTTTTTTTTTTTTTTTTTTTTTTTTTTTTTTTTTTTTTCATGGATGATCATATCGATCCAGTAGTCCTAGAATATCGTGAGAGGGCTTGTTCGACCGGAAATTAAAGTTTTAGTGCCCTTTTTAAGTGACCAAAAAATTGGAGGACAACTTGGCCCCCTCCCACACTCATTTTTTTGGGGTGGAGGTTGTAGGAGGATTTACGGGGAAAGATCTTTTCATGGAGCATGTTTCCTTCGGGAAAGGGACATTTCTGTGAAGGGGGTGCCGGATTTCCCAGCAATAATTAAAAAACCATCAGAAATTAAATTAAAAAAACAAGTTTTTTTCAACTGAAAGTAAGGAGCAGTATTAAAACTTAAAACGAACATACATTATTACGTATATGAGGGGGTTCGCCCCTAAGTCAATACCTCGGTCATTACGGTAAGGTTTTTTTTTAGTACTTTCAAAAGAGCTATCTATTCTAATTAACCGGCCTTTGTGATTCAGGGGTTTGTGATTCAAACATAATTCTAACTTTAAAGTAAAGGGCGAGGAATTGACTAGGCGGTGAACTCCCTTATGTACGTAATAAAACATACGAAAATAGAAGTTCGTTACGTAAGTTAATTCGTAAGTTACGTCAGAACAAAATTCGAGAAAGCCATTTAGCCAAAAAAAGTAAAATTAATATGGAATTTCGTTTTAATTATTCATGTAGGGTGAGCCAAATCAAAGCTGCATTAATTCAAAAATGTTCAGAAATTAAATTTAAAAAAAACAAGTTTTTTTTAACTTCAAGTAAGGAGCGACATTAAAACTTAAAACGAACAGAAATTATTTCGTATATGAAAGGGGCTGTCCCCCCCCCCCTCAACGCTTCGCTCTTTGCGCTAAAATTTGACTCTGTCTCACAACTCTATTTTTTAAAACAATAAAAAAATTTAGCGTAAAGAGCGAGGCGTTGAGGAGGGGACAGCCCTTTTCATATGTTGAGTAATATCTGATCGTTTAAAGTTTTAATGTCGCTCCTTACTTTCAGTTAAAAAAACTTGTTTTTTTTTATTTAATATGAATTAAAGTACATTAAGTAATTATGTATAATAGAATTAAGAATATTAACAATTTTTTTTTTTTAAGGTGTCTATCAATGCACTTCACATGAACCATTATCACAGAATCATGCATTTTATGCTCTGCACTTACTGATAATTTCGCAAGGCGATGTACAACCAATTAAATATAAAATTTAAAAGATACTGTTTTCTTGACATTACAATATTTGTACAGATTTCTATAATATTTGAAAGGTGTATAAATAAGTAAAATTCATCTAATTGAAGAAACTACGGTAATTCAGACTTCGGAAGTTAAAAAAGGAATATCGCCTTGTGAAAGCAAGAATGTCGTATCCGCACTTTATAAAATTTTGAGAAAAACGCAACTGAAAAAATCAGTTTTTGTCGAGTTAAATGTATTGTAAATAGAAAGACGAATGAAATACCAGTTTAAAGCCGCCAGTAGGGAGACTTGTTGGTAGAATTTTGGTCCTGTTGGTTGAAATTGGTCCTGTTGGCCAAATGGTCGAACGAAAAACGGATACGACATTTTTGTCTCTCTTTTCTGCTGCTAAGGTAGTTACGACAATAGTGTAGGAGAGCGCTTGGGTTCCTTTCCACTTCGTTACGACAATTTTTCGTAAAGGTATACTCAGGAATAGCCAAGGCATAGAGCTTGAACGCAACGTTTCCTCCTTTTTCCATTACTTTGATTGCTTAAACGGAATTTTAGTCCAAAATGATTTTAACCCAACTTCAGAAATTTCAATTACTTTTTAAAAAGCAAAAACAAGGCAATTGATTAGGTCTTTACTGATTGCCTTTCCTTTTTCTCAGTTTTTATCAATGAGGGGAGAGGGGTTGAAACTTCTTTTTCAGGGCATGCTGTCTGTACTGCAGTGAATGGGCGGTTGTCGTCTTGACCTACGTTTGCAAACACGCCTTGTATCACTCCACATTTAGAGGAGACATAAACGTGTAGGTTGGCAGCACTCCTTTGATTTTTTCCATACGAATAACATGTTTCAAATCCAACAGCTTTGGGACAAATAGAAACTCAACCACTTTTGTCGAAGAAAAAAGTTTACCTTCCACAACAATGTTTATTTTAGAGACTGATTTATCGGATAAAAAAAAAGTTTGTAACCGCCTCTTTTCGAGTAGTCTTGTGTAAATCTAAGTTGTTTAACTGTGGTAAATGGAACAATAACGTACTTATATATCTTGGAAGGTCTGCTGAAAGTGGAAGTCAACTATACGGAGTCTTCTAGGTGCCGGGTGAGGCGTCCACATCTGGTCCCACGGCAAGTACAAGCACGTAGTACTGAAAATCCAGCACATTGTGTCATCTGAATAATGATGTACGGGTGCTAATTCGAGCATACAGGAAGTAGACGCAGTCTATAGCTGTATTGAAAGAAGTCTGAAGCTTTCCGAAGTACATGCACCACTGGGTTTCATCATAATTTTATAAATAAAATTATTTTATGAATATGCTGCACGTTTCCCGATTTATGACAGTTCCAGAATCATTTAGGAAGTGATTTTAAAGTATCATTTAGAATTTTCTATTACTATTGGCTGAACTACGTTCTTTACTTAGTTGTGGTTCATGCCGCAGTCATGATGTGACTTTCCTAGACCAACACATGAAAGGTTTATTTCTTAGAAATGATATTTGTTTTCAGTCAGGATTGCCATTTCAGACTCTTTGAAGCACTAACTGCAACTATTCAGTTCAGATCGGTTTTATTAATACTTTACACTTAAATTACAAATGTTCACAAATACATTTAACAAACAAATTCTGGGCCATAATCCATAATAATTGGCCCTCTTGGTCAATCCTGTTGAGGAAATAGAATTGACCAAGAACTGTAATTTCTGCGTATTGGGCAGAAATTACAGTGTTAGAAGCATACATATTTGTGGCAACAGAATATAGTTTATTTTGAAAATGCTGACCTATTCAGTGTTTGTTCTTGTGTCATTCTTGTGTTCTTGTTGCCATTTTTTAAAACAAAGAGGAATTTCTTAGTTCAGGATGTTTCCTATGTGATGAAATACAGATTACGCTTAAATTATAGTCTGCATGATTGCAGGGCTCTGTCGACCAAGCTCCACAGATTTTTAAATATACAAATCTCCTTCAGTTTATGATAGTTCAGTAAATATTTAGGGACTGGTACTAAATGATTATCTAAGTGTGACATTGTCCCAAATCATTGTTTAGTGTGATGGTATTAGTGGTATCGATGGCCAAGTGTTCTTTGTTTTAAGGATTTTGTTTTCTCTACCTCCCCCACTGAAAAGCTTAGCTTTTTAGGGGAGGAAGTAATAATTTTTTGTTTATATGCTTTTTTTTAAATAAATCTTTCTTCTTCATAGTATTCAAGGTACATTTTTCAGAAATGATACTTGTTCTCTTTCAGGTTTGTCATTTAAGGCTTTTTGAAGACTCTAAATCCAAATATAGGGCTGAAATAGCAATTTTATTTCCATACTTGCTGGATGCGAAAGAATATAGCTCTGTTTTTTCAGACAAAACGAGAAGTTTTTGCCAACGACCATAAGTATTTGACATGTGCTTACAAAAAAAGTAGTATACTTGTTGTATCTATTTATTGTCGGGGTTGACTTAATAATATGATATTGGTCTAAGGAATTTTGAAACGATTTTTGAACCTATGATTTAATCTATCTACATCCTGTGTGTTTATCCTATCTTCTCCTACCTGCAACATGCTTATCTTCTTCCCCAAAACACCAAGGCCTATTTTGGAAGTTTCTGATTTAACTCCACCCCAATCGCCTTTTCTTCAGTCGTCTTGTAAAACCTTTGGCAGCATACCTTTAGTCAGATTTTAGGGGACGGAAAGTCTCCTCTTAACATTGATCCAAAAGTCCCTGTCAGATATGCAGGACTATGGCTCTCTTGCGATGCCTTTTTTCGAAGTATATCTTTCAATAGTGCCATAAAAAAAGTCCCTAGATAAAAAAAATTATCTGGTATTCTAATCTGAGTCTCAAATCAATCTCGAAATTCTTATTTCATCTGTTTTAAGTATTTTGAGGCTTGATGCTTCAATCAGTTATTGGCAAAGGGCCCCTTTGCCCCTGAGAACGCTCTGAAATCATTTGTTACGCTATAGTTTGTTGTGCCACAAGGATGCGTCTGGAGTTGCAGTCGAAAATAAACTTTTGTTTGGCCTACATTTTTCTGATGATATAATAGTTCTAAAAAGTACAAAATAAAGGATCCAACAGCTCTTTATTAAAAGAAGATCAAGAGCACTTTCTTCCTTAAAATTGTGACTCCTCAACAGCAACATAATTTCAGTATAACTTGTTTGTGCTAGAAAAACAATATAAGGACATAAAAAAGTAACATGGTTCATCAGCAATTTGGAAGTAAAGTGGAGGTCCGTCAGAAAACTGGCAAGCACTTATTTTGAAGTGGCTGGGAACATAGTTTGGAGCAATTTCGAAAACACGTTCCTGAAGGAAAAGTAAAAATTTCGAACCAAGTACAGTGATGGCGGCCATTTTAGCGTCAACGGAGAGGGAGACTGAGAAATATGCTCAGACGTGTATACGGCCTTCATGCCTAATGTGCTCATACATTACTCTAGTCTCAGTGGGAAGATGTCCTTGCCGCACCATCCATGCAAAATGTCTAGACAGGCTTTGTCGATCCCCTATGCGCCACAGGTGACCCGTGGACGAACTAAACTCTAAGCTCCCTACGAGTGTCCGCACAAGCTAATGAAACCAGTAACATCCTAAAACACTTATCAATACTATAAATGAAAACAACGTCTTACAACCGAAAACTCAACTCATGTTGCAAATAGTTTTTATAATTATTCTTCTTATTAAATGAAACTGAATGTCAATTATCAAAAATTATATCAATTTTGGAGATGCAGAGATGACAGATGAGCTCCAGAGAGCGGGTTATGCTTCTGAAGGGAGGAGGGGGTCTGTTGATCCTATTTGAAGGGGTTCAAGATGAAACTTTCTGGAATACAGATAACGGACAATCAACAGAGATAGAAAAAGAGTTTTGGAGATGCTGTAGTACCTCTGAAAAGGAAGAGTGTCTTATTTTAGTAGGGCTTCAGATGGAATGCTATGGCAATGTGGATAGTTATCGAAGCAAAGAGAGCGTAAGTGATGAATGGAAAGGAGTAGAGACGGTGAGGAAATTGGAGAGTCAGGGGATATGCTATTGAATATGGAGTTAGTGTCGATACTACAATCGACGAAACTACTGTCCGAATGCCAGTTTCAGTGTCATATATCTAATACTAAGGGAGGTTCATTTCCCAAATTTGGAGAGCCACATTAAAAAAGGTAAAGGATGCGGTGCCAGACCCTTAAGGTCCAAACCAGCTTTGCTGATCTCCGTCTCAAGGCCTTTCAGCCAGGAAGTGTAATGGGGGGATGGGGGGGATGGGGGGATTGGAAAATATGAAAACAATTTTATTAGAAATCACAAAAAGGAGGGGTCTAAAGGTTCTGACAGTGCATTTTATATCTAAATATTTTCTGTTATTTATGCAGCTAATATTGTCATTCAATGTGTTAAGCCATATTTCGACCTTTCAACTGCTTAGTCCCAAGGCTGTTTTCAGACTCTTCTCCATTAGATCCTTACCTTCTTCTGAACTAATTCTTGATCATGGTTGAAGGCCTGTCCTTGAAACTTTCATGAGATAGGCATCAATGTAATCTTTGTGATGTGTTGTGGTGTCCAGGGTGAAGAAGGTCCAAGGTGCCTAAGTACGTAGGGTTTTCTTGGAAGGGCAGATTTTAAAGCTTACTCTTGCCTCATCTCCCCCCCCCCCTAAAAGTCAAAAGATGCAATAATTACTCTGAATATCTTACAAACCCTTATATTCAAAGGGAAATTGCTAGTAGCAGTAGGCTACTGAAAACATATAAATGTTTTTTACTTTTACAACTTTAATAAATCAAATAATATTAACATTTTGATTACTAAATATCAGTATATGTATTTGAAATAGACGATAAACATTCATTTGTATTTTTTTAGTAAAGTGCAAATTATGTTCTGGCCTTGGGATGGCATAGGGGTTTTGAGCCCTACTCATGTTAATTTCTGCTCGTTTTGAGTTTGACTCGGTTATTTATTGTAATTTTTGTTCGTTTTGGGTTTCATTTATTTATCGATGCTGATTTGTGGTAGTTCCCACGCTTGGTAGATTATTTGATTTTATTTTTGCTCATTTTTGGTTTAATGGAGTTCTTTACTTTTCTTTGAAAAACTTAATTTGTGGAAAATTTGTTTTTAATTAATTTCTGTTCGTTTTATATTGACATAATCTTTTCAGGGAAAAAGAAAATAGTTCTTTTAATATTTTCGTTTTTTTTAAGACTTTATAGTTTCGCCTGCTATTTGTATGCGGCAGAAAAATTTTCAGCAATTTTTAACAACATACACCCTTTTAAAAATCTGGACACAAATAGTAGTGTTTAATTTAGTTTCATACCTCCTCTAGTTGACCTGAAATAGGAAACTTGATACCATTCGCAAAAAAATCTGTTTACTTTCTTTGATAGCCTGGATACACTTACGCTATTTTGATTTGGTTAAATTATAAGAGCAGAGGTAGCCCCGAGAGTTTGAACATGATGCCCTCAGTCGTTCTTGGGATACTGCTGAGATGCCTTATTGGGAATTAGCATTAATACAGTGCATTTGGATTTAATCTTAAGGCAACATTTAGTTTTTAAACATAATGGGCAAATGGGAGGGTGGCTTGGGAAGGAGACTAGTTGCATTCCAAACACTTTCGACTATTAAAAATGGCATTAACCATTTCTATTTTCAATCGAATGAGACCTTTTTGAAGTTCCTAAGACAACTCCCTCGATACGAAGTGCCCTGGTCTAAAAAAAAAGCGAAAAAAATAATAAGACATTGTACACACATCGATCTTTACTATAGCAATGTCAAGCCTTCCAATCACTTTCGACTATTAAAAAGGCACATAGCCCATTCATTTCCAATCGAATGAGCCCTTTTTGAGTTTCTACAACAACGCTTCCTATAAACACCTTATATGCCCCTAGGGCATAAATTACAACCCTTGCCTTGAGGGCTGTGGGGGGGGGGATTGTCATCCTCAAAAACCTATTTCCAGAATTTTACTACGTTAAACAAAACAACACAAAACAACTACGTTAAACAAAATGGCTATCTCAAAATTTTGATTGGATATGTTTGGGGAAACAGTGGGCGTGAGAGGAGCGATATTTGCTCTCAATCACTTTCAACTATTAAAAAAGCCACTAGCCCATTCAATTTCCAATCGAATGAGCCCTTTTGAAGTTTCTACGACAACACTATCAATAAAAACCTTATATGCCCTCAGGGCATAACTTACAACCCTTGCTCTGAGGGCTGGGGGGAGTTGCCATCCTAAGAGACCTAATTTCCAGAACTTTCAACTACGTTGAACAAAATGGCTATCTCAAAAATTTTATTAGATGTGTTCGGGAAAATGGTGGGCGTGAGAGGGGGGCTACTTCCCAGCCAATCACTTTCGACTATCAAAAAGGGCACAAGCCGTTTCAATTTCCAATCGAATGATTCTTATTTGACGTTTCTACGACAACGCTTTCTATAAGAAAACACCTTATTTGCCCCAAGGGCATAACTTACAACCATTGCCCTGAGGGCTGTGGGGGGAGTGTCATCCTCAAAAACATAATTTCCAGACTTTTTAACAACGTCGAACAAAATGGCTATCTCAAAATTTTGACTGTATGTGTTTGGGGAAATGTGGGATGTGAGAGGGTGTTAGTTATCCTCCAATCACTTTTGACTATTAAAAAGGGCACAAGCCCTTCTAGTTTCAAATCCAATGAGCCCTTTTTGAAGTTTCTACAACATCACCATCTATAAAAACCTTATATGCCCCCAGGACATAAATTACAACCCTTGCCCCGAGGGCTCTGAGGGGGTTATCATCCTCACAGACCAAATTTCTAAACCTTTTAACTACGTTGAACAAAATGGCTATCTAAAAATTTTGATTGGAAGTGTTTGGAGGAAAGAGGGGAGTGAAAGGGGGGCTAGTTGCCCTCAAGTAGCTTTCGACTATTAAAAAGGGCCCTAGCCCTTTGAATTTACAATCGAATGAGCCCCTTTTCAAGTTTCTACGACAAAGCTTTCAATAAAAACCTTATATGCCCCCAGGGCATAACTTACAACACTTACCCTGAGGGTTGTGTGGGGATTGTCATCCTCTTAGATATATTTTCCGGACCTTTGAAATACTTTGAACAAAATGGCTATCTCAAATTTTGATTGGATGTGTTTGGATAAATGGTGGGTTGGGAAGG
Source organism: Artemia sinica (assembly GCA_027921565.1). Classification (NCBI taxonomy): domain Eukaryota; kingdom Metazoa; phylum Arthropoda; class Branchiopoda; order Anostraca; family Artemiidae; genus Artemia; species Artemia sinica. Next base: position 50,145,408 of record CM051268.1, read on the forward strand.
GGTTTTATTTGCCTTCCAACTACTTTCGACTACTAAAAAGGGCATTAGCCATTTCAATTTCCAATCAAATGAGCCCTTTTTGAAGTTTCAACGACAACACTTTCTATAAAAAAAAAAACTTGTATGCCCCAAGGACATAACTTACAACCCTTGTCCTGATGGCTTGGGGGGGGGAGGGGTTCATCCTCAAAGACCTTATTTAGAGAACTTCCAACTACGTTGAACAAAATGGCTATCTTAAAATTTTGATTGGATGTGTTTGGGGAAAAGTAGGCGTGAGAGGGGGGTTAGTTGTCCTCCAATCACTTTCGACTATTAAAAAGGGCACTAGCCCTTTGAATTTCCAATCGAACGAGCCTTTTTTGAAGTTTCTACGACAACGCTTTCTATAAAAACCTTATATGCCCCCAGGGCATAACTTACAACCCTTGCCCTGAGGGCTGAGTAGGAGAGTGTCCTCCTCAAAAAAATTATTTATATGTGGAAATCAACTACGCTGAACAAAATGGCTATCTCTAAATTTTGATCGGGTGACTTTGGGAAAAAGATGAGCGTGGGAGGGGGCCTAGCTGCCCTCCATTTTTTGGTCACTTTAAAAGGGCACTAGAACTTTTAATTTCCCTTCGCTTGAGGCCTTTCTGCGGTATTCTAGAACCACTGGGTTGATACGATCACCCCTGGAAAAAATAAAAAAATAAACATGCATCCGTGATCTTTCTTTTGGCGAAAAATACAAAATTCCACATTTTTGTAGATAGGAGCTTGAAACTTCTATAATAGGGTTCTCGGATACGCTGAATCTGATGGTGGGATTTTTATTAAAGTTCTATGACTTTTAGTGGGTGCTTTCTCCTTTTTTCAAAAAAAGGCAAATATTCTCCGGCGCGTAACTTTTGATAGGTAAGTCTAAACTTGATGAAACGTATATATTGAAATCAGTATAAAAATCTGATTCTTTCAATGTATCTATTGGTATCAAAATTCCGTTTTTTAGAGTTTCGGTTACTATTGAGCCGGGTCGCTCCTTGCTTACAGTTCGTTACCACGAACTGTTTGATAAATATATAGGCGTTTAAAATTGAGAGTTAAAAAAAAGCAAATTTATTTCAAAGAAAGATATCAAATGAAAATTAATCTAACAGGATATATGGGAAAGATAGTAAATTAAAAAGAAAATGAAAAATTCCCGGAAAAAAACGAACTTCAGGTGGCTTGGTAATGCAATGAGTTGCTAGTAGTAGTTGTTGTAGAGTTTTGGCCCATTCTATTCAAGTTTATGTTTTGTAAGTGTCAGGGATGACATTCCACTCAATTCTCAGATCAAAGACTCTTATCAAAGTTTGACTCGTTTGGCAACTTTCTTCTAGGATTGAGAGTCCACCACGGTGAGACAGCGACAGCCTAAATGACAATCGGCTGCATTTGAAGCTGTTTTGACCATGGTACACAGAGACATCTTTGAAATCCCATGCAGAAGTGGCGCTATTCAGCCGAGAGTGACATCGAAACTAAAGACTGACTTTGAATGAAATATGAAGTAAACTTTTAGAATGATCGGAGAATAACTTAGTTTGGGAAAAACCACAATAACAGTTTAAATTATTTCCAAGATTACCCCTAAAGTGTTGAACGTATGGTGTTGTGAATGATGCAAAAATTTAAGCTGATTCAAAAACCAAACTTAAATCACAATGCAGTTACATTCAAAATTATGAGCACGATCCCTCTTCAGATAAATGGAAGTTTGACTTGTATGTATAGTCAGAACGTCTAGAATTCTTCTGAGATTCAATCGGTATTAATGAACGAACGCGAAAAAGAGGTGAGGCTATTGACTTCTTGTAAGTCCGTCTTCTTTGTCCGTAAGGACAGGGGTTCGAGTCCTGATGTCACTGGTTATTTGGTTTGGAACAGGGGTCAGTAGAGTGACTCTGTAAACTCAGCCAGAGACGCCACAGCTCTAAATAGGTACCCGGAGAAATATGGAGAAGGTAACCAGAAAGGGTGTGCGAAAGCACTAAATGGCTCGCCCCAACCCCCTATTGCACTTCCTGGCTAAAGGGCCCCGAAACGAAGATCAGCACCGCCAATAGAGACTGTAAAATCCAATGCCGTATTATTTATTTTTTTTTACACCTTGGCATTTGTCTTGCTGCGCAATATAAAAAATAAGAGAACCAAACTGACACATAAAAACGATATCATCGGCGTAACTCCATAACATAACTTCTGGCGCCGTTGATTTAAAAAAAGGGAAAAAATTAATGGTAATCAATATAAAATTTCGGATTGAACATTGAGCATAACGGACAGATTAGCATCCATATAAGTAAAATGCGAAATGAAAAGCATTTATATTGTAAAATATACTGATACTGAATGAGTTGTAAGGAAGTTAGCAGCAAAGTTAGCTTAAAATAACGATGGAATCTGGATAAAATAAACAATGATAAGTTAAAGATCTTTCTACTACTCCTTTACGCCAGTTTTTTATAAATAAACAAATGACTGAACATTAGTTATTTAGTAAGGGATTGGTTACTAGGTATGATTTAATGAATTGGAGGATAAATGGGTATGAATGGAGATAGAATTGGAAGAATAGAGTCGTTAAGCCCTATGAAAGATATTGGAAATCCCCTAGCTATAATAGTTCTTCTTATAAGCCAATCAAACATCATTAGTGATTAAAAGTCATAGAATGGTATCCGTAATTGTTCCCCTCCTCTCCTAGTATCCCTTTACTCTATTATATCCCTTTTATTTTCATAGATGATTAATATTTGGAAAGAGAAACATTCATATTGTAACATAAACTGATATTGAAAGTGCTGCAATGAAGTATGAGCTGATTATGAGCTTGATTATGATTACTGATTATGATTACTGATGATTACTGATTACGAACTTGGTCATCCTTTACTGGAATAAAAGCCAATTTTCAGATAGGATTTTATGAGGCATCATTTTTTTTCTAATGCTAAATTAGTAGAGTAAATCTTAATCACTGATACATTGATCGTTGTGAGGCTGATATCAAAACAAGAAAATAAAAATAGTTGCCCCTGGAAAATTTGACAAATCCTGATACTTATTTCAAAACTTAATAACTGGGTTTTTGTCTTTTTTTACTTAAAGAGCTTAGGGACAGGTTTATCCAGTGGAATACCAAATCTTAGGCAGCTAACGTGGTGGAGAGGCGTTCAAGCCCTTGGCTCTCCTCAAAATTCTAAAACTTTTAAATAGATTTCAGTACTTTCATATATAGTTCGTGTAATAGATAAGATAAGATTTATTCATTATGAAATACACATACAATATCACATTCTACAATTCCCCCAAAGGCGCTTTGGCCTGTAAAAAAGGGGGAAGACAGATGAATCACTAACTCAGAGAAGAAAAAAAAAATTAAATAATCCCTTACTCCCAGACAGAAGAGCAAAAAGGAGATGAAATGAAAATATAAATAAAATAAAAACTTTAGAAAACAAAACTAAATACATTGAATAGACTAAATTAATTATGTAGATTAGTAGATTAAATAGGCTCCAATAAAATAATAATAAATATATATAAAAAAATAAATAGATAAAATAACCTTTAAGATGCCGGGGAATTTTTAACAATTTTCTGAACAAACCGAATGAGTGGCACCTTCGAACTGATTCGGGCAGTTTATTCCACACAGTATGACTCGCAATCAAACAGTTCGTGGTAACGAACTGTAAGTAAGGAGCGACCCGGCTCAATGGTAACCGAAACTCTAGAAAACGGAATTTTGATACCAATAGATACATCAAAAGAATCAGATTTTAATGCTGATTTCAAATATATAAGTTTCATCAAGTTTAGTGCTACATATCAAAAGTTAAGCGCCTGAGAAAACTTGGATGATTTTCGAAAAAAGGGGGAAAGACCCCCTAAAAGTTATAGAAACCTAATGAAATCACACTCTCATATTCAGCGTATCAGAGAACCCTTCTGCAGAGGTTTCAAGCTCCTATCTTCAAAAATGTGGAATTTTGCATTTTTTGCCAGAAGAAAGATCACGGATGCGTGTTTATTATTATTTTTTTCCCAGGGGTTATCGTATCGACTCGGTGGTCCTAGAATATTGTGGTAGGACTCATTCGAACGGAAATTAAAAGTTCTAGTGCCCTTTTTAAGTGACCAACAAATGGAGGGCAACTAGGCCCCCTCCCACGCTCATTTTTTTCTCAAAGTCACTCGATCAAAATTTTGAGATAGCCATTTTGTTCAGCATGGTCGGAAATATGATAACTATGTCTTTTAGGATGACTTAATCCCCCGATGTCCCCGGGGGGAGGGCTGAAAGTTATGAACTTTACCCAGTGTTAACATATAGTATTGGTTATTGGGAAGTATACAGACGTTTTCAGGGGGGATTTTTCTAGTAGCGGGGGGGAGTCGGAAGTTATGTGGGAGGATCTTTCCATAAAGGAAGTTTTCATGGGGGAAGGGACATTGCTATGAAGGGGGCGCCGGATTTCCCAGCATTATTTAAAAAAAAATCAAAAATCATATATAAAAAACAAGTTTTTCAACTAAAAGTAAGGAGCAACATCAAAACTTAAAACGACAGAAAACATTACGTATATGATTAGGCTCACCCCCTAGTCAATACCTCACTCTTTAAGCCAAAGATTTGTTAGTACTTTCATGAAAGCTATTTATTCTAATTAACGGCATTTGTGATTAAGGGGTCATTTTTAAAGAATTGGAACAACTCGAGATCAAGTATTGGGATAACTTCTGAACGATTAGTTTCCTTAATGAGGTTTTTAGCTTTATTGTAAACCTTAGAAAGTGGTTTTATCAGTGAAGTAAAGGTTGACATTCATACTATTGGACAGTAATAAATGTAAGACTGGATCAAGCAGTGAAAAAGGATTTTCAAAATTGATCCACGAAAAGTATGTTTAAGTTTCCCTAAAATACCGAGACTCCTGCATATCTTCATTTTAATCAAATCAATGTGACGTTTGAAGTTTTCATCAACAAGAATGCCCAAAAAACGATCATATCGATCTTTAGATCTATGAATTATCCCATTTGGCTGGTGAATTTCACCAAGTATCTGTCTTGGTTCCCATTAAATATTGGTTGCACCCCCCCCCGCCATAGAAAATAAACACTTGCATGACTCCGATATACCCTAAACGTTTGCCATTTCCAGGAATTATGCTAAAATTGTGTTTCTTCGCGAGAAAAACTAAATCAATAATAAGCAACCCAAAATTTCTTTTTGATATTAAAATTTTACTGGATATATTTTTTTAAACATACACTTGAAATTTGAGTAAACACCTAACAGTTGAAATTTATCCCCTTTCGTCGCAATTGGCTTTGAAAATATACCGTTCTGTTTCCTTTAAAAGCTTGTTACAGTAGAACTGAAAATCAAAAGAACAAATATTACATGATTTGATTACGAATTTTGTAGTTTCAAACAGTTCGTTGTAACGCACTGTCAGTAAGGAGCGATGCGGCTTAATAGTAACCGAAACTGTAAGAAACAGAGTCTTGATAATAATAGATACATCAAAGGAATCGAATCTTGATGCTTATTCAAAATATATAAAATTCATGAACGTTAATACTACCCATCAAAAGTTACGAGCCTGAGAAAATTTGCCTAATTTTTGAAAAGGGTGGAGACACCCCTAAGAAATCATGTGATAGTAATGAAAATCACACCATGAGATTCAAAATATCAGAGAACTGTACTGTCGGGTTTTCAAGCTCCTATATACAAAAATGTGGAATTTTGAATTTTTTGCCAGAAGCAGGATCACGGGTGCTTGTTTATTTGTTTGTTTGTCTGTTTTTTTTTTTGTTTTTTTTTTTTTTGTCTTTTTTTTTCCTGGCTTGATCGAATCGAACCAGTGATCCTCGAAGATCGGAAGAGGGCTCATTTGATCGGAAACCAAAATTTCTAGTGCCCATTTTAAGTGACCCAAAATATTGGAGCCTCCCCCCCCCTACCACCCCCCTTTTTACCCAAAATTGCCCAATCAAAATTTTGAGATAGCCATTTTTTTCAGCATGGTCAAGAGATCTATAATTACAAATGAAACTCAGAGAGGAGAGAAAATAACAAATGAAAAATGAAATAAAAAAAAGGTGAAAAAACGAGGATTTTAACTTCCACTGGCGATAAAATCCTCGTTTTCCACCTTTTTTTTATTTTATTTTTCATTTTGTTATTTTCTCTCCTCTCTGAGCTTTATTTTTCATGTATAGCCAGTGCGGTCATAGATTGTATTTAGATCTAATAATTATGTCTTTGAGGATTACTTGACCCCCCAGAGCCTCCGGGGAAGTGATGCAAGTTATGAACTTTGCCCATTGCTTATATATAGTATTGCTATTGGGAAGTATAAAGATATTTTAGAGGAGGGGGGATGTTTTGGTAGGGGTGCTTATTTGGGAGTATCTTCTGATGGAGGATTTTTCGTGGGGAAGGGAATTTTTTATGGAAGGGGGTGCTGGATTTCCCAGCATTAATTAAAAACAACCAGAAATTAAATAAAACAACGAGTTTTTTCAACGGAAAGTAAAGAGCAACAGTAAAAATCAAAACCAACAGAAATTGTTGCGTATATGAGGGGGTTGCCCCCTCCTCAGTACCTCGCTCCTTGCGTTAAAGTGTTTTTTGAACTTGTTTAAAGCTTATAATCCTATTTAAACGGTCCTTGTGTATCAGGAGTAATTCTTAAATAATTGGGGTAAAAAGTCAACCTTTAGCGTAAAGAATAAGGCACTGAGGAGGGGGCAACCCCCTCATATACTTAATAATTTCTGTTCGTTTTAAGTTTTAATGTTTCTCCTTACTTTCGATCGAAAAAACTTGTTTTTTTTATTTAATTCCTATAGTAATTAAGCTTCTTCAAGAGGGCTCCCTTGAATACAATCGTATCTGAAAACTACATTGCAGTTTAGCCCATTTCCGGATTCTCCAACATCTTTTCCCTCCAAATAAAATCCATATTCCTATTAACCCATAGAATTATTTCCAAAAGCTTTGAGTCCCTAGAAACCAAAGATACCCCCCCCCTTCCCCATTATAAAAACTATTCGTAAACAATGGAAATTTACGTAACTTATTGTCCTCGCCCCTCGGGCTTGGAAGATCATGTCATCCCCTGAGCCATATTAATTGGACCTTTCAAAAATTTTGTGTAAAAATTTCAGTTGTAAATTTCATCTTAAACCATGGGGGAATGCAGGTGGCTAGGTAGTAAAAAGGGCACAGGGAGCTTGTTGACCACCCTCCAATCGCTTTCAGCCCTTTAAAGGCTCTCGACCCTCTAATGTAATAAAGGCTCTAGAACTCGAGGGACTGCCCACTTTCCGCCACCTTGTGTACATGACCAGAGCGTCACGTTCAGAGCGTCCACCATGCCTGGCCCACTTTTGCCACGCACCAACTGGTGCGCGTGACTTGGGAAAGTCGGCAGTCCTCACCAAAACTTATAGTTTCGAATTGAATGAGCTCCTGTCTAAGGCTCTGCTGCCAACAATTTCGTAGAAACTGGCCAAGGAAAAACAATAAACAATAAGTAACGCATGTAAAGGATATGGCTCTTTGCATTATGCAATGCTAGAGCGTTGCCTCTGATTGGTCCAAGCTCGGATACAGTTAAACTTCTTTGCTCCAGTTTTATTTTCTAAGAATCTTGTGAACATCTATGGGCTTAAACTATTAGAAGGTAATTTGAGTTGAAATTTATGTCTAGATCAGTATCTAGAACTGAAATAGGAAAATTCCACAGGAGGCGCACTCCTTGTCTTACTTTTGAATGTTCTCTCTCAGAGAGCTCTAGATCTTTTTAAGATTTTTGTTATTCTTTTAGTTTGTTTAATAGATTCTGACAGTTATGATTTTTGCTGTTGCCACATTCCCAGTGCCATTAATTGCTTAATAGTGTGCTACTATTCTTGGTAATTCCTCATTGTTCCTATTAATTTTTAATAATTTTTCAATTTTTTTGTTAGCAGAAATTTTGGGGATAACCTCTAGGAAAGTCACCCGATACGGAATCTGATCGTCTGAGAAAAGTCCTTGATAAGCAATGCTAAAAAAAATTCTCTGACGAAGGTACAGCAAGGTCTCAATGAGTTCCGGCTTGAATTCGCTACCAGGGATCATGTTCAAAATATCCTCAGAGAGGATGAAGAACTTAAGGAAGTTTAAACTTTCCTTAAGGAAGAACAATAAGGAAGTTTCTAAATTAAAAGGTCCAAGACGTCACTGGAGAAGCTTTATGAGACCATAATTAGTATCTGTTCTCCAGAATTTGCAAGTAACATAGGAGCACAGTTTGTATAATTAGCAGTATGATCTTTCCCTATCTCACCCATTATAAAAACACGGACCGAGGTGCGATTGCTCCAGAGAATGTATAAACCGGTATAAACATAAGCGGCATTAGATCTTTTCACGGGTAGACAAAGAATAATCACCAACGGAACAAGTACTGACAAAACCACTTGGCCGGCTCAACCAATAAGTGGACAATAAGTGCAGAAATAAGTGGGAGGAGCTTTTTGTTCGCACCGAGAATGAAGAGCCAGAAATCATCTGCGGTAAACTTACTGGATAATTATATAAACTGTGCTTAGGAGGTATTAGCAGTCCAGCGAAAAGTGGAGAAACACATTGAAGTAAACGCCTAACAAAAGAGGTGTACAACGGTAGAGCAGAGTTTTTTTTGTGAGAACCAATTTCAGTACAAGGTAACTTCCAGATTTCTAGAATAAAATGACCCCCCTTCCTTAGACAAATGAACCGGTACTTGTGCATTATGTGCTACACATGAAAGAAGTCAAGTTTTGTCAATACTAATGAAATAAAATAAAATAGGATGAATATATAATAGTTTAGAAACAAATTTGAGATATATATTTGCACATTAGGGGGGTTGGGGTATAGCATAGTATATATTAAATACATAACCTAACCTAACCTAGGTACTCCCCCCCTCCCACAAAAACCCTAAAAAACAATCGTTTAAATATTGTAAACTGGATAAGATTTGCGATAGGAATTTAGATAGCAAATACCCGTTTGACGGGTCTCCATGTCTTGTTTGCTTGTAGAGTCTGCATTGAACAACAAAAACAAGTATTAAAATAGAGGGCTAGCCTTTGCCAGCCATTATTTTATAAATAAACAATATTTTCGTGTTAAAAGTTTAATTTTGTCCTTTTTAGCTATTTAAATTCAAAGCTTCCTTTCAGATACACTACTTGGAGGAAGGCCAAAAGAATATAATTTTTATATGGATTATTTTTCATAAAATATACCATAAAAAAAGAAGAGTTACCTTAAAAAGGGATAAACACTGAGTTTCTCTATAGTCTTATATCTTAACAAAGATCTTAGATTTTCGTTTTTTGTTGCTCAATGAATTGTATGTTTGTATTACTATAATTAATACCCAAAGATGGCCATTTCTCTTAGTAAATTTTCGATTTTAACTATCTTTACAATTAGACCTTGGAATGAATCTTTTGACGTTATCAGCCTTTTTTCGGTTTTTACTTTCAAATTGGCACCAACTGTCAGTAAAAAGACTGTAAGTTATATTCCTTTGACAGTACAGTAAGGATCTCTGTAGACACCGATTGATTGCGCTCTAACGAGATATATACATAATTTAAATTGAACAAACGATAAAACTCTTGTTTAATAGACTGGTACTTAGGAAAACGTTGTAAGTTTGATTCGTAACACTAATTAAACGTGGAAGCGAATTTAAATCAAACCGCTCTTGGTAACAAACAGTAAAACTCTTCAATAGTGAGCTTTGATATTATCATATGCGTCAAAAGAGCTATTTCATTGTTCAAAACATGGGAAGTTCAGTAATTATAGCTTTATATACCAAAAGTTATTAACATTATTAATTTGAAAAATTTTAGAAAACGGCGAAAACACCAAAAAGGGACGAAGTTTTCGTACAAATGACTCCATCGAATCTAGTATTCGAATCTAGTATTCGAAACAAGGCTTACTTGAATCGAACCTGAAACTTGAAAAAGTGCATTTTTATGTCGCGAAAAGTGTATTTTCTATCCCTGAACCCTCAAAAAGCGTGTTTTTACATTTAAAATTTTCTCAATTCCAGTGGAAAGCGTATCAGGTATGTAAGGGGGTTTACGCTTAACCTTCAAGCTTTTGGAGGAATATTTTGGAATAAGTTGCAATATGAGTAGCCTACCCCGGCGTGACGGTTACCTCTTAGTTTTGAAATATTTTGAGTGCACCATAACACATTACGTTCCCTATGCTTACCCAGACAGAAAAAAAGGAGTTAAATCCTAAAAAAAGACTTTTCCGAAGAATCCCCTAAAGAAAATGTGAAATTAAAACTAAAAAGTTCGCTTTTGACATTTTAGGACTCTTCTCACTTTCAATTTGACAACATCTAAAGAGGGGGTCCCGGGAATTTTCAATTGTCTATTTGTATTCGAAAGAGGAATAGAAATATTTTTTGAACTTGTTACTCAATGAAGAAGCTTCCTATCTAATATTGTATTTCAATTCTCTGGCATTATTTTTAATGATTCACAAAAGAGAACAGAGGGATAGTATTGGAAAAACCATTTGACTTGCATTTTGAGGCCTCAGAATAATGGGGTATGACAACGTTAGTGACGTAGGTTTGAGGTTTGCGCTACTTCAAAAACTTTTCCGATTCATGAAAAAATGAACAACGTTCAATCCTGGACCTGATTGATCTATTTCGAAAAAAGACTGTTGAAATTGGAAAAGGTACATTGTCATCATAACAAGTTTTGTTAACCCTTTGCACATCTTCCAGTTTGAAAGGTTCTTACAAGAATGCGCGAAAACATTTCGCTTGAATGGGTATTTAGCAAATAAAAAAGTTGAATAAACTGTAATTCATTTTGATATGATAATAAAGAATGCTTTTTCTAGCCTGTTAATGAGTCCAGTTGAATTATTATCAAAGTCAAATGAACATTAGCAGTATGAGCTTTTTGTAATACAGTCCAAATCCGATCCTTTATAACGTCGGTTAAAAAAAAAAAAAAAAAAAAAAAAAAAAAAAAAAAAAAAACAATACTTATTTAGCTCACATTCCTTTGCTTCTATTAACTCTACATTTCAAATTTGGAGCAAAATTTGAAATGAGTCTCCAACTCCCAATAGCGTGAAAGGGCTATAAGTCATGGAATTTATAATTGGGAAACGTACGACAATTTTTTTAGGGAGATTTTCTGCAGGGGGGTTCCACGGGGGGAATTTTCTGTGGGTAGGAGCGTTACCAGCAGGGATTCATTAAGGAAATTTTGCATGGGAGGATCAGAAGGGTTTTTTTTGCATGATTTGGTAAAGTTCAGAAATTAAATTAAAAAACATGTTTTTTCACCTGAAAGTAAGGAGAAACATTAAAACATAAAACAAACAAAAATTATTCAAATTATTTCTATTTGAGAGGGACTACCCTTCCTCAATCTTCCCTCTTTACACTAAACTCTGAGTTTTTGTCACAATGGTTGAAATTGGTGTTTGAAATTGACTGTAGTAACTCAAAAGGTGTTACTTGACACATTTTTTCGGAATGACATTAATAGAGCGCCTTATTAAACGAAATACGTTTAATCGATTGGTCAAACCCACGATTATATATCTTAATATAGTTTAAAGGTAAATCTGCACTTCTGTTGTTCATAAATTAACTATACATCCTATTTCTAAACGGCAGAAATAGTTGGAATTTTTTGCGTTATCCATATAAGTTGTATTTGTCTTATCTTGAAGACTAGATATAAGTCATTCTTGTCCAAACAACAGCTCGTTAATAGCAGTCAAAAAATTAAAGACGATTTTGTCAAATTTGATTTATAATTTGTAACATACCGCCATTTGAGCTATCACACCGAAATGATCCGAGCAGAATGGCTATAAAAAATTTAGGAGAATAACATTCTGGGCTATTTCACTTACAACTGAGACGCAACGGTACGGCCGTAGGCGTAGGCACTCATAGAATAGAGGTTCGGAGTGGCTGGAGTGCCTAACGAGTGGCCTAAGTGCCTAAGGAGTGCAGCAAAAGAATTCAAAACGTCTCGTCATCTACCTCTTGGGATATCGAGTAAAATTGTCGCTAATACTTATGTAATAAAGAAATAAAAACGAAGGGATACTTGCAAAAGTGTCTCGTCCAGAAGTGAGATGGGGCACGTGGTTCCACAGACACTTGGCTGGTGAAAGAAAAAAATCACTGAATAAACATAGTTGTGTAAACCTAAGTTTGCAAATGATGTCCTCTTTAAGAAAATCCAAACTTATAAACCAAAGATGAGAAAATATCCATGCATTTCTACAGGCTGAAAATTAGTAAAAAAAAAGAACAATACATTTCCCCCGTGAAGGCCTCAGATTAACTTAGAAGGAGGCTTAGAACTGAAGGGACAGAAATTAATCTCTCTTCATTCCTGGAAATTTTCTATCCACCTTTCCTGATGATTCTAAATATGCAAAATTCATTAATTTTAAAGTTACCCACCGAAAGTAAAGAGCCTGAGAAAATTTCCATGGTTCTCGAGTAAGGGACAAAACACCCTAAAAAGGTTGGGTGATATTTATGAAAAATGCAGCATCAAATTCAGCCTATCAGACAATCCTGATCCTCCTGCAGAGGTTTCAAGCCCTGTCAGCATTTTTTACATGCTGGTAATTAGTTAAAAAAGAAAAGAAAAACGAAACAACGTGTACATGTTGCCAATTGTTCAAACGGGGGTTTTAGTTTGACAGCACCTCTGTGAAGCAAAAAATCATTATTTTTTGTTGTGCAGATGTCGAAACTGCTATGAAGCTCCCTGGTTTGAGAAGTTGATGATTCCCTGAATATATAAAATTTGGAAGTCTTGCTCTCCTCGACTGTAGGCTACAGGTTTGTGATCTAAGATTTATCTGCGAATGTTTTCCTGGCCTCATGGGCGCCCATATGGGGGACAGGGGTGGGGCTCCCCCCCCCCCCCCCTTTCTGAATGATGCTGCCTTATTTTTATATTTTTGTTCTGAGATTTCTATTATATAGCATTAAAAGTACCAATTAGACGAAGTTTGTCCCCCCTGGAATTCAGCTTATGGGCGCCCATGCCTGGCCTTATGTACATCCCTATTAAATCAGCAAGCAACTCTCAGCAATTTAGAATTTTTAGCTGCTTACCCGGCAAGCTACCACAGTAGTTCCTATCTTTGGCTGAACAGTCCTGAGCAAATCAAACAAAAATAGGTCGAAACTATTTCTACCATAGCACAGTCTATCACCCAGTGGCTTATCAGCTTCACTGCCATGCACATCAGCCCAATTCTTTTGCATAGTAGCCTATTCGTGTATCCTTTTAATTAAGATCTCTTTTGACATAAAGAAGAAACGATCAAAAACGGGGGTTTTAAGGCCCAGCGAAAATACTGAAAAAACAAAACGAATGTTTCGAAAGGACAACCACCTCTCTTCTTCAGCGCAAACAAAAAAATATTTAAGGAAAATGCCAAAAAGACAAACAAAAATCCAAAACCAAACGCGGAGAGTCAATGTGAAAAAACAAACCAATAAAAACCAATGAAAAAGCCAAAATTAAAAAATGAATAAAATTCAATAAAAGCCAAAATTTGAAGAATTAAAACCATATACCTAACAAAAAAAAGTGAATCATTCACTAACGAACGATTTTCAAAAAGTCCAAAATCTCTTGAACTGTCATAGAAGGATACTAACAAACAGTATCCTTCGATATTTTTCTTTCGAACTAGCAACCGATTGTTTGCTAGTATCCTTCGATGGCAGTTCAAGAGATTTTGGACTTTTTGCAAATCGTTCGATATTGGTGAATGGGTCGCTTTTTGGTTTTTAGAATTTTGGTTTTAATTCTTCTAATTTTAGATTTTATTGAATTTTATTCATCTTTTAATTATTTTTTTTGTATTGGTTTCTGTTGGTTTGTTTTTTCACAATGACTGTCCACGTTTGTTTTTGGATTTTTCTTTGTATTTATTGACATTTTCCTTAAATTTTTTTTGTTCACGCTGAAGAAGAGAGGATGTTCTCCATTCGAAGCATTCGTTTTGTTTTTCAGTATTTTCGTCTGGCCTTAAAAAAACAAAAAACTTTTGACCGTTTCTTCTTTATATTTTGGCAGGCCAATATGGTTTAAGAAATTATCTTCGAATCTCTTTTATTATTATGCTGTATTACTGGAGACACGAAGATGATTCATAGCCCTAGTAGAGATGCCCCTATTGACACGGGGGGGGGGGCACCAAATATGGGCATAGAGTCCCTAGGGAGATGGTTTTTGTCAGTGAGAATGAAAAAAACAGGAATTTTCTCACATTGATGGATGTTTTCTTGGACGGTTATGTGTCTTGGTCAATCTATTTGATGTTTTTTCATGGATGTCAACAGTAATTATGTCTGTTTTATGGTTTTTGTCAGTGAAAATGGAAAAACAGTATTTTTCTCACTTGAAAAAACAGGAATTTTCTCACGTTGATAGTTGTTTCATGGACGGTTATGTGTGTTGGTCAATTTATTTGATGTTTTTCATGGATGTCAACATCGATTTATGTCTGTTTTATGGTTTTTGTCAGTGAGAATGAAAAAACAGGAACTTTCTCACTTTGATGGATTATTGAGTCTAATGGGGACAGGTCAATGACACTTCCTTCAAGATCATGTTGTTGTTGTTGCTCGAGGCAAATGTTATGAGTTTCCAGGAAACAGTTAGATCACGTGTTTCCTTCTCAGCCAATCAGAGGGCTTGTTTACATATTAGCGGCGGAGGGAATATAAGGAAAGGATTTTTGCTATAGTTTTATTAGTCTGTGAACAGAATTCAAAGGAGTGAGAAGAACAGTTTTGACTTTACTCATTTGGATATATATTTGTAATATAATGAGTGGAATGTTTACACTATTAGAAGTTGATAGTAAAGTTGATGGTAATAATACAAGAGCACCAAACATTGCGGTGGAAATCACGAAAGGATCGCGGCTTTGTCTTGAATGGGATGCAGTATATGCAAGATATGTGATATCCTTGAGCAAATTTAAAATGGAAGATCAATTATGTTTCGCCGCAAAAGTTGATATAGCACAAGTGAATAGACTTCAATGTGCTTTAAGTGCATTGGTGAAACATATCGAAGACAATAAACTCTATCACTAATTGTACATGCTTTTCTGGTTAGGGCTGACGAATCAGGGTCAGTCTAGAGTCAGCAGTCAGAGTGAAAGGACTGAAAAATGAATAAATTTGAGAAGAGAGAATTAGATCAAATCTAGTGTTTATGGAAAAACATTTGATTTTGGATGATGATTTTCTCGAGTTATCTCTTCGACGCAGGATATTCTCTCAGGGAACACTTGACAATATAATGAAAACTGATTCTCCCCCATTGGACTATTGTATGAAACTTTTAAAATGTGATTCAAATGCTTATACTCAATTTATTGATATATTAATTGGAACAAAGCAGAATCATATTGTGGATATACTTTTGAAATCATTGCCAATGGATTCAATGTAGATGGCTCCGCCTTTGAAAGAGGTAACGTCACAGAGCTACCCCTCTCCCCTTTCCTCCACTTTGAATTTATCGAGCGAGGACGATCAGTTTCGTTTTAGCTGTGAGAGAGTCAAGTGACATTGGAAACCAAAAAAATGTTCTATATATGTCCATTGTGCATGTACACTCTTGGCAGTTGGACTCAATGTGAGAATTGTACAATTATTGATGACTATAGTGAAAAGTGTAAATTATGTAATCCTTGCAAATTACATAGAGGCTATGCAGTACAAATTAAAGGATGTAATTCATGTCTTGAAGAGGTGTGTGACTCTCACCCTAGAGGGCACCTGTGCTCCAATTGTCACTATGATAAACGTGATCAGTGGGAGAATACTTACCCCGCTATGATTGGAAAGAATCCTAAACGTGATTTTAGTTTATTTCTACGAGATTGGTATCGTCGTGGATTTAAATTATTCTGGGAAGAGGAATCTGGTCTACGATTCAGCTGTTGGGGTAACAAGACAATCTGGTTTCTACGTCATCGCTGTGACGACACTGCCTACTATGACTATAAATCAAGTGATTTTTATTTGGCAGTTACCGAATGTGATTCACCACTTGAAAACACTGTATGTGATATTGCTTCGAATAGACAGATTGAAACTCGTGAATTTCATAATATGAATGCAAATGGTATCATTGACTATACAAAGAGATATGACAAGAGTGAAGTTACATTGTACTGCAGAAAATGTGACCCTGACTTTGCAGTCAATCAAGATCAATATACAGTGAATCCAAATGATTTACCAGCATTAGTGGTTCACGACAGTTGCCTATACACCGATGAAGAAATCTAAAAGTGAAGATTTAAAGACATTGTTGTATATATACATTTTATTAATAAACAAATTCACAAACATTTTTAAAGCACTTTACTCTTAGGGCACTGAAATCAATACTGTATAGGTCCGAGAGGATATTTTCCACTAGAAAGTCGTTCAGACGTGGATTGTCACCATAAATGTGGAGAAACTGCTTGTAAGTATAGCCACGACATCGGAACACAAAATATAGTAGTGCATGGAAGCCACAGCTTTTAGTCGTTAGATCCTGCACCCTCTTTCGATTTTGAATAATAGTTTTCCCGCTGCTCTTAATATAGTTGCTGATGTGGGGTGTGTAGAATGTATAGGGTAGACCAAGAGGATCAAAAAATTCAATCGTTTTCATTGTTTGATAGATGCACAGCCAATGACCCGTCAGCACAGTCGACGGACTGCTATTAACAATACTCAAGGTATTGTTCGCACTTTGAATTTTTCCAAGATAGTCTGAGGGCAGACAATAGCATTTGTACTGGGACATGTAGGGATCCATAGTAAATACATTGATTATTTGACTGGTGTTCATGGCGCCAAGTCTAGTAGAACACTTCCTTCGGGAGTGATTCCCAATAGGTTTCATATTGATTTAGTGAGATTAGTGCAATACTCTCAGCCAATGGGTCGGCAAATGTACACTCTAAACGCACAGTCCCCGTACGTACTATACTCATATCCTGTGTGCCAGACAAATCCAATACAATGATACCATGTGTTTTAGCAAACATATCTTCGGTTATACCATTTTCAAATAGTTGCGAATCATGATCTAGGGTTTGCATGGTCAACTCATACAATGTTCTATAGGATTTATCAAAAGATAGATTGTAGAGTGGGATGCCGTTTACTTTGCACACAAGAGATGAAAGTCCAAACATCTCGAATTTATGTGGGCATTCAGTCCACGATCCTATTGCACTAGCGCTTTTTACAAATGCCAATGCAAGTTTCGAGGGGATTTCACCATTGATAAAGGATGAATCGGTGAAGGTGCGTGACCCCATGGCAATATGACGTTGATTGGTGATTGTATGAGGAACAAGTAGTTTAATATTATTTCCATTGGCTCTCAGTTTTTCCACGGCCAAAGCAACAGAACTCATAACCTGTTGTTTGCGTACATGAAGTATTGTCGAGGTGAGGGAGAGACTTACATCGGGATTGGCAGCAAGTTCTTTTCTCAATATGAAATTGGATGGTGCAAGCGTCAATTTTATATCCACTTTAACATTGGGCGGCAGCCATTGGGGTACATTAAATATTTCATGATATATTTTTCCAACTAGATGTAATTCACTAGTTGTAGCATTTTAAGTGCATCTGTACTATCAGTATTAGTAATATATTCATATCCATTGGAGGCACCTCTCAATTCCTTGTATGACTTGGGTGTCATCAACATGAATTGTATATAGCTTGCATAGTTTGAGAGATTGTTGATTGTGCTCACCAGCGTGCCATTGATGTAGACACTAATTTGACGAAATAAATTATGTAGTATACAATTTTCATAGGATATCCCATCGGCTTGAATTGGCATTGTATTATCGGATTTCCGGACTTTCATTTGTAAATCTATAAATGTTGAAGACATGTCCATAAAGTAGTCTTCATTGGAATAAATTTGAAAGTGGATATTATCGGAGAGTGGTTGTAGTGGATAAAATTGTTCATAGTATCCATGCTTGACACTCACATCAACATTTTCAGCATTGAATAGATTCAGTGAGGCGGTGATTGAAGGTTGAGAATCCTTATGTGGCAGGTAGGACATCTTAAGAGAAGAAATCTAGTTTCGATCTAACAATTTTCTTCCTGGGGCTTCTTCTTCTGTTTACAGCACGTGTCGGCTTTTTCCTTCTTTTCTTTGACAAAAGGGATGATGTCTTTCGTTTCCGACCTGAGTAGAGACTGATGAGTGATGCATTGTTTCTTGACCTTTTTAAGCCTTTACCATTTTGTTTTAATTTCTCGCCAAGGGTTCGCGCACTGAACCTAAAATTTTCCGTAGCACTTTTTTTAAAATCCATGCCAGAGCCCCAATCGTATAGTGTAGAGGATGCAAAATCTGTCGCAGCCGGTACAAGATATTTTCTAGCCAGTGGTAGTGAAGAGCGAAACAGCTTAGCAAACCAACTGCCAAGACCGTAGCCAGACATTGACGAGCGACCCTTGTAATAGTCCATTCCATTGCCCTGTTGTCTTGGACCAAGAGTATTAACATAGCAGTCAATATCAGGACAAGTGAATACCACTTTTCTATTAGACATCTTGCTGTTGAAGGATGGGACGAAAATGGCATGTAATCACAGCCAAACCTTTTGAAATTGCTATGGGATCACCTAATTCAGTTCTTAGTGTTAACTGACAGAGTTCCAAATAGGAAGTGTTTACGGGAATATATTGAAGATGCTTTATATTGTAGTGGTGAATATGTTCTTGATTGGTTTTTCGTTCAAGAACTCGTAGGAGGGGAACATTTGAATTACCGACACGAGATGTTTCCACAAATGAGGCGTAGAGAAATATACAAGTGTCTGTGGAGAAGGCAGGCGGGTAGTCAGCAAAAATGAAATTAGTGTTTCCGGCACTTTTACCATTTATTATATTGAGCTTAAAGCCAAGAACATCCTTTAGATTATCATTGAGAATAATCTTTTCGCTGGCAATAGGTGAACTAATGTAGATCTTGCCCTCCTCCTTTGAATAATTGAAATGAAAAGCTCCTTTTTTACGAGCGGAAATTCTTTTGTTAATAGAACGACATAAATCATTCATACAGGTGAGTTCCTCGTAGGGTAATTCAATATATGGATAATCCATCCAATTGATTTTTTGAATTTGTTCTTGATCACCTGGTGGTGGTGGCCAATCCTAGGGTCTAATTTTTATATCATATTTACGATCCTTTCTCAGGATGTCATAGGTATTTTTAAGAATACAATCGACAAGAGCCACTTCATACTTTCCGTCAAATTTAATGGTGGGGGAGAGTTTCGTCCAAAAATCACTTGTTTTATTCAGATCATTGTAGAGAGGATCAGAAACATTGGACATGAAAGTCACATAGAAATCATTGGGCATTGTTAATATCTTCAGCACTGACCCAAGAATCAAAATCCGAGTTGTATCCTAGCCAGCGAACAAGCAACTGTTTCTTGCCCCTACGAGTACGACTCTTTAATATCTTTTCAATTTGATAAATTTCACTAGTGTTTCTAACTTTTTTGCAGTTCATATTCATAAAAACCACCGAGAATCTCATCATCTTTGGTGTCTCGCAGTCGATAGGTCGTGGGCTCGGTGTCCAGGATTTTGGACACTTTAAAAAGTTCGGTGCTCCATAAATAATTCCCCTTTTCAAAAATATTGGTGGTTCTATTAATTCGAACAGTATCACCAACATTGAATTTCTTCTTCTTTTTCTTCTCATTGCCATTGGAGTATTGCTTTAGAAAAGCATCAAATGTATTTTCACTGTAATGAACATCCCGAGGGCTTGAGTTGGACAGAGATCGATGAGGTCGATGGTTGTATATCTGCATGATTTTATCTAAATCATGAATAAAAGCCGATGTATTTTTCAATGTACAATATCTTGAAATTAATAGACGAATCGTTCTTATTAATCGTTCGGCCAATGCAGCCTTTATGGGCTGTGACTATGATAAAGTGATGTATTATATTTCAATAGAACCTTTTGCACATGGGGATTAACAAATTCACTGCCACGATCCGATTGAATTTTTCTATACGAGTCCTGTTCAAGAATACTTTCAATGGCCTGAGCAACTTCATCACCTCTCTTTGATCGCAGTGGAATGGCATAGGCATAGCGACTAAAGACACTGATTGCCACCAGAATATATTTGTAGGGTGAATTGTGACGCCGTTGAACTGCGTCTAAAGTTAAAAGATCCATTTGCATATATGCAGAGGGAAAAAAGCTTTAGTTTGTCGATATTGTTTGCCACGAAGCCTGTGATTCCGGTGTAGTGTGTAACTCGGTTCATTCTCTAGATACTCTTTTGCATTTTTCAATGTGGTGCCGGAGACAGCTTTAGAAAGCGTTTTGGGAGAACTTAAACTTCCCGCTTCACCAATATTTTCATAGACACCTTTCAGAACTTCATCCATTTTGAACGTAAACACGTAGTGTAATGTCCACTCCCCTTTTGCACACTGGAGGGTGAATCAATTCGTCTTCGCTTTTGACTAGCAGCCACAGGTGTTGTAAAATCATTGCTACTGATAGTATTTTCAAATATTGAATCTTCTTCTTCTTTTTTAAATGGTGTTGGCGTTTTGGAGGACTATATTCTCTTAGTTTCTTTAGAATTTGCTTATTGCCAATAAGACTTTTGGGAAAGTTTGATACACTTAGAAAGGTGTATAGATATCGTCAAAGGATAAGAGTCCTTTACGATTCGTCACCATATCACAAATTAAATCAACTAGATTATAACTTTTTCCCTGAATTATAATTCGTTTCCCTGTGCTATCGACTTGAATTTGTTCATCAGCAGTTTCCAACATGAGATATGATAATACTCTTTTACTCTGTTCTCGATAGGTCACTGGCAATAGGTTTCCAATTTTCAATACAATCGAATTCAATTCCTTCTCCTTTGATTGTGCAGAATCTTGAGGAGATGTTTCCTGTTTAGAGGGATCGGCGATGGGTCTCTCACGATAAGGTTTATGTTTGTCCACACGTCGCAATGCATCTTGGAGTAAAAGCAGTTTTTTGTCATCGGCAATATTCTCGTCATTAATGAATTTGCTTAGATTGTCTTCAAAATGTTCGACGGGCGAGAGGACAAGTTCAAATGGTGTCAATTTATAGGTTTTGCCATTCTCTAGAGAAAACTGTTTACAAGTCCTGCAAATATTGGCAGTAAAAGTGTGAAAAAGCTACCACCTGCTTGAAGGAGCCGTTTTCTTTTAAATTTGTTTCCCTTGTTTTTACAAGCCAAGGCACGTACAGTGGAACGATGTTGCTTTGTCTGTTGTCTAACACCTTCTGGCAATTGAACATTGCCCTTAGTTAAATTTAAACAAAGTTCAGATATTAGATTAATGAAATCATTGTCAACACCATGTTTAAGTATGGCCTTCCTAAGCAAGGGTTTTGAAGTGCTTAAAACGGAAAATAAATGCCGTTGTTCGTGTAGTTTCTTCAGTGTCATAATGGCAACTAATAGCCTTTTCTACTGTTCACCGGAAGATATACTGTAATTTCACTGTCGAAAATGTCGGTGACTACACGTAGATCCTCGGGCGTGCTCTGATTAAGATCCAGCAAAATTTAACCGTAGGGCTTGCTAGTCGCCTGAGTGTACGCTGACAACAGAAATTTTGGGGCACCGGGGTATATCTGTTTATTGAGAGTTATGAGCGAGCTAGAATCACGAACAACTCGATAGATAATATAGATAGTGCAATTCAAAGCAAGGGTTCGCATACATTTGCTCTGATGAAACAGATTGTGTAGAACTAGGGTTATGGAAATGTGTTCATGGTGAGATCGGACAGTGAACAGTTGTAGCATTTCCTGTGAGAACTGTTCAATGGATTCAGCCAAATCATCAATAATCAGCCACGAGTTCGGTTCAATACTATTGAAAACATCAAGTCCTCGTATGAATTGTATTGGTATGGTTGTGGCAATAGCTTTTATTTTATCATAGGACTCCTGCCAAATACTATAGCAATAGTAGATTTTTTTCGGTTTTTCCAAAAACATTTTATCGCAATTTTGAATTATTTTAGCTAAAAGTGTTGTTTTCCCCGACATTGAGGGCCCACACAGAAACGATCTGAAGGGTGTTTTTAAATTGATACATGCTGTTGACAACAGTCGGACTATGACTAACTGTAAATCATATGTGTCCAATGAATAAGTAGTAATTTCCCCATAGATCTATCTATTCAAAAACAACAAAAAACAATATTTCATGGCAGCATTTATTACGGCAATATGAAAACAAATATTTGTTCAACATGAACAATGATAAAAATAACACTTGTTCAACAAGAACCTGACAAAATTTCATGGTCAACATGAAAACTCTATTTGTTCAACATGAACAATGATAACACTTTATAAATAAACACTTTTGTCCATCAATAACACTTATTGTCTTTAAACACTTTTCTGTACAACACTTTTGTCCATCAACAGCACTTATTGTCTTTAAACACTTTTCTGTACAACAAAATACACTTGGAACATGAACTAGCACAGTTGAACATTACAGTGAATTTAAAGGTAGCCCCCCCGGAAGCCGGCCGCGGGAAGGGTCCCCCACCCCCCGGGAGCCGCGGAGGTGAAAACAATAGTTGTCGTCACTGCTACAGGTTAGTGGTTGGGTTAGTTGGGTCAGTGGTGGTGGTGGTGGTTAGTTGGTTAGTTGGTTAGTTCAGATTAGGTTAATTTATCCAGACCAAGTTGATTACGATAGTCTATGCATTCAACTCGGTCTGAAATACGATAGTGGCCATGAGGCAGGACACTCACACCATTCTCGAGCACATAGACTTTGTCAGATATACATGAAATTGCATTTTTTTCCACTCTCACAGTATAATTTCTATACTGTAGAGAGCGAATTGCAAGCACTTGTGCTCTCGGCACTAGGCTACTTTCTACACAGTCTCTGTACACGCTCATGTTGAAATTGCTCTTTACAAAATTTGTGTAGGCACCCCTTTACATGTCTTCTTTTCATCCCCACTGTGTGTTTTAACGCAATAAACTTTGGGACCCGGGAACACCCCCCTGGATATCAAATCACTCCCCGTCTCTGATTTTAACATTAATAGTTGGTTGGAGGCTTGACGTTTCACCAACTCGGGGTAGAGGGATGGATTCCAGTTGGTGAAATCCATCCGCGAGCTGATGTTTCCCCCCTTTTCTAAATCACCCAATAAATCTTCAGTCCCATTTACCTTTAACAGCAGAGAATCTGTATCCCCATAGTAAACTTGAACCTCCCCCTCCCGTGGCCATTGCACCTTGCACACATTGTAAAAGAACGACAACATGAGCTTTTTTGAAATTTCTAGTACTGAACTACCGCCTGCTATATTCTTGTTCAGTACCACATTTCGCTTTTTCCTGTGTAGAAGAACATGCCAGCCTCTATGCTCGTGAATGATGTAAAATTGGGATCGGCAATAATTCGTGCACACTCTAGAGGGTCAGTCACGACGTCGCAGCGAGATCTGTTACGTACGCTTTCATACATTTTGCCAAACGCTGAATTTAGAATGAGCTTGTACAATTCCTTCTCCGCCTTTGAGTTTGCCCTAGAGCGTTTATCGACAAAAGTATCGATAAACGTTTTCAAATAAGGTTTCTGATGGAACTGCGGGACCCTATGTATTTTGGTGATCTTGAAACCATTGTTCACCATCCAGTGTAAAAGCACATGGTGAACAACGATATTCTCCTTAGGGTCCAAATCAGCAATCAGTTTTTGTTTAGAGGGGGTCCAATGCATCCCCATATCCTCAACCAATGATCGATTGTAGGGGCTCAGCGAGTCCCTGGTTGACTGAGTCGTGACAAAATCTTTGACTGAGTCGTGAAGCGCCAGCGGAATGTGACCATCAATTTCAAAGAACCATCCTTGTGGCCCGTTGTCCTCGACGGTGGTAATGTCGGGGAACTCACAAGGATTCTCAAGCCATTGATAGTTCCCACACGGCAAAGAGTAGTGGGACATTGCCGAGGGGTATAACGAGTTCATGTCCAAAAACACTGCATTTGACTTTACACCGGTGCTTTGTCCGCTCGGATCGGTTGATAAGACGCGGTCCCCGTGAAAAACATACCCTCCCCTCATTGAACGCTCTACAAAAAGGTGTTGATCTACATCTGTGATTAGGCCTATTTCCTCCCTACTAATTTTTAAAATTAAATCCATCACTAAATGGGGTGTGGAAAAAATAGCCTATATCTAACCCGAACTCTGAATAGATTTGGTCTGTATTCTTACAGACTATATCCAACAGAGTTAAAAACGTCACTGGCCAAGTACAGTCTACAATAATCCCACCCATTTTTACAATTCCCCTTAGCCCACACCTTCTTGGCAAACTCATACTCCTCGGCTGTGCATTCACTGTTTGGTCAGTGAATTGTAAAAAGCTTCAATTGGAGGTAGTTTCACCTCGCTTAAGCGAGCGCCAGAACAGTAATAATCATATGCGTATACACCTTTGCTGGTTAATAAGTCATACATTTCACTGTCTGGAAAGTGCTGTTTAAGCAAGGGAAAGCTATCAAAATTGTCGCTTTTCTGCACTTGAATCAATTGACTCAATGCCTTGGGAAAAAAACTAAAAGAATCTAAAAACCTGATTTTATTCCAGCACGTATGTCCATTATCCACTACCTGCCATTTCAGTTCGAGAAGCAACAACTTCTCGGCCGATTTGGGAATAATGTTATAGGTAAATGAATTATTTACCCATGGACTGTCTACTCCCCCTCCCTCCCTGTGCATACGTGCCAGTGCCGGTAAAATAAATTTTAAGTCGTAATTAGAGTTGTGGATAAAAACAGGGATAAAAAACTGTTGGCTAACATTTAAATTACACGATTGATGCGCTACCCCCCTAAAATTACTACCCCCAGATGATATTTCCTGCCACAAGTGATCATGGTCTCTGACTTTCCCCTCCCCCCTCTTTTCCCTTTAGTCCCCTTATCCTCCTCTACAAACTCCCCCTTACAAACCCAACATATTTTTTGATTTTTAATCGCGAGACGATCCTCTGCAGACAGCACCATTGGATAATACGTATTTCTCAAACGAGAAATAGCGCCATTAGCCGTGCCAATTAGTTTAGTCCGTGTCTTGACCATGCACTCCCCCTCATCCAATGTCTCAACTATTTCTAACAACCGCATGGTGTTAGAACTGTCTCTTTGCGCATGAGCATAGGACACTGCAATGGCCTGGTGTTCTTTGATACGGTTTGGATATTGGGGATCGTTCACCTCCACCAGCTTAGCTTCACAGTCTAAAGATATTTTGTTGCATTGGAGGAGGGTGTTTTGGAAATTTTTAAAGCGTAGAATGGCCCTATCCCCTGAAACCGTTTCCACTGTCTGATATCCATGCCGTCTACAATGCTTCATATGATCCCGTAGTTTTAATTCACTCCAAAATCTAGACAGGCATGTTGGACACTAGAAACGGGCACTCTGTTTCTTACCCTCCCCCAGAACTCTACTAATGTCGGTAATCGGATTAAAATGGCCAATTGCATTCGGTTCACTAGGTGGTGTGTATAACAACCAAACCCAGTGTTTGACCAAATCAATTGACGGGCCCCTTACAGGGAAGACCACCCCTTCTTTTTTAAACGAGCCCCATCTTCAAATTCAGTTTCATACTGAACCACAGTAACGCCGATATTTAAATGGGCATTAGCCCTTTCAAAAATATCAATAGATCGTAGCGTTACTGGGTATTTTCCTTCTAAACAAGAGAAATCTACAATTGGGAAATTGGACCCGTCCTTCCCATGTACAGCCCAGTGATCTAAATTCGTCTTGGTGGCTTCATCTTTCAATGGTCGGAAAGCTGATATGAGGAAAGCATACCTGAAACATTTTTGATCTGTTTCAAAACAGATCCGCTGGACACCTTGACAACCTTCTAGATCTGGATTATATTTTAAAACTTTACCCGTGTCCCTATGCCCCCTCTTAAAATAAAATCTTTCTTAAATTTACAAATATTTACACTTAAATTTTCAATAAATAAAACTACAGACCCGCTACCGTTTTCGTTATAGTTCTCGAGATGCGCTATAATTTGCCCTACCCTCTCGGAAAAAACTCCCTCAAAATTTTCTAAATTTGGATAAATTACGCGCATCTCGGAATGTATATAATGATAATAAAGTTCACTTTTCCCCTCATTTAAAATAAAAAACCTTTAAAACAATAAAAACCTTAATTGAATCCCTACCTCCCCACAACTGAATTTGGTTCTCCAGTAGTGCACGAATTTTATCTACAATATGCATGCACAATTTCTACAGGATCAAACACAAAATTTCCCCCCATAAGTGAATTAAAAGGATCCCCAAACGTCGCAGTGAAAACAACTATATATTATTTAAAATTGTATTCGACAATTGAAAGTCTGGAAAAGCTGTATCCCCCTCTTGTATATTACCCCCTCCCCCAAGTTGTTCAACAATATTTGGGCTATGCTCCACTTCAGTTGTTCGAAGTGGAAGTATGTAATCAGTGGGAGGAGGGTTCCCTGTAAAATCCTCTAAAATTTGTAAAGTGTTTGGACTTAGCAATGGCAAGTCCGCCTCTGAACTAGGAACATTACCTTGCTCAACTGTGCTAGGTTCTACATTGAAATAATTACTTAGAAAAGCGTCAATATTAAAAGGTATTTCATCAGAGTTAATGATACCATGCCAGTCCTTTATAGCTGATGTTTCATTGTCCTGAATGTCATGAAACTCCATTGCCCCTTCAATGAGTTCTTCCTCTTCTTCACCTGATGACGATGGTGAGTAAGGGACCAATGCTCCAACCTATAAATGAAAAATAGCTTATTTTCAAAGTGTTCAAATCATCCCTACTGTTAAAAATTTTGGATTATTATTTAAAGTCAGCGCTTAGTAGTAGCATTTGGTTAATTCAACTGAAAGCAGTCAATTTCCAACTTAATATATTTACAATCTAAAACAACGCTTTACATAGAAGGCGGTAATTTGTTCAAAAAAAGAGATAGTCAAATATTTAAACTACTAAAACTAAAATAATTATGTGCTAGTTTATTTTTTTTTTTTTTTTTTTTTTTCGCGGCGCTTTTCGGGCCCGCAGCGCATCCTGCGGCGCTTTCCGGTCCCCGGAGCGCATCCCGCGGCGCTTTCCTTGCCCGCGGCGCATCCCACGGCGCATCCCGCAGCGCTTCCCGGGGTGCTTCCCACAGCGCTTCCCGACCCCCCTTTACATAATGCCCGTCAAAGTTGAAATATTCACTTAGACTGCATAAGTCACTATTTCTTTCTAATTCCATACAGATTCAGTGAACTCATGAGCTTAATTATTGTAACCTGTCGCGCGCGAGTGTTCTGATTTCCAAGACTGAACTTCAGACGAGGAAAATGCTGGGAACCGTTAACTCGGTTTCCCCTCGCTAGAATCTTGGCAAGATTAAAAGCTATTTAGAAATATTCAGTGCAAATTAGAACGCCGATATGTGCAATAGATAAATGGAATAAACTCTCTCTTTAAAAACTATGTGATATTCAATTGTGAAAAATAACATTTTGAGTTTCAAAGGCGGTGATTGTTAATTGTCTAGAAATTACCTAAAAATATTATTATGAGGCTGAAAAAAAGGACGAAGAATGTCTACAGTTGGCAGAAAAATAAGGTGATAGGAAAGATTAGAAATAAAGAGCAGTTTGACAAGCAAAAAAAATTATATTTAGGTATCTCTGAGTGGATGGAACAGTGAAATTTAAATGGGGTGTTGGGGGGGGGGGGTGGGAATTATAGTGAAAATAGCATTTTAATGTCTTCGACAAGGTTGTATAGGTTGAAAAATCGGTTTGTTTAGATATTTCTTGGTCCCGAATAATAGAAAAAAGTGAAAAGACAAAAGTAAAGAGTAAAAGGCTCTCTAACAGCTAAAAAATAGCTTATTTGATTGAAAAAAAATACTCACGTCTTCAAATTGATCAACCACTTGACAGGAAGCTGGAGGCTTGACCATTACATGATAGGGAGCCATTGGTTTGTATATGACTTGCCTGAAGGAGCCAACCCTTCTATCTTGCATGGAAGGCTCAGGACTTGACGGAAACAGTTGAGGAGAGTGCACTGACACTTGATGGGGAGCTGATAGCTCAGATATTGCGTGAGAAGGAGCCGATGTTTGGCCTACGGCTTGTCTTGAAGGCCCAGGCATTGTATCTTGTCCTGAAAGCCCTGCTGTATGACGGGGGTTCAAATGGATCATATCATGTCCATCACTATCTTTCGCAGCCGGGCTAGCGATATACCGGGCTCGTGCAGCCGAGGCTGCAACTTGACGAGGCAGCATTGAGGCTCGATTAAGAGGGGCTTGCACAGATGGCTGCACTTGGGCAGGCAGTGTGGAGCTGGGGGGTTTCGGCCAACGGCCATATTGAACAACTGATGCTCTTACAGGGGCTGCCTCACCCCCTCTTGCTTTCTTACTAGGAGGTGGGGCACATTCTTCACTATTTGCGTTACCCCTAGCTCTCTTTACAGCTGGAGGGGCCGAAATACATTCTTCATAATTTACCTTAAAAAGAAGAGAAAAAATTAGTATCAAAATAATTTCCCCGTTATTTTAAAGAAGGAGAATTAGTATCCACACTAACCAGAATTTTGTTTACCCAAACCCCCCCCCCCCCCCTTCCCCTAAAGTTAGGAAAATTAACCTGCCCTAGGTCTACCCTCTCATTGAGTGAATCTTGCGATTTATTCAAGCGAAAGGCATATCAATAAAGAATATATCTTACTACCTTTTATTCAAATGTTATAGCTAAAATCACTAAATGTCGAAGAGAAATGGTTAGACACTGAAGTAAGAAACAATTATCTTTTCATTTCTATTTTGTCACCATTAAAAGCGTCTTACTGCCTTTTATTCAAATGCTATAGTTAAAATCACTAAAAATATCGAGGAGAAATGGTTTGACACTGAAATAGAAAACAATTATGATAAAAACAATTATCTTTTCATTTCTATTTTGTCACTATTAAAAGTGCTAACCCCCTCCCCAGCAAAAATCCTGGATTCACGCTCCCCTCCTGGGAATATAAAAGAAACTTTATCGAAAGAAAGCTTGAAAAAAAAATCCGTTTCACTTCTCCAAAATAGAGCATTGCGTCTGTGCTTAATTATTGCAATTGCCTCAAAGTGTTTTAATTTTGACGGTGAAACAGTTCCTTTGACTTTGACCGCCATGTTCGTAAACACAGAGGGAAAAGGGTGACAGCTAATTTTAACCTCGCGTAGAGCATTATGTCAAAAACTGAACGACAATGCTTTAAGATTTGACGGAAGTCAGTGGTCGCTTTTAGCCAGGATATAGAACACTTAAAATTGCATAAATTTAACGAAAAGAAAATTATTTCTATTATGAGAATTTTGGTTGTAAAAAACAATGAGGGAGGGGTTAGGTTTAGGTAATAAAAAGAACATATTTTATGTTTTCTATCGAGTATGAAGATTGTATAGTGATGTTTGTACTAGAGTGGGAGGGGGGGGGATTTACCTGAATATACTGGAGGGTGACCACGGAAAATAATTCTATTTTGAAAATAAAAAATGTACTTACATTGCAAATTGAAGTTGGCATGGCTTCTAATTCATCAAATTTATCCATTGTTGTTTGAACTATGTCAAAATACTTTCTGATAATTTAATCACATTGCATGCCCGTTATATACGAAATCTCAAGGTCGAATTGTTATGTAAACAAGCCCTCTGATTGGCTGAGAAAGGAAACACGTGATCTAACTGTTTCCTGGAAACTCATAACATTTGCCTCGAGCAACAACAACAACATGATCTTGAAGGAAGTGTCATTGACCTGTCCCCATTAGACTCAATAATCCATCAAAGTGAGAAAGTTCCTGTTTTTTCATTCTCACTGACAAAAACCATAAAACAGACATAAATCGATGTTGACATCCATGAAAAACATCAAATAAATTGACCAACACACATAACCGTCCATGAAACAACCATCAATGTAAGAAAATTCCTGTTTTTTTCAGGTGAGAAAAATACTGTTTTTCCATTCTCACTGACAAAAACCATAAAACAAACATAAATTACTGTTGACATCCATGAAAAACATCAAATAAATTGATCAAGACACAAACCGTCCAAGAAAACATCCATCAATGTGAGAAAATTCCTGTTTTTTCATTCTCACTGACAAAAACCATCTCCCTAGGGACTCTATGCCCATATTTGGTGCCCCCCCCCCCGTGTCAATAGGGGCATCTCTACTGCCTTTAAGACCATCCCCCTTCAAACACCAGGCAAAAACAGTTTTTACTTGAAATTCATTGAAAAAAATTTTTTCCACAATATAAATTTTTAAAAAAAGGTAAAGAACTCAATTAAACCAAAAATGAACAAAAATAGAATCAAATAATCTACCTAGCATACAACTACCACAAATCAGTATCAATAAATAAATGAAACCCAAAACAAACAGAAATTAAAATAAATAACAGAGTCAAACTCAAAACGAGCAGAAATCAATAAGAATAGGGTTCTAAACCCCAAGCTTTCTAAAAGCCAGAATATAATTTGTACTTTACTGAAAAAATTCAAATGAATTTACTGAAAAAAACATGCATTGTCAGTTTAATATACATATGCTGATATTATTCCTTAAAATCTTAATTAATTTTTTATTTCTTAAAGTTATAAAAGTGAAAATATTTATAAGGATTTTTTTTTAGTAAAGTACAAATTATATCCTGGCTTTTAGAAAGCTTGGGGTTTAGAACCCTACTCATATTAATTTCTGCTCGTTTTGAGTTTGACTCTGTTATTTATTTAAATTTCTATTTGTTTTGGGACTCATTTATTGATACGGATTTGGGGGTAGTTGTATGCTTGGTAGATTATTTGATTCTATTTTTGTTCATTTTTGGTTTAATGGAGTTCTTTACTTTTTTTTTAAACTTATTTTGTGGAAAAAGTTTTTTTTAATTAATTTCTGTTCGTTTTATATGGACATAGTGTTTTTCAGGGAGAAAGACTGAGCCTTTTCTAAAGTTAAACAACCATCCCTTCCATAAATACCTTAAATACCCCTGGGCATAACTTACAACCCTTGTCCCTAATCTCTGGATTTGTTTCAACCCCAATAGCCTTGTCATATGATATTTAGACTATTTTGAATAGAGTAGCTATCTCACAATTTCTATTAGATGCCCTTCGAGACAATACGACGTGTAGTGTGTAACGGGGATAGCTGCCCTCCAATCACTTTGACCCCCCCCCCCCCCAGAACCAATAATTACCAATCTAATGAGCCCCCCCCCAGAATCTTATATGACCACGCTTTCTATAAAGACCTTATGTGTCCCCAGGGCAAAACTTACCACCCTTGCACTGAGGACTGGGGGGGGGGGGGAGGATTTGTTATCCTCAAAGACATATTTCTAGACCTTTCTGATACGCTGAACGAAATAGGCCGATCTCAAAACTTCGATTGGAAGTGACTATGGAAATGATAGCTGACCTCAAAATTTTGATAAAAAAAAAGGCACTAGTCCTCTCAATTTCCAATCAAATGAGCCTTTTTTGAAGCTTCTACTACAAAAATTTCTATAAAAACCTTATATGCCCTCATGGCACAACTTACGACCCTTGTCCTGAGGGCTATGGGGGAGGGTTGTCATCCTCAAAGACATAATTTCCAGACCTTTCAACTGCGTTGAACAAAATGGCAAAATCAAAATGTTGATCGAAGATGTTTTGGGGAAATGATGGGCGCGGGGGGAGAGATTCTCCCTCCTATTACTTACGACTATTAATAAGGGAAATACTCCTCTCAATTTCCAATCAAATGAGCCCTTTCTGAAGTTTTTACGACAACACTCTATAAAAACATTACATGCCCCATGATAGAATTTACAACCTTAACCCTGAGGCTCTGGGGGGGGGGGGGGGGTCATACTCAAAAACATAATTTCTGGACCCTTCAACTACGCTCAAAAAAATGGCGATATCAAAATATTGATCGGAGGTGTTTGGGAAAAGATGGGCGGCGTGGGGGGGCATTCACCCTCCAATCACTTTTGTCTATTAATAAGGGCACTAGCCCTCTCAATTCCCAATTGAATGAGTCTTTTTTGAAGTTTCTGCGACAACACTTTCTGTAATAACCTTATACGCCCCAAGGGCATAATTTACAACCTTTGCCCTAGGGGCTGTGGGGGGGGGGGTTGGCATCTTCAAAGACATAATTTCCGGACCTTTCCACTACGTTGAACAAAATTCAATCAACTACGATAATCAACTACGTTGGTTACCTCAAAATTGTGGTTGAATGCTTTTGGGGAAATGGTGGGCATGAGAGGGGGGTTAGTTGCCCTCCAATCACTTATGACTATTTAAAAGTGCACTAGCCCTTTCAATTTCCAATTAAATGAGCCTTTTTTGAAGTTTCTGCGACAACACTTTCTGTAATAACCTTATATGCCCCCAGGGCATAACTTACAACCCTTAAACTGTGGGCTGTGCGGTTGTCATCCTCAAATACCTAATTTCTAGAACTTTCAACTACGTTGAACAAAATGGCTATCTCAAAATTTTCATTGGATGTCTTTGGCGACATGTGCTCAAGAGAGGTGGGTTAGTTGCCCTCCAATCACTTATGACTATTAAAAAGGGCACTAGCCCTTTCAATTTCCAATTGAATGAGCCCTTTTTGAAGTTTCTACGACAGTGCTTTCTTTAAAAACCTTATATGCCCCCAGAGCATAAAGTAAAAACCCAGGTCCTGAGGGCTCTGAGGGGGTTATCATCCTCAAAGATCAAATTTCCAGCACTTTCAACTACATTGATTAAAATGGATACCTCAAAATTTTTATTGGATGTGTTTGGTGAAATAGTGGGTGTGAGAAGGGGGTTAGTTGCCCTCAATTTACTTTCAACTATTAAAAAGGGCACTAGCCCTTTCAAATTCCAATCGCGTGAGCCCTTTTGAAGTTTTTATGACAACACTTGCTATAAAAACCTAATATGCCACCAGAGAAACTTACAGCCCTTGCCCTGAGGGCTGTGGGGGGAGTATCATCCTCAAAGACATAATTTCCAGACCTTTCAACTACGTTGAAAACAATGTCTATCTCAAAATTTTGATTGGATGTGTTTGGGGAAATAGTGGGCGTGAGAGGGGGTTAGTTGCCCTCCAATCACTTTCTACTATTAAAAAGGCCACTAGCCCTTTGAATTTCCAATCAAATGAGTCTTTTTTGAAGTTTCTATGACAAAAGCTTTCTATAAAAACCTTATATGCCCCCAGGGCACAACTTACAACCCTTGCCTTGGGGGTTTTGGGGGATTGTCCTCCTTAAAAGCATAACTCCCTGATCTTTCAACTAAGTTAAACAGAATGCATATCGCAAAATTTCGATTGGATGTGTTTGGGGGAATGGTGGGCGTGAGAGGGGGGTTAGTTGCCCTCCAATCACTTTTGACTATTAAAAAGGGTAGTAACCCTTTCAATTTCCAATCGAATGAGCCTTTTTTGAAGTTTCTACTACAGCACTTCCTATAAAAATCTTATATGCCCCCAGGGCATAACTTACAACCCTTGCCCTGAGGCTTCTGAGGGGGTTATCACCCTCAAAGACCTAATTTTCAAAACTTTCAACTACGTTGAACGAAATGGATATCTCAAAAGTTTGGTTGCATGAGTTTGGAGAAATGGTGGGCTTGAGATAGGGGTTAGCAGCCCTCCAGTTCCGTTAAAGTATGAAAAAGGGAACTACTCTTTCAATTTTCAATTGAATGAGTCGTTATTGAAGTTCCTACGACAACACTTTCTATAAAAAGCTTATATGCCACCAGGGCACAACTTTTAATCCTTGCCCTGGTGAATGTAGGGGGTTTTCATCCTCAAATACCTAATTTCTAGAGCTTTCATCTACGTTGAAAAAAAAACTATCTCAAAATTTTGATTGGATATGGTTGGGGAAATGAAGGCGTGACGGGGGGGGGGGGGAGTTGCCATCCAATCACTTTCTACTATTAAAAAGAGCATTAGCCCTTTCAATTTCCTATCGAATGCTTCTTTTTTGAGGTTTCTACGACAACATTTCCTATAAAAATCTTGTATGCCCCAAGGGCATAAATTACAACCCTTGTCCTAAGGGCTCTGAGGGGGTTATCACCCTCAAAGACCTAATTTCCAAAACTTTCAACTACGTTGAATAAAATGGATATCTCAAAAGATTGATTGCATGTGTTTGGGGAAATGGTGGGCGTGAGAGGGGTGTTAGTGTCCCTCCAGTTACTTTCAAGTATGAAAAGGGTACTAATCCTTTCAATTTCTAATCGAATGAGCCCTTTTTGAACTTTCTACGACAACCCTTTCTATAAAAACTTTATATACCCCCAGACCATAACTTACAACCCTTGCACTGAGAGCTGTAGGGGAAGGGGGCTGTCATCCTTAAAGACCTAATTTCTAGAACTTTCAACTACGTTGAACAAAATGGCTTTCTCAAAATGTTCATTCGATGTGTTTTGCGAAAGGGTGGGCGAGAGAGGGGGGTTTGTTGCCCTACAGTCACTTATGACTATTATAAAGGGCGCTGGCCCTTTCAATTTCCAATTGAATGAGCACTTTGTGAAGTTTCCACGACAAGGCTTTCTATAAAAACTTATATACCCCGAGGGCATAAAATACAACTGAGGGGGTTATCATTCTCAAAGACCTAATTTCCAGCAGTTTCAAACTACGCTGAAAAAAAAAATAGATATCTCAAAATTTTTATTGGATGTGTTTGGGGAGATGGTAGGCGTGAGAGGGGGGCTGTTGCCCTCCAATTACTTTCAAGTATTAAAAGGGCACTAGCCCTTTCAAATTCCAATCAAGTGAGCCGTTGTTGTAAGTTTTTACAACAACTGTTTCTATAAAAACCTTATATGCCCCAGCTTATAACTTACAACCCTTGCCCTGAGGGCTCTTAGGGGGGTTATCATCCTCAAAGACTTAATTCCCAGGACTTTCAACTAGACATAATTCCGGACCTTTCAACTACATTGAAACTATTAAAAAGGGCACTAGCCCTTCCAATTTCCAATCGAATGAGCCTTTTTTGAAGTCTCTACGATAACGCTTTCTATAAAAACCTTATGTACCCCCATGGCATAGCTTACAACCCATGCCCTGCGGGGTGTGGGGTTCTTGTGATCCTCAAAGACATAATATCCAGAACTTTCAACTACGCAAGTATGAAACAGGGCACTAGTCATTTATATTTCCAATCAAATGAGCCCTTTTAGAACTTTCTACGACAACACTTTCTACAAAAACCTTATATGCTCCCAGGGCATAACTTACAAACCTTGCCCTGAGGGCTCCGAGGGGGCTATCATCCCCGAAGACCCAATGGCCAGGACTTTCAACTACGTTGAAAGTCCAAATGAGGGATGTGGGGGGGGGGGGTTCATCCTCAAAGAACTAATTTCTAGATTTTCCAACTACGTTGAAAAAAAGCAATCTCAACATTTTGATTGCATGTAATTGGGGAAATGGTGGGCGTGAGAGGGGGGGGGGTTAGTTGCCCTACAGTCACTTTCTGCTATTAAAAAGAACAATAGCCCTTTCAATTTCCAATTGAATGAGCCCCTTTTTAACTTTCTACGACAGCCTTTTCTATAGAAACCTTATACTCCCCCAGGGCATAACTTACAACTCTTGCACTGAGGGCTGTGGGGAAGGGGGGTTGTCATCCTTAAAGACCTAATTTCCAGAACTTTCAACTACGTTGAAAAAAATGGCTATTTCCAAATTTTGATTGGATGTGTTTGGCGAAATGGTGGGCAAGAGAGGGGGGTTAGTTGCCCTCCAATCACTTATGACTATTAAAAAGGGCACTAGTACTTTCAATGTCCAATTGAATGAGCCCTTTTTGATGTTTCTACGACAGAACCTTCTATACAAATCTTATAAGCTCCCAGGGCATAAAAAAAACCTTGCCCTAAGGGCTCTGAGGGGATTATCCTCCTCAAAGACCTAATTTCCAGCAATTTCAACTACGTTGAACCAAATTGATATCTCAAAATTTTTACTGGATGTGTTTGAGGATATGGTGGGTGTGAGAGGGGGGTTAGTTGCCCTCCAATTAGTTTCAACTATTAAAAAGGGCACTAGCCCTTTCAAATTCCAGTCAAGCTAGCCCTTTGAAGTTTTTGCGACAACGCTTTCTATAAAAAACAAACTTATACGCTCCCAGGATATAACTTAAAACCCTGCCCTGAGGGCTGTGGGGGGAGTCTCATCCTCAAAGACATAATTTCCGGACCTTTCACCTATGTTGAACAAAATGTCTATCTCAAAATTTTGATTGAATGGGTTCGGAGAAATGGTGGGCGTGAGAGGGGATTGGTTGCCCTCCAATTAATTTCGACTGTTAAAACTGTGAATTTCAAATCGAATGAGCCTTTTTTGAAGTTTCTACGACAACGCTTACTATAAAAACCTTAAATGTCCCCAGGGCATAACACACAACCGTTGCCCTGAGGGTGTGGGGTTTTTCATCCTCAAAGACATATTTTCCAGAACTTTCAACTACGCTGAAAAAACTAACTAACTGAAAATTTTCATTGGATGTTTTTGGCAAAATGGTAGGCGTGAGAGGGGGGTTAGTTGCCCTCCAATCACGTATGACTATTAAAAAAGGGCACTAGCCCTTTCAATTTCCAATTGAATGAGCCCTTTGTGAAATTTCTACGACAGCGCTTTCTATAAGAACCTTATATGCCCCCAGGGCATAACTTAAAAACCATTGCCCCGAGGGCTTTAAGGGAATTATCACCTTCAAAGGCCTAATTTTCAACTCCGTTGAACAAAATATATATCTCAAAATTTGTATTGGCTGTGTTTGAGGAAATGGTGGGCGTGAGAGGGGGGTTAGTTGCCCTCTCATACCTTTCGACTATTAAAAAAGGCCCTAGCCTTTTCAACTTCCAATCAAATGATCTTTCTTTGAAGTTTTTACTACAATGCTTTCTATAAAAACTTTATATGCCCAGGGCATAACTTAACACCCTTGCCGTGAGGGCTCTGAGGGGGTTATCATCCCCAAAGACCTAATTCCCCAGGACTTTCAACTACGTTGATCAAAATAGATATCTCAAAAAATTATCGGATGCGTTTGGGGGAATGGTGGGGGTAAGAGGTGGGTTATTTGCCCTCCAATTACTTTCAACTATTAAAAAGGGCACTAGCCCTTTCAACTTCCAACCGAGTGAGCCCTTTTTGAAGTTTTTGCGACAACGCTTTTTATAAAAACCTGATATGCCCACAGGGCATAACTTACAACCCTTGCCCTGAGGGCTGTGTGGGGGGTTTCATCCTCAAAGACATAATATCCAGACCTTTCAACTACGTTGAACAAAATATCAATCTCAAAATCTTGATTGGAAATGTTTGGGGATATGGTGGACGTGAGAGTGGGGCTAGTTGCCCTCCAATGACTTTCGACTATTAAAAAGACGACTAGCCCTGGTGAAATTGTGTTTGGGGGAAATTTGTTTGGGGAAATGATGGACTTGAGAAGGGGGTTAGTTGCCCTCCAATCACTTTCAACTATTTAAATGGGGCACTAGCCCTTTCAATTTCCAATCGAATAAGCCTTTCTTGAAGTTTCTACGACAACGCTTTCTATTTAAACCTTATATGCCCCCAGGGCATAGCTTACAACCCCTGCCCTGCGGGGTGGGGGGTTTTTCATCCTCAAAGACATAATTTCCAGATTTTTCAACTACGCTGAACAAACTATCTAAAAATTTTGATTGGATGTGTTGGCGAAATGGTGGGCGTGAGAGGGTGTTAGTTGCCCTCCAATCACTTTCTACTATTAAAAAGGCCACTAGCCTTTGGATTTCCAATTGAATGAGTCCTTTTTGAAGTTTTCTACGACAAAGCTTTCAATAAAAACCTTATATACCCCCAGGTCATAACTTACAACCCTTGCCCTGAGGGCTGTGGGGGGAGTTTCATCCTCAAAGACATAATATCCAGACCTTTCAACTACGTTCAACAAAATATCTATCTTAAAATTTTGATTGAATGTGTTTTGGGGAAATGATGGACTTGAGAAGGGGGTTAGTCGCCCTCCAATCACTTTCAACTATTAAAAAGAGCACTAGCCCTTTGAATTTCCATTTGAATGAGCCTTTCTTGAAGTCTCTACGATAACGCTTTCTATAAAAACCTTATATGCCCCAGGGCATAACTTACAACCCTTGGCCTGCGGGATTGGGGGTTTGTGATCCTCAAAGACATAATTTCCAGAACTTTCAACTACGCGGAACAAACTGACTCTCTCAAAATTTTCATTGGATGTGTTTGGGGAAATGGTGGGTTTGAGAGGGGGTTAGTTGCCCTCCAATCACTCTCTACTATTAAAAGGGCCACTAGCCCTTTGAATTTCCAATCGAATGAGTCATTTTTGAAGTTTCTACGACAACGCTTTCTATAAAAACCTTATATGCCCCCAGGGCCTAGCTTACAACCCTTGCCCTGCGGGGTGTGGGGGGTTTGTGATCCTCAAAGACATAATTTCCAGAACATTAAACTACGCTGAACAAATTGACTCTCTCAAAATTTTCATTGGATGTGTTTGGGGAAATGGTGGGTGTGAGAGAGGTTAGTTGCCCTCCAATCACTTTCTACTATCAAAAGGGCCACT
Source organism: Artemia sinica (assembly GCA_027921565.1). Lineage (NCBI taxonomy): Eukaryota > Metazoa > Arthropoda > Branchiopoda > Anostraca > Artemiidae > Artemia > Artemia sinica. The sequence goes on from CM051268.1 coordinate 50,184,348, forward strand.
AGCCCTATGAATTTCCAATCGAATGAGTCCTTTTTGAAGTTTCTCCGAAAACGATTTCTATAAAAAAAAAAACTTATATGCCCCCAGGGCATAACTTACGACCCTGTCCCTGGGGGCTGTTGGGATAGTGTCCTCCTCAAAAACGTAATTTCTTGATCTTTCAACTAAATTAAACAAAATGGGTGTCTCAAAATGTTGATTGGATGTGTTTGGGGAAATGGTGGGCTTGAGAAGGGGGTTAGTTGCCCTCCAATCACTTTTGACTATTAAAAGGCCACTAGCCCTTTCAATTTCCAATCAAATGAGCCTTTTTTTGAAGTTTCTACGACAACACTTCCTATAAAAATGTTATATGCCCCAGAGAATAACTTACAACCCTTGCCCTGAGGGCTCTGAGGGAGTTATCATCCTCAAAGACCTAATTTCCAAAACTCTCAACTACGTTTAACAAAATGGATTTCTCAAACATTTTGATTACATGTGTTTGGGGAAATGGTTGGCGTGAGAGGGGAGTTAGTTGCCCTCCGGTTACTTTCAAGTATGAAAATGGGTACTAGCCCTTTGAATTTCCAATTGAATGATTCGTTCTTGAAGTTTCTACGACAACACTTTCTATAAAATCCTTATACGCCCCCGAGGCACAACTTTTACCTTGTCCTGAGAGATGTGGGGAAGGTAGGGTTTCATCCTCAAAGACCTAATTTCTAGAACTTTCATCTACGTTGAAAAAATAGCTATCTCAAGATTTTGATTGGATGTGGTTTGGGAAATGAAGGCGTGAGAGGGGGGGGGGTGTGCCCTCCAATCTCTTTCTATTATTAAGAAGGGCACTAGCCTTTTCAATCTCCAATCGACTGAGCCTTTTTTGAAGTTTCTACGACAACACTTCCTATAAAATCTTATATGCCCCCACGGCAGAACTTAAAACCCTTGTCCTGAGGGCTCTGAGAAGTTATCATCCTCAAAGAGCTAATTTCCAAAACTTTCAACTAAGTTGAACAAAAATGGATATCTCAATAGTTTGATTGCATGTGTTTGGGGAAATGATGGGCGTGAGAATGGGTTAGTTGTCCTCCAGTTACTTTCAAGTATGAAAAAGGGTACTAACCCTTTCAATTTCCAATCAAATGAGCCCTTTTTGACCTTTCAACGACAACCTTTTCTATAAAAACCTTATATGCCCCCATGGCGTAACTTGCAACCCCTACACTGAGGGCTCTGGGAGGGGGGGGGGGGTTGTCATCCTCAAAGACCCAATTTCTAGAGCTTTCAACAACGTTGAACGAATGGCTATCTCAAAATTTTCATTCGATGTGTTTGGCGAAATGGTGGGCGAGAGAGGGGGGTTAGTTACCCTCAAATCACTTATGACTATTAAAAGGGGCACTGACCCTTTCAATTTCCAATTGAATGAGTTCTTTTTGAAGTTTCTTACGACAGCGCTTTCTATAAAAACCTTATATACCCCCAGGGCATAAAATACAACTCAGGGCTCTGAGGGGTTTATCATCCTCGAGACCTAATTTCCAGAAGTTTCAACTACATTGAACAAATTGGATATCTTAAAATTTATATTGGATGTGTTTGGAGTAATGATGGGCGTAAGAAGGGTTTAGTTGCCCTCTAATTACTTTCATCTATTAAAAAGACAACTATCCCTTTCAAATTCCAATCGAGTGAGCCCTTTTGAAGTTTTTACGACAACGCTTTCTATAAAAACCTTTATATGCCCCCAGGGCGTAAATTACAACCCTTGCCCTGAGGGCTGTAGGAGTAGGGTCATCCCCAAAGACATAATTTTTCGAATCTTTCAACTATGTTGAACAAAATGTCTAACTCAAAATTTTGATTGGATGTGTTTGGGTAATGGTAGGCGAGTGTGAGGGGGATTAGTTGTCCTCCAATCACTTTTGACTGTTAAAAAGGCCACTAGCCCTTTGAATTTCCAGTCGAATAAACCCTTTTTGAAGTTTCTACGACAACACTTTCTATAAAAACCTTATATACCCCCAGGGCATAACTTACAACCCCTGTCCTGAGGGCTTTGTGAGCAGTGTCCTCCTCAAAAATATAATTTCCGATCTTTCACCTACGTTGAACAAAAATGGCTATCTCAAAATTTTTGATTGAATGTGTTTTGGGGAAATGGTGGGCGTGAGAGGGGGGTTAGTTACCCTCCAATCACTTTCAAATATAAAAAAGGGCACTAGCCCTTCCAATTTCCAATCCAATGACTCTTTTTTGAAGTTTCTACGACAACACTTTCTATAAAAACCTTATGCGCCCCCAGATATAATTTCCAGAACTTTTAACTACGCTGAACAAAACTGACTATCTCAAAATTTTGACTGGATGTGTTTGGCCAAATGGTGGGCGTGAGAGGGGGTTAGTTCCCCTCCAATAACTTTCGACTATTAAAAAGGGCACTAGCCCTTTCAATTTCCAATGAAATGAGCGTTTTTTTTTGAATTTTCTACAACAACAATTTCTATAAAAACCGTATATGCCCCCAGGGCATAAATTACAACCTTTTTTTTTTCTCTGAGGGCCCTGAGGGAGTTTTACTCCTTAAAGACGTAATTCCCAGGTTTTTCAACTAGACATAATTCTGGACCTATCAACTCCCTTGAAAAAAAATGTCTATCTCAAAATTTAATTGGACGTGTTTGGGGAAATGGTGGGCGTGAGAGGGGGTTTAGTTGCCCACCAATCACTTTCAACTATTAAAAAAGGGCACTAGCCCTTCCGATTTCCTATCAAATGAGCCTTTTTTGAAGTTTTTACGACAACGCTTTTCTATAAATTCTTATATACCCCCAGAGCATAACCTACAACCCTTGCCCTGAGGGCTCTGAGGGAGTCGTCATCCCCCAAAGACATAATTCCCAGGACTTTCAACCAGAAATAATTCCGGACCTTTCAACTACGTTGAACAAACTGATTATCAAAATTTTGATTGGATGTGTTTGGGGAAATGGTGGGCGTGAGAGTGGGGTTAGTTGCCCTCCAATCACTTTCGACTATGAAAAAGGCCACTATCCCTTTGAATTTCCAATCAAATGAGTCCTTTTTGTAGTTTTTTTACGACAATACTTTCTATAAAAACCTTATATGCTCTCAGGGAATAATTTACAACCCTTACCCTAGGGGCTGTGGGGCGAGTGTCCGCCTCAAAAACATAATTTCCAGATCTTTCAACTTCGTTGAACAAAATGGCTATCTCATAATTTTGATTGGGTGTGCTTGGGGAAATTGTGGGCGTGAGAGGGGGGTTAGTTGCACTCTAATCACTTTTGACTATTAAAAAGGGCACTTACCCTTTCAATTTCCAATTGAATGAGCCTCTTTTGAAGTTGCTGCGACAACGTTTAGGGGGTTATCTTAGGGGGTTATTATCCTCAAAACACCTAATTTCCAAAACTTTCAACTACGTTGGAACAAAATGGATACCTGAAAATTTTGATTGCATTTGTTAGGAGAATTGTGGGCGTGAGAGGGGGGTTAGCTACCCTCCAGTCAATTTCAAGTAGGAAAAAGGGCACTAGTCATTTCAATTTTCCAATCGAATGAGCCCTTTTTTAAGTTTCTACGACAACACTTTCTATAAAAAAAAACCTTATAAGCTCCCAGGGCGGTGGCTTGCGTTTAACCCCCCCCCCCCCGGAAAATACCCCCCCCCCGGAAAATACCTCACAGGAAAATACACTCCCGCGGAAAATACCCCCCCTGAAAAAATACCCCCAGCGGAAAAAATACCCCCCGCTGAAAATACCCCCTTGAAAATACCCCCCGCGGTAAATACCCCCCCCCCCACAGTGGAAAATAACCCCTGGAAAAATACCCCTCCCCAGAAAATACCCCTGAAAAATACCCCTACGGAAAAATACCCCCCTGTGGAAATTAAGACTTTCCAAACTTGAGAATTTTATTTGAGTTTTATTTTTTTAATTTCCGTAGGGGAAGAAATTTTGGTAATTGTGTATTATGCGCCACTCACTCAAGTTTACGCTGTATACAATTTAAGAACACACCGTTTTTTTGTTGTTAGTTTCTTCGTTACTTTAGAAATAAATTTGCACTATAGATTTGCACATTAAGGGGAGGGAGGTAAGCATAGCGGGTGTGCAAGCAAAATGTGTTTGGTACAATTATTCTGCATATTAGATAGATAGACAAATAAGTGTATTTTAAAGCCAAATATACGGCCATGAACACAGTAAAATAACGTAAATGAATATAGTGAAAGGGGGGCGGGGTTAACTCCTCGGAAAATGCCCCCCCACGGAAAGTAACCCTCGTGGAAAATACCCCCTCCTTGGAAAAATACCCTCACGAAAATACCCTCCCCCCCCCCCCTGTGGAAAATAAGGTTTCTAAACTTGAAACTTTTATTTGAGTTTTTTTAATTCGTTGAAAAGTGCTAAGGAACGGGAAAAAGAGGAATTTACACACCAGAGTGTCTTTAAAAACTTAGAAAAAGAAACACAAATCCATTTGTATTGAAAAGACTTCCATGTGAACTTCTGAAATTTTTGGTAGTAGCGGCTGCCAAATTAAACAAAAAAAATTGAAGAAGAAAAAAAAAATTTAGGCAAACAATCATCAAAAAATTAAGCTATAACATATGGCACCAAAAAATTGAGAAGGTTTGGCTATCCCTTGAAAGGATAGTTGGCTTTGGGAACCAACACATTCTAAATTGTTGAAGTTTTTACGGACAAAAGCGTTGTCAAATTCTACGAGTTTGTTTTTTCTCATCTTCCAAGTGTAAAACTACCACAAATCACTATTAACATAAAATGAAACCCAAAACTAACAGAAATTACAATAGATAGTCTAGTCAAACTCAAAACGAGCAAAAAGCAAAAGGAGTATGACTGACAACACCCATGTCTTCAGAAAATAATTTGCTCTTTACTTAAAAAAAAATATAACCGTGTATTGTCAGCTGGATATAGCGTTCAGCTAGGTTATTTTAAGAGATTGTACGGGTTCATAGAATGACCCATACCCAGTTTTCTTAAAGGAGACCTTGGACTGTGGTCTCTTAAAAGTTATAGGACAGTCCAAATGATATAAAATTTTGGCTAAGGGTTGTACAGTTACCCAGTGATAGGTTACTGAAGGCTACATATGATGAGTTACTTCAGCTAAATAGGAAAAGATCTTGGCCTTTTAAAGTTAAAGAGGTATTGGATAAGGACAGGTTTTTCTTTCGCATGGAATGATGGCTTTGGACCAACTAGTCAACAATTACAGTTGGACAAGGAAATTAAGCGGGTGCTGGAGGACCAGACGATACAGAAATGGGGTGAGGAGATTAAGAATTCGGAAACTTTAAGGTAATATAGTAAGGTTAAGATAATTTCTGGTCAGGAATTTTACTTTAAGTTAAATTTACCGTCTAGATACCTTACATATTGGATGCAGCTACGATGTAATTGCCTTCCGATTCGTTTCGAGATTGAAAATTTTTGAGAGGAGGAATAGTGTCCGGACGGTAGATTTGCTTGCCCTCTTTGCCAAGAAGAGGAGGAGAATTTGGAGCATTGTCTGAGTCGTTGTCGAGGTCTTTTGGGGGTAAGGGAAAATTTATTTGGGAATGATGGAGTGCTGCTTCCTAATGCCTTGAAAAGTACATCGTCACAATTTATTTGTCTAGTGGGAAGATATCTTGATGAGTATTTTGCAAAAAGAAGAGAGTAGTTTTTTTTTTTTTTTTTTTTTCTTATACATATTCTGATATCTATTCCTTATAGCCGTAATACTTCTTTATTTGTTGAAGTCAAAAAAGTGAAAACATTTAAAGTGTATTTTGTTTTCAGTAAAGTGCAAATTACTTTCTAGTCTTGAGGATGTGTGGGGGTTGTCAATCCTACTCATGCTAATTGTTGCTATTTGGAGTTTGAATAGGTTATTTATTGTTATTTCTGTTCGTTTTGGGTTCAATTCATTTATTTATGGTGATTTTGTGGTAGTTTTACACTTGGAAAATTATTTGAATTTATTTCTACTCATTTTTGGCTTAATGAGGCCATGGGCACCAGCAAGGGGGGTAGGGGGGTCATGGACCCCACCTGGAAATTTGGGACTACATACTAATTATAAGGAAACCAAAGGAAAAAAGCAGAATAGGGAAAAACCATGGAAAAAGTGTTCGTTGCCCCCATTGTTGGCTGCCTGCAAATAGATTTTGACCCATAATAAGGAAAAATATAAGTTCTAATTCGTGACTGAGACCCCTAACAAGTTTTCCACAAAAAATTTTTCTACATGGTTTGTTGGAGCAAAAAAAAAAAAAAATTCTTCATAGTAATGAATGGTAAGTAAATAACGATCCTTGTCAGTAACGAAAGTATAAGAGCCTAACTATTGATATCATTCAGTCAAGGAATCTGCTTTTTATAGTCTCAGCTTTTTAATCAGCTAAATATGTATTTGTTTATTAGTAGTTAGTGCAGTTATTATAACACAATAAAGTTCGCATAATTATAGAGAACACAAGGAAAACAACTTAATAAGGGGCGATTTCGGTAAAAATATGCCGTCAACTTTTGATTGCATTGCAAGAGTACCCATGAGCTGATGTATGAAGCCACTATAATCAGAAATGTTTCCCCTCGACGCAATGCTAAGAATTTCTGTATTTTCTCCCTGAACAGATACCGTACGTTTTTTCTGTTTTATTATCAGTTTTTTTTTTGTTCCTAGGAGTGAATTTATTTATATATTTTCACTTTGAAAAAAAAAATCAATTTTTTACAGTTATGAAGTTTAAAGGTGTCAAAATATACTGGCTATTGACATTCAAAATTAAATTGCCTCTAATCTTCATTAAATAAAGAAAATAAACAAGTTTTTTTCAACTGAAAGTAAGGAGCAACATTAAAACTCAAAAAGAAAAGAAATTATTACATATATGAGGGCGGCTGCCCCCTCCTCAACACCTCGCTCTTCAAGCTACAGGTTTTTGGGCACTTTAAAAAAAAGTTGCTTATTGTTCTAATTAAACGACCCTTGTGTTTGGGAATCATTTTTAAAGAATTGGGATAAAATTTAAATTTTAGCACAAAGAGTGAGATGTTGAAGAGGGGGCAACCCCCTCACATGCGTAATAACTTCTGTTTGTTTTAAGTTTTAATGTTGCTCCTTACTTTCAGATGAAAAAACTTGTTTTTTTTTTATTTCTGATCGTTTTTTGAATAACGGCAAGATATCTGGCTCCACCTCCACGGAAAAATCTCCCTCCCCATTGAAATATCCTTCAGACAATTCAATCCGGCGAAGATTTATCCCGGACAATTATCGTTAACATCTCCACGCGTAAAATTAATTCGGCAAAGAGAAAGCAAGACACATAAAGAAATTTCGTATATGAATTCTTGCAAATTCACCCAGCGTAAAATTTCTTCTTAAAATTTCAATCCCTGGAAACTATTTAAAATTCTCCCAGCAGAAAATTCGTCCTCCCCTCTCCACACGAAAAATGTATGCATACTTTCCAATAATTAATAAAACAAAGGGCGATTTTTATAACTTAAAAACCTTCCCCAGGTGCTGCAGGGGTTCATTTTATCTCCAAAGACATAGTTATCGGGCCTTTCAACTATGCTGAAGAAAAAAGCTATCTTAAAATTTTGATCGGACGATTTTGGGAAAAGTGACGTGGGAGGGGGCCTAGTTGCCCTTAAATTTTTGGTCACTTATAAAGGGCAAAAGAACTTTTCATTTCCATGAAAATGAGCCCTATCCCGACGTTCTAGGCCTACTGAGTCGATAGAATCACCCCTGGGGGAAAAAAAACAACAAATAAACACGCATCCGTGTTTTATCTTCTGGTAAAAATTACAAAATTCCACATTTTTGCTGATATGAGCTTGAAACATCTACAGTAGGGTTTTCTGTTGCGCTTAATTTTGTGGTTTGATTTTCATTAAGATTATATCACTTTTAGGGAGTGTTTCCCCCTTTTTTTGAAAATAAGGCAAATTTTCTCAGGCCCGTAACTTTTGATGAGTAAGACTAAACTTGGTGAAACTTATATATTTGAAATCAGCATAAAGATCCGATTCTTTTCATGCATCTACCGGTATCAAAATTCGGTTTTTAGAGTTTCGGTTACTACTGAGCCAGGTCGCTCCTTACTTACAGTTCGTTACCACGAACTGTTGGATTGCTGATCAAAGTTTATGTTATTTATGCCTTTCATTTATGTTATTTTACATTTCGTATGGCCGTATATTTGGCTTTAAAATACACTTATTTCTCTATCTATCTAATATGCAGAATAATTGTACCAAACACATTTTGCATGCAGACCCGCTATGCTTACCTTCCCCCCCCCCCTAATCTGCAAATCTATAGCACATATTTATTTCTAAAGTAACGAATAAACTAACAAAAAAACCGGTGTGTTCTCTAATTTTACACAGCATAAACTTGAGTGAGTGGCACATAACCCATAAGTACCAAAATTCCTTCCCTCTACGGAAATTAAAAAAATAAAAAAACTCATTTCCATCAGTCTTATTTTCCACGGGGGGGGGGGATAATTTTTTTTTGGGGGGGGGGGGTATTTTCCATGGGATATTTTCAGGGGGGTATTTCCCGGGGGGTATTTTCCGCGGGGGGTATTATCCGCAAAAGGGTATTTCGGGGAGGGGGGGGGGGGGTATTTTCAGGGGGGGGGGGGGGTATTTTCAGCGGGGGGGGTATTTTCCGCGAAGGTATTTTCAGGGAGGAATTTTCCGTGGGGGGGTTTAGGGGGAAGGGTTTGTTTTCCGCGGGGGGTATTTTCCACGGGGGGTATTTTCCGCAGGGTGGTATTTTCCGGGGGTGTATTTTCCGGAGGGTATTTTCCGGGGGAGTGTTATTCCCCAGGGGGGGGGTAAACTCCTAGAAACCCCCAGGGCATAACTTACAACCCTTGCCCTGAGGGATGTGGGGGGTTGTCATCCTCAAAAACGTAATATCTAGATTTTTCAACTACCTTGAAAAAAATAGCTATCTCCAAATTTTGATTGGATGTGATTTGGGAAATTTTGGGCGTGAGAGGAGGGGGTAGTTGCCCTACAATCACTTTCTACTTTTAAAAAGGGACTAGCCCTTTCAAATTCCAATCGAATGAGCCCATTTTGAACTTTCTACGACAGCCCTTTCTATAAAAAAACCTTATATTCCCCCAAGGCATAACTTTACAACCCTTGCACTGAGGCTGTGGGGGAGGGAGGGGGGTTCATCCTCAAAGACCTATTTTCCAGAACTTTCAACTTCGTTTTGAACAAAATGACTATCTCAAAACTTTGATTAGATGTGTTTGGCGAAATGGTGGGAGAGAGAGGGGGGTTAGTTGCCCTCCAATACCTTATGACTATTTAAAAGGGGCACTAGTTGTTTCAATGTCCAATTGAATGAGCCCTTTTTGAAGTTCCTACGACAGCGCTTTCTATAAAAAAAACCTTATATGCTCCTAGGGCATAAAATACAACCCTTGCCCTAAGGGCTCTGATGGGGAGTATCATCCTCAAAGACCTAATTTCCAGCACTTTCAACTACGTTGAACCAAAACTGATGTCCTAAAATGTTTACTGGATGTGTTTGGGTAAATGGTGGGCGTGAGAGTGGGGTTAGTTACCCTCCAACCACTTTCGACTATTAAAAAGGTCCTTAGCCCTTCGAATTTCCAATCGAAAGAGTCCATTTTGAAGTTTCTACGACAACACTTTCTATAAAAAACCTTATATTCCCTAGGGCACAACTTACAACCCTTGCCCATGGGGCTGTGGGGGCAGTGTCCTCCTCAAAAACATAATTTCCAGATCTTTCAACTACGTTGAACAAAATGGCTATCTAAAAATTTTGATTTGGATGTGTTTGGGGAAATGGTGGACATGAGAGGGGTGTTAGTTGCCCTCCAATCACATTTGACTATCAAAAAGGGCACTAGCCCTTTCAATTTCCGGTCGAATGAGCCTGTTTTGAAGTTTCTACGACAACGCTTTCTATAAAAAACCATATATACCCCAGGGTATAAATTACAACCATTGCCCCGAGGGCTCTGAGGAGGTTATCATCCTCAAAGACCTAATTTTCAAAACTTTCAACAAACGTTGAACAAAATGGATATCTCAAAATGTTGATTGCTTGTGTTTAGGGAAATGGTGGGCGTGAGAGAGGAGGTTAGTTGCCCTCCAGTCACTTTCAGATATGAAAAAGGGAACTAGGACTTTCAATTTTCCAATCGAATGACCCTTTTTTTGAAGTTCTACGACAACACTTTCTATAAAAACCCTTATATGCCCCCCAGGCTATAACATACAACCCTTGCCCTGAGGGCTGTGGGGAGAGTGTCATGCTCAAAGACATAATTTCTGGACCTTTCAACTACGTTGAACAAAAATGTATATCTCAAAATATTTATTGGTTGTGTTTGGGGAAGTGGTGGGCATGAGATGGGGGTTAGTTGCCCTCCAATCACTTTCGACTATTAAAAAGAGCGCTAGCCCTTTGAATTTCCAATCGAATGAGCCCTTTTTCAAGTTTCTACGACAACGCTTTCAATAAAAACCTTATATTCCCCCATGACATTACTAACAACCCTTAACGGCTCTGGGGGGGGGGGAGTGTCCTCCTCAAAGACAGAATTTCGAGATCATTCAAATACGTTGAATCAAATGGCTATCTTAAAATTTTGATTAGATATGTTTGGGGAAATGGTGGGTGTGGAAGGGGTGTTAGTTGCCTTCCAATCACTTTTGACTATTAAAAACGGCACTAGCCATTCCAATTTTCAATTGAATGAGCCCTTTTCGAAATTTCTACGACAAAACTCCAACGATACGAAGTGCCCTGGTCTAAAGGAAGCAAAAAATAAGTAATACATTGTGCCAACATCGTTCTTACTATTGCGCTGCCTATGATCTCGGCAGTAATTATATATAAATCCGAACATATGAACTTTGTTTTTTCCTGAAAATAAGAGAAAGAAGTTTCTTCGCATCCTACAATATACTAAAAGGAATGATACCTTCAGCAAAAATAATTCTTTCTGTTGATAGGACGTTTTAAAGACTATATTCAAAGAAACGATCTTTAAAGCCGTGAAAAGTTCAGAAACACATCGATTTAAAACACATCAACAGCTACGAAAAAAACAAAACACGGAGAGATTATTTTAACAAAAAGATGGAATAAGATGCATATATTTTTCAAGGGTGCGGTACAGGACGGGGGGCCAAGTTCTAAAGCCCAGAATTTGCACTTAAATGAATTCTTCCTTTTTTCGACCATTTGTTCTATATATCAGCCATAGGAAATACAATAATTGTATTCGGGGGTTAGCACGCTGTTTTTAGTAAAGCAATGTCATTACGTTGATTACAGTCTATTTGGCTTTGTAAGTTTTTTGGCACAAAAAAGTAGCCTTGGTATATTTTTGAGAAGCGCAATTTAAAGCTGGCGAGTCAGAATTGTAAGTCTGATATTAGCAAATTAAATGAGTAATTATCACCCCGCTTATTTCATTGATTCCTAGTCGAAAAAGCGAAATTGAAAGTCTTTTAATAAAATAGCAGATAAAGTTAGAGCCGACATATTGGAATAATAGTCCACAAAATGACTTTGCTATTTCTTTTTTGCTTCCAACAACAATACTTAGCAAATAGGCGGTGAAATTTTGATTTTTGTAACAATACAAAAATAAAAGATATTTGCACTATCACTCCATATTGTTCGACTTGAAAACTGATATGTATTCTCAAGGGAAAATGGCGCCTGGTTCAGTGAATGCACCGGACAAAAGAAACCGATTCATTGTTTGAAAATAAAGTTTGGTTGCAACTTAGTAAGGTTCAGATAATAGTTCATATGCAAACCAACTTATTAGATGATGAATGTGACTCCGTATAAACAGACCCAAGCAAAGAATGGCTACAACCTGCGGCCATCCAAGAAGAGGAGGGGACGCAAGGTTGCAGTCTAGAGCAGTCGTTACGTGACCATCAAATTTTCTTATTTTGAGCTATTGATGGAGTAGGCATCTACAGAGATAAACCTTCAGGCCTACGTCCGATCCCCATAAAATTCAAAAAATTAATGTTATTGCTCTCCTAAATTCCTATTTTTGAAATATAATTTGCCTTCTTTTCATACCTAATATGAAGAGATCAGTCGTAAATTGGACCCTCAGGATCTGACATGAAAGTTTCTGTGCGTCAGTTTAGCTCAGTGGTTCCCAACTGATTTTGAGTCATGCCTCGCCTAGACTTTTCTAAAATCTTGATGCTCCCTCGGGATTTTTAAATTTTGTTATTCAAAATTTTATTTGTGCTCACCCGGAGCAGGCTTAAAAGGCCATTAACTTGGTACCCTTTTCCGGGTCGTCCTCTGGGCATATTTTATTCAAATAAAAAACATTGTCTGAATGCAACACCTTATATACAAGGCAGGACCGTATCCAGGATTGCTTAAAAAATATTTTTTAATTTTTTTATTTATTTTTTTTTTTTTTGGGGGGGGGGGGGTACAAAAAAGCTGTACAAAATCACATCAAAAATTTGTTTATACTATTTTTTTTATTTTTTACGAGTCGGACACACATTTCGGGGGGGGGGGGGGGTTCAAACCTCCCTAAAATCTCCCTGGATACAAGGTATGACGTCATTCACATGAAAAAATGTCTTTTTTTCAAAATTAAGGCTTTAAAGTATAGGGAGATGAAGGCTGCACATGCTGCCCAGGACCCACCGAAATATTGCCAATAGTTTTAATGACAATAAATTGTTTTAATGTTTCCATAACTTTTTAATCGGTGAATTTGTGGGTAACTTTCAGCAGTTATGGAACACCCCTTAAAATACATTGTTCAGCCTCATAATACCTGTGGTTCCAATTCACGTGAATTTGCTGTGGTACTTGTTAATTATTCAGAACACACTCATGAATTTTCATCAGTAGATCTATAAATACCGATTTCATAGCCCCGAAGACAAGTGACGGATGACAAAATACATTAGACTAATATAATTTGGGCTATTTATTTGCACATTACGGGGGGGGGGGTTAAAGTATAGTGGGTCTGCATGCAAAATGTGTTAGCCACAATTATTCTGCATATTATGAAGTAAGAATTGTTTTTCTAACTTCCCGCTGTCAAAATACTATACCCCCAGACCTCCCCCCTAATGTGCAAATGTATGGCTCAAATTATAAAGTCCACTGCGATCTGTCACCCGGCACTTGTCTTTGTGGCTATGAAACGTTTTTACAGATCAAAATTCTTGAGCGTGAATAATTAATAAGTACCTTTGCGGTTTGTTTATGGCTCTGAGGTTTTACTGAAAAAATTTCTTAGCACATCCGGAGCTAAATTGTGCCCTAGCTTTATACAATAACACTGCAACCAAAAAAAAGGTCTGATTTAGGTTACTGATCTTCAAGAGGTTGTACACCAAAGGTTATTTTTTGAACTTGGTCCACATCAATACACAACCGTACATAGTTTTTCTCTCGATCGGTGTCACTATTAAACTGAATTTCTTACTTCTGCTACATATAGCAGCTTACTGAGTCACGAGGTCATCTGAGTCCGTCCGACAAAAAATGTGTCCACCCCTCCTTTTAGAGCTTCACTGTTCACTCCCTTCCATGAACTTCAAAAAAATCCTTTAAATCTTTTCTTAAGACCTCTGTCAACTCCGTTTCTGGGAAGATATGTTTATCATTTGGCCTCAGGTTGATTGCCAAAAAGCACAGGAATCAGCAAAGTATTTTCACCTACGGAACAAGTACTGAAAAAACTCTCCAAAAGTGACCCCGCATACCTCAGCGCCTCTAGACGCAAAATGCTGTACTACTTAATCGCTCCAAGCCAATAAGCCAATCTATTCTCCTAAGTTGTATTGAATTGTGTAACTACGGTATTTAGTTGCCAGGTTCGTATAGGTATGGAATCGTCTGAGGAGACGCGGACAAAGGGTCACTTTTTTTTGTGTGGAGAGGATAGGTTTTGTCAGTACTTGTTTCCGTAGGTGATTATACTTAGGGAATCAGTCATCTTTGACTCGTACAGCTTGTCTAGCCATCTCAACTTTTTTTTTTCTTATAGCCCAAGAAAGCCGGATCGAGCCACATTTTCTGTACAGTTTATTGTTTAATATGTATCTACATTTAAGTGATACATTTAAGTGGTCAAGATCTCGAATTTGAATTTTGGGAAAACAGAGTAAGCAAACTAAAAGACTGTGTCTGCAGCTGATATTATTTTTGATAAATAAGCACATAATTACGCTTTCCCTGCAATTTGGTTTAAACTTAAGACTTTCATATCAGACTCAGCCGCACTAGCGTTGACTTACTAAGAGTTGATAGGGCTCCCATGAGTAATTATCCCCTGGCCCCTTCTTATTAAAAAAAGGGGTCGTAGAAGAGAGGAGAGAGAGCTCTTCCTGAGCTTGCTTGAATTTTTTAAATACTTAAAATTACACATCAATATCTTGTTAATTTCTTGGTCAGAGAAAAACTATTGAGAACCATATAAATTAATCTTTTATATTCTGCAAGCTAATAAAGATTTCCTGCTCCTAATCATGTTTTGTTTGTCGCTTTTGTGTTTTTCAGTTCTAAAAATTTGGGAAATATTTTCCTATATACAAGTACTGGGAATTTTTTTTTTATCAATCTACTAAAGAAATCTTATATTTATGCTGGCTCTACATTTGCAGAGTTCGGAAATTTTAAACTTGCTCATCATAGCTACTAACATAGGATAATTTGCACAGTATTGGAGAAAAAAAAGGGATTAAACAGCCCCAAAAGGGATGCAGTACTTAAGAAAACTATAGTATGAATTTCAGAATGTATGAGGATCATTAAACTATTACCCGGCAAGAATATTTTTTTTTTTAGGGAGATCTCATCAAATGAGTAGTTGCAGACTATCCGAAGAAGCGCATACTTTCAGAAATCAATTACATCAGATGGCACGTGCCAATCGTGGCAGAACGTTTGGGAAGCATGGCGGGAAACTATTGTAACGATATTCGACACCTGGCAAGGTGTCGAGTTCTGACATTTTTGTACGGCAAAACTGCAGCTTTAGCCCAAACAAGGCAGTTACTAATTACCATATTTGTTGGCTCAAAAATATTTTCAGTAAAGCAATTTTAATACTTTATTGCACAGAAGTGTTTCCAGGGGGGGGGGGGTTCTCCTTTTACACGATAATTTCTGTTTGTTTTAAGTTTCATGGTTGCTTTTTACTTTCATTATAAAAAAAATCGTATATCCGATACTCAGAACGAGCAGAATAAATTGAAGCAGTTCGCGGTAGCAAAGTCTAAGTAAGGAGTGACTCGTGCTACTAGTAACCGAAACTAAAAAAAGGATTTTGATAACAGAATTTAGATCCAGAGATTGACTTTTTATGATAATTGATTAAAAAGCTTTCCGAAAAGGAAGATTTTCAAAGAAAAGTATAGAGCCATATACGATATAACAAATCACCAGAAAGTAATAAATATTAGAGAATAAATGAAACCCAAAACAAACATAAATAAAATAAAAACAATCACAGCAAAACAGACGGATAACAGTTACTAATTTAATTGAATAAATAAATCTTTAAAACAAATATTGTTTTTTTTTTTTTGTTTTCTAAATTACATTAAATATTCAAGTCAAACTTACAACAAACAAAAATAATTACAAACTTTAATTTGGCTATTGCCCTCTCCTCTCTCCCCTAACCGAATTACCATAAAGTCTAAAGCCTATTGCTACATTTGTGTTTTATTCAAAACTAAGGGTACCATGGGTCTAGTGGGTGTTTTGGCCACAGGGCCACAGGGGTACCATGGGCCAGACACATAGTGTCATAAAACAAAGGGCCGATGTGAAATATCATGGGGTATCACAATTAGGGTATAGGGGGGGGGGGGGAATGTCCTGGACTGTGATGATCCGTAGGGGTAAGAAAGGGATCATGGGACCAGGATTCGCAGAGGGCACAGAGTGCCACATGCCAAGACCAGTCATGGTCCAAGGATGGTAATTCATTTCTTGTCGTCTCATCCAATGGTTTCGTCATTTGCTTCAATGGAGTATTCCCAAAGAAGCAACCCCTCCCAAAATTCTATGGCCATTGTTTGATTTGATTACCTCTAGCAAAAAACGAAATAAAACAAAACGAGACAAAACAATAAACGTGTTCAATACAAGAAAAACAAATAAAAACAATAATAGCATGGACGCCATGTTAGGCTGCAATAGATTCTGGGAGTGAAAAATATAGGGTCTCCACAACTGACTTCTATGCTAGTATTCAGCATCTCTATGTTTAAGATATCGTTCTTCTTAGTTGTTTTTGCAAAGCCTCAGTAGCTCGCTAAAGTAGCTTTGCAACAGCCTTGTGGCCAAAACTGTCTTATACTCGATTGCTTTTCCAGTTTCTCGCTATCCTCCTTAGCTAACTTTTCACAGCTTTGTGTATAAGACATCGCTATTCTTGATAGTTTTCTGGAGTCTCCTTAACCTCCTAGGCAAGTTTTTCAACAGGCTGTTATTAAGATGGCGTTCTTTTGATTGCTATCCAGATCCTTGTCAGCCTCCTAAACTAACTTTTCACCGCTTTGTGCATAAGAAGTCGCTATTCTTGATGATTTTCCGGAGTATTCTTAGCCTTCTAATCCACAGGCTTGTGATTAAGATGGCGTTCTGTTGATTGCTTTCCACACTCTTTTTAGCCTACAAAACTAATTTTTCAATAATTTTAATGTTTAAGATACAATTATTCCTGACATCTTTCAGGACCCCATTAGCCTCCTAAGGTTAGATTAAAACAACTTTTTGTTTTAGTCAGTGTTATTCTTGACGCCCTAAAAGAGTTTCCTTAACCTCCTAAGCTAGCTGTTAAACAACTTTGTGTTTAAAAAGTCGTTATTTCAGAGCATCATCAACCTTCTGAACTAGCATTTCAACAAATTGCTGACAAACAAAAAAAAACGGTGTTCTACAAGAAAAAAAATTAGACGGATGTCAGAACCCGGAGAAGATAATGCGTGGGCCATCGCAGGAGGGGGGTAAGGCAGTGCCGTGTCCCTCCACCTATAAATCGTGGACTATGAAGTTGTTATGAGAAAACCAAAGGAAGGAGAGTAGAGCAAGAAAAACCATGCAGGCATAACAGCAAATTAAAAAAGAAAATGGCTGGGCCCATGATTGACTGTCTATTAATAGGTTTTAACCCTTGTTAGGAGTAATATAAGTTCTAATTTTTTGAATGAATGACTCCTTTATAGTTTTCCACAAATATTCTTCGAAAAAAAAAAATCAAATTGCCTACTGTCATGAATGGTAAGTAGAGAGCGAGTCTTATATGAACTTAAAGAATCTATAAGAACCTAAATTTTGACACCATCAATCGAAGCAATCAGTTTCTTATGGTGATTCCAAATATGTAAATTTCAGGAGGTTGAAGTTAAACATCAAAAGTTATTAGTAAATAAGAAAGTACACATATTTTTATAAAAAAAAAAGGAAGACGACGTAAAAAGAGGGCAATTCTGTTAAAATAAAACACCATTAAATTCAGCAAGTCTGAACACCCATCAGCTACTGTCTGAAGGCTATATAACCCGGAAAAAAAAAATCCATTTGATATTTTCTCCAGAACGGAAACGTGTTTATTTGTGTTTCATTTATTTTTTTTTTACAACCAGGAGTTATTATATTGATTCAATCGGTTACTTTGAAAAAACTTTAATTGTTATAGTTAAAAATCAAAACCGTCAACTATATCGGTTTTGATATTCAAAGTTAAATTAAGATTATCAATATTGCCCAGTAAGGTTTAAACACTTACCTCCTTTTTCAGTAACTCCCAGCACTAGAAATTCTTATTTGATTTTCTTAATCATAGTTTCAATGCTTTTCTTTGAACAAACTACTTTCAAATATTCTACTTTTTATAGTTACTGAGTCTGAAGGGGTTGAATGTATCAATATTTGATAACCAAATTCTCAAATGTTAATATTGCTCAATTTTGTCCGTCTAACACTTACGGTGTTGATACCCCTCCCCCCATTCCAATAATAGACATCAAAGTATATAAACGAACTGTTTGATAAGATTTTCCTGTGGTGAACAGCTTTATTCAAACCTGTTCATTTTGTCCCATTGAATTTGAAAGTTGAAAAGTGAATTTGACAGCTGGATTGTAAGTTCAAATTTAGTTTTACTTTTGTGATTCTGTAAAATTTTTTAATGTCTGAAGATATAAGGGATTCCAGTTCGATGAGAAGAATTGTCATGTTATGAAAAAGATAGATTTTATATGGTCATTACAAAATCAAAATATGGTATCTATGCAGGGAAGGTGAATTTTGAGCAAGGGCCATTAGAAATGTGAAGATCTTGGCAAAACATCACTTCAGGGGCTTTTGACATCTTGGAAAGCTGTTGATCTAGGAGAGGTGGATGAAGCTTCCCGGGAATGATCTTGGTAAACAATAAATTTTTCCGTAATTTCGGTTTGAGTATGATTTTCATTTACTCAAGGCTTTGGACTTAATGGATTAATATTAAATACGTAATAACTCATAATAATGTAGAAGAGATTAAATAGATTAATGAAGAGATTAAAGAGATTAAATTGACAGCTCATCTTTGCCAGGATTCCTCGTTATTTGAAATTTAAAATTTAGAATTTTGTTTCGTATGTAAAATTAATTACTCTTTTTACTTGAAACTTCTTTTCTAAATGTATTTAAAAGGGTCTTATTGATAAGAAAATGTATCACCCTGCTCCTACCCACCACTGCTGCTCCTTAGAAAATTTTCTGAGGGTGCCCATGAGATAATGTATAACTGTGACTTTTCCCAATAAAAACGAAAATCCTTTTAGTTGGCTTTTATTTATTTTATTTTTTTTTTGTGTCACAAATGTTTTAACGACAAACTCACCTATTTCTTCTTTATAAGAACGAATTTAATTAAAATATGTCTTGGCAATAAAAATGAGAAGCTACTGAACGTGAAATTCTTACAACAATGATTTATGTTGGCCGAAACTGTTAGCTCATAAAGAAAGGGATCGTTTTGCAAAGTAATAGATTTTCCTCGAAGGACAATAGAAAAGGTTCTTTGCATCGTGTCGTTTCACTATTTTTAGTTTATATTCGCGAAACGATTGTCAGCAAATGAACCATTCTTAGCCCAGAAAGGACACTTTTCGACACTTAATTACAGGTTTAAATCTTTAGGCTAAAAATAAGCCCAGACCAGTTTGGGTGTAAAAATACACGAATATTTTTGACTCGAATTCATAAAGATTATCAAATGAAAAAGTGGAGTATTCTTTACTTTCAATGAATTCAAAGGACAACAGAAAAGGTTCTTTTCGTCATATCCTGTAACTATATTAAATTATATTTGAAAAATTATTGTCATTAAATGAGCCTTTTTCAGTCCAGTAGGAACATTTATTAACATTTAATTAAATCTTTAGGTAAAAACTAAGCCTCGACCAGTTTGGATTTATAACTACATGAGTGCCTGTGGCCTAAAGTCACAAATAATTTGGATTGTTATATAGGACTATTGTTTTCTCAATTCAACTGGAACTGGAAGGTTGCACCCACGGAAAATTAAAGCAACAGAGCATCACGTCGCTGTTATCCTAAATTCTGAACTGGTAACTTCTGCTATAAAAATCTATAAAGTCTTCAAAACTTAGACAGAACCGGCCGTGTAATTCAATAAAACTAAGCTTAACATACCAAAAAGCGGGCAGAGTTTTTATTGAATTAAGGAAAAAAATATTCATCACAGGGTTGTCAGTTGCCAAATGATCTTTATAATTTCTCAACAAGTTGTGGGTGTACATCTTCTTTTCAGAAATCGAGAGGATGAGACTTCGGCTTTTCAAGTAGCAAACCCTGCGAAATATGAAATGTTTTGCATTTAAATAAGGAATTGTACTAGCAATCTTATGATCGTCTCTGAATGTTTATCAACAGGATATCTACAAGAAGGCATTTTCGGATCTCAACCGAATTTGTTGAGAAATAAGAGCTAGTGGCCTATAGCTACGCCTTTTAGGGATCACGGCCCTCTGTGGGAGATAAAATAGGTGGGGGTCGAAATGGTAGTCACCATGAAATATATCGGAAGGAATTGTTGAATCTCAAGCAAAGTTACAAAAGAGTGAGGTGTTTTCGGCAATAGGGTGGCACCCTATATCCTAGTTATTACTAAATTATAATGACCGATACATCTGCCATAAGTCATTGTTGAATATTCGAAAAAAAAAAAATGGCGATATATATAAGCGCTAGTAACACAGTAAGTGCAGTAAGTACTAGTGTCGTAGTAGATGCAATAAATTTATGTTTTTTGGGGGAGTATGAACTAGCCCATCTGAGGGAGAGAAGACATGAGAGCCTAATTTATGTCATTGGGATAATTACAAGCAAATGCTGTTATGCATCAACCAAACTCAATGCAAAATAAGAGCTAGTTTTCTAACTCACTTGGAACTTCGAGAAAATTCCTGTCTCTACGAGAGGAGAGAGATGTGTATCCTTAATTTTTTTTTCACTAAGACATCTACCGGAAAAGAATGCCGTACTTCGAAACAACTATGCGCTTAGGGATGGCGACCCGATCCGATCTCTGTGGGTGAGGGGATCTCCTAGATTTTTGCAATCGCAACAGTTATAAGAAAATATTTTCGAGTATCCACGGAACAATGTGGAAAATATAAACTAATGTCCTAGTTGTGCATTTTGGATTTCAAAACACAATCCGACATTCACTGGGGAAGATGCTCCTCAAAACCATGCTATTACAATATCTACCAGAACAGACTGTAAGATATCAACCAAACTTTTTCTAGCAGATGTTGTACTTCGAAACAGCTATGCGCTTAGGGATGGCGACCCGATCCGATCTCTGTGGGTGAGGGGAGCTAGAATTTTTGCAATCGCAACAGTTATAAGAAAATATTTTCGAGTATCCACGGAACAATGTGGAAAATATAAACTAATGTCCTAGTTGTGTATTTTGGATTTCAAAACACAATCCGACATTCACTGGGGGAAGATGCTCCTCAAAACCATGTTATTACAATATCTACCAGAACAGACTGTAAGATATTAATCAAACTTTTTCTAGCAGATTAAAGATATGTAAAATTGTATAGATTTTTGAACTTAAACTGCCCAATTCTTGTTTCCCTCAGGGGAAAGTGTGTCACCTTGACAGATATTGCTATTCATCACATCTCTATCAATGTCTGTTCACTCTTTGCTACACAAATGACAGAACTACCATTTGCAATCACTGGTACAAGTATTTTTTCCAGTTTCAGGGCATTTCTTAAATCATTTACAAAAATTATGAAAAGTCGAGCCCCGAGTCTTGAAAGTAGAGATCCGGGAATTGATCAACAAGTCTCATATTAATAATATCATTCGCCAACGTCGATGGCCATAGCAAGGCCATGTATTGCGAACGATGGACCATATTACTCGCAAGGCAACGTTGCTGAAGCAAAGTACAGCATCGAGGAGATGAGATTGTCCAAAATTATACCCTACACCGTACATACGAGTCATATATGCGCTGTCTTAACACGTTGCTGTAACTCAAGTGGGAAGATATACTGCACAATATCCAATGCACAGTTTTGAAGACAGATTATTATCGATATGAAGGGACTGAAATCGATTTAATAAAAAACTTTCTAAATGAGCGAGGTCTATTCTGCTTATTCTATTGGTTTACATCTTAATTATAATTCTGTAAGCCAATCAAATTGTTCCTTCGTTTCGGAGGGACAAATTACCAGGGGCACAAATTCACAAAAACGTATAAGGGGGGAGGCCAAGAAATTTTTTTATGAATATATAAGAAAAAAGTTATTTTCCCAATCTAGGGAGGGGTAGTTTCCTTTTGATTTCTGCAATGGAAATGCAAATAAAATATCACCTTCGTGTTTTGAATGCTGGGTTGATCAGAAATTCCTCATTCGGTCCCTTAAAGAGGAAGAAAAATCTGGAATACCCAACCAAAAATCTGGAGTATCCAACCTAATCGTATTTGCAATAAATAACCCAGACAAAAAGGGAATATGTAGCGATTGTCAGATTGCTGCACGCATGCGCTCTAACATAACTTTTTTATACAACGAAAATCGCGTGATTAGAGATCGTCCTTACCCAGATTAAATCTAGATTAATCAACAACTTTTTCGATGCCCATATTCGATCGAGTGGTTTTTATTACAGAGTCTAATATGGCTTGTTCTTTTCGTATTTTGTGCTGTCGTCAATGGAAATGGGACAGGCGTTGTTTTACATCTTATTAGCCAATTATTTAGCTTAGGCATGCAACCATTTAGCAGTTGTTCGAGAAAAATAAACGAGTTTTTTGTCTAAGGACTAATTTCAGCTAACAATCGTTTAACGCTTATTAAGCGTGTGATTGGTGTTGAAATTATAATACAAAAAGAAATGTTTCCATTTTGACATAGTTTCTTTCTATGGAAACATCATAAAAAGGGTTGAATGATTATTCAGAATGTGGGCTAAGGATTAATAAATATACCATTTACAGGTTCTATTTGGAATGTTGGGCATTTGATTATTCTAATCAAACATTTTTGGTTTTTGTTGATATTCACATAAATAATTTCTTAGACCACACTGCTTTTCCATTTACGAAAAATTAAGCAAGAAAAATCGGGTTTTAATGTTTTTTGTTCAACCTTTATTGTTTTGTTCAAGTATAAATATATTCTTCATTTTTTGATAGATTTCCACTTATACATTGTGAGGAGACGACTGTATCATTATAGACATTCGATTTTGTTTATACGCCAGTGCATAGAAGCGTTATTTAATATGTAAGTTTTGATTCCTATTTATTTATTTATATTTCTTTTCTTTTGTATTTTTTCTCTTTGTGTGCTTTGTATGTTGTTTTTCGATGTAATTTAAGAAATTTTTTTTTTTCCGTTGAGAAAGGTTCCCGGATGTGGGGCTGAAATATTCGGAGTGTGTTTTTTAATTAAGTGTTTATATTGTTGTAATTTTTCACTGCTGTATCAAAATTAAAACCCGGTTTTTCTTGCTTAATTTTTCCCAAGGGACAGTTCCCTAGGCACCTGTGTTTGCACCGAAGAATCAAGCCAAATTGAGGTACAGACGCAAAACTAAATACCGGATCAGAGACATAGTAGGTAGTACCAAAGTTGCCAAAGACATTTTCCCGATTGGGACATTTTCGCGATTTTGGTACTTGTCTAAAATATAAAACACACTCGAGAACTTGCATTGCGAATACCCGGTTTTTCAAGCTGTCTATACCAGACAATAACCTTCGGCTCGTTGAGAAACCAAATTATAGTTGTTTTTTTTTAATTAAATATTTAGTTGGTATTTTGGTTAGGTTATTTTAGGTTACGTGCTCTGGGCGTCATCCCTTCCATAAATATTTGTGGTATTTCTCATAATTTTTGTTACTAAAGCATTGTATCTTCATCATATTTTGTTAATTTCATTTGCATTCACCAAACTTCACATCTCGAGTGTGTTTTATATAATGAACAAGTGCCGCGATTTTTTCAAAGTTTTTTTCTTATACCTTGAGTGACACTAGGCCGTCTTAGAATCTAAAACGACCAATTTTTTAAAAAATAAGGAAACTTCTCGCTTTTTTTCTTAAATCAAACCCTCGCAAGTTTTCAGTTTTGCTTGGGGTTTGTGCTTTTACGGTTCGTATTTTCTTATTAAGGACTTTATCATGTCTCGACTGTGGAAAACGCTGTATTTTTTCGAAAGATTTTCTACTCGATAGCAGATTTTATTCTTTCTGATTGCAGATAATAAAGTCCATGTTCTGATAATGTTATTCTTAGATCATTGTAGGATCTACACGGTTTTAGAATGAAAATATTGGGAACATTGTTGAACGCACTGGAAAAAGCGTTTGCCCATCTCCACCTGAAAATTCACCTGATTTTTCAAATCGTTTAGTTGTACCATGGGGGGGGGGGTGAGAATTTTCTGATCCACCAGTTTTCCGAAGGAATGCTAAATTTGTCCGTTCTTAACTCGTTTTGACACTTTTATCCCGGAAAGTTTGGATAGATCGGGCTCGGGTAGAAGCCCCAATTGACCAAGCTGAATGAACGTTCAGAGGCAGGGAAATGCGCACGTATTCATTCCGAAGGGCAAATAATTGGGATTAAGATAAACTACACAATGGCCAAAAATGTGCGGATTCAACGAAAAATATTGAAAAATCAAGGACATCGTAAGGAACTGGTA
>CM051268.1:50213674-50263674 GCA_027921565.1 Artemia sinica
CCTTAGCTTCAATCATATTAAGTTGATGTTTGAAGTTGAAATGTTTTTCTTGATTCCCTTAAACGTTTAACGTTAAGTCAAATTTTTATAAAAACAAACAAATAAACTACCTTCCGCTTGTCTTTCTCCACGTTAAACTAACCCCAGGAAAAAATTTGTTCAACAGACCCTCATGGGACTACTTATCTTCTAATTGGTATTGACAAGAAAAAGTAGTTTTTTTTTTACTCAACGTCAACAGTTAGATAATAAAGATTTTTACCTGTAAGTAGTACAATTGAAAGGATTCCAAAGCATTATAAATTGATTATGGTAAAAAAAAATTCGTGCCTTTTTCATGCACTTAAATTTCATTTCAATTGATTTGTTAGCAACAACATATTTTCAGGCTTAAAATAAATGAGGTACACATTTATTTTTCCCAAGGGGAAATCTTTTCGTTTAGTTATTCCAACTTTTCATGTAATAATAAGCATATGTTGCACTTTGGCTTTCATGCAAAAGGAAAACCACTGAAGACACCCAGCACCCTCCCCCACCAATCCTGAAATCTTTGGATTGTTATTCTTTCCCTCTGGCAATTCCTGCATTTTTCATTTACTCCAACCCCTCTCCCTAACAAACTCATCACTACATGTCTGTCAATATTTATTACATCAAGACAGCACATGTAAATACGTTCAGGAGGATCATAAGAATCAAAGGGAAAATGGCTTCGAAATATCGATTTCAATAGTTTAATGCTCCAAATGGAATAAGTAAAAATATCGACATATCGATATAGGCTATAAGAATCGGGGTATGACCCAATACTGCTCAAGGTATTACAAAGACTTTCTAAAACTAATGATGGTCTTGAAATCCTTCAGTTTTTCCTTGCCAGGTCATTTTCAGTGCATCAGATTTGTTCTTCTACCATTTTTTCGTTTCTTTTGTGTATAGGCTAATGTCTGGCAGGGGGATTTACCCGAGAGGTTACCAAACGAAATCGATTCCTTCTGATGACTGTTAAAGAGGTAGCATTTTCTCATGACATGAAATGGAACAACGATCTTTCAGCCAACACCTCCAAAAGCGGAAAACAGCGGTAGTGGAATATATCTGCCGTCATTAATCAAACATTTTCTAACGAAAATCATAAATCGAATACATGTTTTATGTTTAGGATAGGTATGTACGCCGAGATGTCAGGACTTTAGGTTAATGCTCATCTTACTCCCCCTACCATCCCATCAATATATCGATATTTTTACAATTTTCCTGACTTTTCTTTTATATCTTTAATATTGTTCATTCATTAAACATTTTTTTTAAGTTTTACCACCCCTTCTCCTGGAGCACAATCCTATTTACGAACCTAACTTTGGGAACGTTCACTTTCAATAATAGACGACAATCCTTCTACCTAACAGTTTTTGCCAACCAATTTATCTTCCTATCTTTCTGTTGAGAGACAATCATGTAAATCATGCTTAGAACATTACAATTTTTTTTTCAAGAAAAGTTTCCCTTCTATTGCATATCCAGGCAAAATCATCAAGTATTTTAGATTCCCTGTCGATTTCTTTGCTTAAGAAATTTTACCCTTATGAATTTGCATGAAAAATCTTTCACAGCCGTTTTAAAGCAAGATTCTGACCATTGCAACATCTTCTGGTAGTTATCAAATACTTAAGCCCATCTGTTTATGATTTAATAAAAGAATATTAGGTAATATAGAGATTAATTCTTTTAAATAACAAATATAATGCTTACTGAATAGTCGTACATAATAAGATCGGTTTTTATAAACTTCTTTTTCTTTTGCAACAAAAAGAGGCTTAGGGGAAATGTCCTATGGAAGTAAATGATGAATCCAAGCAGAACTAACCATTCCATTCATCAGCCAATGGAAGATTTGTATGCTCTTGACTTACTGTGTTTATAAAGAGGATTAACTACACCGCAGTGAGAATTTTTACATGAAAAGATTGTGAATTGGATTAAAGTTTAATGAGATCATTCGACTATCTTTGATTCAATAGAAAATTCTCAGTTTGAAACATGTTGTAAATAAAATGAAAACCCCGAAGTATAAGGACGGATTAAGACACAAAGGACTCTAGTAATGAAACTTAAGTATCAGAGTACTGGTTCTTTTGAAGCGAATATGTTTCATCGTTCAGCAATACTGCCTTACTAAGAAAGGAAGCTGTATGCAAAAAATATCTGAAACAGGGATAAAATATCCCTAAGCTTGTTGTTCGTTTTTGTCAAAGGTATGAAAGGCGTTTTATCTTCAAGATGACTGAATCTTCCTCTGAATATTGCATCATTTCCCTTTTTGAGAAGATCGTCGCCCCTTCCTCAATACCTTGCTCTTCAATCTATAGTATTTAGTATTTTTTAAAAAGATTCCTATTCTAATTAAACGGCCCTTGTGTTTTAGGAGTCGTTCTTAAAAAATGGGACAAAAAGTGAAACTTTAGCGAAAAGAGCAAAGTATTGAGGAGGGTGGGCAATCCCTTCATACACGGAATAATTTCTGTTCGTTTTTAGTTTTAATATTGCTCCTTACTTTCGGTTGAAAAAACTTCGTTTCTTATTTAATTTCTGATTGTTTTTCAAATAATTTTGCTAAATCTGGCTCACCCCCTACGAAAAATTCTTTCTCCTCGTGGGAAACTCTTCCGTGGAAAGTTCCTCCCATGGAAAATACGCACTCACCCTTAAAGTTCCTTCCCGGAAATTCCATCCTCACTGAAAATCCCCCCCTTCTGTAAAATTTCTTGCAGGCAATTCAGCCTGAAAAATTATCCTTGGCATACTTTAATTTGAAAAAAGACTTTTAAACTCTAATCGTTTTTCCGATCCTGGAGCATCTCCAAATGCAAAACTGAGTTGGCAAAGAGAAAGTAAGACAAATTAAAATAATTTTTTGTAGGAATTCTGTCAATAACCCCGGTGTAAAATTTCCACTGGTATGTTCACCACTGGAAATGTCTCTCCACATGGAAAATTATCCCCATGAAAATCGACACCAAGCTACCCCCCCCCCCCCCCCCAAAAAAAATGTCTTTATACTTCCCAATAACAAACACAATACCTAAACAATGGTCAAATTTTATAGCTTAAAGATGTTTCCTTATGGGCCCTGGGGGGGGGGTAATGTTATCTCCAAAGGTATAGATTTGGGACCTTTCAACTATGTTGAACAAAATGACTATTTCAAAATTTTGATCGAACTATTTTAGGGAAAATGAGACGTGGGAGGGGGGCTAGTTGCCGTCCAATCTCTTAGGTCACTTAAAAAGGCCACTAAAAATTTTAATTTCCATTCAAATTAGCCCTTTCTCGATGTTCGAAGACCATTAATTCAATACGACCACCCCTAGAGACAAAAAAAAAAAAACACACCCGTGATCTTTCTTCTGGCAAAAAACACATAATTCCACATTTTTGCAGATAGGAACCTATACAGTAGGATTCTCTGATACGCTAAATCTGGTTGTGTGGTTTTTTGTGAAAACTCTTCAACTTTTGGGGGGTGTTTCCAGCCTTTTTTCAAAAAATCAGGCAAATTTTCTCAGCCTCGTATCCTTTGATGGGTAACACTAAACTTAATGAATTTCACATATATGGGATCAGCATACTAAACCGATTCTTTTGGTACGTCTATTGATATTAAATTCCGTTAATTAGAGTTTCGGTTACTATTGAGCCCTGTTTTCTCCTTACTGGAACTGTTCAGTTCCACTGTTGAGTGTACAGTCTGTTAGTCTGTTAAGTGTATTGGAAGTTCGCTAAGTTCCTTACTGGAGCTTAACGAACTGTAAGTTCGTTACCATGAACTGTTTGAAACAGGGGTTGTTTGAAAGTGAATATGTTCATCCTTCAGCATTACTGTCGTGCTAAGAAAGGAAGCCATATGCGCGAAACTCTAAAAATGGGATAAATTACCCCTAAGTTTTTTTTCGTTCATTTTTTTCAAGGGTTTGAAAGGCGTTTTCTCTTCCAGAGGACTGAGTTTTAGTCTATATATTTTGTCATTTTCCCTTTCTATTGATTTTGATCTTCTAGGGGGGAGGGAATGCCTAGTCAGCCTCCTGTCACTGAGGTTACCTATGATTTTAGGTATATAGTTCCTAACTACTCAAAATTGATCCCACCCTAGGATTATGTGGAAAGACTGGCGAATCTAAGATAAGGATGACATTCTCAAAAGATGCCAAAATGTTGCTGTAGAAATTGTTTACAGCTTAAAATTCACCGCATACTGATAGCTATTGTTTCTTGTATAGTTTTTTCTACAGTGAAAACAATAAAGTGGAAAAAAAATTCATTTCCCAAAAAGGGAAATAATATCCGCGGGAACAGATAGCAAATTTCCGAAGTTTGAAACTGTTTCTCTTTCTTTTTCTCTATCCCTTTACATCTTTCTAGAACAGAAAATTCCTGGCCAAGGTTATATAATCCACCTGAAGGTGTGGATAATCTCACACTTTGGTGTTTGGGACTCGAGTTCCAGGAGCTCTATTATTGATCTTAATTGTATTTGGAAAATTTACTCTATATACTGATACAAATTTGAGGAATGGTGGTTGTTATATCGACAGTCAAAATAGCAGACACGGACATAGGTATAGGCTTTAGAGGTTGTGAAGGTGCTAGCGAAAAAAAAAATAAATACCAGACAAATTGCCAAACCCCTCTACTGGATGCTCTAGTGACCTGGTGTCATATTTTATAATACAAGAAAGAAACTATCGCTACGCCTTTGGTAGGCTGGCAAGAACTTTACAAGGGAGAGATTTCATCTCTCATAATTTTTTTCTGTAGTTTCCTTATAATTTCCAAACCGTTTGTCAATTTTTTGTATTTTTTCAATTATTGCCCCTCTTTTGGAATAAATATGTATTTCGGTGTCTGGTTTGGGGCCCATCTACATTAGTAGTAGGGAAGGGGGTACCAGCGCTGTACTAAAACATGTGCTGTCATCTGTAATTGAGTCTAACGCTGACATGTTATAATTTATTCACGATTATTGATCCACTAACGGGTCAATGACACCTTTTTCAAGGTCGATTTATTTGTTGTTTCTAAGTGTATTGACTCCGGGACGAAGTTTGCACATGCGCATTGAATTCTAACGGGGCAATGTATTGATCGATTCTAACGGGACAAGATCACGTGTCTCTTTCTAAGCCAATCAGGGAGTCGGAAATATTAGCGGGACAGGATTGCAGAGAATATAAGGCAAGTATTTTTGCTATAGTTTTTATTAGTGTGTGAATAGAATTCAAGGAGTGAGAACAGTTTGACTTTACTGAGTTGGTGGCAATGATACAAGAGCCCAAACATTGCGGTGGAAATCACAAGAGGATCACGGCTTTGTTTGGAATGGGATGAAGTATATGCAAGATATGTGATACCCTTGAGCAAATTTAAAATGGAGGATCAATTATGCTTCGCTGCAAAAGTGGATATAGCGCATGTGAATAGACTTCAAAGTGCTTTAAGTGCATTAGTGAAGCATATCGAAGACAATAAGCTGTATCGCTAATTGTATATGTGTAGTATTATTCTTGTAATTATACAATAAAATTTTTTCGAAATCGAAAACGTTCCCTTTCTCTTTTGTTAGAATGTTAGGCTAACGAATCATGGTCAGTCTAGAGTCAGCAGTGAGAGTGATAGGATTGAAAAATGAATAAATTTGAGAAAGAGAGAATTAGATCGAATCTGGTGTTTATGGAAAAACATTTTGATTTTGGATGATGATTTTCTCGAGTTATCCCTTCAACGAAAGATATTCTCACAGGGGACACTTGACAATATAATGAAAACTGATTCTCCCCCATTGAACTATTGTATGAAACTTTGTCGATGCGACTCAAATGCTTATGCTCAATTTATTGATATATTAATTGGAACAAAGCAGAACAATATCGAGGATATAGTTTTTGAAATCAATGCCGTAGATTCAATGTAGATGGCTCCGCCATTCGAAAGAGGTGACGTCACAGAGTTACTCCTCTCCCATTTCTCCCTCTGAATTTATCGAAAGAGGACCAGTTTTCGTTTTAGCTGCGAGAGAGTTGACATCGGAAACCAAAAATGTTCTATACATGTCCACTATGCATGTACACTCTTGGCAGTTGGACATCATGTGAGAATTTTACAATTATTGATTACTATAATGAAAAGTGCAAATTATGTAATCCTTGTAAATTACATAGAGGCTATGCAGTACAAATTAAAGGATGTAATTCATGTCTTGAAGAGATTTGTGACTCTCACCCTAGAGGACATCTATGCTCCAATTGTCACTATGACAAATGTGATCAGTGGGAGAATACTTACCCCGGTATGATTGGAAAGTATCCCAAACGTGATTTTAGTTTATTTCTACGAGATTGGTATCGTCGTGGATTTAAATTATTCTGGGAGGAAGAATCAGGTCTACGATTCAACTGTTGGGGTAACAAGACAATTTGGTTTCTGCGTCATCGTTGTGACGACACTGCCTATTATGACTATAAACCTAGTGATTTTTATTTGGCAGTTACCGAATGTGATTCACTATTTGAAAACACTGTATGTGATATTGCTTCAAATAGACAGATTGAAACTCGTGAATTTCATAATATGAATGCAAATAGTATCATTGACTGTACAAAGAGATATTACAAGAGTGAAGTTACATTATACTGTAGAAAATGTGACCCTGACTTTGCAGCCAATCAAGATCAATATACAGTGAATCCAAATGATTTACCGGTATTAGTGGTTCACGACAGTTTCCTATACACCGAAGAAGAAGAAATCTAAAGTGAAGAATAAAGACATTGTTGTATATACATTTTATTAATAAACAAATTCACATATATTTTTAAGCACTTTACTCGTAGGGCGCCGAAATCAATATTATACAGGTCTGAGAGGATATTTTCCACCATAAAGTCGTTCAGACGTGGATTGTCTACATAAATGTTGAGAAACTGCTTGTAAGTATAGCCGCGACATCGGAACACAAAATATAGTAGTGCATGGAAGCCACAGCTTTTAGTCGTCAGATCCTGCACTCTCTTCTGATTTTGAATAATAGTTTTTCCCACTGCTCTCAATATAGTTGCTTATGTGTGGTGTATAGAATGTATAGGGTAGACCAAGAGGATCAAAAAATTCAATCGTCTTCATTCTTTGAAAGATGCACAACCAATGACCTGTCTGCACAGTCGACGGACGGCTATTAACAATAATTAGGGTATTTGTTGGCACTTTGAAATTTTCCAAGAAAGTCGAGGGGAGACAATAGGATCTATATTTGAACATGTAGAGGTCCATATTAAATACATTGATTATTTGATTGGTGTTCATAGTTGCCAAGTCTAATAGAACACTGCCTTCGGGAGTGATTTCCCAATAGGTTTTCATATTGATTTAGCGAGATTAGTGCAATATTCTCAGCTAATGGGTCCACAAATGTACACTCTAAACGCACACTCCCTTTAATTACTATACTCATATCCTGCGTGCCAGACAAATCCAAGACAATGATACCATGTGTTTTAGCAAACATTTCTTCGGTTATACCATTTTCAAATAGTTGTGAATCATGATCTAGGGTTTGCATGGTCAACTCATACAATGCCCTGTAGGATTTATCAAAAGATAGATTGTAGAGTGGGATTCCATTTACTTTGCAGACAAGAGATGAAAGTCCAAACATTTCAAATTTATGTGGGCATCCAGTCCACGATTCTACTGCACTAGCGCTTTTTACAAATGCCAAGGTCAGTTTTGACGGAATTTCGCCATTGATAAAGGATGAATCGGTGAAGGTGCGTGACCCCGTGGCAATATGACGTTGATTGGTGATTGTATGAGGAACAAGTAGTTTAATATTATTTCCAGTGGCTCTCAGTTTTTCCACTGCCAAAGCAACAGAACTCATAACCTGTTGATTGCGTACATGTAGTATTGCCGAGGTGAGGGTGAGAGTCACATCAGGATTGGCAGCAAGTTCTTTTCGTAATATGAAATAAGATGGTGCAAGCGTCAATTTTATATCCACTTTAATATTGGGTGGTAGCCATTGGGATATATTAAATATTTCATGATATATTTTTCCAACTAGATGTAACTCACTAGTTGTCGCATTTTTAAGTGCACCTGTACTATCAGTATTAGTAATATATTCATATCCATTGGAGGTACCTCTCAATTCCTTGTATGACTTGGGTGTCATCAGCATGAATTGCATATAGCTTGCATAATTTGAGAGATTGTTGCTTGTGCTCACCAGTGTGCCATTGATGTAGACACTGATTTGACGAAACAAATTATGTAATACACAATTTTCATAGGATATTTCATCGCAAGAATTGACAATGTATTATCGGATTTCCGGACTTTCATTCGTAAATCTATAAATGTCGAAGACATGTCCATCAAGTAGTCTTCATTGGAATAAATTTGACAGTGGATATTATCGGAGAGGGGTTGTTGTGGATAAAATTGTTCATAGTATCCATGTTTTACACTCACATCAACATTTTCTGCATTGAATAGATTAAATGAGGAGGTGATTGAAGGTTGGGAATCCTTATGCGGTAGATATGACATCTTAGGAAAAGAAATCTAGTTTCGATCTAACAATTCTCTTCCTGGGGGTTCTTCTATTGTTTACTGTACGTGTCGGATTTTTTCCTTCTTTTCTTTGACAGGGATGATGTCTTACGTTTTCTGACCTGAGTAGAGACTGATGAGTGATGCATTGTTTCTCGACCTTTTTAAATCTTTTCTATTTTGTTTTTAATCTCTCGCCAAGGGTTCGCGGACTGGACCTAAGATTTTCCGAAGCACTTTTTTTAAATCCTTGCCAGAGCTCTAATCGTATAGTGTAGAGGATGCAAAAATCTGTCGCAGCCGGTACACATATATTTTCTAGCCAGAGGTAGTGCAGAGCGAAAACAGCTTAGCAAATCAACTGCCAAGACCAAAGCCAGACATTGACGAGCGACCATTGTAATAGTCCATTCCATTGCCCTGTTGCGTTGGGCCAGAGTATTAACATAGCAGTCAATATCAGGACAAATGAATACCACTTTTCTGTTAGACATCTTGTTGTTGAACGATGGGTCGAAAATGGCATGTAATCACAGCCAAACCTTTTGTAATTGCTAGGGGATCACCTAATCCAGTTCTTAGTGTTAACTGACAGAGTTCCAAATAGGAAGTGTTTACGGGAATATACTGAAGATGCTTTATATTGTAGTGGTGATATGTTCTTGATTGGTTTTTTGTTCAAGAACTCGTAGGAGGGGAACATTGCTATTGCCAACCCCGATGTTTCCAACAAATGAAGCTTAGAGAAATATACAAGTGTCCGTGGAGAAGGCAGGCGGATAGTCAGCAAAAATAAAACTAGTGTTTTCCAGCACTTTTACCGTTGATTATATTGAGCTTAAAGCCAAGAACATCCTTTAGATTATCATTGAGAATAACCTTTTCATTGGCAATAGGTGAACTAATGTAGATCTTGCCCTCCTCCTTTGAATAGTTTGAAATGAAAGGCTCCATTTTTTTTACGAGCGGAAATTCTTTTATTGATAGAACGACATAAATCATTCATGCAAGTGAGTTCTTCATAGGGTAATTCAATATATGGATAATTCATCCAATTGATCATTTTTGAATTTGTTCTTGATCACCTGAGGGTGGCGGCCAATCATAGGGTCTAATTCTTATATCATATTTACGATATTTTTCTCAGGATATCATATGTATTTTTGAGAATACAGTCGACAAAGAGCCACTTCATATGCGCCGTCAAATTTTGATGGTGGGAGAGAGTTTCGTCCAAAAATCACTTGTTCTATTCTAATCATTGTAGAGAGGATCAGAAACATTGGACATGAAAGTCACATAAAAATCATTGGGCATTGTTAATATCTTCAGCACTGACCCCGAATCAAAATCAGAGTTGTATCCTAGCCAGCGAACAAACA
Organism: Artemia sinica; assembly: GCA_027921565.1. Taxonomy (NCBI): domain Eukaryota; kingdom Metazoa; phylum Arthropoda; class Branchiopoda; order Anostraca; family Artemiidae; genus Artemia; species Artemia sinica. Next base: position 50,223,667 of record CM051268.1, read on the forward strand.
ACTGTCTCTTGCCCCTACGAGTACGACTCTTAATATCTTTTCAATTTGATAAATTTCACTAGTGTTTCTAACTTTTTGCAGTGTCATATTCATAAAAACCACCGAGAATCACATCATCTTTTGGTGTCTCGCAGTCGATATGTCGTGGGTGTATTGTCTAGGATTTTAGACACTTTAAATAGTTCCGTGCTCCATAAATAATTCCCTTTTCAAAAATATTGGTGGTTCTAATTAATTCGAACAGTAGCACCAACATTGAATTTCTTCTTTCTCTTCTCATTGCCATTGGAATATTGTTTAAGAAAAGCATCAATGTATTTTCACTGCAATGAACTTCCCGAGGGCTTGAGTTGGACAGGGATTGATGGGGTCAATGGTTGTATATTTGCATGATTTTATCTAAATCATGATAAAAGCAGCAGTATTTTTCAGTGTACAATATCTTGAAATTAATAGACGAATCGTTCTTATCAATCGTTCAGCCAATGCAGCCTTTATCGAGCTGTGACTATGATATGGGTGTTGTATTATATTTCAATAGAACCTTTTGCACATGAGGATTAACAAATTCGCTACCGCGATCTGATTAAATTTTGTATAGCAATCCTGTTCAAGAATACTTTCTAAAGCATGAGCAACTCAATACCTTTTCTTTGATTGCAATAGAATGGCATAGGCATAGCGACTTAAGAACACTGATTGCCACTAGAATATATTTGTAGGGTGCATTATGGGGTGACACTGGGGGGGAGGTGAATCAATCCGTCTTCGTTTTTGATTAGCCACAGGTGTTGTCAAATGATTAGCCACAGATTATTGTCAAATGATAAAAGTCATTTACGATTCGTCACCATATCGCAAATTAAATCAACTAGATTATAAATCTTTCCCTGAATTATGATTCGTTTCCCTGTGCTATCGACCTGAACTTGATGATCACCACCAGTTTCCAACACGAGATTTGCTAACATGAGATATGATAATACTCTTTTACTCTGTTCTTGATAGGTCACTGGCAATAGGTTTCCATTTGTTTACACTATGGAATTCAATTCCTTCTCCTTTGATTGCACTGCTGAATCTTGAGGAGATGTTTCCCGTTTAGAGGGATCTGTGACGGTGAAGGTGGGTCTCTCAAGATAAGGTCTATGTTTCTCCACACGTCGCAATGCATCTTTAAGAAAAACTAGCTTTTTATCATGAGCAATATTTTCATCATTAATGAATTTGCTTAGAATGTCTTCAAAATGTTCCATGGGCGAGAGGACAAGTTCAAAAGGCGTCAATTTATAGGGTTTAGCCATTCTCTAGAGAAAAACTATTTTATAAGTCCTGCAATTATTGACAGTAAAAGTGTAAAAAAGCTACCACCTGCTTGAAGGAGACGTTTTCTTTTAAAAATTTGTCCCTTGTTTTTGCAAGCCAAGGCCCGTACAGTGGAACGATGTTACTTGTCTGTTGTCTAACACCTTCTGGCAAGTGTACATTGCCCTCAGTTAAATTTAAACAAGTTCAGATATTGGATTAATGAAATCATTGTTAACACCATGTTTGAGTATGGCCTTCCTGAGTGGGGTTTTGAAGTGCCTAAAACGGAAAATAAGTGTGTATTTTTGTCTAGTTTTTTCAGTGTCATATTGACAACTAATAGCTTTTTCTACTGTTCACCGGAAGATATACAGTAATTTCTTTGTCGAAAATATCTGTGACTACACATAGATCCTCGGGTGTGCTCTGATTAAGATCTAGTAAATTGTACCCATAGGGCTTATTTGTCGCCTGAGTGTACGGTGACAGCAGAAATTTAGGAGCGCCGTGCTATATTTGCTTATTGAGAGTTTATTAGCGAGCTAGAATCACGAACAACTCGGTAGATAATATAGATGGTGCAATTAAAAAGCAAGGGTTCTCATACATTTGCTCTGATGAAACAGATTGTGTAGAACTAGGGTTATGGAAATGTGTTCATGATGATGAGCGAACGGTAAACAGCTGTAGCATTTCTTGTGAGAACTGTTCAATTTATTCAGCCTAATCATCAATAATCAGCCACGATTTTGGCTCAATACTATTGAAAACATCAAGTCCCCGTATGAATTGTATTGGTATGGATGTGGCAATAGCTTTTATTTGATCGTAGGATTCTTGCCAAATACTATAGCAATAATAAATTTTCTTTGGTTTTTTTTCAAAAAACATTTTATTACAATTTTGAATTATTTTAGCTAAAAGTGTCGTTTTTCCCTGACATTGATGGGCCACACAGAAACGACCTGAATGGTGTTTTAAATTGATACATACTGCTGCTGCTGTTGACAACAGTCAGACTACAACTAACTGTAAACCATACTTGTCCAATTAATAAGTAGTAATAATAATTTTCCCATAGATCTATCTAGTACGTTAACAAGAACAACAAAAATAATATTTCATTCATTTATTAACATAAAAACACTTTTCTGTTCAACAAGAACAACATTTATTGAACAAAAACACTTGTTCAACAAGAACAAAAACTCTATTTGTTCAACATGAACAACAATAATATTTATTAACAACAACAACAATAATATTTATTAACAACAACATTTACTAACATAAAAACACTTTTCTGTTCAAGAAGAACAACATTTATTAACAACAACATTTTTTCACATTTTTTTGTTCAACAAGAACAATATTTATTATCAAAAAAACATTTGTTCGACAAGAACAACACTATATGTGCAACAACACTTATTGTCATAAAAAATACTTTTTGTCCAGCAAGAAAACCAACACTATTTGTACACACACATTTTTTTTGTACAACAGCACTATTTGTACAACACTTATTGAAATAAAAACAACTTAGTAAAATAGCACAGTTGAACACTATGGATTTAAAAGGATACCCCCCACCCTCCGGGAAGCCGCGGGCCGAAGGCCGGCCGCGGGCGGGGACCCCCCCATCCCCCAGGGAGCCACGGGCCGAAGGCCAGCAGCGGGCGGGACCCCCCACCCCCCGGGGATTGTGGAAAAACTGTATACAATAGTCGCAGTCACTGCTGCTGCAGGTTAGGTTAGAGCGTTTAAGTTAATTCATGAAAGGTTAGGTTAGGTTAATTTATCAGGTGAGGTTTGAGTTAGGTTAATTTATCCAGACCAAGTTGGTTGCGATAGTCTACACATTCAACCCGGTCTGAAATTCTATAGTGGTCGTAGGGGAGTACATTTACACCATTCTCGAGCACAAAGACTTTGTCGGATATACAGAACATATCATTCTTTTCCACTCTAACAGTATCATTTTTATACTGTAGAGAGCGAATTGCAAGCACTTGTGCTCTCGGCACTAGGCTACTCTCTACACAGGTTCTGTAGACACTCATGTTGAAATTGTTCTTTACAAAATGTGTAGGCACCCCTTTACACGCCTGTTTTACATCCCTGTTATGAGTTTCAACGCAATAAACTTTAGAACCCGAGAACACCCCATTGGATATCAAATCACTCCCCATCTCTGATTTGAACATGAGTAGCTGATTGGGGGGCCTGACGTTTCACCAACTCAGGGTAGAGGGACGGATTCCAGTTGGTGAAATCCATCCGCGAGCTGATGTGTTCCCCATTTTCTAAATTTCCCAATAAATCCCCGGTTTTTACTTTGAACAGCAGAGAATCTGTATCCCCATAGTAAACTTGAACCTCCCCCTCCCTTGTGACTGCTAGAGGTTGTCGTGTCTCAACCATTCAGTGTCAAAGGCTTGGAATTAGCATGGAACATCCTAATCTAGCAAAAAAAACAGCGAGTTTTCCGTTTGTCCAATAAAAGACAAGGGTATTTTTTTAGTTTACAAACTTTATTTTTTGAGATAAAAGGTTTTTAAAATGTCATAGGTGTGATGTGGGGGGGGACATGCAACATGTATGGGTGGGGGCAGGCGAGTAATGCCATGGTGTTCTGGGGGGTGTTTTGTGGAGCACCATGAAGGGTTTTGGCCTGCTAAATGTCAAGGTGGGTGAATATTCATAGGCTTAACTCAATGAAAACGTAGCCCTTTCATTAACAGTTCTCAGAAATACCTCTATATGGCCTAAATGTGCATCTTATATCAACCTTGCCCGTCTGGAAATTATGGCTAGGGTGTATTTTTCTTTAATGCATGGTTGTTTTTTCTTTATACTTTATTCTTTATATGCCTTTTCTTTATAAGCGTTTTATTTTCGTTTGTTGTGTTTTTAACTGATTTTTTCTTTGTTTTAATAATGTTGTAATTTTGTTTTAATTAATAGAAATTTTTTTACGAAGGTCTGTATTTTTTAAGATTTATTGTTTGGTAAGATTCTTCAACACCTAAGCGTTTACACAATTTGAGCCTCTCGTAGTCCCCTTTCGCCTTTATTACTAAGCTACATTAAGAACATCAACAATATTACCTTGTATCACTCCCTAACAAGCATTACTTAATGAACAGGTGCAATTTCTGGAAAATATATATTTCTCTTTCTGCGTGCCAATTATCGCAGGCGTAGAAAACATGTTATTCTAGTAAGCAAAACATGGGAAATCTCTTTGCGTGCAATAGGCCCTATTTCTAGAATATATTACAACCAAAACAAAATACTAGAAAAAGTTTGCTGTTCCTGGAGCCTGAGACTTTGTTCTATTAGATGGAAATTGATCTTTTGAGTCCTAACGAGAACAAAGAATTAAAGAAAAAACTGGCTTGAAAGAAAGAAAAAAATCTTGAAAGAAAGAAAAAGAAACGTTTTAAAGAAAAACAACGCCTTGAACATCTCGAGGAAAAATAAAATCTCAAAAAGTATTATGTGACGGTGATGTGTGCGTTGCCATTACGTAAGATGTGTGCTGTCGTTGCACAACACCCACGTTTTGCACCATCATTACATAAGACTCAAGTGTGCACCATCTATACGCAACAACTGCGTAAGGTGTGTGCCGTCATTATGCAACATGTGCGCTGTCACTGCTTAAGGTGTGCACTGTCAATTTAGTTGCTCCTAATAAATCCATGTACAATTACATCACCTCAAATAAATCTATTAAGTCACACACGGTGACGTCATCTATATTAAACCTGGTCACAGAAACAGGGGTGTGTCGTGTGATGTCATGGGAATCCAGGGACCGGTAGAAACAGGGCTGCACTTGAAACAGGGATTCACTTGACCCAAAATTCTGGGAGGGCATGTAAATCCTGGCATCTGTGTCATGGAAACAGGGGTGCGCTGGAAATCCTGAGAAAGCATGCGCTGGAAATGCTATGCTAATTCCCTATCTATGTCATGGAAATCCTATGGGAATCCACTACCTGCGCTGGAAATCCTACGGGAATCCGCAGCCTCTGCGCTGGAATGTATTGAGGGGATAATACTAGCGTTGTCGTAAGACCTTCAATAAGGGCTCATTCATTTGGGAATTGAAAAGGCTAGTGCCCTTTTTAATAGTCAAAAGTAATGAGAGGTTAACTAAAGCCCCTCTGACGCCCACCATTTTCCCAAAAACATCCAATCAAAATTTTGAAATAGCCATTTTGTTAAAAGTAGTTGAAATGTCCGGAAATTATGTACTATAAGATGACAACTCCCCTAAAGCCCTCGGGGCAAGGGTTATAAGTTATGCCTTGGGGGCATATAAGGTTTATATAGAAAGCGCTGTCGTAAATACTTCAAAAAGACTCATTGGAATGGATATTGAGAGGGCTATTGCTCTTTTTAATAGTCTTAAGTAACTTCCCAATAACCAATACTACTTTCAGCCCTTCCCCCGGGGACTTTGGGGGATTATGTCATTCTTAATACAAAGTTATTATATTTTTCGACGATGCTGAACAAAATGGCTATCTCAAAATTTTGATTGGGTGACTTTGGGGGAAAAATGAGCGTGGGAAGGAGCCTAGTTGCCCTCCATTTTTTGTCACTTAAAAATGGCACTATAACTTTTAATTTCCGTCTGAATTAGCCCTCCCGCGAAATTCTAGGACCACTGGGTCGATACGATCACTCCTGGGAAAAAAAACAAATAAAACACGCATCCGTGATCTTTCTTCTTGCAAAAAATTCACAGTTCCACATTTTTGAAGATAGGAGCTTGAAACCTGCTGAATCTTATGATGTGATTTTCATTAAGGTTCTATAGCTTTTAGGGATGATTACGACCCCCTTTTTTTCGAAAATCAGGCAAAATTTTCTCAGGCGCGCAACTTTTGATGGGTAAGGCTAGACTTGATTGGAAACTTTATATATTTGAAATCAGGATAAATATCTGATTCTTTTTATGTATCTATTGGTATCAAAGTTCCGTTTTTTAGAGTTTCAGTTACTATTGAGCCGGATCGCTCCTTACTTACAGTTCGTTACCACGAACTGTTTGAAAAAACTGAAAAGAAATAAAATATTATTAGAAAATTAACATTAGTAGGGCTGATGTCCCCCATGCCTTCTAAAGACCAGAACACAATTTGCACTTTACTTAAGACAAAATACGTTTTAAATGTTTTCACTTTTTTTTACTTAAATAAATAGAAAAATGTAAGACTTTAAGGAATAAATATCAGTATATGTATATTAAAAGTGACAATCCACAGTCTTTTTTTTTTAGTAAAGCCTAAATTATGTTCTGGTCTTGAGAAGGCATGGGGGTTGCAAGCCCTGCTAATGTTAATTTTTGGTCGTTTTTGAGTTTGACTTGGCTATTTATTCTAATTTCTGTTCATTTTGAGTTTCATTTACTTACTGATAATGATTTGTGGTATTTTTACGCTTTGAAGATTATTTGACTTTATTTTGGCCCATTTTTTGAATTAATAGAGCTCTTTACTTTTCTTTGAAAAACCTGTTTTGTCGAGAAAGTTTTAAAATTAACACACATATAAGGCAGCGTCATTCAGCCCCGGGGAGGGGGATTGAAGCTCCCTCCTACCCCCCCCCCCCTTATGGGCGCCATGTTAGTAGCAGTATGTAAATAGCACCTTTTTCTTTAACATCTCCTTCAACACATGATGAAATTTTTAGCTTAATACCATCAACCGGTCCTGAAGCATTGCTGATACGTCCTCTAGACAAACTACATGGGCATAGTGTATTTCGAATTATTTCAATACCGTTACAATATTGCCTAAAATTTTCGTCTTAATAACCTTAGATTTATTAGTTGTAGTAGTAGCACCTATAAATATAGTAGTAGCAGTAGGAATACAGTTAGTAGCAATAGTCTTAGTTTTAGTAGCAGTAGTAGTAGAAGCAGTAATAGTAATAGTAGCAGTAGTTTTAGGACTAGAGAAGCATTAGTATTATAATCCAAATATTGTCTTTTGGTTAGTTCAACATCCCCAGAACAAGCGTTGCAAGTTTTAATTTCACACGAAGCTGTTCCTAAGGTGTTGCTGATATGCCCTTTTGACAACTTGCATACGGATGGCAGGTTATTATCCGTACAACAGAAATATTCTCTGAAAATTTCAGCTTCCTACCTTCATAAGTTGTGGATTTTGAGCTACCTAGAAGACACTCTTTGTATTCATATAATGCTGCTTCTACGGTTACTGTAACTAAAGACTCTAATGGCATTAAGTTGAAACTTTTAAGGAACGTTTAGGAAGTTTCAATTAAACGATAAACCTATATGAATGCAGGTATTAAAAGGGCATATAAGCCCTATAGGGCATATAAGGACATACGCAGCGATGCTCTATCATAGCTAGTAGTATCATTGATATTTTAAAGGAGCTAACTTGATTGAAAAATTAAAAGTTCTAGTGCCCTCTTAAGAGTCAAAAGTGATTGGAGGGCAGTTAGCCCTCCTCTTTAGCTCACGTTTTTCCATACACTTCCAATCAAAATTTTAAGACAGCCATTTTGTTCAGCATAGCTGAATGGTCCAGTAACTATATCTTTGGGGTTATTGGGGAGGTCAATCCCCCACAGTTACGTAATTTGCCCATTATGCTTAAAAACTAAATGTTGCTTCAAAATTATATCAAAACACACTGTTTGTATTCTGGTTGCCAATAAGACATCTCAGCAATATACCAAGAACGACTGAGGGTATTAAGTTCAAATATTCGGGGCTACTTCTATTACTACTTCTGCTTTTTAAAATTTTACTAAATCAAAGAGAGTGTAAGTGTATCCAGGCTGTGAAAGAGTATAAATATAACTTTTTAAGAATCGTGTTAACTTTTATTCATCAGGTCAACTGAGGATATGTATGACTAAATTAAACACTACTATTTGCGTCATGATTTTCAAAAGAGTTTATGTTGTTAAAAATTGCTGAAAAGTTTCTCCAGCATATAAACAGCAGGTCAAACTATAAATTCTTAAAGGAAAACCTGAAAGATTCAAACTATTATTTTCTTATCCCTGAAAAAGACTATGCCATATAAAACGAACAGAAATTAATTAAAAAAACTTTTTCACAAAAAAAGTTTTTCAAAAAAAGTAAAGAACTCTGTTAAACCAAAATGAACAAAAATAGAATCAAATAATCTACCAGGCATACAACTACCACAAGTCGGTATCAATAAATAAATGAAACCCAAAACAAACAGAAATTAAAATTAATAAAAGAGTCAAACTCAAAACAAGCAGAAATTAATATAAGTAGGGTTCAAAACCCCATGCTTGTCAAAAGCCAGAACATAATTTGTACTTTACTGAAAAATTCTTTCAAATGTTTCACTTTTATACTTAAGAAATCAAAAAATTAAGATTTTAAGGAGTAAATATTAGTATATGTATATTAACTGACAATGCACATTTTTTCAGTAAATTCATTTCAATTTTTTTTTGGTTTTGTCTAACGTTTGTGTTTTAAGCATGCATTAATTTTTCAAGCTAGTTGCTGTTTTTTTTCTTCCATTTTTTCACCGTTCATAAAGATTCCCGGATCCTAAGCTGAAGTATCAAAACGTTTCTTATTATTCGTACAGAATAAAATGTTTTTCCTTCCAAAGTGCTCAAAAAATTGTCTAGCCAAGTTTTCCCTTGCAAATTTGTAAAAAAAAAAAAAAAAAAATGTATCGAAAAGTCCACTGTGGTATAAAATTTTTTACCGTTTTTCAATAGTTTCATTTCATTTTAATATGCAAATTGTCACATAGCGCCTTTTGATATACGGTAACCGAAATTATTAAGATAGAATTGACCGCATTCCAAGTTACTTTTACAATTTGATTTTTTTAGTTTCAAACAGGAAACAAACAATCGACCAATTTTTGAAAGTAGAACTAATAAGCAATTTGATATAGGACTGTGAAGCGGTCATGTCATCCATCAGATACGTATTAGTCAAACAAGATTCAGTCTTCCCAATGCATGAATAAAATATTTGATCCTCTTGTTGACCTTTTTGAGCTAAGCGGTATGAAAGCACCAACACGGGGAGAAGCATGTTTAACTGTAATATGCAAATACTATAACAACTTCTCTCAGAGATTGTAAAGAAGGTCATTGTTAAGATTAGGTCCGATTTGACAGCTCATATTGTGCTCTATCCATCATTATACTAATATCATAGTTTTCATAGGTACGCACCATGCTGTTACTACTAAATCACTGAAACACATTCGAATTTTTCGATGAGACTTAATTGGAATTAAACCTAAGGGTTTCAAGGTCAAAGCTATGTTTTATCTTATGAATGCATCAATTGATATATTGAATGAAAAAGTATGTGAAGATTTTGAAATATCAAAGGGATTATGGCTGTGCCCCCTTCTCCTGCATACGTGAGTTGGACTTACCCTTTGCTTCTGAAGACAAAGCCATTCTTCAGTTCTGTTTGTATATTACCGTTTAATATATGAACATATTGAAGAGACTGCATTTTGTTTTCAATACGATCATACACATTAAATAAAATATTAGTACTATTATTATCTCAGTTGCCACTGAAAATTCGATACTTTTCAGTTATTAGAAACACGGCCAAGAAGTGAAGTTAGGTTAATCCTAATGCAATATAACAAAACATGATGATAAAATAACACTTTAGAAACAAAATTATGGAAACCTAACCCAACCTAATATTAACCTATATTATTAACCTTTGATGACGGGGTGATTCTTCTTGAAAATTTGTTTCTTAGTATTATTTTTAGATTCTGCAGTGCTGGCATGGCCTCCTTTGTCCTTCTCCTTCTATATGTTATGATGTTTCTTGGTTTATCTTCTTTATCTTTACTTTTGGTGTACTTGAACTCTTTGTAATAATTGTTAGCCTTCCTTTCGAGCTTAGCTCCCTGTTGCTCTATTTAATTATTTGCGTTTGTTTATATTTGTATGAAATAAAATCTATCTATCTATATAAAACCTAAAGTAACCTTTTTGTAGCTTCGAAACCGGTTTTCTGAGATGTAACCAAAGCGTAATTCTTAAATCTGTTTTCAATTTTCGACAAGTACGGAAAATTGTAATAAAGAAAAGTTACTTTTCTTTGGAAATTGAAACTTGATGATATCTCTATCAGGTCATAGCGAGGATTTTTGTCCGTAAGCGTAAACGATACCAAAAATATTTCCTGGGGAAATGTCGGAAATTTTCTTTGAAATACTAACGAGCTAAAAAAATATTGAGAGGCTGTAAACACCGTTCATTTCCCTTCCGAAAAGGTAAGCTCCCGAGTTTGTGTTTTTTACCTTGAAACCCAAATTATTTGTTCAAAGATTAGTTCATTCATATCGAGCGCTTCGTGCATCTAATATATCAATTGAATCTTCCTCGTCTAGCTCATTGGAAGTTGTGCGTAATCGTGTCTATTTTTAGGCCTTTATTCTGACTTTCATTACATCTTGCTCGTTCTAAATCACCATTTAAGTCACTTAAAATAGAAGCCAGGCTGACAAAGATTTAGGTTAGTATTGTTTATAAATCCCACATCTGTACTGTCTTTAGACAGCGTTCTGAGAATACAGTGGATGAGTGGGCAACGAACTGTTTGGACTACTAACAAGCCGGACAGTAAACCTTTCTTATAAGATTTTTTATTCAGATACTGAGCAGTGCGGACACGAATATATCAATATAGCTATTTCCAATTTAGCGACCACGTTAAAGATGTGAAATTAAGTTAATCATAATGAAATATATCAAAATAGGATGAAAATATAATACAGTAACAAAATTATGGACACTACAACAGAGAATTATGGAAAGCGGGCCGTACAGAATGCATTATATTAAATGCCTAACCTAACCAACTCTATATATTAAATATTTAATTAGTAGTTTATCTCACTCAGGCTAAGCTAATTATCTCTGACCGCAGACAGAGAAACCGGTATCACAACAGATCAAGAACAACAGTGCAGTCGCTATAATGCGTAAGTAGATCAAGAACAACAGCATGGTCGCTGTAATATGTAAGTACCCAATATGATTCTAGGGCTTTTCAACGACCTGCCTGGTGAGCCTGGTTTGCTTTCTATATGATTTTCGTGGCTAGCACAGAGCTACTGGGACCATTATCCACAAAATAACCAGAAAGTAAATCAGACTTAGAAAGTAAATCTACAACGCCATTGGAAAAGGTTTATGGTCAGTGGTCTTAAGTGCCAAATTTAATTCCTGTACTCATGGCTTCAAAACAACCTATAAGTGACGAAAATTGATTAACCAACTTCAGGAATGAAAAGCAGCAAAAAAGAGTCATAATCAGAAATAAAATTCGAAGTTCTCACACATAAAGCTTCATTAAGACCATTTATTTGAGTGTGTATGCACACTGTGTATATGCACAAACATGATGAATTCTATTCGTTTAAAGTTTTAGAATCGGTATTTGTTTCGTTTTAAAAAAGATATTTTATTTAGTGGGTATCTGCAACTGACCCATTTTTTTTTTCTTTTGCTCGTAATTTTTTTTTGCATTTGCCCTCGCATAAAAAACAGTTTGTTACATCCAAAAATTCTGACAAGCGAAGAACCAATGACAACCAATCAGAAGAACCCATAAAAAGCTGAATTATAAATAGTTTAAACCAGTTAATTCATTAATTAATCCAGCTAATTAATTCATCCTGTTATACTAGAACCTTCTGAAGAAGAAATAAATGTAATTTTTTTATTTACATGTAAGGATTATTAGGTATTACTATGGTAGTTTTTGAGAATTACTGCTGGTACTTGAAGCTTAAAAAGAAGTGTAGAAGTTTCTCCTTTCCATAGAAATCAACAGACATAGAACGTGATATTCTAAGGCAGTAATACCAAGGAATGTATTGATGTCAACAGAACAGACTCAAACTCTAAATTCTGAAAAGTTGATAACCAAAATTTGTTTCAGTGCCTGGTTATGGTGTGAACGATTGCTTACGTTCTTCTTTGAAATATTGGTCGTCGTCATTATGACACTGTTTTTTTCTATCTTGGTTTTGATTCTTGTACTTGAACTTTGATCTATTCACTAGTAAATAGGGACTGGGAAACTCAGACAGTGGTGTGTTGACTTTGGACAGGTCTAGAAAAGGGTGTGTCAAATTAAACTTATAGTGGAAATGCATATTAAGTATTTCTAAAAACCTTGCCAATCATGCTTAAGACCCAACTACTAATATCATGTTTTTTTTTTTAAATAAGTCGATTAAGACAGAGGAAGTGCAGTTAATTTCGCAAAAACTTGTTTTTTTTAGTTAAAACTTGTAACAATTTTCCCTAGTTGGTTTTATGAGCCATTTTTTCTGTTCTTTAGATATTCGTGATGGGTACGTTTTTGGTCTTAAGCCCATTTGAATCTCAATGTTGATTATACTACAGGTTTTGACCGTAAAAAATAATTGGGACGGTTTGTATTTCGGGAGGGTTTTTTGTTACCTGTTTTAAATACCCCCTCCCCCCGAAAAAAAAACTCTGGATACAGCCCTGTCCAAAGGTGTTTGGAATGATTCAGTTATTAGTATTTTGTCTCTTTTTCAGGAGAGGGAGGGGGGGTCAATTCAAATTTAACATTTGCAACTTATGATCTTGGGGATTATCAGTAATAGCATGGGGGTAGACCTGCCCAAATTTCCTAAGAGAGACATAGCTTTGTAAACAAAGTTTAATTGTCGGAAAAGTACCATATTTTCGCGCATGATACAAAATTTGCAAGTTTTTATTTTTATTGTCTTATAAGGGAGCAGCTGCTGAAAGTATCGTGAATTTTTAGTTTGGGGGCTCGATGATGCATTTAAGAAAAGTTCTAAGACGAAACAAAGTTCATTAGCTTCCAAATGACGCAACTTCTTTATCCTGTTTTGGCTGTAATAGTTCAAAAGGAAATATTTTAAACAACTAAATTCTGTTGAAGGGGACAAAAAGGGATTTCTTTTTAACTTGTTAAAGACCCATTGTTCAAGAAAAAGGTTTCTCTGTATCTGATACAAGAAATAATAGTCAGATAAGAAAAACAATTCACAACAGTTTGCAGCATTTCCACTGGTGGGAAAAGCATATGCGATATATTTGGGAGAAAAGGCTTCTGAGTATCTTCAGAACTATATAACACATAGTTCAATAGGTTCAGTTCATTAAATGACTTGAACCTATTGATATGACCACAGTTCATATAATTATCCAGTATGATCATTCTCTATCTCACCCATTATAAAAACCCGGACCAGGGTGCGAGTGCTCCGGAGAACGTTATTGCAGATATAAACATAAGCGAAGTCAGATCTTTTCACGGGTAGACAAGTCAGATTTCTCTTGGACGCGAAACTTGGCTTCAACGTTGGAACACTATTTTGAAGAAACTAATTTTAAATTAATTTATTCCAATACATACATGAAAATCGGTATTTAGTAGTGTAATGTTATTATTAGATATTTTTAGGAATTAAAAATAGGTTTCGAAGTCTCAAGCTGGTTTCAAAGGCATTTTGAGAAAGTTTCTGCCAAAATACGTGTTCCAGGGTAATTGGACCGCTGATGGCAGATCAAATGAGAGGAGCTGTTTGTACGCAACGACATAAATAAATATATATATATATATATATATATATATATATATATATATATATATATATATATATATATATATATATATATATATATATATATATATATATATGGCATACTTCTATATATATAAGTATAAATTTATCGGATATTATCTATAAATATATATATATATATATATATATATATATCCCGGCTATATATATACTATACACTGTATAGCCATATATATATTGCATACTTCTTTATATAAGTAGTAAAATCGGGTTTTCTCAAAATCCTCCCGGTACACACTGTTAGCTGGCTCAAAAGTAAAATTTAGCGGCTGCTTGAAATCTTTGAAATGTATAGCTAAAAATGTATTATTTCTTATAGTTCCCCGTTAGAAAAAAGTCCCCCCCCCCCTTAGAAATATTTTGGAAATTGTGCCGTAAAAGGTCTAAGATTATACAGACTCAGCAGTAAGAAATGCATTTTATTTATTTTCTGGTAAACAAACTGGAAGAATATTCTATAATAGGAGCTTTTCTAGCGTAAAGCCCCGTAAAATTTTGGATCTGCCACTAAAATGTGTGATGTCTTTCAATTTTCTGAAAATTCCCTAAGAATTTTACGAAAAACACTTCTTAACAGACGTTTGGTATTTTCTTGGATAGGGCTATTGTGGCAACTTTTACCACAACAACCAGTAATTAGAACTCAAGTCCTAAAATTATTCTCAATCAGGAACCCTTATCGCTATCTAAATTCACAAAGTGCAAAGATTTTCAAACAGAGGTGTTTATTGTTTAAAGTTCAGGAAAGGTCTGCCCATTTCATACGAAAACATTGATTGAAAACGAAACTAGTCTTATCTAGAAAATAAATATCGTAGAAAATAAACATCACGACGTGAAAAAAATGATAAACCATCCAGTGGCGGATCCAGAGGGGGGGGGGCGAGGGATGCCCCCCTATAGTAGTCTAAAGTAGCGTAATTTACCTAATTAACACAAGTTTGCATTAATTAAACTTGCTCCTAACGTAAGTTTGTCGGATCAACCTATTTTGCCCCCCCCCCCTAAAAAAATCCTGGATCCGCCCCTGAAACCATCACACGTTCTCCACCAGTTATTAGAAGAAGAAAAAATTCCTTATTTTCACAAATTTCATCAACCCCCCACCCCCTTTTTAGAAATCCTACATAGGCCAATCAGTTGAGTCCACTGTATGTAAATAATAGATTAAGTCATAATTTGTATATAAATTAATTCATACTTGTGAGATGGGACACTTGCAAACCACTTGGCTGGCTCACCAAGTTTTTTTTCTGCTTTCGCAATTACGAATAATGCACTTGGTAACCATTTCTCAGTGATTGACGAAAACAGACTAACCTGCTAATGCAGAAATAAGTGGGAGGAGCTTTTTGTTCGCACCGAGAGAACGAAGACCAGAAATGATCTGCGATAAACTTACTGGATAATTCTATAAACTGTGGATATGACCTTCCAGTTTTAAGGTTATACGTAATAATTCTCAGTTTGGAAAAAAAGTCACATAAAGTCTCTTAATTACCACGGTTTATTTGTTCATAGTTGATTAGCACCCATTAAAATGTAGAAATAAATGATAAATTGTAAAAATAAAAATCCTTTCCATTCAAATAAAGCCTATATGCCTTGCAATTTTTTTTGTAGAAAAGTTGAATCCTCGTTAGAATATTTGTGTGGGGCTCTACCATAGTCTCAGAGGAGAAAAAATGTTCCACATAACATGAGAAATAATATTTGACTGTTCCTTTTCACTTGACAGAGGTTTTATAACTTTCGTATGATAATAAGAATACAAACTAATTGGGGAAATATTGGGATAATTTTTTTATTAGGTTCACGAAAAAGAATGCAAAGAGAGTATAGAAAATAATCTCCTCTTCTGGAAAAATGGCTGTATTGCAATCACATTCTGAATCCCTATACATATTTGTTTTTTTGAATTGACTGCAAAGAGTAAGCTGATCACAGTTGTGCTCCCTCCAAGAAAAAACAAACAGAAAAAGTTGTAAGTTCCAGATTGGGAATCACTGTCATTTTATGTAAGATATCTGAAAGAAGATGCCCGTTCTTTTTTAGGAGTACCTACTTCCATTGCCGAATTTGACTGTCCGCAAAGGAAGGTCATATCAGGGGGGTTTAAACTCTCCTCCTCTGGAGACCTTAAATATTTTCTGACTAAGAACCTTTTCTCAAATATTTGCTGACCACCTACAGTTGGAAAACTTACTCTGGGTAGCCTTGCCTGCAAACCACTTATGGGTGCCTAAATTAAACCCAGATACTTGCCTATTATACGGCAAATACTCAAGTTTACGCTGTGTAAAACTCGAAAACAAACCGATTTCTTCATTAGGTCCTTTCAGCTTATCGTGAGACAAGACATAGACAAGCGACAGAATAGATGGTAAATATACAATTTGGGCTATATGTTTGCACATTAGGGGGGAGGGTATAGTATTTGGACAGTTTGAAGTTCGAAAACAACTCTTACTTAATAATATGAAGAATAATTGTACCTAACACATTTTGCACGCAGACCCGCTATATTTTGCCCCCACCCCCCTAATGTGCAAATATATAGCCCAAATTTGTTTCTAAAGTATTAATTTTCATCATATATTTTGATATTTCATTTGTATTTAGCGTCAAAGCAACTGGTTCTAATTAAATGAAGCAGCTGAGTATTTGCCGTATAATACACAAGTACCTGGCCCACCTTGCTGATGCCCAAGGCCCTATGTATAAAAAATGCGTTTTAAACAAAACAAAAATGTCTAATTTACAATTTGTGTCATAAGGAATCATGTATTCTAATAAATTGTGTTTATTAACTGGTCTCCCATTGAAATAGTTTTTATCTGAATAGATTATCGAAAACACAACTTTATCAATAATAGTGGTCGTCTCATTTGTACATTCTTGACCCTATGCTTATGCATACCAATATCTAACTCAGACCAGAAAATCTGATCAAGAACCTTACCATGATGTACCAGTCGGTGAGCGATGGATCACAGTTGTACACTCCCTATTTGACGGTTCCAACTAAGCAGCAAATTGTTTATTGATTTGGTTTGAAAAAAAAATGTAATTCACCTTTGCTGATTGTAATTAAATTAAAACGACTCGCCCGCCATTGACACGTTTGACCCCCAATTGGGAGATTTGATTGTTCACTCAAAATGTTTTCCAGTATCGCTCGAGAATCGTGCACTTTTTAATCGTAATCTGACTATGCTTGAAGTTATTTCGAATGGATTATGACAGACGAATATTAGATTTAAATACAATTGTTTTTGTTGCACCTTTGATTCATTGATTTTCACACCTATAAGAAGCTTTTGAATATCCGGATGATAGTTCAAGATACATTAATCGAAACAAAACAAAGCTTTAAAGTGACAGTATGGAGCAAGATAAAAAGTTACAATGAGCATAAATTAAGCCCTTTAAGATGAGGCTATACCCCCTTCATGCCTAGAAAAATGACACGACAGCATAGAGTACGCAAAGAGAAAAAGAGGATTATTTTCCCTTCAACTTCCGTGTTAAAAACCGTGCTTTATATTCCATTGGTTTGTCTTTGTGACGTATTTCCATAGGCCAATCAGATAATTCTTTTTTTTCCAGACACGAAATTGATCTTTAATTTTTTTTCTTAGTTCGGTTGGCTAATTCTGAGAGACAAATACAAACCTACCAGGAAATGCACTTTATGGGATAGAATTATCTCCTCCTTTTAAAATCCAGATTTGTTCTTTTGTGGTAAATATTAAAGCCAGTAAAAAGAAGGAATTTTTTTTAGTCGTGGCATCTTTTCACAAATCCCTGTTTCCCTATGTTGCAAATGTTACTTCGGAGTAAGATTTAAAAATTACGATGAGCATAAATTAAGCTACATCAGAAGTGACCATACTCCCTTTACCAAGGCCGTGCCCAGGATTTTTTTTCGGAGGGGTTTTACTCAAACCAAAAATTTGGGTGGGGGGGTACACAAAAAATCTTAAAAAACGCATACAAATTTGTTTATATCCATTTTTGTTATGTTTTTACGAGCCAGACAGACATTTCAGGCGGGGGTTCAACCCCCCCCCCCCCCTCCCCCTCTGGGTACGGCCTTGCCCTTTACCACAAAAACTCGAAAAGAAAGCAGGATTGAAAATTTTAAATTTCCTTTCGAGTTTATATATTTCTTGATGGAAGTGTCAACTTCAGTCATGTTCATAGTCATGACAGATAAAGGAAGAGTCGACAGTAGGTTTTGAGGGTAAATGTACTCTGAAAATGGAAATTTGAAAAAAAAATATATCAAGAGAAATTTATGTTCTTTTAGGTTCCATATCTGTAATAAATTAAAGCTTACATTTACTTAGCAAAAGTTATTAGAATAAGACAAGTTAAAATGATTCTATAAATTTTTTTTTCAATCTTAGATTTTCAAATAACATGTCTGAGAGCCAAATAATTAAGTAATAGAAATGTCCAGTAATATGCGCCAGGCATGAAAGCTATTTTCTCCTTGAGGATTGTCTTTATGTGTACTTTTTTGTTACTAGAACTTTTTTCGTATGGGAAGAGGTTAATAATACAGAGCCGAAGTTTTGGCTACAGGAATCGGGCATTTACGGCAACGCCGACTTTTTAGCTATAGTAACTCAAAAGACGTTGCGCGAGATGTTTTGAAACTTAGATTTATAGTTATCTCCTTTTTTAAACGCAAAAATTTCTACCATTTTGTTTAATTCATCTTATCTTGTTCTACTTGGCTCCTAAGATATTTATAGGTTTCGACTTCTTCCAAATATGTTAGGTCCTCTTTACTCACTTATAGAAATAGATGAGAGATGAGTCATTTGTTGTCATATTTGTTTTTACCCTGTCTTATATACTTTAAAAAAAATCTGACTGGAGAACTAGCTGGTCCTTAATTTAAATAAAAAAAGTGAGGAAGACATTTTTTAGATTTTTGGTTTCAACTCCCTTGACTGCAACTATGTCAGCAGGCATTCCTATCCTGGTTGTAAAGACGCATAAAAGTGTTAAAGGGCGTTATGCTTACTCCCACAAATCTATTGCACTCTGATTCAAGAGGAGGTTTGTTGCAAAAAATAGGATTTACAAATACTTGTAAATTATTTCCGGATCCTCAAAGAACTAAGAATTTTCTTGGCAGCAAGAGAAAAAAGTTATACCGTATGTTTTTTTTAGATTTGAAGATTAAGTCGAGATCAAAGATCATTTTAATTTTTGGTAATTCGTGTGATTATTTCTCAGGATTGCAATATTAACAATATTAACTTATAAGACTATAAGACTTATAAGAACTATGACTTTCGGGGATTTTGCAAGATAGGAATTAAAAATTTCTAATGCCCTGCGTTTAGTATTAGCGGGAAAGGGATAAGAAATAAGTCTGCAAATTATAGGATTAAAGATTTTAAGGCTTAACTAAGGGACCAAGATTTGAAATGGGAACTTGGTTTTATATATTCAAATACTATTTTTTCCTGGGAGGGTGTAAAGAGGAGATTTTGAATAGACTAAGGATTATTCAATGGAGGAGGAGGAGCGCACTCAAAAAACGCTGTTTATATCCATTGGCCTCCGGCGGGGGAGGGCTTGAACCTCCTACCCCCCCCCCCCCCTCTGGATGCTGTTCGGTACCCGGTTTGACCGTATTTAGTAGCGAAAAGTGTGGTCCAACAAGGGCTATTAAGGTTTGGCTAGGGCCTCTGTAATTGATAATTGCCGAATAAGCTTTTTTGGCCAGCCGTCTTTATCTGAAAGCATCGTCCGCGGTTGGGGTGGGAAGAAGTCATAGATTTAAGGGAAAAATCTAAAGAGGGAGACTTTGGACTGCAATATAGCTGTATTGGCCTGGTTTGCGGCGAGCTAGCAGTAGTAAAAATCTCTGCATTGATTAATAAGCTTGTTATCACTTTAATCTAGTTGTATGCCTGGTTTTGCTTAAAATTCAGATTAAGTAAGCTTGTTGACTTTAAGCTTGTATTGCCCCCCCCCCCCCCCTCTCCGGCATTTCAACACCTAAAAAACTCAAGTATGCAGCAGTTTAGGATAAGAAAACATCCCAAACACTAAATGCATGTTGGTGATTTTTTTTTTTCGACTCTAGCACCAGTTTTCCACTCTACAAATTATCCAAACTCTTTGGCCACGGCCACGAGCTTCAGAGACGACTGAGGACTTTACTATGACGCCTTGGGCACCACTACAGACACCGGTGGACCTAGGATAAGATTTGTGGGGAGGGATTTTGACTAAATTTTTCAAGATTCAAAAGAGACCACACCCTAATAAAGTACTGTTTTTTGGTACCAAGTTGGAGAACTGCAATATTTGAAGGAAAAATAGAGAAAATGGTATTTTTGGAATATGGACCTGGAACCTCCTATGTAAGCTCCACTTGTTAGACTCCACTTGAAACGGAGCTAACAATTGTCAACTTGCAAGAAAGATCATACCGTATTAATGTTCCTTCTTTTGCCACAAAAGAACAAACTTTGCTTTAAAAGAATTAGTAACAACTGTTTGAGGGACTTCTCGCAGCACATAAACGCAAGTTAGCTTTGAAAAGATGTTGCAAATGTGTCCAAAACAACAAAATTATAAGAATAAATGAAACTGACATGGGACTTTGCAACAATCTTGGGAATTACAGTGAATCGGAAGGGGGCGCTTGTCTGGATCTCCCTTTTTTTATTTAGGAGAAAAAATCAATTTTTATTTGGGAGAATCTTCGAGAAAAAAAAACATCGAATATATTTTTATCTGATTTTATAACAAAGGACTGTCGCTTCCACATCCTGAAAAAAAATCAATGTAGAATCTATTGCCTCTGGGTTATTGTTGCCCATTCGGGTGTGGTATTTGGAAATAGGACTTCCTGTCTCTTTTTCCCCTTTTTAGACAAGGCTTCCGTGTTAGTATCAAGGGGTTCGCCATTACCTTCCTCATCCCATGAACCCCACCCACCAACTTTTGACCGGCTTGGGCAGGTAATACTCGTCCATCAAAAGAGAGGGACAGTCAGCCACCCTTACCATCCATCAGTGGCTAGCGGAATTTGATCCTCAGAACGGGTATTAGCAAAATAACTTCTTTCTCCTACCTTAGATTGCTCCTCAAGGGACCTTTTTTGCGCCATGGTCGTTGCTTAATGCGTCCAAAGGAATGTCCCTCCGGGTATGATTTGGGTAGCCATCACTAGCTTACCATTACTAGTCAGGCACTCTGGATGATGGCCAGTGGGTGGGTAATGACTGAAATTAGAAAGATTATGTTCCAATACTCTCACGATGCCACGAGAAGGATGACTTCACTACCTACCCCCTCCTGTAATCTCGTTCAGCCATGGTATAAAAAAGAAATTAGTGAAAATAAATTTTACCATTTCAAACCTATTAATATATCGAACAAGCGATTAAACAATCGTTCCTCACAATCAGGCACACTTTAAGTGCAGAAGTTGTAAGATACTGGACAGGTTTCTCTGGCCACTACCAAGGCTTTACCCAGTATTTTTTTCGGAGTGGATCTTGCTAAAAAAAAAATATTTTTTTTTTTTTGGGGGGGGGGTGTTTTACACAAAAAAATTAAAAAAAACGGATACAAAACTTGTTTATATCCATTTTTGTTACGTTTTTTACGAGTCAGACAAACATTTGCAGGGGGAGGGGTTCAACCCCCCCCCCCTCTGGGTACGACCTTGGCCACTACGATGATTAATTTGGTTTTTTCCGTTTATTTTATTTTTTGTTTTCATTTATAAGCCATGTCCAATGTTGACAAATAAATAGTGTATCGATATAAACTTGTCCATGAAATTAATTAAGGCATCTCTTCAAAAAGCTACATTTGCATGATTTAGTGATACGCTTGAGGAAATTATTGGAAGAAAAACAGAAGAAAAAAAACGATGACACACTGACAAGCTGTGGTCGTCCTGAGTTTATCCATTTGCTGCCACTTTTTGACATAATCATTGATTTGACAGGTCCATATCCATAATAAGCAGTTGAAACATTTTCTTTTTACTTTGAAGGTTGAGGATGATCGAATTACACGTATTTGATTATATTGCCCTCTAGGAATGCGATTGGATCTGGGCTTATAATCCATTTCAGGCTTATGAAAAAAAAAATATTCAGGAGATCAAGTTTTGCGTTTCAAGACAGGGAGCGCCTCATATCGGTCACCGCAAAGACAAGCCGCAAATAAAATATTTAAATTCGGGTTTTTTCGTAAGCTATTGAGGAATGTAGTCTAACACGATGCCGAGAATTGGATTGTAAATCCTAGCTGGGATTGAAAAAGGCGGTTTTATCGGATGTAAGGCGAAAAAGTCTTGCTGATAAGTGTGAAAAGAAGTGTTTGAATTGCTATTTTTATGTTCAAATTTATGTCCATAAGGAATTGTAAGTTTGATCGCTATATTACAAATTGGACGCAATTCTCATAAAAACAAAGATCTATGTCGCGCCCCCTTTTTATTATCATTCTTTGTTCTTTTCATTGCTCAATCAAAGGGAGGAAACAAAGCGTAAAATACTAAAGGAAATTTCTATAATTGATTGGTCTAATTCTTATTATATCTTACATGAGTTTCAACGTAATTCGCAGTTTCAATATAAATTATTTTAGGGAAATAATGGAGACTGCATTAAGGAATAAATTATTTAGATAATTTATATTGCAGAAATTTCAGAAGATTTCATTTTAATAAAAAGGTTTCAAACATTCTTCGGAAGAAAAGCATTCGGTAATTTAGTAGTAGCCGGGCAACAAGGGAGATATTATATTGGGAAGATGCTTAAGAAACTAGTCAAACGGGTTTCTTTCAATAGATAATTTGATTGCAAACCGTGGTTTATCCCTGCGTCTACAATATTTAGGCTTTTGGTTTTTGGGGTTTAGGGGGGAAAAAGGTACCTGGGTTAGGTTACGTATTAATATATGCTATGCTTTACCTCCCCGCGCGCCCCCGTAATATGCAAATATATAGCCGAAATTTTTTTTTCTAAACTATTTGTTTTCATCATACTTTGTTTATTTCATTAGCATTAACCAAACTTCACTTATTGCGTGTTGCCCGGCTACTACTAAAGTACCAAGCATTCGAGTGAAATTATTTCTAGTCGAAAAATCCTTTGCTCACTTGGTTTGAAAAAATTGTCAATATTTCCCTACATTTTGAAACATTTGAATAAATTTACGCGTAATAATATCTATCTGAGCATTATAGCAGGCATCAACAGCTAAGATTTTCACTGTGTGGTTCATGGGGACCACCAAGGAGGTGTCAATGTGGATGGTCCCCTCTAATAGACAAGACGACATCTGATAAACGAAGCAAAAAGAAAAGTAAGAAATACATCTCTTTGAAGTTTGACTCTCTGTAATCCTTACTCTCTATGCTTTCCCGGATAAATACTCTGGTGGCACTCTTGGTAGAATCACAAATCACACTTTAATCCCTCATCTTTGTCATAAAACAAAAACCTTATCCCTTGCCTAAAATCCTGTCTTATCCCAAAGCCGGACGCCCCGCTGATAGTTCTACTATTTTCCTTTTGGAACGAAAATTATCAGGATGAAATGGTGGTGCGTTTTGCTATCTTCGTTCCAGGATTCTGGAAGAGTGGTGAAGTAATTTTCCTTAATACATACCACAGTTTATAAAATTATCCAGTAAGTTTACCGCAAATGATTTCTGGATCTTCATTCTCGGTGTGCACAAAAAGCTCCTCCCACTTATTTCTGCACTTATTGTCCACTTATTGGTTGAGCCGGCCAAGTGGTTTTGTCAGTACTTGTTCCGTAGGTGAATATTCTTTGTCTACCCGTGAAAAGATATAATGCCGCTTATGTTTATATCTGCAAAAACGTTCTCTGGAGCACTCGCACCTCGGTCCGGGTTTTTATAATGGGTGAGATAGGGAAAGATCATACTGGATAATTATATAAACTGTGATACATGTGCACAGACATACAGATGTTTATCTTTAATATGTACACGCAGCATAAATTATTTTGAAAGCGACACAACTCAAGGCAAATACCTGAGAAATATATTTTGTTCGACTATGCACATGGGCGCCCATAAAGGGGGGGGGGGCAGGGGGCACTAATACCCCCCTCCTGGCTGAACGACAGTTTCATTTATTTGTATTAATTTAAAAAACTTTCCACTGAATAAGTTTTCAAAGAAAAGTAAAGAGCTCTATTAAACCAAAAATGGGCAGAAATAAAGTAAAATAATCTTCCAAGAGTAAAACTACCACAAATCACTATCAACAATTAAATGAAACTCAAAACAAACAGAAATTATAGCAAATAGCCGAGGCAAACTCAAAACGAGAAAAAATTAACATTACTAGGGCTGACTCCATCCCATCTCAAGACCAGAGCATAACTTAGGCTTTACCGAAAAAAATGACCGTGGATTGTCAGTTTAATTTACCTATACTGATGTTTATTCCTTAAAAATAAATGGGTAAAAAAGTTAGTAAAAAAGTTTTTACTTATTTAAATAAAAAAAAGTAAAGACATTTAAACATATTTTGTTTTTAGTAAAGCGCAAAATATGTTCTGGTCTTGAGAAGGCATGGGGGTTATCAGCCCTACTAATGTTAATTTTTGCTCGTTTCGAGTTTGACTCGGCTATTTATTCTAATTTCTGTTCATTTTGAGTTTCATTTATTTATTGTTAGTGATTTTGTTTTACGCTTGGATGATTACTTGACTTCATTTCTGCCCATTTTTGGCTTAATGTAGCTCTTTACTTTTCTTTGAAAAGCTTGTTTTATGGAAAAAGTTTTTTTTTTGATGAATTTCTGTTCGTTTTTTATTGACAAAGTAATTTTCATGAATTTTTTTTTTTTTTATATCTTTTCGTTTTTTTTCTACAAGAATCCATAGTTTTGGCATAATTGTGGGGGTTTGACATGCCCAATATCCCTAAAGACATAGTTGCTGGACCGTTTCTACTATGCTGAACAAAATAGTTGTCTCAAAATTTTGACTAGATGTGTGTTGTGAAATAAATCGGCTTGAGAGACGGGCTGATTGCCCTCCAATCTCTTTTTTACTCTTAGAAAGGACCCTAGAACTTTTAGTTTTGAATAGAATTGGCTTCTTTAAATGTTTCAATGATATTTCTAGCTATTATAGAGTGGTGCTGCCTATGATATTGCTTATATGCCTGTTTTGAAAACCTACATATACACAGTTTTTTGGTTTAATTGGAACGCCCCCTAAACACTTCCTGGAAGTTTCACCTTAATACTCTAAGCGTCATTAGTTACAGTAACTTTAGTTTTAGTACTAAAAGTATACACATAGTGCTTTCTGGCTTATATTTGATTACTGAAGACATTGTTATATTCTCTTTGGACTATTGGCTACAAAATGGCTGTCTCACAATTTCGATCGAATGTGTTTGGGGAAAAGAAGATATCAGGAAGAGGATGGGGGGGGGGGGGCTATTTTCTCTCCATTACGCTTGACTATTAAAATGGAACTAGAAGTATGCATTTCCAATCAAATGAGCCTCCTCTAAAGTTCACAAGACCACCTCTTCATAAAAACCTTACATCCCCCCAGTGCATAACTTAAAACCCTTATCCCCATACTTTGGGGTTGTGTCAACCCCAATGGCCGTAATATGAGATCTTTGGACTATTTTTGAACCAATGGCTATCTTAATATTTCTCTCGGATGCATTGGGGGAAAATATGACGTAGAGGGGGGGGGGGGGATATAGCTGCCTTTCGATAAATTTGACCATTAAAAATGGCTCTTCAACTTTCGATTTCCAATCCAACGAGCCCCCTCCGAAGTTTATACGACCACCGTTTCCATAGAAACCTTAAATGCCCTCGGGGCATACCTTACAACCCTTGCCCTGAGGACTTTGAGGGGGTCCTCATCCTCAAAGACATAATTTCTGGACTTTTAAACTACGTCAAACAAATAACTATCTTGAAATTTTGACTGGAAGTGTTTGGGAAAATGATGGGCGTGGAGGGAGGTGGTTGCCCTCCAATCACTTTTGACAATTAAAGAAGGCACTAGCCCTTGCAATTACCAACCAACTGAGCCCTTTTCGAAGTTTCTACGACAACAAATGGTCATCTTAAAATTTCTATCAGACGCGTTTCTGGAAAATACGACGTGTGTGTGTGTGTGTGGGGGGGGCTATTTGCCTTCTGATCATTTTGACTCTTAAAAAGAGCACTATAACTTCTGATTACCGATCCAATGAGCCCTCTTTGAAGTTTATACGACCAATTTTTCTATAAAAACCTTTATATGCCCCCAGGGCGTAAGTTACAAACCTTGACATGAGGGCTATGTGGGGGGGGGGTTATCCTCAAAGACATAATTTCTGGACCTTTCAACTAAATCACTGAACAAAATGGCTATCTCAAAAATTATTATTGAATGTGTTTGGAGAAATGATGGTGTATGGACGGGGGGGGGGGGGGGTTGGATGACATCCAATTACATTTGACTGTTATTAAGGCCAGTAAAACTTCTGATTACCAATCAAATGAGCCCCCTCTGAGGTTTATACGACCACGGTTTCTATAAAAAAAAACCTTATATCCCCACAGGGCATAACTTACAACCCTTGCTCTGAGGGTTGGGGGGGTTGTCATTCTCAAAGTCATAATTTTTGGACCTTAAAACTATACTGAACAAAATTGCTATCTCAAAATTTTGATTGGATGTGTTTGGGGAAGTTATTGACGTGGGGGAAGGGGAGCTGGCTGCCCTCCTTGAGCTTTTTTGAAGTTCCTATGACATTTCTTTCTATAGCAAGTGCCCTGGTCTAAAAAAAAAACAATATGTTCTGCCCATATCGCTCTTTACTTAGGCAGCACTATCGCGCTGCCTATGATATTTTGTCTTGAGATTTCAATTATACAGCACTGGAATTGCCGATTAGACCAGGTAAGCCCTCCTAAAATTCAGTCTATGGGTGCCCAGGATATGTATTTAGTCATCACTGCAAATCAGGTATCTGCACGAAAGGAGTCAGGGTCTAAGAGCCTGGCCCCTGTTAAATCTAAAGATTAATTCAATTGTTCCTTGTGTCCGCTGTTTTAATTTCACCCCCCCCACCCGCCCCCCCCCCCCCAACAAAATTATATATCCTTGAAGGCACGTACACAGGGGCCTTGGTCCCCATAAATCCGAAATTTTCTCAACTTCAAGGTACTTCCATATTATCAGTTAAATTTATTTTGATACCCCCCACCCCCGCTCAAAAAAATATTTTTGCATACGTGGATGTATCTTTGCCTAGTGAAAATATTACTTGGATGATTGCTAGTTTTATGACTTCCTTAAAAAACCAAGTTTGCTCGATTGAGAATCGTAATTATTTCAAACCAAATTTGGATGCATCATTAAATGGTAATACTGTGGCCACTTAGTGACTACGTACTGTAGGTAAAATTATGCCCTGTACATGATAGAATGCGTTACATTCCCCCAATCTTCTACCATTCATCATTCTAAAATACATTGTTCGTTTTCTCTTTTTTAAAATTTCCTGGAATATGTTATGGAAAGGTATATCTAATGGATTTTAAATTCCTCTCTCTTTTTTCGGTTTTGTTTCCCAATCAGATACAGTAAATACTCCAAAATTGATCAGATTTTAATGCCTTATGCAAAATACGTCTAAAAAGCAGTAAAAATTGAGGAGATTGCCAGATGCCAACCATAAGTATCTAAGACTTGGATCCTCCGACCAAACCTCCTGGTCCGAATTCAATGCCTCAGAGCCTACTTCCGGCTATGCACTTGTGTTTCCAAGTATCTAGTGTCCTCGGGTGGCCTAGTGCAAAATCCTTTTCTAGAAAACTATCCAAGCTATGCTCTTAGTCCCAAAAAATATGTATAGTGATGAAGAACCTGGGACACAAATTTGAAAGACATATTTTTTTCACCATTTCCATAAATTAAATAAAAAAAACAAGTTTTTTTCTACTGAAAGTAAGGACCAACATTAAACTCAAAATGACCAGAAATTATTCCGTATATAAAGGGGACTGTCCGCTCCTCTATACCCCTCTATTCACGCTGAAGTTTTTTAAATACTTTTAAGAAAGGCTTTGATTCTAATCAAAAGGATATTTTGTTTCAGGAATCACTATTAAGGAATTGGGTCAAAAGGTCGAAGTTTAGCATTAAAAAGGGGGGTACAGAGGACGGACAGGGCCCTCCTCTTTTTACTTAATTTTTTATTGTTTTTCAAATAATTCCCGGAAATCCACCTCTCCTCCATGAAAAATCCCCCCCTCCAAGAAAAATTCCTTTATAAATTGTTCCCCTAATAAAATCCTTCTCAACGGAAAATTACCGCTGGTCAATTCCATCCTTGCTGCAAATTCCCCCTATAAAATTTCTTAAGGACGAGTCTGCCTAAAAAGTACCCCGTAGCATACTTTCATTTGAAAAAAGGCTTGTTTTTTTATTTTATTTTTGAAATGAAACCCCCTCCCCTCCCAATAGAAAATGTTTCTCCTTTGGAAAAAATTCCCATGGAAAATTTCTCCTGGTGGTAATTCCCCCATGAAGAATTTCTCCAGTGAGAAATCCTCCTCCTACGAAAACCTCCCGGAAAATTCCGACTCCCCTGACAATTTTGCTTAGACAATGCCCAGAGCATCTACACGTGTAAGGTGGGGTCGCCAACGAGAAAGTAAGACAAATAAAAAAAAAATTCGTATATGAATTCTGAAAAAATTCCCCCCGTGTAAAATTTCCATGGAAATTTCATCCTCGGAAACTTCCATCCCAATGAAAAATTCTCCCTGCAGTAAATCCACCCCTGCCCCCCCCCCCTGGAAAGTGTCTATATATTTTCCAATAGCAAATACTATATGTAAAACAATCAGCAAATTTCACAACTTACAGCCCTTCCTCTGGGGACTACGGTGGATCATGTCATCTCCTAAGACACAGTTAGTGAACCCTTCAACTATTTTGAACAAAAGGGCTATCTCAAAATATTGATCAAATGACTTTGGGAAAAAAGAACATTGGGAGGGGGGCTAGTCGCCATCCAATGCTTTGGTAACATTAAAAGGGGGACTGGAACTTTTAATTTCTGTTCAAATGAGTCCTCTGCCAATCTTGTAGGGCCATTAGTTCGATAATATCACCCTTATAAAGAACAAAGTAAAAAAGCAAAGAAACACGTATCCTTAATTTTTCTCCCGGCAAAAAATACAAAATTCCATATTTTTGAAGATGGGAGCTTGAGAACTTTACAGTAGTGTTCTTTGATACGCTAAATCTAAGGATGCAATTTTAAATAAGGTTCCTTGACTTTCGAGAATGTTTCTCCCCTTTTTTGAAAACCAGGCAAATTTTCTCAGGCTCGTAGCTTTTGATACGTAGCATTAAACTTAATAAGTCTCATATATTTGGAGTCAGCATAAAAAACCCATTTTATGTGTATTGTTATCAAAATTCTGTTTTAAAGTTTCGATTACTATTGGGCTGAGTCACTCCTTACTTAAAGTTCGTTACCTCAAACTGATTGAAAAACTGTGTCTTTTATTTAAAATGTTTCAATCCCACTGGTGAAAATTAGTCTATGCGAGGTCCAAAGATGTCAAACAGGATGATATCTTTAAAAATGAAACAAACAATAAGATTGTGTGGGTCTGGGCCCCCTAACCTATTCTGGTACTTCCTTGTTAGCTAGTACACCCTCGAGAATTGAAGTAAGGTTAATCATAATGAAATACACCAAAATGTGATGAGAATATAATAGCTTAGTAACAAATTTATGGAAACTACAACAAAGAATTATGGAAAGGGGGCCGCCCAGAACGCATTATATCAAACATGTAACCTAACCTAGCCTAACCTGAATACCATCTCTATATATTAAACATTTAATAAAAATAAACATACAACGTAGATTTCAACTGAGCCTGGGCTAATTGTCTCCGTTTATATAGCCAGCCGTGGGCGTACGTAGCTTCTTCTCTAGGCCGGCCGATTCTATGAGGGGGGGGGGGAGGGGCGGAAGTTATATTGGCAGTTCACAAAGCCTTACATTGTCAGCGAGTTCTATCAAGCCTGCGAAATCTTTGTTAGTAAGTAATCACCGAAAATCATAAGTCATCAGTAAGCTTGAGCATTAATCTTCTTGGATTAGAAATAAATCTTTCCAAGAAATTATGGATAATTGCTTCTTGTTTGACTTTTATTCTGTCATTCCAGTTGTTTATTTCAGCTTTTTTCAACCATCTACCTTTATAAACTACTTTTTTAGCCATCTACCTTTGTTCAACTGCTTTTTCAACCATCTGTTTTTGTCAACCATCTTCTTTTTCAGCCATATCTAACTTAATTTGAAGTTATAGAGGGGCAGATGCCCCCTGCTCGCCCCCCCTCCGTACGCCCCTGTAGCCAGCTAAAAACCGATTATTACCTGATTTTGTATATCTAAATTCTCTAGTGTGTACTGGCTAACAAGAAAGTACCCATCCTCTTTCTCTGTATTAGGCTGTTTTTTTTTAACTAGGTTTATAACAGGTAAGCTTTCAGCTCCCCTTCTCCTCCTGTAAGGCCAAAAATATGCAAAAGCGTAAAATTTAATATTTGTAAAAGCTAAGCTACAGTTTTTTCCGCCTAAAAATGAAAAAAAAAAAAAAAAATCAAACTTTGGTCCCCTTCTCAAAAATATGTACATCCTAACCCGTCCTCTTCTGTAAGTTTCCTTATCTGTGGGAATTTTTTATGAGTACGAATTCTGAAATGAATTAATGAGGAAGCATGCGTACCTATGTTTAGGTTATATACACTGACAGAGTCTGCCTGGAAGTCTTCTCACTCTCGTAATTTGGATCAGAACAAAGACTAAGTAGTCAGTCGACATCTAAAAGTCTACTGAAGTTTTTCAATTTCCAATTTATGAACGAAAACTGACATGAATCTTTCAGATTATCATGACCAGAGTAAAGCAAAGAGCCACCTTAACTCTTGTTTATTTGACTAGGCTGATACTGATAGTCAGAAAGGTAAGGTATCCATTCCTCCTTAAAAAAAGGAAAAAACATTACAAAACAGATACATTACTCCCATTGTCTCTATAAATTTTAATACAGATTTTCCAGCCATTATACCCTAATAGCACAAAAAAAAAACTATAATTTTAATAGATGGTATTTCGTAATCAATGCTCAGACTTGAGAAACTCGGCAGCACAAGGACAGCATAAGCTGCTATCCTGTGGAGCTGCAAGGCCGTATCCAAGGGGGCTAGGGGATTTGAACCCATTCCCCCCAGAAATATTTGTCTGACCTTTAAAAACGTAATAAAAATTTTGTACCACCCCCCTGAAAAAGCCTGGATACTTTCTTGTGTCTGTGACATTGAATTTAGAGATAATACCATTTTTTATTTCTAATATTGAAACACCCAATCTTGTTCTCGTCGATTAAAGTCGTACTTCAAATGCAAGGTCGTTAAAAGAGCCCAATCTTGAATAGGGTCAGCTTTAGTGAAATTCAACTTTACTGCCACCTGCAGAAGACTATGGATGTATCATTGGACTAAATTTAATTGAGTTTATTGAGCTTTCAAAATTAAAAGCGGAAAGGCAGAGCAAAAACGAAGCAGAAGAACTATAAGAACATAATACAATATAGCATGTTTTATTAGACCATCAAAGTAACAAGTAACACTACATAAAATAATTCCCCAAATACAGATAGACCAGCAATAGAATAAATATATAAAGGGCCTACTAAGCCCATTTTGCTCACTTTTCCTAGCAATAGAGCAAGCTTGCAGTTACGTTTAAGAGCAGGATCAGCCAACAGGATCAGGGACTTTCCAAGTTTATCAAGATCCAGTCAAGCTGCATTTGAAAGTGGGTCAAATAAAAAATTGTGAGGATCACTATACATATTTTTTTTTATTTCATATCAAGGATTTCCTTCAGCAACTTTTAAGATCGAGATAGGCCAAGAGAAACGCCAAGATACAGTCAACTGACATTCAGGAAACGAGTCAAATTGAGAATTTTAAGGTTCACCATGTATATTTCTAAACGAATAAAATTTTCCAATTCACATCAAAGTTTTCTTTCCCAGGACGGCAGCGGCAATTAATAGAAAAAGAACAGTTTTATTCACAAGAATATACAGACAGAGTTTGTGCATCAAAGACTAAGAGTTCCATTTGTTTCTGCACTTTAGATAAGGTATTACAATGAATTTGGGGAAAATAAAGACTTGAAACCCCCCGAATCTTGAAACCCAAAGAAAATAAAGAAACGTGGACTAGGCAAATGGAAGCCAGGCTAATTCGTTTTTTCAAGAGCATATTCTTAATGCCCCTTTGTCAGCCAAACTGATTCCCCAGTTCGCCAAATATGCGAGATGGCCCAGGAAAGAAGATGCATATATTAAAAGAATGTCTGGACAAGATTTAGATACCGAGTTGGAGACATCTCGTAAACTGGATCTTAAGCTGGAGAACATAGCTAGAGAAGGTAATATCCTACAGCTGGGAAATCTATGGTTAGGATTAAAAACCAAATATTGGCTCTCTCCCCACTAATTAGATTAGAAAATTGGACATAATGGACCTTTGTGGCTTTTACCTCATGTATTTCTGCCAGTAATAATAACAATTCCTCTTAGACAAAAAGTGCCACATGACATCTTTTATGTTTTGACAGCCGAGTAGTGCTCAAAATAATTTTTTTTTGCCTTCATTGCAAGTTGTTGGCCAATTCTTTGCATATTTATTTTTTTTAACCCACTTTTTCGCTGTAACTCTAATTTATTAAATTTTAAAATCGATAGTTTTGTGTTTATGTACCACCTAAAACACTGTATATAAAATTAGGTATATATAATTGTATAAACTGTATATATAATTACTGTATACACTGTATATACATTAATTATATATACAGTGACCTAAAATCACAAATAAACAAATTTAAAAACGCTTCAATATCCAAAATTGTTAATTTGAGAAGTTAAGGTTTAATAGATTTAATTTGGAGGTACTCTACAACCAATTTTTCCAAGGATAACATCTGCCTGGATGTGCGGCAAGGCGCCCTTCCATCACAGTACAACCTTCCATGGTGCCACCATATCCATAAATTTTTTTGAACGAAAATCTATATCCTTTCGTTCTAAAAGTTTTTGGGTTTATCTTATTTTCTTTTCCTCTTAACGTAACCATCAACAGCATGAATTCGTGAAAAACTCTAAATCTTTAGGTTATCTTACATGACCATTCACTCAAAATTTGACAGGGTTTGATTTTATAGCCCATTGGTTATCGTTTATGGCATTTTTTTCTTTTTATTCCTTTGACAAATTTTTCCTTTTTAATTCGCGCTTTTCGCGCTTGGTTCGCGCTTTTGGACAAAAAAAATCATCATTTTCCAAATAGTGCCTTGAATTCAAATCTTTTATGTTTAAAGTCTTTTGTTATCTTCGAAAACTTAAGGAGGTGAGTATCTAAGTTTCCCTTTATAACTTTCCAAACGTTTTGATTTTTTCATTTCAAATTTTTAATTATGCAATAGGAGCATTCCCAAGGCCATATCCAAGGGGAGTAGTGTGCTATCTAGTACCACAGGACGAGATTGTATAAAACGAGCAAACCCTCTATATTATAGACCTATAAAGTGATCCTACATGTTATATTTGGAGCTAGATATTCAGGGACGAGATTGTGTAATGCAACCAAACAGGTTTCTGAGGCAACACCTATTTTCTGGGCCAATCAGAGATGTTTTCTACCAACGGTAGTCCATAAGACAATAATAGATACGAAACTAGATTTTTATATTCAAAGATGGTCTCTTTGCAAAAATACTAGTTTTAGCCCGGATGTCATATAATCGTGTGGGACAACTCTTTTGCCAAAACCCATTTTCTGGACCATTGCCTTTAGTCAAAACTGGTTTGCTTAGGGATGGGTCGCTGGTAATTAAAGAATGAGGAATGGGATGCTATTGTCAGAATTGATTTAAGTTAAAAGTTATAACATTTGTGGAAACGAACTCAATTTGCGAAAAAAGGTATAGCATTTGCATAACTAACTAAATTTGCGAAAAAAGGTATAGCATTTGCATAACTATGCCATGAATGATCTTAATTGGTGATTGAATAATAGGGGTGAAACAGGGCTAGATAATATTTTTAATTGGATTGTATGAAGGTGGTAAAAAAGGGTTAAACTGCTTACCAGTTAAGGTAACCCCGAAGGGGTTGCTAACTCATAGGCATTTAATTATATAAATTTGGAATTGCATCGTTAGCATCAATCTATAGAAATGATTAACGATGACACGATGTCATAGTGACTTAACCTAGCTTTAATTCACGGATGTGTTTCTGTATAATACACAATTACCATTTGAACGGTGTTGTCAATATAAAATATGCTTTAACATTGTAGCATACAAAAAAGTTGATACTAATGGAGATTTAGATGCCAAGAAAAGAATTTTAATAAAGAAATTCAGAACAATCTTTAGAAATCCTTAGAAATCGAATAGTGAAATGATTATAGGTTTGAAACATCAAGGATCGCAACCATCAATGACCCTAACCACCAAGGACCTCAACCTCCAAAGGCCCTCTATCTCAAACCTCCAAGGGCCCCCCCCTCCATCTCTTTGGGCCGCTCCCCCCATGATGTTTAAACTTTTTTTTATTATTATTTTTTTAACATGGTATATTTTTTTCAATTTTTTTTTTACACGTCAGAATAAGATAAACATACTTAACACATAAAAAATTTACATTTATATATTTCCCAAACTCAAAACGAGAATTGTATAGATATGTTAGTCATGACTTTTACTATTAGGAAAATAAAGTTTTGTAGAAGCACTTTTTTGGACTGAATTTTTTTGGACTTCAAATTATTCAACTTTTTTTTACGTATCTTAAAATGACATGGAACATACTTGCGGCTCTACAATCGTACTCTATGCTTAATCAGAGACACCATGTGGCTTTCCCATTGGTGCTCTATGGCGGCTTATCGACACTACCTAGTTTATTGCATGTATGAAATCAGTATTTTTTACGTAGTGGAAGTATAAACACATAACTCATATCTTTCAAAAAGTGAAGATGAAGCATTTTAAGAAAGTGTGGTCACATGATAGTGTTATTGTAGTATTGATTACTGACAAGGAGAAGTATTTGAACTATGAAACAAGTACAGGTGGTAGCACTATCGTAAACGTATGCGTGCATTGTCATGACAGTTAGGAATTAAATTCCTTTGGAGTACCAAAAAATTCAACTCTTATGTTGGTTGATATGCGGGATTGAGATCTCCGGAGATGATTGCGCTCAAAGAGAATGCCAACATAAAAATAATCGTTGATGATAGAGGACAACTCCTTGCTACTGTTGCAGGTAACACATTACCTACTGATACATCCTATTGTCAGCTTTCGGGTATTAGCATTCAACGAAAGGTCAAAAGAACCCAGACGCACTCTTCTACTAATATCATAAACATATCTTGTCTACGTGCCGGAACTGTTACCTGTGTAAAAGTAATGTGGTAATAGACAGTGAAATTGCCGGAAAAAGAAAAAGGGCGTTGGTAGAAAATATCACTAAGGAATATAAAGATAAATCGATGAAAAAACAAAGCACCAGTAAACGTTACTACCATCATTGATCAAACAGTCAATGAACCAAATAATAGCAAATATGAAATGCATATTGAACATGTGGATGACCTTCCGTAAAAATTATGTATGACTCAAAATGGATTAATGATTATGCTACTGATTACGAACTAAGAGAAGACAATAGCTACAATATCAAGAGAGAACAGGGTGAACTATTTTATGGAACAGATTCAAAATGTCCAAAATTGTTCATTGATATTAATAATGTATATTAATATAATTTTTTGTATTAATATCCTACATGACATTATTTCATTAAAAATATATTAGGCATTACATTGTTATGTGTTCATTATTTTATTATGCTACCATTATTACCATTATGTTCATTATTATGCTACCATATCAAACGTTTTAGAATGTATAATAATATATCGGGGATGTAAGAAAAGGAATTTGCATGCATCATATGTCGGATAGATAGATTAACATAGAGAAAATCTAAGTATCAGAATGAATAAATTCATTGCCAACACCTTTTCTCGGATAGGGCAGGATAAAATTGATAGAATCTAAGTATCAGAGCGAAGAGATTTTTTATCAACATCCTTTGCATGATATGTCGGTTAACATTATCAAAACCTAAGTGTCAGAGTGATGAAATTCTGTATCAACATTTATTGTCAGATACATTGGGTAACATTGACAAAATCTAAGTGTCAGAGTGAATAAATTTTTCTATCAACATCTTTGTCAGATACATCGGAAAAAAATGACTAAATTTAAGTATCAGATTGAATAAATTATTTATCAACCTCCTTTGTCGGATACGTTGGATAACATTGTCAAAATCTATGTATTAGAGTGAATAAATTCTTTATCAACTTATTTTATCAGATAAATGGGATAATAATGACATAATCTAAGTATCAGAGTGAATAATTTTTTCTATCAGCATCATTGTCAGATATATCGGATAAAATTGGCAAAATCTATGTATCAGATTGAATAAATTCTTTATCAATATCTTTTGTCGGATACGTCGGACAACATCGTCAAAATCGAAGTATCAGAGTGAATAAATTCTATATCAACATCTTGTCGGATATGTAGGTTAAGGTTATCAATACCTAAGTGTCAGAGTGATGGAGTTCCGTATCAACATCTATTGTCAGAATAACATTGATAAAATCTAACTATCAGAGTGAATAAATTTTTTCTATCAACATATTTGTCAGATACATATGATAATATTGACTAAAGCTAAGCATCAGAAAGTGTGTTCACATGATAGTGTTATTGTAGTATTGATTACTGACAAGGAGAAGCATTTGAACTATGAAACAAGTACAAGTGGTAGCACTATCGGAAATGTATGCGTGCATTGTCATGCCAGTAATGAATTAAATTCCTTTGGATTACCTAAAAAATTCAACTCTTATGTTGGTGGATATGCGAGATTGAGATCTCCGGAGATGATTGCGCACAAAGAGAATGCCAACATAAAAATAATCTCTTTGATGATAGAGGACAACTCCTTGCTACTCTTGAAGGTAACACATTACCTACTGATACATACGATCGTCAGCTTTCAGGTATTAGCATTCAACGAAAGGTCAAAAGAAGACAAGCTTACTCTTCTACTAATATCATGAACCATATCTTGTCTACGTGCCAGAACTGTTACCTGTGTAAAAATAATGTGGTAATAGAAACTGAAATTACCGGAAAAATAAAAAGGGCGTTGGTAGAAAATTTCACTAAGGAATATAAGGATGCATCGAAGAAAAACAAAGCGCCAGCAAACGTTACTACCATCATTGATCAAAAATTTAATGAACCAAATAATAGCAAAGATGAAATACATATTGAACATGTGGATGACCTCTCCGTAAAAACTGTGTATGACTCAAAATGGATCAATGATTATTCTATTGATTACGAACTAAGAGAAGGCAATAGCTACAATATCAAGAGAGAGCATGGTGAACTATTTTATGGAATAGATTCAAAATGTCCAAAGTTGTTCATTGATATTAATGATGTATAATAATATATTTTTTGTATTAATATCCTACATGACATTATTTCATTAAAAATATATTATGCATTACATTGTTATGTGTTCATTATTTTTTGAATGTGCAACCATATAAAACGTTTAGAATGTCTATTGAAACATCGGGGATATAAGAAAAGGAATTTCATACATCATATGTCGGATAGATAGGTTAACATAGAGAATATCTAAGTATCAGAATGAATAAATTAATTATCAACACCATTTATCGGATAGTTCAGAATAAAATTGATAGAGTCTAAGCATCAGAGCGAATAGATTCTTTATCAACATCCTTTGCATGATATGTCGGTTAACATTATCAAAACATAAGTGTCAGAGTGATAAAATTCTGTATAAACATGTATTGTCAGATGCATGGGGTAATCGTCAGAGCGAATAAATTTTTTCTATCAACATCTTTATCAGATACATCGGATAAAATTAACTAAATCTAAGTATCAGATTGAATAAATTCTTCATCAACCTCCTTTGTCGGATACGTTGGATGACATTGTAAAAAATCTATGTATTAGAGTGAATAAATTCTTTATCAACTTCCTTTGTCTAATACATAAATTAAATTCTCTATCAACTTATTTTGTCAGATACATGGGATAACAATGACAAAATCTAAGTGTAAGAGTGAATAAATTTTTTTCTGTCAGCATCATTGTCGGATAAATCGGATAAAATTGACAAAATCTAAGTGTCAGTTTGAATAAATTTTTTATCAATATCTTTTACTGGATGCGTCAGATAACATCGTCAAAATCTAAGTATCAGAGTGAATATAAATTATATATAAACATCCTTTGTCGGATATGTTGGTTAACATTATAAAAACCTAAGTGTCAGAGTAATGAAGTTCTCATTTGTCAGATGTGTCGGATAACATTGAGAGAATATATGTATTAGAATGAATAAATCTTTTTATCATCATCCTTTGTCGTATGCGTCGGATGAAATTGAGAAATTCTAAGTAACAGATTGAATAAATTCTTTGTAAATGTCTTTTGACAGATACGTTTGATAACACTGATCAATAAATTCTATCAATTCTCAAATTCTATCACTGATCAATAATTCTATCAGAATAAATTCTTTATCATCTTCTTTTGTCGGATATATCAGATAACATTCATAAAATTTAAGTATCAGAGTGAATAAATCCTTTATCATCGTCCTTTGTCAGATGTGTCTGATAAAAATGAGAAATCTAGGTATCAGAGTGAAAAAATTCTTTATTACATTCTTTATTGATGTCATTTGTCATATACGTTTGGATATCATTGACAAAATCTATGTATTAGAATGAACCAAATTCTTTATCAACATCTTTTGTCGGATAGGTCGGGATAAAATTGATAAAATCTAAGTATCAGAGCAAATAGATTCTTTATCAACATCCTTTGCCGGAAATGTGAGTTAACATTATCAAAACCTAAGTGTCAGAGCGAATAAATTCTTTGTCAACATCCTTTGTCAGATACATAGGATAAAATTGACAAAATCGAAGTATCAGATTGAATAAATTCTTTATCAACATCCTTTCTCGATGTATTGGATAACATTTACAAAATCTAAGTATCAGAGTGAATAATTTTTATCATCATCTTATTTGTCAAATACGTCATATAAAATTGATAAAATATAAGCATCAGATTGAATAAATTCTTTATCAACATCCTTTTGTTGGATACGTTGAATAACATTGACAAAGTCTAAGTATCAGAATGAATAATTTTTATCATCATTTTATTTGTCAAATAAAAAAGGATAAAATTGATAAATATAAGCATCAGATTGAAGAAATTTTTTATCAACATCCTTTTCTTGGATACGTTGGATAACATTGACAAAATCTAAGTATCAGAATGTATCAGAGTCATTAATTCTTTATAGACTTCTATTGACGGACACATAGGATAATATTGGGAAAATCTAAGTATCAGAACTAATGAATGCTTTTATCAATATCCTCTTCAGATATGTCGGATAAAATTGACAAAATCTAAGTATCAGATTGAATAAATTCTTTATCGATGCATAAAGTAAAAATAAATAGAACTTTGATTTTATGAATGTTATCTGATGTATCCGATAAAGACATTGAAAACAAATTTATTCACTCTGATACTTAGACTTTGTCAATTTTATCCTATGTATCAGAGAAAAGGATGTTTTATATAGAATTTAATCACCCCGATTCTTAGATTTTGATAATGTTATCCAACGTATTCAGAGAGGGATGTTGATAAAGAATTTATTCACTCCGACACTTAGATTATGTC
>CM051268.1:50268674-50474008 GCA_027921565.1 Artemia sinica
TTAATAAAGAATTTATTCCCTCTAATACATAGACTTTGACAATGTTATCCAACATATCTGACAAAGGAGGTTGGTAAAGAATTTATTCAATCTGATACTTAGATTTAGTCAATTTTATCCGATGTATCTGACAAAGATGTTGATAGAAAAAATTTATTCACTCTGACAGTTATATTTTGTCAATGTTACCCCATGTATCTGACATAGATGTTGATACAGAATTTCATCACTTTGACAATTAGGTTTTGATAATGTTAACCGACATATCATGCAAAGGATGTTGATAAAGAATCTATTCGCTCTGATACTTAGATTCTATCAATTTTATCCAGACCTATCCGACAAATGGTGTTGGTAATGAATTTATTCATTCTGATACTTAGATTTTCTCTATGTCAACCTTCCTATCCGACATATGATGTATGCAAATTCCTTTTCTTACATCCCCGATATTTCAATAGGCATTCTAAACGTTTGATATGGTAACATACCCTAAAAATAATGAACACATAACAATGTAATGCATAATATATTTTTATGGAAATAATGTCATGTAGGATAATAATACAAAAAATATATTAATTATACACTATTCATATCAATGAACAATTTTTGACATTTTGAATCTGTTCCATAAAATAGTTCCCCATGTTCTCTCTTGATATTGTAGCTATTGTCTTCTCTTAGTTCGTAATCAGTAGAATAATGATCAATCCATTTTGACTCATACGCAATTTTTACGGGGGGGGGGGCATCCACATGTTCAATATGCATTTCATCTTTACTATTTTTTGGTTCATTGACTGTTTGATCAATGATGGTAGTAACGTTTTCTGGCGCTTTGTTTTTCATCGATTCATCTTTATATTCCTTAGTTATATTTTTTACCAACGCCCTTTTTATTTTTCCGGTAATTTCAGTGTCTATTACCACATTATTTTTACACAGGTAACAGTTCTGGCACGTAGACAAGATATGGTTTATGATATTAGTAGAAGAGTAAGCTTGTCTTCTTTTGACCTTTCGTTGAATGCTAATACCTGAAAGCTGACGATCGTATGTATCAGTAGGTAATGTGTTACCTGCAACAGTAGCAAGGAGTTGTCCTCTATCATCAAAGATTATTTTTATGTTGGTATTCTCTTTGTGCGCAATCATCTCCGGAGATCTCAATCTTGCATATCCAACAACATAAGAGTTGAATTTTTTTGGTGCTCCAAAGGAATTTAACTCCTTACTATCTCATGACAATGCACGCATACATTTCCGATAGTGCTACCACTTGTACTTGTTTAATAGTTCAAATACTTCTCCTTGTCAGTATTCAATGCTAAAATAGCACTATCATGTTAACGCACTTTCTTAAAATGCTTCATCTCACTTTTTTAAAGATATGAGTTATGAGTTCATACTTCCATTACGTAAAACATATTGATTTAATACATGCAGTAAACTAGATAGTGTCGAAAAGCCGCCATAGAGTACCAGTAGGAAAGCCGCTTCGTGTCTCTGAGCAAGCATAGAGTACGATTGGTAGAGCCGAAAGTATATTTCAGGTCATTTTAAGATAGGTAAAAAAAGTTGAATAATTTTGAAGTCGAAAAAAATTCGGTCCAAAAAAAGTGCTACAACAAACATTATTTTTCTAATACTAAAAGTCATGACTAAACCATTCTCATTTTGAGTTTGAAAAATATTAAATGTAAATTTCTTATGTTTTAAGAATGTTTTACCTTATTCTAAGACTTGTAAAAAAAGTTGAAAAAAATATACTATGTTAAAAAATAATGATATAAGAAGTTTTAAAAAATTGAGAGGAGGGTCCCAAAAAGTTGGGGGGGGGGGAGCCCTTGGAGGTTGGAGATAGAGGGCCTTTGGAGGTTCAGGTCCTTGGCGGTTAGGGTCATTGATGGTTGCGATCCTTGCTGCTTCAAACCTATAATCATTTCACTACTCGATTTCTAAGGATTTCTAAAGATTGTTCTGAATTTCTTTATTCAGATTCTTTTCTTGGCATCTACATCTCTGTTAGTATCAACTTTTTAGTATACTACAATGTTAGAGCATATTTTATATTGACAACACTGTTCAAATGGTACTTGTGTATTATACAGAACACATCCATAAATTAAAGCTAATTCAACTCACTACAACATCTTGTCATCGTTAGTCATTTCCATAAATTGATGCTAACGATGCTATTCCAAATTTATTTTTAAATGCCTATGAGTTAGAAGCCCCTTCGGGGTTACCTTAACAGGTAAGCAGTTTAACCTTTTTTACCACCTTTATAAAATCCAATTAAAAATATTATCTAGCCCTGTTTCATCCCTATTATTTAATCACCAATTAAAATCATTCATTGCATAGCTATGCAAATGCTATACCTTTTTTTTGCAAAATAAGTTTTTATAACTGTTATAAACTTTCAACTTAAACCAATTCTGACTATAGCACCCCATTCCTCATTCTTTAATTACCCGCGACGCATTCTTAAGCAAACCAGTCTTGACTAAAGGCAATGGTCCAGAAAATGGGTTTTAGCGAAAGAGTTGTCCCACACGATTATAAAACTTCTGGGCGAAAACTAGTATTTTTACAAAGAGATCATCTTTGAATACACAAATCTAGTTTCTTATCTTTTATTGTCTTATGGACTACCGTTAGTAGAAACATCTCTGATTGGCCCAGAAAATAGGTGTTGCCTCAGAAACCTCTCTGGTTGCATTACACAATCTCGTCCCTGAATATTTAGTTCCAAATATAACATGTAAGGTCTTTTTATAAGTCTATTATATTGAGGGTTTGCTCGTTTTATACAATCTCGTCCTGTGGTACTAGATAGCACACTACTCCCCTTGTATATAGCCTTGGGAATGCTCTATTGCATACTTAAAAATTTGAAATGAAAAACTCAAACGTTTGGAAAGTTATAAAGGGAGAACTTGGATACTCACCTCGTTGGATAACATTGACAAAATCTAAGTATCAGAGTGTATCAGAGTGATTAAATTCTTTATCAACATCTATTGACGAACACATAGGATAGCATTGAGAAAATCTAAGTATCAGAATTAATGAATGCTTTACCAACATCCTTTGTCAGATATGTCAGATAAAATTGACAAAATCTAAGCATCA
The DNA here is from genome assembly GCA_027921565.1 of Artemia sinica. Taxonomy (NCBI): domain Eukaryota; kingdom Metazoa; phylum Arthropoda; class Branchiopoda; order Anostraca; family Artemiidae; genus Artemia; species Artemia sinica. The sequence goes on from CM051268.1 coordinate 50,271,816, forward strand.
GAGCGAATAGATTCTTTATCATCATCATATGCCGGATACACCGGATAAAATTGATAAAATCTAAGCATCAGATTGAAAAAATTTTTTTATCGACATCTTTTATCAGATATGTCGGATAACATTGACAAAATCCAAGTATCAGAGTGAATAAATTCTTTATCAACTTCTTTTGTTGGATACATCGGTTAATATTCACAAAATCTAAGTATCAGAGAGAAAGCATCACGTTGACAAAATCTAAGTGTCTAAGTGAATAAATTCTTTATCAACATCCTTTTCTGAATGCGTTGAATAAAATTATCAAAATCTAAGAATAGGAGTGATTAAATTCTATATCAACATCCGTTTCTCGGATACATAGGATAAAATTGACAAAATCTAAGCATCAGAGTGAATAAATTCGTTTTTCAAAGTCTTTATCGGATACATCAGATAATAGTCATAAAATCCAAGTTCTGTTTATTTTGACTTTTGCATCGTTCCGTTGAATTTAGGTTAGACCGGTTATAGATGGTGAAGAGATAGAGTGACACCACTCTAAGTGAACCTAAATTAACCCAACTTTTTGCATGGCTCTCTCACTATGACTGTGTGTCCGAGCGGGTGTGCTGCCATCTATAACCGGTATAACCTAAATTCAACGTAACGATGCATAAAGTAAAAAAAAAATAGAACTTGAATTTTATGAATAAACTAACTCATTTTGCAAAAAAAGGTACAGCATTTGCATAGCTATGCAATGAATGATTTTAATTGGTGTTTAAATAATAGGGATGAAACTGGTCTAGATAATATTTTTAATTGGATTTTATAAAGGTGGTAAAAAAGGTTAAACTGCTTACCTGTTAAGGTAACCCCGAAGGGGCTGCTAACTCATAGGCATTTAAAAATAAATTTGGGATAGCATCGTTAGCATCAATTTATGGAAATGACTAACGATGACAAGATGTTGTAGTGAGTTTAATTAGCTTTAATTTACGGATGTGTTCTGTATAATACACAAGTACCATTTGAAAAAACTTCTTTTATCATTATTTTTTTAAACATAGTATATTTTTTTTTCAACTTTTTTACAAGTCTTAGAATAAGGTAAAACATTCTTAAAACATAAGAAATTTACATTTAATATTTTTCAAACTCAAAATGAGAATGGTATAGTCATGACTTTTAGTATTAGAAAAATAATGTTTGTTGTAGCACTTTTTTTGGACCGAATTTTTTTGGACTTCAAATTTATTCAACTTTTTTTTTACCTATCTTAAAATGACCTGAAATATACTTTCGGCTCTACCAATCGTACTCTATGCTTGCTCAGAGACACGACGCGGCTTTCCTACTGGTACTCTATGGCGGCTTTTCGACACTATCTAGTTTACTGCATGTATTAAATCAATATTTTTTACGTAATGGAAGTATGAACTCATAACTCATATCTTTAAAAAAGTTAGATGAAGCATTTTAAGAAAGTGCGTTAACATGATAGTGCTATTTTAGCATTGAATACTGACAAGGAGAAGTATTTGAACTATTAAACAAGTACAAGTGGTAGCACTATCGGAAATGTATGCGTGCATTGTCATGAGATAGTAAGGAATTAAATTCCTTTGGATCACCAAAAAAATTCAACTCTTATGTTGGTGGATATGCAAGATTGAGATCTCCGGAGATGATTGCGCACAAAGAGAATACCAACATAAAAATAATCTTTGATGATAGAGGACAACACATTACCTACTGATACATACGATCATCAGCTTTCAGGTATTAGCATTCAACGAAAGGTCAAAAGAAGACAAGCTTACTCTTCTACTAATATCATAAACCATACCTTGTCTACGTGCCAGAACTGTTACCTGTGTAAAAATAATGTGGTAATAGACACTGAAATTACCGGAAAAATAAAAAGGGCGTTGGTAGAAAATATAACTAAGGAATATAAAGATGAATCGATGAAAAACAAAGCGCCAGAAAACGTTACTACCATCATTGATCAAACAGTCAATGAACCAAAAAATAGTAAAGATGAAATGCATATTGAACATGTGGATGACCCCCCCCCCCCCGTAAAAATTGTGTATGTGTCAAAATGGATTGATGATTATTCTACTGATTACGAACTAAGACAAGACAATAGCTACAATAGCAAGAGAGAACATGGGGAACTATTTTATGGAACAGATTCAAAATGTCAAAAATTGTTCATTGATATGAATGTAATAATGTATAATAATGACAAAAATTTTCCATGAAAACATATTATAAGAATTACATTTTTTGTATTATTATCCTACATGACATTATTTTCCATAAAAAACATATTATGCATTACATTGTTATGTGTTCATTTTTTTAGAGTATGTTACCATATCAAACGTTTAAGAATGCCTATTGAAATATCGGGGATGTAAGAAAAGAAAATTTGCATACATCATATGTCGGATAGAAAGGTTGACATAGAGAAAATCTAAGTATCAGAAGAATGAATGCAGAAAATGAGTATCAGAATGAATATAAATTCATTACCAACACCATTTGTCGGATAGGTCTGGATAAAATTGATAGAATCTAAGTATCAGAGCGAATAGATTCTTTATCAACATCCTTTGCATGATATTCCAGTTAACATTATCAAAACCTAATTGTCAAAGTGATGAAATTCTGTATCAACATCTATTGTCAGATACATGGGGTAACATTGACAAAATATAACTGTCAGAGTGAATAAATTTTTTCTATCAACATCTTTGTCAGATACATCGGATAAAATTGACTAAATCTAAGTATTAGATTGAATAAATTCTTTACCAACCTCCTTTGTCAGATATGTTGGATAACATTGTCAAAGTCTATGTATTAGAGTGAATAAGTTATTTATTAACTTGCTTTGTCTGTTACATCAATTAAATTCTTTATCAACTTATTTTGTCAGATACATGGGATAACAATGACAAAATCAAAGCATGAGAGTGAATAAATTTTTTCTATCAGCATCATTGTCGGATAAATCAGATAAAATTAACAAAATCTAAGTATCAGATTGAATAAATCCTATATCAACATCCTTTCTCGGATATGTAGGTTAACATTATCAAACCTAAGTGTCAGAGTGTTGAAGTTCTGGATCAACATCTATTGTCAGATACATGGGAATAACATTGATAAAATCTAACCATCAGTGTAAATAAATTTTTCTATCAACATCTTTGTCAGATACATTGGATAAAATTGACTAAATCCAAGTATCAGAGTGAATAAATTCTTTATCAATGACTTTTGACAGATACATGGTTAACACTGAAAAAATTCAACTATCCAAGTGAACAAACTCTTTATTAACATTCTTTATCGATATCATTTGTCGGATATGTCGGATAGCATTGAGAGAATCTATGTATTAGAATGAATAAATTCTTTATCATCATCCTTTATGGTATACGTCTTGTAAAATTGAGAAAATCTAAGTAACAGAGTGAATAAAATTCTATGTAAATGTCTTTTGACAGGTACATTTGATAACACTGACCAAATCAAAGTATCAGAGTGAGTAAATGCTTTAAACACTTTTGTCCATCAGATAAATTCAAAGTATCAAGTATCAGAGTGAATAAATGCTTTATCGTCTTCTCTTTGTCAGATACATCATGGATAAAATTTGAGAAATCTAGGTATCAGAGTGAATAAATTCTTTATTAACATTCTGTATCGATATTATTTGTCGAATACGTCGGATATCATTGACAAAATCAATGTCTTAGATGAATAAATTCTTTATCAACATCTTTCGTCGGATAGGTGGGGATAAAATTGATAAAATCTAAGTATCAGAGCGAATAGATTCTTTACCAACATCCTTTGCGGAAATGTCAGTTAACATTATCAAAACCTAAGTTTCAGAGTGAATATATTCTTTATCAACATCCTTTTTTCGGATGTATTGGATAACATTAACAAAATCTGAGTATGAGAGGGAATAATTTTTATCATAATCTTATTTGTCAAATACATCGGATAAAACTGATAAAATAAGCATCAGATTGAATAAATTTTTTATCAACATTCTTTTGTTGGATACGTTGGATAACATTGACAAAATCTAAGTATCAGAGTGATTAAATTCTTTATCAACATCTATTGACGGACAAATAGGATAATATTGGGAAAAATCTAAGTATCAGAATGAATGAATGCCTTATCAACATCCTTTGTCAGATATGTTGGATAAAATTGACAAAATCTAAGCATCAGAGCGAATCAATTCTTTATCATCATATGCAGGAACACATCGGATAAAATTGATAAAATCTAAGTATGAGAGTGAATAAATTCTTTATCAACTTCTTTTGTTGGATACATCGGATAACATTGACAAAACTTAGTATGCAGAGGCAATAAATTTATTATCATCGTCATTTGTCAGATACACTTGATAAAATTGAGAAAATCCAAGTATCAGAGGGAATAAATTTGTTATCAATGTCTTTTGAAAGATACGGCTAGTAACATTGTCAAATCTCTAAGTATCAGAGCAGGGTTGCCACCCTGACCTGGAAGAATTTACTAAATCGGAGGGGAAAAATTTACTAGATCGCATCTGTTTTTAGTAAATTCTCAAAAAAAAAATTTTTTACGTACGGCTACGAAGAACGCGCACCATCAAGCATCGATTTTTACTATAGGAGGATAATCAATAAGATTTTCGCAATCTTTTTTCCTTTTTTCTTCTTTTTTTTCTCTTTTCCTCTTTTCTTTTCGTTTTCATAGTATGATTGAAAATTCCGGAAACCTACAAGTTCAAAAATCCTTTTTTTGGGATATATATATATATATATATATATATATATATATATATATATATATATATATATATATATATATATATATTATATATATATATATATATATATATATATATATATATATATATATATATATATATATATATATATATATATATATATATATATATATATATATATATATATATATATATATATATATATATATATATATATATATATATATATATATATATATATAATGTTACATTTCTACTTACTTTTTTATTTCTCTCAGCAGGCTCCATTTTACTCAAAAAAAAATTTCAAACTAAGGAGATTCACCTAATCACCCTGGGTGGTTGGCTTTTGTTTTGATTCCAATAGATTCCCAATCATCACAAATCCAAGTGTCATTATAGCTTCATTTTTAGTTGGTAAGATTTGATACACAGAAAGCTGATTTTTTCGACCTTTAGACACCGGAAGTGAAGTGTCTGTTTATCAAAATAGGTGACCGCTTGTCTGTCTCTGAGACAGACAAGCAAAATTGTAAATTGTAAAACAGACAAGCAAAACTTGTAAATTGTCATATGTTTACGATAATTTTTTCCCTGAATTCATGGAACATAAAAAAAAGTTTAGTTTACTATAAATCATGACTTTTTACTAGTTTTTACTAGATTACAGGAAATTTACTAGATCCTCTAAATTTACTAGATTTTTTTTTTTACTAGATCTAGTAAAATCCTACTGACGGTGGCAACCCTGTAAATCAGAGTGAATAAGTTGTTTATTAACATTTTTTAATCGACATCATTTGTCAGACACGTCTGATAACATTGACAAAATCTATGTATTAGAATGAATAAACTCTTTATCAACATCTTTTGTCAGGTACGTCGGATACAATTGACAAAATCTAAGCATCAGAATGATTAAATTCTATATCAACATCATCTGTTGGATACATAGGATAAAATTGACAAAATCTAAGTGTCAGAGTTATTAAATTCTTTATCAACATCTTTTTCTGAATACGTTGGATAAACATTATCAAAATATAAGAATCGGAGTGATTAAATTCTATATCAACTTCTTTTCTCGGATACATAAGATAAAACTGACAAAATCTAAGTGTCAGAGTGAATACATTTTTTTATCAAGATCTTTTGTCAGATATATCGGATAAAATTGACAAAATCTAAGTATCAGAGTGATTAAATTCGTTTTCAACGTCTTTATCGGATACATCATAATAATTTAATTTATTTTATTTTTATGTGTTTGTTACGTTGAATTTAGGTTAGACCGGTTATAGATGGCTGCATATCCGTTTAGAAACACAATGCATTGGATAATACTAACAAAATCTAAGTATCATAATGAACAATTTTTATCATCATTTTATTTGTCAAATACATATGATAAAAATGATAAAATATAAGCATCAGATTGAAAAATTCTTTATCAACATCATTTTTTGGATACAATGGATAACATTGACAAAACCTAAATATCAGAATGTATCAGAGTGATTAAATTCGTTATCAACATCTATTGACGGACACGTAGGATAACATTGAGGAAATCTAAGTATCAGAATGAATGAATGCTTTATCAGCATTCTTTGTCAGATATGTCAGATAAAATTGACAAAATCTAAGTATCAGAGCGAATAAATTCTTTATCATCATCATATGCCGGATAAATCGGATAAATTGATAAAATCTAAGCACAAGATTGAATATATTCTTCATCAACATCCTTTTCTGAATATGTTGGATAAAATTATCAAAATCTAAGAATCAGAGGGATTAAATTCTATATCAACATCCTTTTCTCGGATACATAGGATAAAATTGACAAAATCTAAGTGTCAGACTGAATATTTTTTTTGTATCAACATCTTTTGTCAGATATCTCGCATAAAATTGACAAAATCTAAGTATCAGAGAGATAAAATGCGTTTTCAACGTCTTTATCGGATACTTCAGATAACATTCATAAAATCCAAGTTCTATTTATTTTGACTTTATGCATCGTTACGTTGAATTTAGGTTAGACCGGTTATAGGGGGTGATGAGATAGAGTGGCACGCCATACAAGTGAACCTAAATTAACCTAACTTTTTGCATGTCTCTCTCACTATGACTGTGTGTCTGAGCGGGTGTGCTGCCATCTATAACCGGTCTAACCTAAGTTCAACGTAACGATGCATAAAGTAAAAATAAATAGAACTTTTATTTTATGAATGTTATCTGATGTATCCGATAAAGACATTGAAAACAAATTTATTCACTCTGATACTTAGACTTTGTCAATTTTATCCTATGTATCCGAGAAAAGGATGTTGATATAGAATTTAATCACCCCGATTCTTAGATTTTGATAATGTTATCCAACGTATTCAGAGAGGGATGTTGATAAAGAATTTATTCACTCCGACACTTAGATTATGTCAATGTTATCCGACGTATCCGACAAATGATATCGATAAAAAAAACTCTTAATAAAGATTTTATTAACTCTTATGCTTAGATTTTGTCAATGTTATTAAACTTGTTATTAATGTTATTAATGACATTGATAACGAAATTATTTACTCTGATACTTGGATTTTCTCAATTTTATCAAGCGTATCTGACAAATGACGATGATAATGAATTTCTTTGCTCTGATACTTATAATTTGTGGATGCTATCCGATGTATACAACAAAAGAAGTTGATAAAGAATTTATTCACTCTGATACTTAGATTTTGACAATGTTATCCGACATATCTGACAAAAGATGCCGATAAAGAATTTACTCAATCTGATACTTAGATTTTGTCAATTTTATCCGACATATCTGAAGAGAATATTGATAAAGCATTCATTAGTTCTGATAATTAGATTTTCCCAATATTATCCTATGTGTCCGTCAATAGAAGTCTATAAAGAATTTAATGACTCTGATACATTCTGATACTTAGATTTTGTCAATGTTATCCAACGTATCCAAGAAAAGGATGTTGATAAAAAATTTCTTCAATCTGATGCTTATATTTATCAATTTTATCCTTTGTATTTGACAAATGAAATGATGATAAAAATTATTCATTCTGATACTTAGATTTTGTCAATGTTATTCAACGTATCCAACAAAAGGATGTCGATAAAGAATTTATTCAATCTGATGCTGATATTTTATCAATTTTATATGACTTATTTGACAAATAAGATGATGATAAAAATTATTCACTCTGATACTTAGATTTTGTAAATGTTATCCAATGCATCCGAGAAAGGATGTTGATAAAGAATTTATTCAATCTGATACTTCGATTTTGTCAATTTTATCCTATGTATCTGACAAAGGATGTTGATAAAGAATTTTTTCGCTCTGACACTTAGGTTTTGATAATGTTAACTCACATTTCCGGCAAAGGATGTTGATTAAGAATCTATTTGCTCTGATACTTAGATTTTATCAATTTTATCCCGACCTATCCGACAAAAGATGTTGATAAAGAATTTGTTCATTCTAATACATAGATTTTGTCAATGATATCTGACGTATCTGACAAATGACATCAATTAAGAATGTTAATACAGAATTTGTTCACTCTGATACCTAGATTTTCTCAATTTTATCAGACACATCTGACAAAGGACGATGATAAAGGATTTATTCACTCTGATACTTAAATTTTTATGAATGTTATCTGATATATCCGACAAAAGAAGATGATAAAGAATTTATTCGCTATGATACTTAGATTTGGTCAGTGTTATCAAACTTATCTGTCAAAAGACATTTACAAAGAATTTATTCACTCTGTTACTTAGAATTTCTCAATTTCATCCGACGCATACGACAAAGGATGATGATAAAGAATTTATTCATTCTAATACATAGATTCTCTCAATGTTATCCGACATATCTGACAAATGATATAGATAAAAAATGTTAATAAAGAGTTAGTTCAATTTGATAGTTTAATTTTGCCAGTATTAACAACATATCTGTCAAAAGACATTGATAAAAAATTTATTCACTCCGATACTAGGATTTAGTGAATTTTATCCAATGGATCTGACAAAGATGTTGATAGAAAAAATTTATTCACTCTGATAGTTTTATTTTATCAATGTTATTCCCGTGTATCTGACAATAGATGTTGATACAGAACTTCATTACTCTGACACTTAGGTTTTTATAATGTTAACCAACATATCCGACAAAGGATGTTCATATACAATTTATTCACTCTGATACTTAGATTTTGACGATGTTATCTGACGCATCCAATAAAAGATATTGATAAAAAAATTATTCAATCTGACACTTAGATTTTGTCAATTTTATCCGATTTATCCGACAATGATACTGATAGATAAAAAATTTATTCACTCTTATACTTAGATTTTGTCATTGTTATCCCATGTATCTGACAAAATAAGTTGATAGAGAATTTAATTTATGTATTAGACAAAGGAAGTTGATAAAGAATTTATCACTCTAATACATAGATTTTTACAATGTCATCCAACGTATCCGACAAAGGAGGTTGATGAAGAATTTATTCAATCTGATACTTAGATTTAGTTAATTTTATCCGATGTATCTGATAAAGATGTTGATAGAAAAATTTATTCACTCTGACGATTACCCCATGCATCTGACAATACATGTTTATACAGAATTTTATCACTCTGACACTTATGTTTTGATAATGTTAACCGACATATCATGCAAAGGATGTTGATAAAGAATCTATTCGCTCTGATGCTTAGATTCTATCAATTTTATTCTGAACTATCCGATAAATGGTGTTGATAATAAATTTATTCATTCTGATACTTAGATATTCTCTATGTTAACCTATCTATCCGACATATGATGTATGCAAATTCCTTTTCTTATATCCCCGATGTTTCAATAGACATTCTAAACGTTTTATATGGTTGCATATTCCAAAAATAATGAACACATAACAATGTAATGCATAATATATTTTTAATGAAATAATGTCATGTAGGATATTAATACAATAAATATATTATTATACATCATTAATATCAATGAACAACTTTGGACATTTTGAATCTATTCCATAAAATAGTTCACCATGCTCTCTCTTGATATTGTAGCTATTGCATTCTCTTAGTTCGTAATCAATAGAATAATCATTGATCCATTTTGAGTCATACACAATTTTTACGGGGAGGTCATCCACATGTTCAATATGCATTTCATCTTTGCTATTGTTTGGTTCATTAAATTTTTGATCAATGATGGTAGTAATGTTTGCTGGCGCTTTGTTTTCATCGATTCATCCTTATATTCCTTAGTGAAATTTTCTACCAACGCCCTTTTTATTTTTCCGTTAATTTCAGTTTCTATTACCACATTATTTTTACACAGGTAACAGTTCTGGCACGTAGACAAGATATGGTTCATGATATTAGTAGAAGACTAAGCTTGTCTTCTTTTGACCTTTCGTTGAATGCTAATGCCTGAAAGCTGATGATCGTATGTATCAGTAGGTAATGTGTTACCTGCAACAGTAGCAAGGAGTTGTCCTCTATCATCAAAGATTATTTTTATGTTGGCATTCTCTTTGTGCGCAATCATCTCCGGAGATCTCAATCTCGCATATCCACCAACATAAGAGTTGAATTTTTTAGGTAACCCAAAGGAATTTAATTCATTACTGGCATGACAATGCACGCATACATTTCCGATAGTGCTACCACTTGTACTTGTTTCATAGTTCAAATGCTTCTCCTTGTCAGTAATCAATACTACAATAACACTATCATGTGAACACACTTTCTTAAAATGCTTCATCTTCACTTTTTTAAAGATATGAGTTATGAGTTTATACTTCCACTACGTAAAAAATACTTATTTAATACATGCAGTAAACTAGGTAGTGTCGATAAGCCACCATAGAGTACCAGTGGGAAAGCCACGTCGTGTCTCTGAGCAGCATAGAGAGCGATTGGTAGAGCCCCAAGCATATTTCATGTCATTTTAAGATACGTAAAAAAAAGTTGAATAATTGGAAGTCCAAAAAATCAGTCCAAAAAAAGTGCTACTACAAACATTATTTTTTAATAGTAAAAGTCATGACTAACATATTTATACCATTCTCATTTTGAGTTTGAAAAATATTAAATGCAAATTTTTCATGTTTAAGTATGTTTTATCTTATTCTAAGACATGTAAAAAAACTTGAAAAAATATATCATGTTAAAAAATAATAATAATAAAACAAAGTTAAAAAAAGGGGGGAGGGGCCAAAAAATTTGAGGGAGGGGGCCCTTGGAGGTTGGAGATAGAGGACCTTTGAAGGTTGAGGTCCTTGGTGGTTAGGGTCATTGATGGTTGTGATCCTTGATACTTCAAACCTATAATCATCTCACTACTCGATTTCTAAGGATTTCTAAAGATTGTTCTAAATTTCTTTATTAAAAATTCTTTTGTTGGCATCTACATCTCTATTAATATCAGATTTTTAGTATGCTTCAATATTACAGAATATTCTATATTGACAACACTGTTCAAATGGTACTTGTGTATTATACAGAACACATCCGTGAATTAAAGCTAGGTCAAGTCACTATGACATCTTGTCATCGTTAATCATTTCGATAGATTGATACTAACGATGCTATTCCAAATTTATAATAAATTGCCTATGAGTTAGCAATCCCTTCGGGGTTACCTTAACTGGTAAGCCGTTTAACCTTTTTTTACCATCCTCATACAATACAATTAAAAATGTCATCTAGCCCTGTTTCAGCCCTATTATTCAATCACCAATTAAGATCATTCATTGCATAGTTATGCAAATGCTATAGTTATGCTTGAATTTCTTTTCTTCCTGCGTTGGAAATATTCTTGATGCTCATTCAGATTTCTGGATCAGATTCTAGAAGTATCAATATAATAAAAGTATCATATAAAGTACTCTTTAACTATCTTAAATCGTCACTTCAAGCTAAAAAAAGCAACTGCCTATCCTTTAGCAGTATCAATCATTTTTTGAATGGTCTTAGCTTTCTTACATTAAGTGCTAATAATATTGATCTTATTACGAGAAATTTATCGAACACGTCAATGTAAGTTAAGAGCTACTAGGCCCAATAGTGACCGAAAGTCTGAAAAATGGAATTTTTCCAAAAATAAATACAAAAAATGGCTATTTATAATGAACTGAAATATTAAACATTTAATAAGATTAATGTTAAGTATCAAAATTTATTATCTTGAGAAAAGTTGCCTGGTTTTCAAAAAGGGGTAAAAACCCCCAAAAGTCTGGGATTCTCAATGAAAGTCATATCTTCAGCTTCAGCGTATGAGAAACCCTACTGAAGAGTTTTTTCAAGCTCCCATCTGAAAAAACTGTTGAATTTTTATTTTTTTGTGAGAAGAAAGATGATGGATGCGTCCTGGAATAGTCCTGGAAGATCGAGAGAGGGGTCATTCAAACAGAAAATAAAAGTCTTAGTTCCACTTTTAAGTGTTAAAAATTATTCGACAGCAGCTAGCCCCCCTCCCCCCAAGTGCCACTTTTGCCCCAAAAGTCATCCAATCAAAATTTTTAGATAGCCATTTCATTCAGCAATGTTGAAAGGTTAAACAACACAAGGGAGGATTTTCTGCGAGGGAGAGGGAATTTTCCGTGAAGTGGGAGTTTTCCATACGGTAAAGTTTATGCAAGGGGATATTTGGGGGGTGGGGTGTGGTGGGTTTGAACTTTCTTTCTTTTGAGATTGCAGCAATAGGTGGTGGGTAAGCTAGTTTAATAATAAGCATATTCAAAGATGAACTTACCACAAAATCCAAGATTTTGAAAAAGTACAAGATTTTAAATAATATTAATAAACATACTTAATAGGTCTGTGCTCTTGTGAGGCAATTCTTAAAATACTAAGCCCAGGACTGAGATCATATACTTTGGACTGAGATATTTATACTATGAGAACAGTAGATAAGGCTATGCTTGGAAGTTCTGGGAATTGTAGTTTAAACCAGCTAGTGGCAAAGATTCTCTCCCAAGGAGTTGCCATGGACGTACCAAAGACACAATTGTTGTTAGATGGGTTACTTTTACACATTTTTCTATTTCCCAGAGATTTCTAATCAAATTCTAGAAAACCGCAATCTTTTCAAAACTATTTTTTAAACATTTCCATGCTCAGAGTTATTATGCTTGAGAAAAGATTCCTTTAGCGCATTTTGCGTTTATGGTTGAGCTACGTTTTATACCAGACAACGTCCTGGTACCACGGTAATGCAGCCCAGTATCACCAGATGGTAACACCAACTAACAAGGCTCAGTGATTTTATGTTGTTCCTAAATGACCTTGTGTTGCAACTAGTTTATGGCTACTGGTTATAGTATATTTTATGGCTACGCCTTATTATACCAGGCAACGTCCCCGCATCTTTGAGTGATAACCCTGTAATACTGACGGGCAGGGCTTGGTGCTTTTCTGTTGTCGCTTAATGACATTGCGCTAGGTCTAATAGGGTGCAATAACAATAGTATTGTTTGGTAAAAATTTTTTTTGCAAACATTCGGTTTTTTATATTGTGTAAGATGCCTTTTATTACTATTAAGAATGTGTTTGACTCTTCACCCAAATGATATTTTCAAATTTCATGTGTTTTTTTTTTTCGTGAATGCTAATACATATTTTGAAGATCTTGTAACAACAACTTATTTTAATAAGCCAAAGTGTCATGTGGATACTTTTTCATGTAGGTTCCTTTTGGAACGCATTTACCATATGCAAAAATTTGCGACTACTGCTTGAAATGTTTTCCAAACAATATTTTTTTGTGTGTTTTGCAAGGTAATATTTTTATCTTGTGAATCGCAAACGACCAAAATTCAAGTTTTTCGACTTAAAATTTAAAATTTGCTTTGAACAGAATTCCAGATTATGGACTCTCTATTATTTTGGAAAGTAGTTGAGTTAGCTAAATAAAACTCAAAAATGGACTAATAACCCAGAGAGTTGCTTTTAAGCCCCTACTTCTACCCCATTGCTATTTCTAATGCTTAGAATTTTGCATGGAACACTTACTTTGTCTTAACCTTTGTTAGAAGATCTATCATAACTTAGGTCAACCAAAGGTTGTTCCTAATTTTGGCCAGGGAAGTAGTATCCCCACACTGCTTTTAAATGGCCAAATATGGAAATTAACATGGGATTTCTGTGAGCCATATAGGGGATTCCAAGAGGAGCTAATCCCTCAACTAATCCCTCAAGCCGTGGCACCTATGCAATGCAGTCACCTGTTTCTACCGGCCGGCTGGCAAGGTTCACATGACATCCCAGGATTCCAGGTTTGCTGATGCAATTTTGTTTCACTATTAGAAGGAACACAAGTTGCAAGATTCCCATGACACACACCTCTGCATTTCATGACGTTACACAACACACACCTGTTTTCAAGTCTAATATGGATGACACGATCTTGTGTAACCTTGCGTCAGGACCCATGGGGAATCACCGCTTGTAACTCAACAACAGCGCGCACATGGATATTACGTAATTACAACACATACATGTGACGGCGCAATTGTAGCGTAATGACAGCGCGCATCTCACGTAACTGCAGTGCACACATAAATGTTACATGATACTTTTTGGGGTTTTATTTTCCGCTGAAACGTTCAAAGTATTTCTTTTTTTCCAATTATTATTTTTCTTCCTTTCAAGATGTTTTTTTTCTTCTTTTTTTCCTTTAGTTCTTTGTCCTCCCTGGGACTCGAAATGTCAATTTCCTTCCAATGGAACAACGCTCCAGACGCCGGGACTAGCCTTCTATTCCCAGTATTTGTCCTGGTTAATATATTCTAGAAATAACCAGCTGCACGACACCTGATTCCAGTGATGTCACAAGACACTCCCCCAGGATTCCGTTAACATGACCTGTTTCAAGCGCAAGCAATTTTTTTTTGAACAGGTGTAACATGGATGACGCAAAAAGCGCAGAGGGGAAATTCTATTTCTAGACACAGACTTCCAATGTTTTCTTACAGAACGATACAAGGTAATATTGTGGGTTGTTCTTAATGTAAATTTCCTAATAAAGACAATAGGGGACTACAAGATGCTTAAATTATGTAAGCGCTTAGGTATTGAAGCATTGTCCTAAGCAACAAATCTTAAAAACATAGACCTTTGTAAATAAAATTTCTATTAATTCAAACAAATTTACAACAGTACTAAATCTCTGAAAAAGTACTTAAAAACATGACAAATGGAGAAAACAAAACCATGCGCGAATAGAAGAAAGGTATGAGTTCTAGCAGGGTAATTTCAGGGAGGGAGGGTTAATATTAGATGCAAATTTCTAGGCACTATTGAGGCATTTCCGAGAGCTACTAATGAAAACGGCACGTTTTTCTTTGAGCTATGCTTAAGTTTATTCTCCCCAGACAATACGCGCATTTGAATAATATTTTCTCGTAACCCCAAAAGACATTTTTTCAGGCATTTCTTGTAAAACATCACGCATTAAATCCATTGATTCAAGTTTCTCAATCAATTCATGATGCTCTTCAAAACACCCCCACGCCACCATGCCATTATGCGCCTACCCCATGCCATCCACATAGATTGAACAGAGAGAACTAGTCATCTCATTGCTATAACGTGACACTTCAAGCAATTTACGCCATAGTCACACATTATTACTACTCTGTGGCACCTTGCGACAACCGTCATCAATACTTTAAGCGTCTTCTAACCTTTGAGCACCCTCAATGGAATATTTACTATTGCTATTATTATTCGAAGATTCCCAGCCCTGTGCCACACTATTACTGCTCTGCGGTGCCCACTGATATCATATCATTATTCCATTATATCATTATTTTTAGAAGTTTCAAGTTTAAAAATTATACAATCAATCCAATTATTCAAGTTTTCGCAAACCAGGCCTATCATAGTAACCTCTTAAACACATCCCGCCGCCACGGCATTACATGTCTGGTAACTTTAAGCCCTATTAAGAAGTATTTCCGAGAGCCTTTAATGAAAATGGTACATTTCTGTGCCATTCTATGCGAAAATTACATATTACAGGCCCTCTGCCAACATTTTGTAGTTTTGTATCGTGATTTATCCTTGTTTTTCAAAGGGTATTTTGGAAGTTTTTTCGTTGCAAACCTATGACTCAGGATATTTTTTGTAGCGTTATGTCGTGGTTTATCTTGTCAATGTTACCTCTCTTGATGTTTTCAAAGTGCATTTTAAAAGTTTTTTGTTTGAAATAGGATGTTTTTTGTAGCGTTATATTGTGGTTTATCTTGTCAGTGTTACTTGTCTTGATGCTTTTAAAAGTCGATTTTGAAAGTTTTCTCGTTTGAAAACGTATAACGTATGATATCCCTATAGTGCTGTAATATGGTTTATCTTGTCTGTGTTACCTCTCTTGATGCTTTCAAAGTGCATTTACGAAGTTTTTTTTGTTTCAAACGTATGACTCAGGATGTTTTTGTAGTGTTATTTTTTGGTTTATCTTGTCACTGTTACCGCTGTTATTGCTTTCAAAGTGTATTTTGGAAGTTTTTTTTTCGTTTGAAACATATGCCTTGGGATATTTTTATAGTGTTGTATCGTGGTTTATCTTGTCTGTGTTACCTTTGTTAATGTTTTCAAAGTGCATTTTGGAAGTCTATCGTTTGAAACGTATGACTCCGGATTTTTTGTAGTGTAGTGTCATGGTTTATTTTGTCAGTGTTACCTTTCTTGACGTTTTCAAAGTGCATTTAGGAAGTTTCTTTTCGTTTGAAACCTTGACTTCGGGTATTTTTGTAGCATCGTTTCATGGTTTATCATTTAAGTGCTACCTCAATTGATGTTTTCAAAGTGAACTTTGTAAGAGTTTTTTTGTTTGAAACGCATGACTTGGGATGTTTTGTATAGTGTTGTGTCATAGGTCATCTTGTCTATGTTACCTCTGTTGATGTTCTCAAAGTTCATTTCGAAAAATTCTCGTTTGAACCGTAAGACTCAGGATGTTTTTATAGTGTTGTGTCACGTTTTATATTGTCTATGTTACCTCTGTTGATGTTTTCCAAGTGCATCGTGGGAATTCTCGTTTGAAACCTATGACTCAAGATGGTTTTATTGTGTTGTGTCGTGGTATAATCTTGTCTTTGTTACCTCATTTGAGGTTTCAACGTGCATTTGTGGAAGCTTTTTCATTTAAAACGTATGTTTCAGAATGTTTTGTAGTGTTGTGTCCAGTGGAAGATCCAGGGGGGCGAGGAGGGTGTGCCTCCTAGCATAGTCTAAAGTAGTGTAATTTACGTAATTAACTCAAGTTTGCGTTAACTAAACTTGCTCACAACGCAAGTTTATCGGATCAACCTATTTTTTCGCCCCCTCTAAAATTTTTTTCGGATAAACCAATTTTGCATCCCCCCCCTAAAAAAAGTCCTGGGTCCACCCCTGGTTGTTTCGTGGTATATCTTGTCTGTGTTACCTCATTTGATGTTTCAACGTGCATTTTGGTAGTTTTTTCGTTTGAAACGTATGACTCGGAATGTTTTGTAGTGTTATTTTGTCGTTTATCTGGTCAGTGTCACCTCTCTTGATGTTTTCAAAGTACATTTCGGAAGTTTTCTCTTTGAAACGTGTGACTCAGAATGGTTTTACAGTGTTGTGTCATGGTATATCTAGTCTGTGTTACCTCAGTCGATGTTTTCATAGTGCATTTTGGAAGTTTTTTCGTTTGAAACACATAGCTCAGGATATTTTTGCTGTGTTGTGACGTGTTTATCTTGTCAGTGTTACCTCTCTTGATGCTTTTAAAGTCAATTTTGGAAGTTTTTTCGATTGAAACATATGACGCAGGATGTTTTTTGTAGTGTTGTATCGTGTTTTATCATGTGTTTCATACCCCAGTTGATGTTTAAAAGTGCATTTTGGAAGTTTCTATTTTGAGAAGTATGACTCAGGATGTTTTATAGTGATGTGTTGTGGTTATCTTTTCTATGTTACCCCTCTTGAGGGGTGGGCGAATGGTGGGTGAGAGGTAGTTAGGTTAAGTGACGCGTCATCTAACCTAACTTAACCTAGCATAGCCTGTTTAGGCTAGGGTAGGATACCACTGACAATAGAAAAGCATTACACAACACTATAAAAAAGTCCTGAGTCATACATTTCAAACGAGAAATTTCCAAAATGCACTTTGAAAACATCAACAGAGGTAACACTGACAAGATAAATCACGACACAACACTACAAAAATATCCTAATTCAAATGTTTTAAACGAAAAAACTTCCAAAATGCACTTTAAAAGCATCAAGAGATGTAACACTAACAAAATAAACCACGAAACAACACTATAAAAATATCCTAAGTCAAACACTATAAAAATATCCTAATTCAAATGTTTTAAATGAAAAAAATCCCAAAATGCACTTTAAAGGCATCAAGAGATGTAACACTGACAAAATAAACCACGAAACAACACTGTAAAAATATCGTAAGTCATACGTTTCAAACGAGAAGACTACCAAAATGCGCATTGAAACATAAGCAGAGGTAACACAGACAAGATAAAGCGTGACACAACACTATAAAAACATCCCGAGTCACATGTTTCAAACGAAACAACTTCCAAAATGCACTTTGAAGGCATCAAAAGAGGTAACAAAGACTATAAAAACATTCCGAGTCATGTTTCTAACGAAAAACTTCCAAAATGCACTTAAAAACGTCAAGAGAGGTAACACAACTAGATAAACCACGGTATAACACTCCAAAAATATCTTGAGTCATACGTTTCAAACGAGGAAAAAAACAAAATGCCCTTTGAAAAACATGAACAGAGGTAACACTGACAAGATAAACCATGAAACTGTAAAACATCCTGAATCATACGTTTCAGACGAGTAACTTCAAAATGCTACTTGAAAAATCAACTGGGGGTAACACAGACAAGATAAACTATGAAACTGTGAAAACATCCTGAGTCATAAGTTTCAAAACGAGAAACTTCCAAAATGCATATTGAAAATATTAACAGAGGTAACACCGATAAAAATAAACCACGACACAACACTACAAAAAACATCCTGAGTCATACGTTTCAAACAATAAACTTCCAAATGCACTTTGAAAGCATCAAACGGGGTAACACAGACAAGATAGACCTATAAAAACATCCTGAGCTATAGGTTTCAAGCGAAGAAACTTCCAAAATGCACTTTGAAAACATCAAGAGAGATAATATAGACAAGATAGCTGCAACACAACTCTAAACAAATCCTGAGTAATACTTTTCAAACCAGAAACTACCAAAATGCAGTCTGAAACATCAACTGGGGTAACACACATACATGATAAACCACGATACAACAAGATAAACCACGAAACAACAGTAAAAAAACATCCTGAATCATACATTTCAGACGAGCAACTTCAAAATGCTCCTTGAAACATCAACTGGGGTAGACCATTACATGACACTATAAAAACATCCTGAGCTATACGTTTCAAACGAAGAGACTTCAAAAATACACTTTGAAAACATCAATAGAGGCAACATAGACAAGATAACCGCAACACAACATTAAAAAATCCTGAGTAATACTTTTCAAAACAGAAACTACCAAAATACAATCTGAAACATCAACTGGGGTAACACACACACATGTTATACCACGATACAATACTAAAAAAAACATCCTGTGCCATATGTTTCAAACGGAAAAACTTCCATTATTCACTTTGAAAGCATCAAGAGAGGTAACATTGACAAGATGAGGCATGACAAAACACTATAAAAACATTCTGAGTCATATGTTTCAAACGAAAAAGTTCTAAAATGCACTTTGAAAAATCAACTGAGGTAATACAGACAAGATAAACCACGGCACAACACTACAAAAAACACCCTGGGTCATATGTTTCAAACGAGAAAACTTCCAAATAAACGGAGACATAACACTATAAAAACATCCTGATTCATATGTTTTCAAACGAGAAATTTCCAAACCCACTTTTTGAACATCAACAGAGGTAACATAGACAAGATAAACCATGACACGACATTATAAAAAGATCCCAAGTCATGCATTTCAAACAAAAAAAAAATCCAGAATACACTTTGAAAACATCAATTAAGGTAACACTGACATTTTAAACCATGATACGATACTACATAAGTGTCCTAAGTCATGGTTTTGAACGAAAAAAAATCCAAAATGCACTTTGAAAACATCAAGAGAGGTAACGTTGACAAGATAAACCACGACAAAACACAATAAAAATGTCCCAAGTCAAATGTATCAAACGAAAAAAACTTCCAAAATGCACTTCGAAAGCATCAAGAGAGGTAACACTGACAAGATAAACCACATTACAACACTATAACGATATCCTAAGTTATACGTTTCAAACGAAAAAAAAAAAACTTCCAAAATGCACTTTGAAAGCATCAATACAGGTAACACTGAAAAGACAAACCATGAAATAAAACTACAAAAAACATCCCATTTCAAACGAAAAAAACAAAAAAAAATTACAACATGCACTTTGAAACATCAAGAGATGTAACGCTGACAAGATAAACCGCGATAACACTACAAAAAATATCTTTAGTCACACGTATCAAACGAGAAACTTCCAAAATGCACTTTGAAACATCATGAGAGGAAAACACAGACAAGATATACCACGACACAAAACTAGAAAAACATCATGAGTCATATGCTTCAGATGAAAAAACTTCCAAAATTCACTTTGAAAACAAGGATAAATCACGACACAACACTACAAAATGTTAGCAGAGGGCCTGTAATAGTGTGGCATGATGGTGTGAAATATTCTTAGTGTTGACTCAAAGAAATGTGCCGTTTTCGTTGAAAGTTCTCAGAAATACTACTTAATAGGTCTTAAAATTACCAGCTGTGTAATGTCGTGGTGGCAGGATGTGTTTAAGAGGTTATTATGATAGGCCTGTTATACAAAAACCCGAATCATTGGATTGAGTGTGTAATTTTAACATGAAACGTCTGAAAATGTCTTGGGAAAGATGAATGGGGTGTCAGAGGGTGCCGAAAGAGCAGTAATAGTGTTGCACTGTGGCATGCATTGCCTGGAATGTCACGTTCTTTTAATGGCATGCCAAGTTCTGCTGTTCAATGCCACTGGGTTGTAGGAGGCAGGCGTGTAATGCCGTGGTGGCGGGATGTGTTTTGGAGGTTATTATGAAAGGCTTGGTTTGTGGAAACTTGAATAATCGGATTGAATTTGCTATATTTAACATGAAACGTCTGAAAATGTGTTAGGAATGATGAATGGGGTGTCATAAGGTACCACAGAGCAGTAATACTGTGGCGTGAATTGCTTCGAGTATCACGTTCTGGCAAGTTCCGCTGTTCAATGCCACTCGGATGGTAGGGGGAAGGCGTGTAATGCCGTTGTGGCGGGATGTGTTTTGAGGGTTATTATGATAGGTTTCGTTTGCGCCAACTTCAATCATCGGATTGAATGTGTAATGTTTAACAAGAAACGTCAGAAAATGTCTTAGGAATGATGAAAGGGCTGTCATATGGTGCCGCACAGCAGTAATAGTGTGGCACTGTGGCGTTAGTTGCTCGGAATATCACGTTCTGGTAATGAAATGCCAAGTCCCGCTGTTCAATGCCACGTGGATGGTAGGGGACAGGCGTGTAATGCCATGGTGGCGGGGTGTCTTTTGGAGGTTATTATGAAAGTCTCGATTTGCGAAAAAATTGAATCAATAGGTTGAAAGCATAATTTTTAACGAGAAATATCTGAAGATTGGCTTATAAATAATGATGTTATGTCAGAGGGTGCCACAGAGCAGTAATAGTGTGACACAGCGCTGGGAATCGTCGGAAAACAATAGCAATAGAAAATAGATCCATTGAGGATGTTCAAACGCTAGAAGACGCTTAAAATGTTGATGACTGGTGTCGTAAGGGGTCACAGAGCAGTAATAGGGTGGCACTATGGCGTGAATTGCTTTGATTGGCACGTTCTAGCAATGAAATGCCAAGTTCTCTCTGTTCAATGCTTTGTGGATTGTACTGGGTAGGCGCCGTTTTCATTAATAGCTCTCATAAATACCTCAATGGTTCCTAAAAATTTGCATCTAATATCAACCCTTCCTCTCTGGAATTGTCCTGTTAGGACTCATACCTTTCTTCTATTCGTGCATTTTTGTTTTCCATTTGTCATGTTTTAAGTGCTTTTTCTATGTTTTAGTACTGTTGTAAATTGTTTGAATTAATAGAAATTTTATTTACAATGGTCTGTGTTTTTAAGATTTGCTATTTAGGATGCTTTTTGCGTCTTTAAGAATTGTTTTTTTTAAGTACTTTTTCTGTGTTTTAGTAGTTTTGGAAATTTGTTTGAATTAATAGAAATTTTATTTACAAAGTTCTAAGTTTTTAAGATTTGTTGTTTAGGACGAATCTTCAATACCTAAGCGTTTGCATAATTTAAGCATCTTGTAGTCCCTTTTCGCCTTTATTAGTAAAAAAAAACATTAAGAACAACCCTCAATATTATATTAAAGGAAAAAAGAAAAGCCTTGAACGTTTTGGTGAAAAAAAATCCCAAGAAAGTATTATTTGACAGTGATGAGTGTACTGCTATTATGTGAGATATGCGCTGTCATTACGTAACATTTTCACTGTCTTTACATGAGATGTGTGCCGCCATTACATAAGACCCATGTGTGTGTCGCCATTACGTAATATACACGTTCGCGCTGTCATTAAGTTACAAATGGTGATTCCCAATGGGTGCTTACGCAAGGTTACTCAAGATTGCGTCATCCATTTTACACTTGAAAACAGGGTTTTGTTGTGTGACGTCATGCAATGCACAGGGATGCGTCGTGGGAATCTTGTCAGTTGTGTTCTTTCTAATAGTAAAATAAGTGTATATTATAACATCTGGAATCCCTGGATGTCATGGTAATCTTGCCAGCCGGCCGGTAGAAATAGATGACTACATTGCACAGATGTGAAGACTTGAGGGATTAGTAGCTCCACTTAGAATTCACTATATGGCTCACGGAAATCCCAGTACTTTCGGTACTGTTTTCAGTACTTACCCTATAGTTGACCCTTCCAGGGGTTGTTGAGGGAGCTGTTGAAATTGATTAGAGGGCAATGAGCCCCCAGCTACTTTTTAGCTCTTCTTCAATACTGATCAATATTTTGTGAGCCATTTTTCAAAATAATCAAGAGGTCCAATAACTAACCCTAAGGGAATGGTATGACCCAGCACAGCCCTCGGATTAAGGGTTGTAAATTAAAATCAACGCACAATTTGAATTATGGCTATCAAAAGGGCGAATCAGCAATATCTAAGGACTGGCTGGAGGCAGTAAGTGAACACTTTCAGGGCGTTTTGATGGGGTGATGTAGAGTGACTGGAGGACAACCAGCCCCATTGCTCATTTTATAGGCCCCCCTCAACAATGATATAAAGTTTGAAAAGCCATTTAGTTTATAAATGTCAAAAGATCTAATAATTATACCTCCGGGATGCCATTCCCTCCATTGCCCCTGGGGCAAGGAATATAAATGATAAAATTTACCGTTTTGTTACATGCAGGATTTATCATTGAGAAAGGGGGAAGGTTTGATCGTGGGTATGTCAAAAAAAGCTAAGGGTGTTAAGGTGGTAATTTTGGGGAATGTTGAGTGATATGCTGGACTAAATCAAAAACACTACCGTATGTCCATCGAGGTCATCAAAAAAGAAGTATCTGTAATATTCTAGAAATGTTACATATAGAAGGTAGATGGTAAATATATTAACCTGAAACTTTCAGGGCCACCACTACTACTACCGTGACTGCAATTGCGACTGCTTGCAACTGCAACTACTAGCGACTGCGACTGTTTGTGACTGTGACTAAGTTGACTTATGACAGCAACTACTTGCAACTATGAATACTTGAGACTTCGACTACGACTGCTTACGACTGTAACTGCGACTGCTTGTGACTGTGGCTGTAACTACTTTTGACTACGACTACTTTTACTTGTGATTAACTTAAGGAAATGTTGGGGTGAAAACTGAACAAAATCAAATACACCATGTGCATGCTGGTGGTCAAAAGGAAATATCAGCTAAGGGTATCAATCTGTAACTTCCAGGTCATGTTAATGGGGATGCTTGAAGGTGATCAGAAGGCAGCCAGCCCTTTAAGGTCAAAACTGCATTGAATCTTGACCAAACCATTTTGAAAAGCTAAAAGGTCTAATAATTGTGTCTCCAGGGATGCCAAGCCCCCAAAGCTCTTGGATGAGGGTGTTGAAATTATGCAGTTTATCTATTGTTTACATGCATAACTTATCATTGGGAAAGAGGGAATGTTCGGTCCTCGTTTGTCCGAAAAACTAAGGGTAATAAGGTGAAACTTCGAGGAATGTTGATGGTATACTGAACTAAACAAAAAGACATGATGTGCATTCAAATGGTTTATCTGCAATACCTTACTTACTTGTACTTGTGGCGATGCACAGGCTGTTCAGCACAACTCGGCATCGAGGATATGATGGACCATATTCTGCCGCTTACTTCGCTCTTCTGTTTGGGGACGGATGATTTCCAACCACAATTTATCCCAATTGCGTCCGTACTCCCTGAAACCTCCCAAAGGCTCGAGGTTTTTTCTTCATTGTGGCATTCCAAGATTTAGTTTGGCCACCCTGCCGTTTCTTTAGTGGGGGAGGGGCTTAAATTCAAGGAGCTGACGGGTCAGGTACTCACTTGGGCGCCGCATAACGTGCCCAAACCATCTGAGCCTTCTGCTCTTGACGATAGCGGATAATGAATGCTTCTGATTGCATATTTGCATTAGTTTCTCATTGCTTATCCCTTGGCTATGTTTGAGGTTATAGATGGCTCTTAGGCACTTCCGGTCCAAGATGTCGAGTGAGCGTTCTTCCTCTGCCTTTAATGGCCAGGTTTCGCATCCATACTGCAGGATAGAGCGAATACACGCCACGTAGGCTCGAAGTTTGGTCTTCAGGCTGATTTCTCTTCTGGACCATAATGGCTTACGCAGTTGGCCAAAGGTGCTCTACATCGTGCTAATTCTGGCCTTGATCTCGCACGAAGTCCTACCTTTGATATCAATCAGTGACCGGTATCTGAATTCTTCTATCTGTTCAAGCTGTAGTTCGTTTATAGAGACTGAGGAATTTCTATCTGTGGAAAGGTGCTTGGTTTTGGGGACACTAATGGCAAGGCCTGTCAGGCTAGCGCTATTTGCCACTCTCTGCAGCATGTCCATGGCTTGGGCGCTTGATTCAGCGAGGAATGCGCCATCGTCCGCGTTTTCAAGGTCCCTTAACTTCTCATCACTGGTCATCTCAATCCCGTCTTCTGAACTTATAGAACTTCTGAAGACCCATTCAATTATGTAGTTGAAGAGGATCGGAAAGCTGAGCAGCCCTGTCGTACGCCGTAGGCGATTTCGAAGGGCTCAGTGAGCTCCTCGTACATGAGGATGTTGCTACGCGTGTTCTCATAGTATGCTTTCATCAGGCTCACCAGCTTCGGTAGGCCTCCGTCTTCCAGCCTGATTTCCCATTGTAGTGGGTGAAGCACCAAGTCGAATGCCGCTATAAAATCACAAAAGATAGCAGTGCGGTTTTTCTCGGTTTTGGATAGAGCGCCGTTTAGGAAGGTCCGAAGTGAGAAAATGTGGTCCATTCATCCCATTCCTGGGCGGAAGCCAGCTTGATTTTCCTAGTTCTTCGCTCTCTTTTGGCTTTAAATCTGTTTACGACGACGATGGCGAAAATCTTTCTGGCCATGTCCATGAGCGATATGCCTCGATAGTTTTTGCAGTCACTCCTGTCACCCTTCTTGAACGCTGGGATAATAGTTGCATCCCTCCAATCTTGGGGGACGTGCTCACTCTTCCAGATCTTCTTGAGGAGGTCCGTGAGTGTGCTGACCAAGGTTGGGCGTGCTTTATAGAGCTCTGGTGGTAGCCCATCTCCTCCTGGCGCTTTATGGCTCTTCAGCAATTTTACCGCTTTCATTACTTCTTCAAACGCAGGTAGGGAAATGTCGGCAGGGTACTGATTTTGCAGTTGGGAGGGTTCAGGTCCGCTGTCCAGTGGTATAGGAGGCGGGGGAGCTGGTTAGGTCTATTTAGTAGATCTTGGAAGTGTTCTCTCCGACGATTCATTCTTTCTCGTCTATCGGTTATTACTGTACCGTCCGTCCTCATTATATTTTCAGCTGTTAGATTTCCTGTTCTCTTGAAGTCCTTAAGGATCTGGTATTTCTTGTGGGAATCACTTCTTCCGGCAGTTATGTATTGCAAATTGAAGCAATCTTGAACCATTCACACAACGTTTTCTGCGTCCGGTCGACTAAGACTATTAGAAACTGAGGTTACATGTGATTGCGACTCTGACTACTTTAGACTACGACTAATTCTAACTGGAACTACTACTTGTCACTGCGGCTATTTTGTTTTTTTTTTTTTTTTTTTTTTTTTTTGTTTTTTTTTTTATTTGCTACTGCAACGACTTGCGACCGTGACTAATTGCGACTAAGGCTACCTGGGACTGCGACTACTTAAGACTGTGAATACTTGGGACTGCAACTACTTGTGACAATGACAACCTGTGACTACAAATAGTTACGACTTCGAATACGAATACAAGACTACTACTACGACTACCTGCGAGTGTGACTACTTCCAACTGCAACTGTGACTACTTATGACTACGATTACGACAACTTGTGACTTCGAATTTGACAACTTGTGATTACAATTGCTACTACTTACGACCGTGACTACTACTACTAGTGCTGCCACTACTACTGTGACTTTGACTATGACTGCTAATACTACTGCAACTTCTACCTTAACACCTAGAACTATTGAACTAAATCAAAAGAGTGCAAGTGTACCCTGTTTGTCAAATTCATAGTGCATGCAGGCTGTCAAAAAATCTTATCCAACAATATCTCACGAATGACTTAATTTGAAAATTTAAAGGAATGTTTAGGGGGATGCTGCCAAGGTACAAAAGATCCTAGGTACAACCAAGTTGTCAAAAGGCATATCTGGGCATATCTATATTGATCTCAGAAACGGCTACCGGTATTAAGTTGGAACTCACAGGGAATGCTAACAAGAACGTTAAACAAAATCAAAAGACTCTACAAGCATCCATGTTGTCAAAACGGCATGTCTTCAATGCTGCAGTATCAGTTAAGGAAGAGTATCAAGTTGAAACATTCAGGCGATGGTTGAGGGGGATGTTGAATTTAAAGACACTCTCTGATCCCAGTTGACAATGGGGTGTAGCTGCAATATCTCAGGAACAGATAAGAATATTAAGTTGAAACTTTCAGAAAATATAGAATGGGATGTTGAATTAAATCAAACGAAATTATATGCATCCTGGTTGGGAGAATGACATATCGGCAATCTCTCAGGAATAGTTAAGGATATTAAGTTGAAACTTTCACGGAATACTGAGGAGGATGTGGAACTGAATCAAAGGATAACTTCCAGGGAATTTGGGGGGGATTTTTAAATAAATTTAAAGACAATATTTGCATCCAGGCTGCCGAAACGGCATATGTGAAATATTGAACTCAGCGAAAATACTTTATCACTATGTGCATGCTGGTTGTTAAAAAGGCGTATTTACAATATTTCAGGGTCGGCTAATGGTATTTAGTTGAAAATCACTACTTGGTGGTCAAGCTAATGATTTTTATATATTAAGACTACTTAATTTTGGGAATATCCCTATAATAATGTGGTTAATATAATATTGGGGTTTCCCATTGTGAAGATGACGATCAGTCAAGTCATAAATTGTGACAATATCAACCTAAAGTAAAAGGGAAGAGGGTGAAGTCTTAGTTAGAGATATGAAAACTTTAATGGGAGATTGAAAGAATTTCGAAAAATAATAAGTGTGATCCAGAAAATTGGGCTTATTTATCTACTAAATACAGAGGAAGAAGATGAGTTTCAAAGGAATTTCTAAATATACGAACTCTGCTTCAGAAAATAGAAAGTAAGAAGATGAAATATAAGTTAGGGATAGGGGGGGAAATTTAATGGGAGTTTCAAAGGAACCTCTAAATATATGAAGTGTGATCCAAAAAATTAAAAAGGGAAGAAGATGAAATATTAGTTAGGGATAGGGAAACTTTAATGGGGGATTCAAAAAAAAACTTTTATACATATTAAGCCTGATCCAGAAAATTCGGCTTATTTACCCATATGATTTCACTATTCTTTTCAATGTTTTATTCCGTTCGTCATCATGAAATCCTGAGAAACTGATCGGACATCAAGTAAAGCGAAAACTTAAAAGGAAGAAGATGACATCTCAATTGTGTTGCTGGTGGGATAGAGAAAATTTTAATGCGAGACCTAAAAGAACTTCTTGGAAAAACATGAATCCAAAGAATTGGGCTTATTTCCCTGTGTGACTTGACCACTTGTCTTATGTCTTATTCTGTTCTTCATCATGAAATCCTAAGAAACCGATCAAATACCAATTAAAGTGCGTGCCACGTTTCAGTCGATTAAAAATTAATAGAATTAGTTAATCATAGACTTATGATGAAGGAGTGTCTGAAAAGAATTTGAACACGACCAAAAACGCCAGTAATACGACTCTGTTCATTATCATGATTTGGTCTTTGTTAATCACCACCTTTACATTGAATATTGGATTCAATATTCCACCTTAAGATTAATGATTATCTGGTAACCTTTGGTGTTTTCAAATCATTCTATAACTATGCCATAACTAAAGTTATAGTCATTTTCATCTGCTTGAGATGCATGAAGAGTATGTCATTTCACTAAATCGGCGAGAGCCTTGCCGACGAATTTGATTGAAAAGAGTTCTTGACAACTTTCAGATTAACGATTTTGGGTTGTGACCTTATGTTGCTTTTTTCTATGTATATATATATATATACATTCATAAATGAAAAAAAAAAATTAAGCCATTGCAAATTGTTTATCGTCAACAGTCACATGTTCAACGTTTAACATTAATTATTCTGCGCTCTCTCTCTCTCTTATAGGTACGACCTAGATAGTAAAAACAAGGATTGAAATCAATGATCAAAAACTTGAATAAATGTTCATTTAGGTTTAACATAGGTAAGAATATTTATCTTTTATTTTAACTATCCTTCAGTTGTATTATTTCTCTTATTTATAAGACTTATATTCTTGTGTCATTACTAATTTTAATGATTATTGGTTTTTATGTTATAATTTACATTTAAATGTCCTTTATTTCCTTTATGCTAGCATTATTTATTAAATTTAGATGCGTGGGAAAATTCAAAACCTTTGGCTCTACGCGACAATCAGTCACAGGAAACTTGTTACAAGAAAATAAGCATTTGCAAATTGTTATTATCAACAAGCAAACGTTCAGTACTTGAGTTAAATTACTCAACTCTCTCTCTCTCTCTCTCTCTCTCTCTCTCTCTCTCTCTCCTCTCTCTCTCTCTCTCTCTCTCTCTCTCTCTCTCTCTCTCTCTCTCTCTCTCTCTATCTCTTTTCTCTCTCTTCTTCTTTTTCCCCCTTTCTTTTCTCTCTCTCTCTCTCTCTCTCTCTCTCTCTCTCTCTCTCTCTCTCTCTCTCTCTCTCTCTCTTCTCTCTCTCTCTCTCTCTCTCTCTCTCTCTCTCTCTCTCTCTCTATCTCTCTCTCTCTCTCTCTCTCTCTCTCTCTCTCTCTCTCTCTCTCTCTCTCTCTCTCTCTCTCTCTCTCTCTCTTTGAAATGGTTAAGCGAATAGTTACACAACCACTATTCAAATTTTATCCGAAAAGGCAGATTGTTACACAACCATATAAAGATGTTATTATTTTGATGCCCTTGGTAGTGTAATGTACAATTGATTCCCTAAGAATTCGCCAAAGCAGGGGCAAATTTTCTCAAGTAGTTGCAATTTCAAAGTATAACTTTTTCTTCTATCTACAACTACTAACAATCCACCGCAGCACCAATCCACCTGACGCTGAAACGGCTACGCACGCTCCTGCTCCATCCCAATCTATTCAAAGTCTTTCTCTTTACAACCTCCTAGGAAGTTCTCATTTCCCTCAAATCTTTCTTTATGACATTCCCATCCCCCCCCCCATCCAATCACGGACGACCTGCTTCTCCTTAGCCCTAGACGGTTGGCCAAAAAGGACAATCTTCGGCACTCTGTCATCCTTCATCCGTAGGTCGTGCCCTAGCCATCTCAACCTTTCCCCCAAGAAAGCAGGATTGAACCATATTTCTCGTACAGCCTACTATTTGAAATTCGATCAGTCAGCCAAGTACCCTGAACAATCCGATTGCAATTTCTCTGGAAAACATCTAGCAAATCTTCGTCCGCTTTTCGGAGTGCCCATGCTTCAGAACCATATTTGACCACTGTCATCACTTTAGCATCCAATATTCTCATCTTGGGTTTGCGGACTTATCTTCCTATTTTTCAAACTTTTTTCAACAATGAAAAAAAACACCCTGAGCCTTGGCTAATCTACTTTTAACATCTTCACTGCTCCCACCGTCTTTACTAATAATACTACCAATGTAAGTGAAGTGTCCACCTGATCAATCTTTTCGTTACCCAACTTCACCTTATCACCTTTGTAATTCTTACCTAGTTCTACTTTTTTAAACATGTTACCAGATACGAAAAATATCTAGTAATTATGTTTTAGAGAATGTGTCTTTAAGCAACCAGAGAGTACACCCTCAAAAAAAGGTTGCAATCTAGGTGAAAATCATTGTTGCAAATATAACGCCTTTTGATAACTTTAAAGAGAAGTTTTAGCCTCTAAACATTAAAAATATGTTGTTCATTCCCCTTATAGATTTTGTCACGTTTATGTTTTCTCAATTCAGGGGTGATCTTTCCAGGGGTAAACCAGTTGCCGTAAAAAAAGGGAGAGGGCTCGTTTGAACAATGATTTGAAGTTATGCTCCCCTTTTATTGGATTAATTAAAAAAAAACCTTTTCCACAAAATAAGTTTTTTCAAAGAAAAGTAAAAGAACTCCATTAACAAAAAAATGAGCAAAAATAAAGTAAAATAATCTACCAAGCGTGAAACTACCACAAATCAGCATCGATAAATAAATGAAACCCAAAACGAACAGAAATTACAATAAATAACCGAGTCAAACTCAAAACGAGCAGAAATTAACATAAGTTGGGCGCAAAGCCCCTATGCCTTCCCAAGGCCAGAACAAAATTTGCACTTTACTGAAAAAAATACAAATGAGGGTGCATTGTCAGTTTAATATACATATACTGATATTTAGTAATCAAAATTTTAATATTATTTGATTTATTAAAGTTATCAAAGTAAAAAAACATTTATATTTTTTCAGTAAAGTGCAAATTTTGTTCTGGCCTTGGGAAGGCATAGGGGCTTTGCGGGGGTTACGTGCGGGCACGTAACCCCGTCTAATTTTTTTTTCATAATTTCCTGAATTAATTTCTGTATTGTGTATCCAAGAGGTGAATTTAAGAAAGAGTTTGTTACTTACTTACTTACCTACTTACTCACTTACTTACTTACAATTTTTTCATAAGACATAATAACATATCCAAGAACGGATGTTGATAAAGAATTTATTCATTTTGATACCTAGATTTTGTCAAATGTTATTCCCATCGCCCGCAGCGGCGGGGCCCTCTGCGGGTCGGGAAGTGCCACGGGGCCGCGCTGCGGCGGGCCGGGGTGGGGGACGGGTCGGGCCGGAGAGGGGCATTAAATAGTGGAATTTATGAAGAAATTGTTCTGCCTTGGACACACTGAAAATCGTTTGTGATAAAAAAGAGAAAAAAGAGATTGTCCGGTTAATCGACACTAGCTAGTTTATTGCATGTATTAAATCATAAGATGTTTCCCGTGAAACTATTGCAGTTTCTATAAGAACGATGGATTTTTATCCACCATCAAAATCAAATTTAATTTTCATTGAATACTTTTCATTTAAACTTAAAAAACACGTTGAAAGATAGTTTCTTGTGAAACTATTGCAGTTTCTATAAAAATGACTAAATTTTTACCCAACATCAAATACAAAATGAGTTTCCATTCAATGCTTTTCTTTTAAACTTAAACACGCTGAAAGATGCTTCCTGTGAAACTATTGCAGTTTCTATAAAAATGAACGAATTTCAAAATCAAAATGAATTTGCATTTAATACTTTTATTCCATTCTAAAATTTCGATTTTGGTCAATTTTATTTGATGTATCTGACAAAGGTGTTGATATAAAAAAAATTATCACATCTGACACTTAGTGTTCTGTTAATTTATTCGATGTATCTGACAAAAGATGTTGATAAATACTATTTATTCACTCTAACACTTAGATTTTGTTCAACTTTTTCCTATGTATGCGAGAAAATGGATGTTGATATACAATTTAATCACTCTTATACTTAGATTTGCGAAATTTGTTGTATTGTCTGTCTAGGAAGCGACTTCAATCGATAATGAATGTTAATAAAGAGTTTCTTCCAATTTTTGTTCATAATTTTCTATAATAAAATTTCTGTGATTGTGTATCCAAGTAGGTGAATTCAGAAAGAGTTTGTTACTTACTTACTTACTTAATTCCTACTTACTTACAATTTTCTCATAATGACATAATTGACATGCATATCCAACAACGGATGTTGATAAAGAATTATTCATTCTGATGCCTAGATTTTGTCAATGTTATCCATGTGTCTGACAATCGATGTATGCAAATTCCTTTTCCCACATCTCCGATGTTTTAAATCGACATTCTAAAACTTTTTGATATGCTAGCATACATCTACAAATAATGAACACATAACAATGTAATGCATAATATATTTTTTAATGAAATAATGCTATGTAGAAATTAATACAATAATATATTATGATACATAGTCATAGGGACACGTTCAGTCTTAAACATCCAGAAACGATGGTCCCATGATATAGAATAGTTTTTTACCCATGTCTTATCATTTATCACGATCAGGTATGTCCTTAGGTATCCAAAGCGCGAAGAACCTGACCTCGTCTTCAGGATGGTGATAAACCCCTTTCAAATTTAGGACACTTAAAATCTTCTAGATTGAAAAGTGGAATCCTAGGGTCACACTTTTGGGATTAAAACTTTTTATCTGTAGGTACATTACCCTTTACGTAGAGTGCTTCAACCCCGAAAAAGCTGCAAATTTCATCCTGACTTCCTCCTGGACATTTCCCAGTTCCTGACCACTATTATTAAGTGGTGTAAGCACTCTATTGTAGAATCCCAGTCTGTTTTATATGATGTAATGTAGTACTCCACAAGCTTTTATCATACTCAAAAACATGTTTATAGTTCACTATCCAATGATAACAGTCAATTTCTTCGAGTTCCATTGACAATAATAAAAATGCACATTCAAATATAACACCACAAGATGATTTTTTCACAACCGATAAATTCTGTGTCATACAGTCCTATCATCTTGGAAGCTATTAATGTAGTTGTTAAGTAGAGAAATACCTCATCAAAGTTTTATATCTTCGCTCAAGGTTGAACGGAGTTATGGCTATGGGGATGACTTCTAAAACCATCTGAATTCATTGTGGGGAGGAGACATAAAACCCTTTGAATTCATTGCGGGGGGAGGAGTCATAGACTCTCGGTACCTATTGCATGAAAATGAAGTCTGGAAATTACAATTTTTTTTATAATTTTCTGTATTGTGTATCCAAGAGGTGAATTCAAGAAATATATTTTGTCATTTAAGATACGTACAAAAAAAGATAAAAAATAAATAAAGTTGAATAATTTCGAAGTTTAAAAAAATAGTTTGTTTTTATGAAAAAAAATATTGAATTAGAACCATCAGTCCTCATCATTAAGAGCATCCAAAACTGGACTTAAATTTCACATTTGAACCAGAGAATTGTATTTTTCACCGATAAATTATTCTGTGTCATACAGTCCTATCATCTTGGAAGCTATTAATATAGTTGTTAAGTAGAAAATACATCTTCAAACTTTTATATCTTCGCTCAAGGTTGAACGGAGTTATGGCTATGGGGATGACTTCTAAAACCATCTGAATTCATTGTGGGAGGAGTCATAAGACCCTTAGAATTCATTGCGGGGAGGAGTCATAGAACTCTCGGTATCTATTGCATGAAAATGAAGTCTGGGAAATTACAATTTTTTTTATAATTTCTGTATTGTGTATCCAAGAGGTGAATTCAAGAAAGATATTTTGTCATTTTAAGATACGTACAAAAAAAAGATAAAAAAATAAATAAAGTTGAATAATTTTGAAGTTTAAAAAAAATAGTTTGTTTTTATGAAAAAAATATTGAATTAGAACCATCAGTCCTCATCATTAAGAGTATCCAAAACTGGACTTAAGTTTCACATTTGAACCAGAGAATTGTATTTTTCCATAATTTTCTTACAAAAAACTAGAGTTTACGGTCAAAAAACCCTTATTAGCTCAGATTTTACGGAAATAGTTTTTTATTTTTTTGATCCAAAAATAGACTTAAGTTTCACATTTGATTCAGAGAATTGTATTTTCCATAATTTCTTATAAAAAACTAGAGTTTACGGTCAAAAACCCTTATTAGCTCAGATTTAACGGAAAATAGTTTTATTTTTCGATCCAAAAAAAGGACTTAAGTTTCACCTATGAGCCAACGAATTGTATTTTCCATAATTTTTCTTACAAAAAAAACTAGAGTTTACAGTCAAAAACCCTTATTAGCTCAGATTTTACGGAAACAGTTTTATTTTTCGATCCAAAAATGGAGTTAAGTTTTATATTTGAACCAGAGAATTGTATTTTTCCATAATTTTCTTACAAAAAACTAGAGTTTACGGTCAAAAACAACCCTTATTAGCTCACATTTTACAGAAATAGTTTATTTTTTCGATCAAAAATGGACTTAAGTTCACATTTGAACCAGAGAATTGTATTTTCCATAATTTTCTTACAAAAAACTAGATTTTACGGTCAAAAACCCTTATTACCTCAGATTTTACAGAAATATTTTTTTTTTCGATCCAAAAATGGACTTAAGTTTCACATTTGAACCAGAGAATGTATTTTCCATAATTTTCTTACAAAAAACTAGAGTTTACGGTCAAAAACCCTTATTAGCTCAGATTTTACAGAAATAGTTTATTTTTTCGATCCAAAATGGACTTAAGTTTCACATCTGAACCAGAGAATTGCATTTTCCATTAATTTTCTTACAAAAAACTAGAGTTTACGGTTCAAAAACCCTTATTAGCTCAGATTTTACAGAAATAGTTTTTTTTTTCGATCCAAAAATGGACTTAAGTTTCACATTTGAACCAGAGAATTGTATTTTCCATAATTTTCTTACAAAAAACTATAGTTTACGGTCAAAAACCCTAATTAGCTCAGATTTTACGGAAATAGTTTTATTTTTCGATCCATAAATGAACTTAAGTTTCACATTTGAAGTAGAGAATTGTCCAACGCGTTAAATTTTTTCAAACCGTTAAATTCTGTGTCGTTCAGAAAAACACAATAGCCTTATCTATAGTGAAGCATTTTTCTAGTCGTAAACTATTTTTTTAAACTAAATAGTTATCCCCCGCCCACCTCCCTCAGAAAGTTCAGAAAAACACAATAGCCTTATCTATAGTGAAGCATTTTTCTAGTCGTAAGTTTACCCAAATATTTAACACGTACCATTTTTCTGCACCATCCCACAAAACTCATTCGTCCTAGCATTTTTTAAGTAAATAATCAAGTATAAGGTAGAGGTAAAATACCCTACATTTACAAATTCAGACTGCACTTGTATGCCTGAAGCCCCTGGCAAAGCATGATGGGGGGGGGCCTCACGATCTTGAGTAGACAAGACCGATACATTATGAGAAAGCATCCATTCCCTCTTGAATTTTTTCCCAGGTTGCATAGAGGTCTTGCAGAGTTGACACTGGCATTAGAGGGTCCTGGTTGGTCCAGAGAACTTGTAATGGATGGCTGTACAGCTTGCATCGATGTGGTATCGTTCCATCTTGGTCTCTTTTCTGGGGGAGAGTAATTGTACGAATCCACCTCCTCCTTAAATAAGAAGAAAATTTAGTAAGGAAATAATAACCCCTCTTTTACAGATAAATTACCCTCTAAAGTTTATTCCGATGTTTGTAGTGCTTTAGAAATATTTCGGTGAAATTTCCCCCTGAAAATATTTCACCTCTGGAAACCCTCCTCCTCATGTAAAATTAATCCCCATACAAAATCCTTCTACTCTGTCAAAACTGCAAAATTCCACATTTTTGATGATAAAAGCTTGAATGATTGTCTTTACTAATAGAACCGTACACTCATTTTTCAATTTAAAAATTTGAGGAGCAAATCCCTAAGACAAAAGAGCTAAAATTTAATTTAAAAGTTAGCTCACGTTTTCCGGAAAAACAATTCGGTAAAATTCCCCCTGAATATTTCACCTCTGGAAACCCTCCTCCTCATGTAAAATTAATCCCCGTACAAAATCCTTCTATTCTGTCAAAACTGCAAAATTCCACATTTTTGATGATAAAAGCTTGAATGATTGTCTTTACTAATAGAACAGCACACTCATTTTTCAATTTAAAAATTTGAGGAGCAAATCTCTAAGACAAAAGAGCTAAAACTTAATCTAAAAGTTAGCTCACGTGTCCGGAAAAAAAATCGGTAAAATTTCACCCTCTTTTTTACAGAAGAAAAAATTAGTCTGCACAAAGAATCCCCTCCTCCCTTCCCCCTTACTTTCCATGCGATGAAATAGTTTGTTTTTTCACATCGTAAAACTCTCTTAATCATGGAATACAATTGAAAATAGAATATCTTTCGTTTAATTAGGCCAGAATACAATTTCTCTCTTTGTCAAGGAACACCCTTGTTGCTATTCCATAAACATGTGCCGTTAATCTATGATAACATGAGCGTGCGAAATTTGGTCCCAAAACTGACCCGTCCTTTGTAACACAGAAGCTTCCATTTAAACAGATAAAGAAAACGCATTTTAATTAGAACGAGTGAGGAAACTGACATTTTTGAAGGAAATAACTAAAACTACAGAGCAGTGGGGGAGGGTTTTTGTTTACATAATAGAAAAAAAGAGCGTACTTTGTGTTTTCTAGCGAGTATACTCACCATATAGTAGGATTTGTATTGTTGGATATATGCCCCTGAAATTTGAATTTACTGATAAAATGATTTTATTTGGAAATAAATTAAGAAATTCAGTAAACTGTACTCACATTGAAAATTGAATCCATTGTTTTAAAGTTAATAATATTTAGTGTACTATCTTTGATATGTTAAATCTTTATGAAAATTAAATCGTAAGGTAAGAGCATTTTATACAAAATCTCAAGGACGAATAAAAAACCAGTCCTTTTATTTATAACCAGTCACCAATCAACTTACCGTCTATTGAGCAACCTCTAATGTCTCTGATTGGCTCCTAAAAATTGATGTTGGCTCGAAAAACACTCTGGTTGAGTTACATAATTTCGACTATGCTCCCAAAACATGTTGGACTACTTTATACCGTGCCAGCTTTAAAAAAAAAAATGTCCATGTGAACTTACGACGCACATTCTTGTGAAATTTCTTGTGCAATAGAACCTTGACTATTGTTTCATAACATGCTGGGGCACTTTGTAGCATGCCAACTTTTAAAATGCACATGTCTAAGTATAGTGTCAAAGGCGTGGGTTTTCCATGTATTTTTTCATGTACCGTTCATATTGTATACACTATTATCTTGTCCCGTTTCTTGTATCCTTTCATGTATCCCTGAAATCAGCACCTAGGTTACTACTTATAACTCATTTTGAAAAAAGAGACTTCTAGATGTATTGAGAACCAAATAGGATAAGACAGAGCTAACTGTGCTTATCCATGGGTCTTTCTTAGTTGGACCGATAAGTGTTCAACTAAGAGATAAGGGTCCATAAATCTAGGTTTTGTATAAAAAAAAACTTTTGAATATTGCAGTCGTGTTTAATCTACGCACCTGAGAATATTTTATTTTGAGTTCTATATTTAGTGAGTATAAAACAATAATTTCCATTTCAAGTTTAGTTTCTACTTTACAAAAGTCTACTTGTTAAAAAAAAAAAATGAAAATGAGAAACGTGAGCCGCGGCACCAATTCCTAAGAAATTCAGAGGACAAGGGTTTTTCTGGTAGTTCTTTGAAAAGAACAAAAGTATATTTTTCAAAATCCAGATGTAGGGAATTTTGTTTTATTTGAAGAAAATACATAAAAAGGCATTTTTCTAATCTAGGGTCATAGAGGGTTAATTCTCCTCCCTCAAGTTGTACTCTCTGACGTGTCACATGAGTGGCACGATTCCTGAAGACATATATATCTGGTGCCATATACATGGTGCCATATATCTGGAAAAATTTGTGAACAGTATAGAAACAAATTGAATAGTGTTATGTCGTGTTGCTGCAACCTGCAGCCTGCAAAGTCACCATTAGAACTTTGATGGGTTGTTTATTTTATTGAAGCATTAACTATAATGTTAAATTTTTACCCAGCATATAGTTTTTGTTTTTTTTATCAATTAAATGTTTAACATTAATGTAAATAGTAATCCATAAACTGGAGTCATAAGTTTTACTAAAATAGTTTAAACTATAATGGATGAATGAGTGAATATATTGAGCAATCGAACTCAGAGAAAGAGTAATTTGCTAGAATAAATCAAGTGTAAACTATCAATAAAAAAGTAATGAGTAAAAGAAAACAGAGCAATATAAAATAAAAATAGTAAGCCAGTATACTTTTTTGTAAAACCAAAATAAAATTCTAGGGCAATATGTTATGCGCTCATTGGATGTCCTAATATGCTCTTTACCTTTTTACCTGATTTGTTCAGTAAAAAAAAATTAAAAAAATAAAAAAACTTGATATTAATATTTTAATCAAAGTTTCATCAGCTTAATGTGGTCCATTTAAGCAGAAATTGTGTACACCTATTGATTGACGGAAATAATACATAGTATTAGGCTCCTGAACCTTGAACTAAATCCCCCCCCCCCCCTCTGCTTCTCAGTCTCAGTCACTGGATTTTCAGTGTTTAGAATTGGAGGATGAAAGTGCAAAGGACCTTAAGTAGCCCTAATCTGCCACTATTTTTTTTTTCTCTTTTTTCGCGAAATTGTAGGTAAGTTTTACCTCATTTGAACTGGAACCACTCAAGAATTTTTAATTTGAATAATGTGGGTTTGTGGCCCCTCCTTCATCCTCAATATAATCAAAATGGTTATTCTGAATAGATTACCAGGTGAAAAAGTACGCGAAGCACATAATTTAACACTTTTTGTTTAATCACCTTTTTTCTTAGTAGGACAGTCCATTTTTATCTTTGTTTTCCAATAAGTTTGGTTTTGTAGAATTTATACATTTTTTTCATTACAGAGTTCAGTCATAAGACATTGACGTAATGCAAGTTTCCTAAGACATTTGACAATTTTAATCTGAATTAAGTCTGAATTAACAAAACTAACAGCTACTTTTGTTTTTAAAAATATGTAGTTTCTTTCAATATGCATTTATTTGTATTCTTTCCAATATGTTCTTTAACAAATGTACCTTTGAATGACATACCTCACACGATTTCCTAATGCCAAGGATGACTATCGATTATTCTATCGTTATAAAAAATATCTGAGCTATGCAATTTGATAATACCCCTCACCCCCCCCCAAAAAAAAAAAATCCTGCATATGATTATGTTCCTTCTATGTTAGTCAAATACTTGTGTGTTAGTTTTTGGAAAATCACACCTGCCTAGAGTCTTAGGCAGGTTGACCCAAAAAGTTAAAATTGACATAGGACCATTAGATTGCCTGGAATGAGAGGCAAACAAGGCACGCCCGCCTATGGTCTTAGGAAGGTTGATGCCTGGTGAAAACCGGGCACGTTCTATCTATCTTTATCGGAGACTTGTCAACATTTTATCTATTGTTGTGATGCGTTCAACAGTCGCGCATGCAGGGGGGGGGCATATCCTTGCAGAGATATTACGTTAATTACTTAACTCCCACACCACCTCCTGGCCACGCTCTATGCATAACTTCCATTACAAATACCTTGAAGAGAAGAAAAAAGGTTTTATTAGTTGCCGCAAAGAATTTTTCCTATAAAACCCAAATAATTCGTTTATGGAGGTTATACCCCATCCTCCCAAGACAAAATCCATCATATGTACCTGAACTTAAGGATTACTTAGACTCTAAAGAAAAAAAAAAAAACACAACTAAAAGATTTTCTGTTGTTCTCCAATCTACCTAACTAGACCATTTACCCCTACGATATAGGGTGACATTACTATTCCTAAGCATCAAAATGTTAGAAATAATGTTGGAATAGTCTTCGATAGGATTTTCCTATTGTTTGCAATAACTCAAAAGGTGTTTTTATCAAAGGAACATAGCAAACTACCCTGTTAAATCAGATACGTTCAATTGATTGGTCCAATCCATCTTCCTACATTCCATTGAGATAATTCTGAGATTCTATTCTTATAAAATGTGGCAAAATCAGAATCAGATGAAAACTCTTCAAAAATAAGAAATGGCTGGAATTTTCATTATTTAGCATACCAGTAGTCTTAGTGTTATCTTACAGGCTAGACATAACCAATGTCGCATAAACCACTATTCTTCAATAACAGTCGCAAAACATAAATCGTGTTTTCTCAGTGTTTCTCTCTTCTTTAAATTTCATAATATGTAACATGACGCCTTTCGGTACTTGTCTATTATCCTGACCACACTCAAGTTCTTGATCTGAGTAAAACCGGTTTCTCTATCTGCATTCGGTTGTAATTAGCTTAGCCTGAGTGAGATAAACTAGTATGTAGGTATATTTTAATTAATATATAGAGTTGGGTAGGTTAGG
Source organism: Artemia sinica (assembly GCA_027921565.1). Lineage (NCBI taxonomy): Eukaryota > Metazoa > Arthropoda > Branchiopoda > Anostraca > Artemiidae > Artemia > Artemia sinica. Next base: position 50,312,570 of record CM051268.1, read on the forward strand.
TATTTCATATAATGCGCTTTGGGCGGCCTGCTTTCCATAATTCTCTGCTGTAGTTTCCATAATTTTGTTACTAAATTATTATATTTTCACCAGGTTTTGGCATATTTTATGATGATTAACCTAGCTATGTTTCTTGAATGTGGTCGGGATAATAGACAAGTACCCACCTCTCGATTAACTCTAGCAGAATTTTAGAAGTAAAGAATATAAGAACAAAGTCAAAATATACGACTGGATTTTGTCCTCTTTTACGTGAAATTGTTCTTTTAGTAGAAACCGTGTCAAATAGAAATCGTGCAGCATAACTACCTACTTTTTGGAATTATATTTCAAATAATTGCGTGATTTTTTGCTTCTTGTTGAAGGTCAACTTCAATTTAAAACTACGGATTATAATGTGTGAAAAGGTATATGGGGTGGCAACTTGTGATGTTGTTGATGTATAAATTACATCCGGGAAGTTATAATTAGGTGGACAAGCAACCTTTTGTCGCAGAGGCGCACTCAGTTTATCTTACTATCCTTTCAATTTTTCCATAAAGTAGATGCTGTTTTGCTGACAAAGACAATGGAATTAAAACAGGGGTATCTTTCCTCCCTTCTATCTCTAATGCATAGGAATTACATCAAATTAAAAAAAAAAAAAAAAATGTATTCCGCCTATAAGACGCTGAATAAACAAGGGGTTTCTCACTCCGGGAACTATATTTAAACTTTAGTTTTTTGGAGTTTAGGGGGGAAAAGATACCTAGGTTAGATTAGGTTACGTATTTAATATATTCTATGCTTTACCCCCACCCCCCTAATGTGCAAATATATAGCCGAAATTTGTTTCTAAACTATTTCATTTTTATTATATTTTGTTTTATTTTTATTAGCATTAACCAAACTTCACTTTCTCGCGTGTTGCCTAGCTAATGGAACAGCATGGGCGAATCTACAATATTTTCATTGGGGGGGAAGAGGGGTCTATATCCGGATGTTCAAGGAGCATGGGCTATATAATAACCTATTCTCCACATTATTGGGGGGAGGCAACTGCCCCCTTGCCCCTCCCAAACGACGCCCCTGTAGAACAGTACCATGCATTTTTAAATGAATACTGGGGTGGAGGAGGGTAAATTCACCCTCGAATTGATGCTATTGTTACGAGAGAGCTTCGTCTCAGGTTTATGCAAACATATTCTGGAAAATGACACAGCATTGTGAGTTAGAATGAAATATCTAAGCATTATTCTATCCAATAACTTGTGCACATCCATTTACAACTTTGTTGGCATCCACAACATTTGCACATCCATGGACAAATAAAAATGTTCCCGCAAAAAGGGATTTTTTTCTGCACAAAAAAAAAAAATAACATAAATAACTCTTAGAAATTAGTCATTTAAAAACAGATAGATTATTTATAAAAAAAAAAGTTTGAATTCAAAACTTTTCGTTGTTTTCATTGGGTTAAAATTTCATACAAAAGAACCGATCAGATTTTGTATTCTTTTACTTGCTCAGAATTTAACATAGCACGATGGGTTAATGCAACAATGGGGAACAAAAAAATTTTTGCTTCCCTTTCTGATATAGCCTTATGAAGTAAACTAACGGAATTTTAACATACTTTGTAACACGGAAGCACAGAACGATAGTTTTCCATCCTCTCCTTGTTTAATTGTCAGTTTATTTTTAACTTTGTGTATCTGGTCTCGAAGCTAAAGCCCCTAAAAAGTAAGTTTCTGTACCAGAAGCTAATATTAGCTAAAAAAAACAAAAAAAAAGGTTTTCCTACAGAACAGAGGTCAAAATAATACGCCCTATACAACAATAAATATGCACAAGGAAGATATAGAGGGGACATTATGTTTTCTGCCCATCCCTGCGGGGTCGTCCTTGAATAGGGTAGGAAGAGGTCATAAAACACTTTTAAGGAAAGTGGAACGCCATAAGAGGGGTAAAGAGTTAAGCTTTGATAGACAGGGAGAGGAAAAGCGTGCTCACCTGTGTTGGCCTCAAGTAGCTTGGTGCTGCTGTGAGTTGCTAATGCTAGTGTAGTATTAGTCACAATCTTTATAGTTTTTTTCATTATCTGGGACTAAAAAATCTAAAGCCGAACTGGTCAGCCATGACAAAAACAAAGAAATGAATATAAAGACGACAAACGGGTCTATGGCCAGTAAATGAAAGCGAAAAGAAACAACAAAAATCCAACGAATATTTCGCCCGTGTATAACAAGGCGTCTTCAGCGTAAAAAAGAAGAAGAAAGAATAGAAACTAGAAACTAAAACTAATAAAATATAACTAAAAAGTATATATAAAACTAGAATAGGCTAACATAAAATATATAATGTACAATTACTTATATTTATCTGTTTGTCATCTTTATATTCATTTCTTTGTTTTTATTATTTGGGACAAATGACTGCATAGGAGAGGAATGGCGTTTTATTTACTTCCCTGCCAAAACAAAATAGTTTTATTTTCTTTCATTCATTCATATTTTCATTCTTCTTTCTTCTTTCTACTTCAATCTTTATATTCATTTCTTTATTTGGGACAAATGACTACAAAGAAGAGGAAATTGTTGTTTTATTTACTTCCCTGCCAAAACAAAGTTGTTTTTTTTTTTTTTTTTACTGAATTTGCATAAAAGAGACTTAAATTTGTATTGTCTACTTTATGGTTGTTGTAATTCAGAAGATGGTTTGTTATGCATTATAAAATTTACAGGCATTTGCTTCTTTTCACGGGAATGTTGGAGGGGACAGATGTATTTTTCAAAATCTAGGCGGAGTGATTTTTATTTTTTTTTCAATTTTTTCAATAGATATAATAAATGACCCAATTTTAATGAATGTACTAAATAAATGTTTTTCAAAATCCAGGTGGGAGGGAAAATATCCTTCTCGTCCCCTCTCTCAATTGACACGACTGTATACAGGAAACCGAGGAATAAAAATATGTTTTGGGTTTTTCGCTGAATATTGATGAACAGTAGCTTGTATGAGAAAGACGTTCACTTAGTTCTAAGGACAAGAGAATCGCAATTGTTGCTTTAAACAAAAAAAATAAATAAATAAATAAATAACCAAATAAATATCCTCAATCTGCGACTCTAGCTGCTCATTTGTTAGAATATTCAGTAATGTCTGTATACACAGGCTTGGAGATTAATCTATGAGCCGCATACCTATTTGCAAACAAAGGTAGGGATTATTAAACAATTCTAATTTTATTTATGTGTGTTTTAACAGATTATCATATACAATGGAATGAGCCAATTTGTCCATGTGGTAAGCATGTAGTCACTATCGTTATTAAATTAAAAAAAACACGTTTTTTTCAACTTAAAGTAATGGGCAACATTAAAGCTTAAAACGAACAGAAATTATTACATATATTAGGCGGGTTGCCTCCTCCTCAATACCTTGCTCTTTATGCTAAAGCTTGATAGAATAATAAGCTTTTTTAAAAGTTCTAAGAAACTTTAACGTAAAGACCGAGGTATTGAGGAGGAGGCAGCCTCCTCATATACATAATAATTTCTATTCGTTTTAAGTTTTAATGTTGCTACTTACTTTCAGTTGAAAAAAAAACTTGTTTTATGATTTAATTTCTGATCGTTTTTTAAACAATGCCGGGAAACCCAGCTCCTCCTCCATTGAAAATTCCCTTCCCAAAAGAAAAAATCCTCCATGGAAAGATCCTCCGGCGTAGTCCCACCAGAAAAATACCCCCCCCCCCCCCATTATAAAAATAACCCTCGAAAAGTGTTTGTATGGTTCCCAATAGCCAATACTTTGTTGTAAACAATGGGCAAAGTTCATAAGAATTTACAAGAAACCAACACAAGAATTCGCGGCTCACTTTAACTAAAGATTTGTTCAACTTAAATGGCTTTCACTTTATGTATACATTTTTTTATGTTAGGTGGTTATGTTATATTATATGTAACCTTTCACACTTAAACAAGCCTCTTCACACTGGGCTGACGTAAAAATCCATAAAACCATCATAATAACCCTTTAATATAATCAGTCATAATAAGCAAGAAATTAAAAAACTGAAAATGTTGAATGGAGATGAAATTTAGGCAAAGGTCAAGTGTTAGAGGCCTACTAGGAAAAATTCATTTTTTTATTTTCAGATTTTATCAATTGCTGATCTAGAAAATTCCATTTTGTTGCCTACTATATGTTTATATAGTAAAATAGACTTTTTCATAACGTAAAATAAACATAACGTAAAATCCTATATAGTACGAGAGTCCAGGGGAGTAGTTTTCTATGGGGTGGGGGGAACAACTGTCCCCCCGAACCCCGGTTCCTCCCCCCCCCCCCAGACCACAGTTTTCCCCGCAACTGAAATTTTGTTTCTGCAAAAAATCTAGTCAAAACTAAGCTAAGCCTGCATAATTCAAGCATCTAGAGAAACAGGTCAGTTTTCTTTAGTATATATTTGCCTTTATGGTACTACATAACTCAAGTAGTAATGCATCTATATATTCTACGAGTGATTGCATAATATGCCTTACCACGGGCAGGCATCTATATATTCTACAAGTGAGTGCGTAATATGCCTTACCACGGGCATGCATCTATTGCTACAGACGGCACATGCCTTACCAGACGGGTTTCTGAGGCAACACCAATTTTCTGGGCCAATCAGAAATGTTTCTACGGGACTCCATATACGGTAACTAGATTAGCATAGTAATCGGATTTAAATATAAGGAGTGATTTTCAACGCATTCAAAGGTTTATTGGACTTTTCTGTAAAATGGTTAACAGCCAAGCTTGCGGCTATTAGCATTCGACGGAAGGTTTAATGATAGCATATGGTATTAGACATCAAACAGTTGTGTCATTTGCGTAAAATAACTCAATTTGCGAAAAAGGTATAGCATTTGCATAACTCTGCTATGAATGATCTTAATTGGTGATTGAATAATAGGGGTGAAACAGAGCTCGATAACATTTTTAATTGGCTTGTATAAATGTGGTAAAAAAGGGTTAAACTGCTTACCAGTTAAAGTGCGCCCGAAGGGGGTGCTAACTCTTAGGGAATTTTTATAAATTTGAAATAACATCAATGGTATCAATCTTAGGAAACGATTATTTTAATTGGATTGTATGAAAGTGGTAAAAAGGGTTAAACTGCTTACCAGTTAGGGTAAGCCAGAAGGGGGTGGTAGCTCTTAGGGAATTTATTATAAATTTGGAATAACATCGTTGGCATTAATCTATGGAAATGGTTAACGATGACAAGATGATCATGGAACTTGACCGAGCTTTACTTCTTGATTGTGTTCTGATAATACACAAATACCAGTTGAGCAGTGTCGCCAATATAAAATATGGCTTAACATTGGGGGCATGCTGAAAGTTGAAAATAATAGACTCACAGACCCCAAGATGACCTTATGCATTGACCTAGCTTTACTTATCGGTCGTGTTCTGTATAATACATAAGTACCAATTGATCAGTTTCGTCAATATAAAATATGGTCTAACATTGTAGTATACTAAAAAGTTGATACTAATAGAGATGTAGATGCCAAGAAAAGAATTTTAATAAAGAAATTCAGAACAATCCTTATAAATCCTTAGAAATCAACTAGTGAGAGGATTATAGGTTTGAACCATCAAGGACCTCAACCATCAATGACCCTGACCATCAAGAACCTCAACCTCCAAGTGTCCCCTATCCCCAACCTCCAAGGGGCCCCCTGCCCCCATTTTATACTATTTTTTAAGTTATTTTTAACTTTTATTATTATTATTATTTTTTTTAATATGGTATTTTTTCAACTTTTTTTTACTTATCTTAGGAGTGACATAAAACATACTTAAAACATGACAAAACCACATTTAATATTTTTCAAATTCAAAATGAGAATGATATAGAAATGTTAGTCATGACTTTTACTATTAGAAAAATAATGTTTGTAGTAGCACTTTTTTTGGACTGAATTTTTTTTTTACTTCGAAATTATTCAACCTTTTTTTACGTATCACAAAATGACATGAAATATGCTTGCGGCTCCATCAATCGTACTCTATGCTTGCTCATCGAAACGACGCGACTTTCTCATTGGCACTCTATGACGGGTAATTGACAATATCTAGTTTATTACATGTATTAAATCAGTATTTTTTACACAGTGGAAGAATAAGCACATAATTCATATCTTTAAAAAAGTGAAGATGAAGCATTTTAAGAAACTGTGTTCACATGATGGTGTTATTGTAGTATTGCATGCTAACATGGAGAAGTATTTGAACTATGAAACAAGTATAAGCGGTAGCACTATCAGAAACGTATGCGTGCATTGTCATGACAGTGACAGTGCATTGTCAAGGCATTGTCATGACCTTTGGAGTGCCAAAAAAATTCAACTCTTATGTTGGTGGATATGCGAGATTGAGATCTCCGGAGATGATTGCACTCAAAGAGAATGCCAACATAAAAATAATCGTTGATGATAGAGGACAAGTCCTTGCTACTGTTGCTGGTAACACCTTACCTACTGATACATCCTATTGGCACCTTTTGGGTGTTAGCATTCAACAGAAGGTCAAAAGAAGAAAGGCCTACTCTTCTACTAATATCATAAACAATATTTTGTCTACGTGCCGGAACTGTTACCTGTGTAAAAATAGTGTTGTAATAGACAGTGAAATTAACGGAAAAATAAAAAGGGCATTGGTAGAAAATATCACTAAGGAATATAAAGATGAATCGATGAAAAATAAAGTGCCAGCAAACGTTACTACCATCGATGATCAAACACTCAATGAACAAAATAATACCAAAGTCGAAACGCATATTTAACCTGTCGGTGACACACCAGTAAAAATTATGTATGACTCAAAGTGGATAATAATTATTCTACTGATTACGAACTAAGAGAAGACATTAGCTACAATATCAAAAGAGAACATGGTGAACTATTTTATGGAACAGATTCAAAATGTCCAAAGTTGTTCATTGATATTAATAATGTATAATGATATATTTTTTGTATCCATATTCTACATCACATTATTTCATTAAAAATATATTATGCATTATATTGTTGTGCGTTCATTATTTTTAAAGTGTGCTAGCATATCAAATGTTTAGAATGTCTATTAAAACATCGTAGATGTAAGAAAAGCAAAATACATACATCATATGTCGGATAGATAGGTTAACATGGAGAATTTTAAGTATCAGAATGAATAAATTCTTTATCAACACCTTTTGTCGGATAGGTTCGGATAAAATTGATAAAATCTAAGTATCAGAGCGAATACATTCTTTATCAACATCCTTTCCCGGATATGTCGGTTAACATTATCAAAACTAAGTGTCAGAGTGATGAAATTCTGTATCAACATCTATTGTCAGATACATGGGATAACATTGATAAAATCTAAGTATCAGAGTGAATAAATTTTTTCTATCAACATCTTTTCAGATACATCGGATAAAATTGACTAAATCTAAGTAACAGATTGAATAAACTCTTTATCAACATCCTTTCTCGGATACGTTGGATAGCATTGTCAAAATCTTTGTATTAGAATGAATAAATTATTTATCAACTTCTTTTGTCGGATACATCAGATAAAATTCACGAAATCTAAGTATCAGAGTGAATAAATTCTTTATCATCGTCTTTTGTCAGATATGCCTGATAAAATTGAGAAAATCTAAGTATCAGAGTGAATAAATTCTGTATCAATGTCTTTTGACAGATACTTTTGGTAACACTGATAAAATGTAAGTATCAGAGTGAACAAATTCTTTATTAACATTTTTGTCGATATCATTTGTCGGATAACATTGACAAAATCTATATATTAGAATAAATAAATTCTTTATCAACATCTTTTGTCGGATAAGTCAGGATAAAATTGATAAAATCTAAGTATCAGAGCGAATAGATTCTTTATCAACATCCTTTGCCGGAAATGTCAGTTAACATTTTCAAAACCTAAGTGTGGGAGTGATTAAATTCTGTATCAACATCTATTGTCAGATACATGGGATAACATTGACAAAATATTAATAATTTTTTTCTATCAGCATCTTTGTCGGATAAATCGGATAAAATTGACAAAATTTAAGTGTCAGATTGAATAAATTCTTTATCAACATCTTTTGTCGGATACGTCGGATAACATTGTCAAAATCCAAGTATCAGAGGGAATGAATTCTTTATCAACTTCTTTTTCCTGTCACATCAGATAACATTCACAAAATCTATATATCAGAGTGAATAAATCGTCTATCAACATCGTTTGTCGGATATATAGGTTAACAATATCAAAACCTAAGTGTCAGAGGGATGAAATTAACTCTGACAACATCTTTGTCAGATATATTGGATACAATTGACTAAATCTAAGTATCAGAATGAGTAACTTCTTTACCAATGTCTTTTGACGGATAGGTTTGATAACACTGACAAAATGTAAGTATCAAAGTGAACAAACACCTTATTAACATTCTTTATCGATATCATTTGTCGAATATATCGTATAACATTGACAGAATCTATGTGTTAGAATGAATAAATTCTTTATCATCTTCTTTGTCGGATATGTCAGATAAAATTGAGAAATTCTAAGTATCAGAGTGAATAAATTCTGTATCAATGTCTTTTGACAGATACTTTTGGTAACGCTGATAAAATTAAAGTATCAGAGTGAACAAACTCTTTATTAAAATTCTTTATCGATATCATTTGTCGGATACGTCAGATAACATTGACAAAATCTATGTATTAGAATGAATAAATTCTTTATCAACATCTTTTGTCGGATAGGTCGGGATAAAATTGATAAAATCTAAGTATCAGAGCGAATATATTCTTTATCAACATCCTTTGCCGGAAATGTAAACTCTATATCAACATATATTGTCAGATACATGGGATAACATTGATAAAATCTAACTATCAGAAAGAATAAGTTTTTTGTATCTACATCTTTGTCAGTTACATTGGATAAAATTGACTAAATCTAAGTTTCAGTGTGAATAAATTCTTTATCAATGTCTTTTGACAGATACGTTTGATAACACTAACAAAATTTAAGTATCAAAGTGAACAAACTCCTTATCAACATTCTTTAGCGATATCATTTGTCGGATATCAGAATAAATGCGTTATCAACTTCTTTTGTTGGATACATTGGATAACATTCACAAAATCTAAGTATCAGAGTGAAATCATCATTTTTCAAATACGCTTGATAAAATTGAGAAAATCCAACTACCAGAGTGAATAAATTTGTTATCAATGTCTTTTGACAGATACGGTAAATAACATTGACAAAATCTAAGTATCAGAGTGAATAAATTCTTTATTAACATTTTTTCTTATTATACATCATTTGTCTGATACCTCGGATAACATTGACAAAATCTATGTATTAGAATTAATAAATTCTTTATCAACATCATTTGTCGGATACGTCGGATAAAATTGACAAAATCTAAGTATCAGAGTGAACAAATTCTTTATCAACATCCTATGCTGGATACGTCGGATAACATTATCAAAATCTAAGTATTAGAGTGATTAAATTCTATATCAACATCCTTTGTCGGATACATAGGATAACATTGACAAAATCTAAGTGTCAGAGTGAACAAATTCATTATCAACATCCTTTTCTGGATACGTCGGATAACATTATCAAAATCTAAGTATCAGAGTGATTAAACTCTATATCAACATCCTTTTCACGGACACATAGGATAATTTGACAAAATATCAGAGTGAATAAATTTTTGTATCAACATCTTTTGTCAGATACATCGGATAAAATTGACAAAATCTAATTAGCAGAGTGAATAAATTTGTTATCAACGTCTTTATCGGATATATCAGATAAGATTCATAAAATCTAAGTTCTATTAATTTTGACTTTATGCATCGTTGCGTTGAATTTAGGTTAGACTGGTTATAGATGGCAGCAAACCCGCTCAGACACACAGTCATAGTGAGAGAGACATGCAAAAAGTTAGGTAAATTTAGGTTCAATTAGAGTGGCGCACCACTGATAGTTGGATTTTCTCAATTTTATCAAGCGTATTTGACAAATGATGATTTCACTCTGATGCTTAGATTTTGTGAATGTTATCGGATGTATCCAACAAAAGAAGTTGATAACAAATTTATTCACTCTGATACTTGTATTTTGTAAATGTTATCCGACATATCCGACAAATGATATCGATAAACAAAGTTGATAATGAGTTTCTTCACTTTGATACTTAAATTTTGTCAGTGTTATCAAACGTATCTGTCAAAAGACATTGATAAAGAATTTATTCACTCTGATATTTAGATTTAGTCAATTTTATCCCATGTATCTGACAAAGATGTTGATAGAAAAAAATTATTCACTCTGATAGTTAGATTTTATCAATGTTATCCCATGTATCCGACAATAGATGTTGATACAGAGTTTACATTTCCGGCAAATGATGTTGATAAAGAATATATTCGCTCTGATACTTATATTTTATCGATTTTATCCCGACCTATCAGACAAAGGATGCTAATAAAGAATTTATTCATTCTAATACATAGATTTTGTCAATGTTATCCGACGTATCCGACAAATGATATCGATAAAGAATTTTAATAAAGAATTTGTTCACTCTGATACTTAAATTTTATCAGTGTTACCAAAAGTATCTGTCAAAAGACATTGATACAGAATTTATTCACTCTGATACTTAGATTTTCTCAATTATATCAGGTATATCTGACAAAGGACGATGATAAAGAATTTATTCACTCTGATACTTAGATTTCGTGAATGTTATCTGATGTATCCGACAAAAGAAGTTGATAAAGAATTTATTCACTATGATACTTAAATTTGGTCAGTGTTATCAAACGTATCTGTCAAAAGACATTTACAAAGAACATATTCTCTCTGATGCTTAGAACTTCTCAATTTTATCCGACGTATTCGACAAAGGATGATGATAAAGAATTTATTCATTCTAATACATAAATTTTTTCAATGTTATCTGACATGTCCGACAAATGATCGTGTCTATGAGCAAGCATAGAGTACGATTGATAGAGCCGCAAGCATATTTTATGTCACTTTAAGATACGTAAAAAAAAGTTGAATAATTTCCAAGTCCAAAATAATTCAGTCCAAAAAAAAGAGTGCTACTGCAAACATTATTTTTCTAATAGTAAAAGTCATGACTAATATTTCTATATCCTTCTCATTTTGAATTTGAAAAATATGAAATGTGATTTTTTTTATGTTTTAAGTATGTTTTATGTCACTCTAAGACATGTAAAAAAAAGTTGAAAAAATGCCATGTTAAAAAAATAATAAAATAAAAAAGTTAAAAAAACTTGCGGTCCTTGATGGTTCAAACCTATAATCCTCTCACTAGTGAATTCCTAAGGATTTCTAAGGATTGTTCTGAATTTCTTTATTAAAATTCTTTTCTTGCCATCTACATCTCTATTTGTATCAACTTTTTAGTATACTACTATGTTAGAGAGTATTTTATATTAACAGCATTGCTCAAATGGTACTTATGTATTATACAGAACACATCCGATAAGTAAAGCTAGGTCAATGCATAAGGTCATCTTGGGGTCTATGAGTCTATTGCTTTCAACTTTCAGCATGCCCCCCAATGTTAAACCACATTTTATATTGGCAACACTGCTCAACTGGTATTTGTGTATTATACAGAACACAACCAAGAAGTAAAGCTAGGTCAAGTACCATGATCACCTTGTCATCGTTAACCATTTCCATAGAATGATGCCAACGATGTTATTCCAAATTTATAAAAAATTCCCTAAGAGTTAGCACCCCCTTCGGGCTTACCTTAACTGGTAAGCAGTTTAATCCTTTTTCACCACTTTCATACAATCCAATTAAAAATGCTACCGAGCTCTGTTTCACCTCTATTATTCAATTACCAATGAAGATCATTCATAGCAGAATTATGCAAATGCTATACCTTTTTTCGTAAATAGAGTTATTTTACACAAATTACACAAATTTTTTATGTCTAATACCATATGCTTTCATTAAACCTTCCGTCAAATGCTAATAGCCGAAAGCTTGGCTGTTAATCATTTTACAGAAAAGTCCAATAAACCTTTGAATACGTTGAAAATCACTCCTTATATTTGAATCCGATTACTATACTAATCAAGTTACCGTATATGGAAGCCCGTTAGTAGAAACATCTCTGATTGGCCCAGAAAATGGGTGTTGCCTCAGAAACCCGACTGGTAAGGCATGTACCATCTATAGTAATAGATGCCTGCCCGTGGTAAGGCATATTACGCAATCACTCGTAGAATATATAGATGCCTGCCCGTGGTAAGGCATATTACGCAATCACTCTTAGAATATATAGATGCATTACTACTGACTCATTTTTCGTTTTCCACTCTTATTTTCACTTGATTTGGGAAAATTGGCTCCAACTTTGTCCCCCCCCCAGATATTGACGAAATTACGCTACTGCAAGTCTACTGAATATTGCCTACGTCATCGGCAAAATTTGCTCCATAGTATTACATAATATGTCATAAAATCTTTATTTGTGCTAATATGAAGGGTTCTACGGCGTAAAGTAGATGAACCAGTTATGGCTGGTAACGATTACCTTGTCTTTTAATAATTTATTAGTTAAAGTAGTTTTTAAATCTTGGCCTACGTAATTGGTAAGTGTTCGTAACTACCAGCCAATCAACGATTTTCAGCTCTGAAAACGATGGTGGAATATTATAGATCGGGTAATTGAAGTGAGCATTTCTCATTGCGCATATTCAGTCAGTAGGTTTCCAACCTTTACAAGAGAGTACACGTTACGTTGCGTAACGGCTGTCGCCTGTGAAACTGTGTTTCAGTTTAATTTATATTAATTGACATTCTACTATATGATTTTAAGCATTTCAATTTTCAGGTCGTTAATTTTTTGCTCATTTAATTTTATTATTAAACAATTTTATATCTGGATTTTCGCAAACTTGGACTCAGACATGGCCAATGAAAGTTTGGCCATACTATGTCGTTTGAATTCCAATGCTATCACAGAATTAAAAAAAAAGAAAAGAAAAAAAATCTTTCTCATCAAGTAATTTTCCTGAATCCTAAATAAATTATTACAATACTAAGAAAGTCTTATGAATAAAGTTGAGGCATCCATTACATTCACAAGAAAAAATTATACTGATAAAGCAAACTACTTTTTAGTCCTTTAGAATTTATGATTAGCCTAACGTAAATTATAATTGATATATTTTTTCACGCAATATCTATATTATTCACATAATATTTAAAAATAAATTTCATATTATTAAAGTTATCAAAATTTCTTTACTATATTACTTATTCGTAATTTGTTATAATTGCATTATTTATACACATAGTTGTATTAATAAAAAGAACCTGCCTATCATTTTGCCTGCAAAAACACAAACACAATATGTATAAAAAAGAAAAATATTTTAATAACAATCTTTGGAACGCTGTACAATTTCACAATAATTTCGTTTCTAGACTAATTCAATACTGGCGTAATGTCCCTTTATGAAAAAAAACATTCCATATGCTATGATCACTTGAAAGGCATATACAAAAAAGAACAACTGTATTAAACTGGGTGTAGAAATAATGATAAAGAAGAGGAACTGATTTTAGAAATGTAGTAAAGGTTTCTGGTTATCAAAGACCCCATAAGGTAGGGAAGAGAGCGGTCAATTACTCTCAGTTTGTTCGAAACATTGTCGTAAGCCTCACCCAGAATTTTAATATTTTCCATAACTTTACATTTTCCATACAGCTGCGACATAGCCGAATATTCAGTTTTTTTTGTGTGTTGCGGATTCGAGTTGGAAAATGCGTTTTATCATGCAGTTACTTGATATGGTTGCTGGTTTTTCGGTTTGGATTTTTTCTGTTTTTGATCCAAGTTGAAAAATAGGGCTTCGCTTACGACAAAATTATGCTTAAATTAACTAAAAATGTCTTTTTGTCGAATGGTAATGAAGCATTGTTAATATTCTAAATAAATGTAATAATGTATAAAATTGCATGATAATGTTAAAAACTGGTAATCAGTGTATGTAATGTAATTGCTAGCAATTATAATAATACCGGTAGTAATGTACAATCCTCGTAATAAATTTTTTATCTGTCAGTAATAATATATTAACATGTATATTCTAAGAAATTCCTTCTATTAGATATTTTTAGATATTTTTTTTTGCAAGACTTAGAGCTTCACTTTCGATTATACATCCTATCCAGCATTAACACAGTGACGTCAAATGGTCGTTTTTTTCTTGACAGAATTTACCGTCTTCCGTAAAAACATTGCTTTTGTAATCATACTTCCCTCCTCTGTACAAATCTGAGGTACATGTTCACCCATGTTTAATCTTTCATCAAGGGGTTGTTCCAAGATTTTACCTCAGGAATTGCAGTTACCATAATAAGTGACGTCACAAATTACTTAGCGGATGGAGCGCTTACGACAGCTTTTAATTTTAATTTAACGACAGCTACATATTTTAAGTTTAACGACAGCTACATATTTTAAGTTTAACTCACCCGACTAGAAGTAAAAACCAGTGCAAATCCTTCAGCGCTTAAAAACTAAAAGCCAGTTCGCTGCTTCTTTTCAATTTTTGGGTATACACCTGTAATTACTATTAATTATCATGCTCAGCGATAGTGGTAAACTCTAGTGGACAAGGGTAAGTGGGGTTGAAACGAAAATTATAAAAAAGTAAAAGGCAGACACATGTAAATTTCAAAGGTCAGAACAACTATAGTGAGCCAAATATATATATATATATATATATATATATATATATATAATATATATATATATACATATATATATATATATATATATATATATATATATATATATATATATATATATATATATATATATATATATATATATATATATATATATATATATATTCTTGGGGCCTGGGACCCCTAAAATCCTGAATTTTTAAGTTTTTTAGCACTCCTTGTTCCAATTATTGTATAAATCATCTTTACACTATTACCCCCTCCCCGCCAAAAACAATCATACGTGCCTATAGCCCAAAAATTATGCAACCCGAGGAAAAATGGCAGATCTATCTTGAAAAGTGGCTATTTTAAAACAAATGGAGGCGAATCAGCACTCTTTGCCCCATTGCTATACAAATTGTGGGCAATACAGTTGTGTTACAACTCAAACATTTGAAGAAAAAAAGATACTTTTCCCGCAATTTGATAGAGGGAAAGTGTGCAGTATTGATAACCAGAAAAGGATATGACAAGGATATAACTAGAAAACTTATTAGCACGCTATTAAACATGAAGTGTACGATGTTGATAGGCAATAAAAAGGTGAAGATGTTGAGTCAGATTCTCCCACAGAATTTAAAAATCTGCGTATACATAATAGTTTGGTCAAACTTGAATTGTATCTTGAATACACAATTTTTTTTCTTGATTTTGACCAAGACGCAAAAAACTAACCGAATATAGAGGCAACACGGTATAAAGTCCCCGTAAATCATGATTAATAAATATTTTAATTACCTTATTTTGAATTTTATTATGTGTCACAACAAGAGTTTTTGGTACGAATGCTTAATATTTACTTATTCTATCTCTTTTATTAGAAATAAGAGAAGTAAAATTTACAAAATCTGGTTATTGCGGAGTGGTTTTAAGTACACTTGATGTGTGACAAATAGGATATACAGTCAGTATGGGGTAGTATTTGAATATTTTTACATAGTTATTAATATTATTAAAATTAAAAAAAAGACTTTGAAAAATAAGGTAATTTTTTTCTAGCGTTATATCTCTCAGAAAGAACCTAGCATTTTGATTCAGTTCCTTGTCGCAGCAAAACTACTATGATACTCATATTCATGCTGATGTAGTGGTGATACAGAAGGTGACATTGATGGTGATGCTGATGCATATATATTTAATAAGTTCAATTACTCAGTGTTTTAGCAATGAGATCGAATACCTTGTAAATTAATAAACATTTCCCCAAATAAAATTTCTTTTCCGAAAAGAAAATCTAACCTTTTTTTTAGAAAAAAAAACGAGACGTTAGAAAATCTAACATTTTTTTTTAAATAAATAGTATATTTTTATTAGCAAGTAGGGATACTTTTCACTATTGAAAATATTTTTTTTATGAAGAGGAGGGTCATCGGGGGGGGGGGGGTCATCCAATACTTACGTTTTTAGTTTAGTTTAGCTTACGTGTATGCATTAGTCGGCACACTGGACGATTTTGTCGGCATATTCTTTATACCCAACCCCCCAAAAAAAGTTTCGACTTAGTTTCGATGATGCTTGGTTGATTTTGATTTGTTAAATTGGTAAAGTGACACTTAAACAACCGTATATCTTAAACTATTGGAAAATACGAATTTAATTTCGAATAAAAAAAACCTGTCAATTGCAGTTGTGCAGTTTTTCGCATTAGTGGGTACAAAATTTGAAAATAAAGAAAAGTGGGCAAAGAATCAGCGAAAATAAGCTCAAAATACCTGAAAACAAGCTAAAAATAAGCTAAAAAATAATTGACACCAAATAATGTAATATTTTGTCGATTTTATTCAAAGGAGTAGGTGTCTGCGAATTAGCTGATTGTTAATGCTTGAACTTTTATGGATAAAGCGCTGTCAAATTTAGCAAAATTACTTTCGCTTATCTATTTTTATGGTCAGTGTGATAACACTGGCAAAAATGTGGTACCTCTCTAAAATACATAATTTTGAAACAAGTAAAAGAAGATTATAGAAAATTGTGGTTTACAGGTATGATTAGACCAACGATGGAACCAGGGGGTCCAGGGGTTAGAAAAATCATTTTGCTCTTCTATGTACTCTAAAAGGCTTGCGTAAAGGATACAGTGCGATACACAACAAAGTCACTGCCATTTTATTGTTCAAGGGCACAGTCAAAAATCTTAATATGCGAGTTGTTAAAAAATAAATTTGAAGAGTTTAATGATACACATTTAATCAGGATTAAGCAAACTAATTTGACGGTATTCTGGACAATTTGAGCTACCAAAATAAAACAAAACAAACTTGACATATTTTGACTATTAATTTTAAGTTACTTATATGTTTTACTGCTTCTTTTTTTCCTTTGTTCTTGATTCATTATTTTAATAAACGGTTATATTTCGTACATTTTAAATTACATATTTTTAAACATAAACAAATCCTTCTTATTTTTTATATTGTTATATTTTTGAAAATTTTGATTTTTTAACATTTTAAGTTTCTTGAAAGTTTGTTGTAGATCCGTAACTTCATGTTTTTTTTCAAGTATATTTAAAATAATTAGAAATATACAATCTTTCTGTTTAACCCTCCACTAATTTTAAAAAATCCTTTCTTCAAGTAAAAGGGGTTTGCCGGATATTTGTTCTCACTAATTAACTAAATAAAATCGAAACAATTTTCCTGAAAATTCCAAATATGAATAAAAGCAAAGCATAAAAACAACCATTTTTTTGGGGTGGGGAGGGGGGGGGGGGGGTATGACCCACTTTTTGTGTGCATAGAACAAAGTAAATTCAAATCCAACAAAATACTGTGCTAATTTAGTTTTGTATTAATTATTAAGCATGAATAACACTCCCGGCTAAAAATGACGAAACTTCAACTCCTTCAAAAACGGCACTCGAAAAAAAATCACCGGTAATAGTTTCAGCTACTAACAATACTCCGTAACAAATACTTGAGCAATAAACCTGGCTTTCAAGTTTTTTCTCTCAACTCTAAGCTATTCATACTCCTTATTAATATGTAAATTAATGCACTAAAACAAGGATATAAAAAATACTTCACGCGTAAATCACCGGACGTAGCTTATAAGCACAGAACGAATAAAGTATAAACTGGCCAACATTATGTTTCAGTTACTAAACCTTGCGTGTCAGGTCTAGTGGGGTGAAAGATTTAATAGTGTCACTTTTTGCATCGGTATTCGTGCCACGCTTTAACTCATCGGGCTTAAGCTCTGTTGTGCTACCTTTAAACGAGAGATCCATCGGCTCTTCCTGATCCGTGGGAGCACTGACTCCTTCAGCAGGAGATACACTCCGTGAAGGAGGAATCTCTTTAGATGGAGTGGGGGAAGAGAAGCTGGGAACAGGAATTTCGGGAAGTCGTGAAGGGGTTTGTAATGGTGAGAAAAATGACCTAGGAAAGCCGGTAGGGAGAAAGTTGTTTGTGTGGTGAAAAGAGGCTGCAACAGCTGCGGCTGCTAGATGTGGCGAAAACATATTCATCGCAAGAGGGTGGAAAAAGTCCTTTGCATCTGGGTAAAAAGGGGTGCCTAATCTTAAAGCTAAAGCATATGGGTTTTGATGAAGACGCAGCCTATTCTCGTTTAAATCAAACGAAACGTCAGACAATTGTGAGCCTGGTGGGCTCATTGATGAAGAATTTGATTTACACTCGTCTCTTTCTTGTTTGAGCGGCTCGTTACGCTTAGCGTCACTTTTCAATTGTGTCATTGATGTTTCAGGGTTGGTGTTGGGATGCTCTTGCATGAGACAGTGCAGCTTAAACCAATTCGAACGCCTCCCATAGCGTGATCCACTTTTTGACATGCCGACAAGCAAACACTTCCTTAAGCGACAGGCCTTGCATGCCGTTCGATTCTTCTTATTAATAACACACTGACCGCCGTTTTTGCACTCTTGAATGACAGCTAAATTGTTGTAGGATCGACCGAAGAAGGACTGAAAAATAAATACGGAAAATCAGACCCAAAAAAGAGACAATAAACGCGGTTTTGATCTAATCAAGTATATCGTAAATATAACCTTAAAGTATCTGTTATCCTAAAGAACCAGATATTGCTTTTAACAGAATGACTTTATAGGAGTAAGCTGAAAATCACAAGGGGCTACGGACTAAGTTGAATCGTGTACAGTATAGCTGCGAAGAGAGGGCTGGAGACACGGACTTAACCGTAATTGCGTTTGAAGCATTTGGGGTAACACAGGAGGAGTATAAGACAATCCTGAAGTTTTAGTGTGGTAATGCAAAAAGCATTATGTGACACTTTTATTCGGAGATGTTAATACCTCGCTGTATTAGACGAAACAAGCTTTATCGATTCAACTAATCCGCGTTCCTGTATCTAATTTGAGATTTTCATCTCAAAATGCTATGTGTCTGTAGGTATTTTCGAAAACCACACTGGCTTTCCATGAAGATAAATAAAAGTTTGAAAGTTTGACTTTTATTAGACAGCAAAAAAGCAATAAAAATAATACTGGATATTTCCATCTCATATACAATGACCGTCATCAGCAGATATACTAAGTAAAGCAAATAAAACAAACATAAATATTTTGTATATATATCGTTTGGTATCGTTGGTACTATATATCTGCTGATGACGGTCCCTGTATACTGTATCGAAATATCAAATATTTTTTTTTTGCTTTTTCACTGTCTAATTACAGTATTTATCCCTATTTGAACTGTTGATTATCGCAATATATCTGTTTTCCTAAAATGCAAAAATTGTTGGAAGTTTTAGCTTTTGACATAAAAATCTTGTTGGTTTTGAAAAGTTTCTCTTGTACAAACAACTATTCATCAATAGCAATCACAAAACCCAAAGTTGTTTTTCAGTTTTTTACTCTTTTAAAATAAGTAACATGCACCCGAGTCACAGTTTAAAGCGAACAGTTAGCGTGCATCAACGAGACATTGGGTAAATCTGGTCTACCACCAGGATTAGTTTAGGAAAACCATAAAATTGTGTTGTCCTACTCCAAGTGTCTCCACACATTTCGTCCAAATCTATCAGTATCTTCACCAAGGTGATGCAATTGAACAAATTTGGTATTGAGGAGCAATGACAATTAGCGGATACTTGAAGCTTGAACACAGTTTTCGAGAAGGATAAAATTTAGGACTATAAGATAATATCCAGGGTTTATTCACCTGTTTGGCTTGACTAACAAGGAAGCAATACCATAGTTGCCAGGCTATTTTGGTTTACAAGCCAAAATGGCGAAACACAATAGCCTAATTAGCCGAGTTGGGGCTAATTTTACCTTCTTTTTGCTCAATATAATAAAGTTTTAGCTTGTCCAACTAAAGGAGGTTAATTTTTGTTAGCTTCGTCTGCCAGTTGTTGGAAGCAGGAGGCTATGACGTAAAGTCGACTGAACGCTCAGAGGGGGAGGAGCCAAGTTTGAGGCATAAAGGGCATGGCTCAATAGACACTGGCGAAAGACGAGCAGGTTCCGGCAAAGAAGCTAAAACACAATATGTCAGAAAGACAATTCAAGTGACTGCACTTTTTTTTACTTGTTTTTGTTTCAGCGTAGCCTATTCTAGACTGATCAAATTTTGAGCTAATCAAGATAACACAAACCGACATTGGTTTAATTCTAGAAAATATAAACAAGTAAAAAAATAAAATTTCTCCAGCGATTTTGATAACTTTTAGCGTACAGCTATAATTCTCTTAAAAAATTAAAGCAAGCCCAATTTTCAGAAAAGCGCTAGTTAATAGAATTATAAAGATATTGGAAAAAAATCCCCAGTCAGTTTGTTTGAGCCAGTTGTGTAGATATATCTTAAGTTATCAGCGAAGAACGAATCAATAATTTTTGTTCAGTTTCAATTTCACTATGTAGGCCTACTTTCGTGGTAAAAGCTTTTTTAAATTAATTTTTGCTGCATTTTTTTAAATTTACATTATAAAAATTACAGGTTGATCTCGCTTTAATTTGAGTGGTGGAACCAAAGAAGTCAACATGTTTTTTGTTGTTTTTTTTTTAAACAACAAAAAACGTTTTATTTTATATTTTTAAAAAACGTTTTATATCTGACCTCCATTAAATTTTCGCACAAAATATGTGCATCTTTGTTACGTAAATAAAGAATTTGAGGGGTAAGTCATTTAAGAATTTTTACATAAATTATGTGCAAATTAAGAATTTTAAATTTTTTTATTGATAATTTTAATTTAAGAATTTTAAATTTAAAAATTTAAAGAATTATAAATTATATTTTTAGAATTTAAGAATTATGAGGAGAATTTAAGGAGAATTTATTAGAGTTTTAAAATTTCAGAATATTTTAGAATTTAATATAATAGGAGAATATTTTAGAATATAAGAATTTAAGAGTTTTAAAAATTTAAGAATTGTGCAAATTGAGAATTTAAGAATTTGACACTTAAGAATGGTTCCAAATTATGTGCATCTTTGTCACGTGTGCATCTTTGTCATCTGTTCGTTTTAAGTTTTAATGTTGATCGTTAGTTTCAGTTGAAAACTTATTTTTTTTAATAATTTCTAATCACCTCCAATCTAGGGGAGACAAGACACCACAACCCTTATTAAGGAGCTGAACTAAGAAGCCGTACAAGAATTGAAGGAAAAAATAAATTTAGAGTGGAAAAAAATTAAACATAGTTTCGTTTCTTTTTGTAAAAGTCTGAGGGGTAAATAGTCTGAAGGGTACGGCATTTTTCCGCTATCTTCAAGAATACAAGGTATCTTTGAGAGTATACAAGATGGAGGATTGTAAACCTCAAGTTTAGAATATTTGGACATGGAAATTGCTTCCTCCATTTCAGGAATGGCACCAAGAACTTGCACATTAAAGTTTAAGCATTTCCATACAAATTGAAATAAATAAATTATATTGTATTCATTAGGTAGCTTGTCAAAGCACGTTGTTTAGCTTCCAACTGACTAAAAGGGTGGGGGAGAGAGTATAGTAGGTGAAAGATTGCAAACCTCCTGCTAAGGATGTTCGACGATGGAATGGCATCACTTTAGGAATGGCACCAAAAGTGTCCTACGGCAATATGGCACTTTAAGAAAGAGTTATGAAGACGAATTCATAAGAGGCAGTAGATTTTAATTAGGCCGTTAAACATCTATCTGTAATCATGCGGTAGCCTGCTAGCCCTAGTAGAAAAAATTTCAAACCTAAAAAACTACATAATCCTTACAATTGTACCAAAATATTGTTTTTTATTGACTGTTAATTACCATGACCTTTTAGCTAGTTTCTTTGATACCCTACTTAGAGTAAATCTACCGAAAATACAACCCCACATAATAAAACCTGCATTTTAGCTATCATCAAGGTTTTCAACCCTCGGGGGGTCTCTAATTTCAACTTTATGGTAACAGCTAACAATAATAAAATGACCTATTTCCTTGTTTTTTAGATCGGGGGCTAAAAACTACTTATATAAGTTTCAGACCATGAAGAATTTACTGGCTGTTTTAGAATTTTTATTCCACGCCATTTTGACCCTCTATGGGCAAAAATTGACGTTTTGCGGCACAAAATGACAGAAAACACTACCCTACTGGGGCTTGTCAAGAGGAGGGGGCTGAAAACCTATTTCTCAGGGTCTTAAACCTTCAAAATTTGATTGGCTATCTTTAGAATTCCCATTCACTAGAATTTTGACCCTTTTTGGGTAAAAATTGGTTTTTGTGGCACAAAATGGCAGGAAACGCTAACCTGCTTTGGCAAGATTTCTTTTGTTACTTAAAAAGGCAATACATATGGTAATTTCATTTCAAAAGAGTCCTCTCTCGGGATTCCACGGCCACTGGTTCGGCACAATCACCCCTGGGGACAAAAAGAACACAGTATGCTTCCCATGCAAAAAAAATGATTTTCCTTGTTGCTCAAGGAGGGGAGGGGCTTTAATTGTCTTGTATAGGGTTGCCAACCATGTTGATTCCAATGGTGCACTTTTCATTTTTTCCGGCACTACTTTAAAGGGATTTGAGACTCTTGGTCAAAATTTCCATACATATGATTCCTCAACAACTTTTACTATGGAGATTAATCAAAGCAATAGCTATCACTCCCCAATCAACGTTAAATGGCAATTGTTTCTCACTAATCAGTATTTAGTTACTTATATGATATACCCCCTACCTAACATTCTTCTAATATGTTTCTCTAACGCTCAATCCTAATGAGATATACCAAAGTACAATAAAAAATATAATACTTTAGAAACAAATTTGGGGCTTTATATTTGCAAATTAGGGGGGATGGTGGGTGAGGTAAAGAATAGCGGATCTGCATGCCTAATGTATTAGGTACAATTATTCTGCATATTATGTAGTAAGAATTGTTTTCCAACTTCGCACTGTCAAAATACTTTACCCCCACCCCTACACCATAATGCGCAAATATATATCCCAAATTATATATTTTCCGTATATTCTGTCACTTCTCTTTGTATTGTCTCACGCTAAGCTGAAAGGAACTAATGAAAAAACGGTTCTATAATGCGTCAATGAACGAACAACTTGAGCGGTTTTGGGTTTATCATACAAATACCATTTTTATTTTCAAAACATTATTTTATTCTGGTTAATATGGGCCGATGTTAGTTCTTTACTCGGTTGCAGCTGTCGCAGCAGCCATGACAGTACATGCAAGCAAACATAAAGCATTTTAGCTGCCTCGCAGTATAACCTGCAAAAGTTTTTTTATTGCCACATCCCCCCTTTTGTTCAATATCATTTCTGATACGAGCATTCGGCTCAACACTAAGGCGTTAGAATTCACACATAATTATCAACTTACATCAGTTTTGAGAATTGTATCTGTGGCATAAACGTGTCATCTTTTTTTATAATTTCAGAAATTCAACAAGAGTGTGTCAAAACTCAGTTTTATTTTAACTCTTTGACCTTGTCAGACTCAGAAGCTACATGAATCTTCTCTAAATTCTAGACACATGATACAATACATGAACAAAGGGGGTCGAATTCATAAAAATGGAGGGGGGAGTGCATCAGACCTATCATGAAAGATACATGTCCTCTCTTCGCTGGTGCACCAAAAAGCCACATCGCTCCGCTTCAATATATTCAAAATAGAGCAGTGCGTGCAGCAACCTCTGGCAACACGAAAGCTAAAACCCCACAACTGATCCAGGAACGTTTCGATGTGGCGTTCATGTCAGTTTTCTATAAGAACTTGTATAACCCTCCATCGGAAGAGCTATCGAAGTTCGTTCCTGATAAAACAAAGCCCTTGCGATCAACTCGCCGAAGTACAGCTCGTCAGGATTACCTTGAGCAGGGTACTCCCCGCCAAGAATATCTGAAAACGAGTTTCGCCCGGCGATCGGTTGCCACATGGAATAGATTGCCGGCAGAGGTAATCCCGAAAAATCCTCCCCTTGACGCGTTCAAGAGAAGGTATAACAAGTACCTCAGTGTTAGAAAATGAGGTAACTACCAGGACTAGCGGCAAATCATCATTTGTGATGGAGCCGTGAAGCCTGTACTAAAAAACAATTTAATTTTGCTCAAAATTTTTTTAATATAGTATGATATGTACTGTTATTAATACAAAATTAAAGCATTGTTCTAAAAATATATTAATTTAACTATGGTAATTTATGATCTATGAGTTTACTTAGTTTGTACATGATTGTTCAAAAGAGAACTACCATGGGTTTATCTTAGATCATGGGTTTAACTACGGTAATCAGAGAGGCATCAAGGTTAATGGATATTTGGTATGGGTGCTGAAGAGTTGTTGCACATAGCACGTAAATTAAAACTCCTCTCGGTTGGGGGGTGGGTATCTTGGGGGGGGGCTCTAAAAAAGATAAAAAATTAGGCAAATTAAAACAAAATATTAGGAAATTGGAAAAATCAAGGGGCCTGGGAGAGAGTACTGGTACGAAGGCCCCTAGAATCATAGGCGCCCATAAGGGGGGAAGGGGGGTAGGGGTTGCCCGCCCCCTCCCCCCTTCCTGAATGATACTGACTAAGTTTTATATTTTTTTCTGAGATTTCTATTATATAGCATTAAAAGTGCCAATTAGACCAGGTCCCCCCCCCCTGGAATTCAGCTTATGGGTGCCCGTGTCTAGTATACGATGCTGTTCTATGATTGCAGGTGCTTTCTATTCCGTTTTATATTTCGTTTGAGTTGTTTTTCATGTTTATTGTCACCTTTTTCTTCACAAGCACTTTTAAATTCGTTTTATTGATTAGAACTTCCATAACTACTTCTTAAGCGTTTTGTCAGCTTCCTATTGGTTGGCAGCCTTGCCTATGCTTTAGTATGCATCTTGTGGTATATAATCTAGGTCATTTCATGGGTCATCATCAGGCCCGTAAAAAGGAATTTACATGAATATATATCAGGGTGGAAAACATATATCTTGCCCAAAATAATACCCCAGGGTAATGGTTATTTTGCTCCGTGGGTAGGATATTTCCTGATCCTTTTTCCCCCAAAGAATTTGAAATTCCTTTACAAAGTAAAGCATCAATTGAGCTTAATGTTTTAGGGGAGGAAGAATTCTCCAGGCTAGAAGAATACGATTACGCAAATTGAGGAATTTTGGGCAAGTTTCCTTCGAAATCTAGAAAAGTTTACAATTCTTCTGTTATTTCTTAAAACTCGATATAATTCACATAATTTTGAAGTCTTTCTTCGAATCTACACCCCACCCCCCGGAAATGGTGTGCCCCCTCCGAAACTCGTTCCTGCCCAGATGTTATTTCTGGCAGCCCGTTCAAAATTTTACATTAACCAAAATGTTTCTATCTTTCACGGCATGAAGAATCTTTAAGAAAGATATTTTCGAGGAGTCACAAACTTTCGAAAATCATGAATACCGGGTGAAGCTCGTAAAATGGTGCGAAAGGATGCTGCACATGGTACGAGGGGATGTTGCCTCGGAAAAGTTTCCAAGCGTGGTGAAACAAGTGGGGCTCCGAAATGTGTACCAGGAGCCGAAGAGTGGTTGACCCTTTGGTATTCTTAGACGCCTTTTGGCAATCAATCAATATTGATTTGGTTTATGGGGATCGATGATTTGTTGAAGAACTAATCGAAACAATCCAAAATTACCTTAAAGCTTAATTAAAATGAAAAAGAAAGTCAATGGTCTACCTCGGATATTTTCGAAACTAGTGTGCAATGCAAACTTAATAATATAAATATGAATATATGCATGGATAAATGAAGAAATAAATTTTCTGAAATACCGCGTGAAACGAAAGAATATACTTATGGGCGTCGGTACTTATGTAGAAAGCGGTAAGTGCGCAAAGTGAAGTTTCGTTAATGCTAATGAAATAAAACTAAGTAGGATGAATATATAATAGTTCAGAAACAAATTTGGGCTATATATTTGCACATTAGGGGTGGGCGTGGGGTAAAGCACAGCATGTATTAAATACGAAACCTAACCTAATCAACCCAGCTTAGGTACCTTGTAGTCCCCCTAAACCCTAAAAAAACTAAAGTTTAAATATAGCTCCCGGAGTGAGAAACCCTTTATAATGCCTATCTTTATACAGCGTCTCGCATAAGAACTGGGTTTTATCCTATCTGATCTTCAATACAGTGGTTGCGCATTTACCGCTTTCTACATAAGTACCCAGGCGTCTTTGAATGGAGCAGGAAAACATCATAAAACAAATTGGGGGCAACTAGAACTTTATGGGAAAGAATGAAGAGCTTCGAACAGATTGAGGTGGAAGAGGAGCGTGCGATAGCATCAGGCGGCTTGGTCCTGCGAAGATTTGTTAGTAGCAGTAGTAGTAAATTTTGGTGATCGTAGACTAGGGAAGATGTTAGATTTCCTGTGGATGGCAAATATACTAAGCAAAATGTTGAAAATTTTGCATGAAAAATAAAAGTACAAATATTGCTTAAAACAACGATATGTGGTGTTAAGTAATAGAAGGTCCTGTTATTAGTCAGCACGTGAGATCAGGGACGTAGCCCGGATTTTTTCGGACAGAGGGGGGGGGGGTGGACCAAAGGAGTTTTTGCTCCAGAGTAAAGGTTACCAAAAAATGACGAAGACGGGGTTTATTTCCCGTGAGTTTTGTCTAACGGTGGCATATAAGCGTTTTTTTTTATACTTTTGTTTTGAAGAAAAATTACGAGTTATTTAGTAAAGTAAAGAACTTTACAAGTTCTTTAAACAAAAGAAAAATGAATAAAAATACAAGTTATTAAAAATGTTATTTAGGAGAAATAATGTTTTAACCTGCATTTTTATGACCGATGTACGAGTTTGAAAAGTATTTCAGGGGGTGGCAGGGGGGGGGGGGGTCTAGCCAGGTATCCCCCTTAATACGGCCCTTAGGCAGAGTTTATCCGCTGCAGCCAGCGTATATTTTCTAACGTTTATTTAAACCACATGCCAGCGAATCTTTATGCTTACTAATCTATGACTTAATCCTGTGACGTCAATGTTTTATAAGTAGTAAGTTTGACCTTATTCAAAATAAACAAAAAACTAACATCGCATCATAGTTATAGGCTTATATTTGCAATATATATAGCCTACTATATTTATGATAAAAGGAAGGCCTCCCGTGGAGTCCTTTCAGTAAATATTAGCCACATACAGAGTTCGCCTAATTGAGCATTGCTTTAATTCGGTTTATGAATTACAATGGAAGTACAAAAGCGTAAGACTCAAGAAATAGTTGTTGAAAGGATTAAATAGGCGTAACTGAAAAATTAGGCAGACCAAGAATTAAATATCCATTTGCAAATATGGACATAAAAAACTGGACCACCGTAATAGCTCCAGACGTCTACGTTCCTTATAAACCTATAATTCCTTGTCTTAGTTCAACTAACAATAAGCTTAATGGACTGTTCCATTTTAAATATTGCTTCTGAAGTTGTAATTGCTGACATACAAAGCCAGAGTGTTTTTCGCAGTGAAACGTTTCCTATCTAATCTTTTAGATGTATAATTAAACATGATTTTTAATGTTGTGTTTTTACGTTGGAAACAATAAACAGGTTTTGTTTATATTTTTTCTATGCATTATTTATTTCACGTGTGTGCATATTTGTAAGCATGCAGTTTTGTAACGAAATCCGTCTTTTGACTTGTCTTCTAGCAGATTCTCCCTCCCCCATAAATAGTAATCCTTGCCAAAAATTTTAATGTAAGTCTACAAAATCAAAATTATAAAAATTTAAACTTTGGGCTGGTAACGAATGCAGGGTGCCATTCTGGAAAGGAATACTGAGATATATCACTATTAGAGACATACGCAAAGAAGGGGGTGGCTCAGAGTCCACCCCCCCCCCAAAAAAAAAAACTGATTTTGACTTTTTTTGGTATTTCTTACTCGGATTATCATTTTTTTTTATACCCAGCCCCCATTCCAAAAAAAATATTACGTACGTGCCAAGTTACTATGCGTGATTTATTTCGTAAACCGTTTTAAATTATCAAACCCGTTGTTGAAAATCTCCCAGAGTCAAAATTTAAAAACGTATTTAGTGGGGCAATTAAGAGATTCATACTACTTAGGAGGGGGAGGGGGGCTTTATAAAGTATATGTAATTTTGCCCCATTTTTAAAACTTATAGAGATAATAGAAGCAGATTTTAGATAACAAAATGAGAATTTACAATCAGAATCTATCTTGTAGCCTTCAATGGTAATAGAATCAAAATGAAATCTAGCTGCAGCCTCCCCAAAAGCTTTGCATAGCTTTAATATAGGAGACTTTGCCTTTTTTGGTATGATTATCTAGATTTTGGCACAATTTTTTATTTATATTTGAGACTGAAAACTAGAAATACCATATAATTTTTATATCTATTTTATACCTTGCAGCCCTCGCGGGTATAGGAACCAAAATTAAGTTCAATAGCAGGCTCCCCACAAACTTTGCGTAAGTATAACATAAAAGAGCTTGCATTTTTTGTACGATTCTCTACATTTCAGCCCTTTTTTCATTTATAGTTAAGGTGAAGAGCTAGATATATCATACAATTAATGTATATACATTGCAGTCTTCACAGGTTAAGTCGCCAAAACGAAATCGAGCAGCAGGTTCCCCACAGACTTTGCACAACTTTACCGCAAGATACTTCTTAGTTTTTCATATTTGGCTCATATTTAACATGTTACATTTGAGACGAAAACTATAAATGTTATACAATCTACATATTTACCTTGCAGCCTTCGCATGTAAAGGCACCAAAATGAAATCCAGCTGCAGGCTCCCCACATACTTTGCATAACTGATTCATCTGAAAAAAATAAAAATAAATGTTCGTAAATTTGCAAAATAAGAAAAAAACTGTCACATTTTACATAAAAGTAATAAAACCGTACATGTTCTGCAAACATATTTAAAAACTAATATCTGCTTCTAACTTCCGCTATAATGCCTGATAATACTAGTGTACTGCACATCTACACCAGAAATAGGTGGAGTGATGTAAAGCTTTTAAGATTTAATACTAAAAGAGTGAGAGGTTTTTATGGCTTCTAAAACATACCACTAACCTGAAACCAATTTGTAAAAGGCAAGAAACTACTCTAATATTTGATCATTTTTGGTATTGTAATAACTTCAAATACTATCTTTGACTTGCTCCCCAATATACTGAAACATGACAATAAAATTATAATTGACGACGAGAGAAAAAGCCGGCACGGGAGTTAGATTGGGGTTTATTTGTGAATTTATATTGATTTTTTTTTCATGTCCTGCTGTGGGAGGTTCTCTTTCTTCTAAGCTGACTTCCTTATTATTTTTATTATATTATATATGTTATATACATGTATTAGATTATTCACACATACGTAGTACATTATATACATATATTATATTTGTTATATGCTTATTTTATTTGTTTATTGGTGTTAATATATATATATATATATATATATATATATATATATATATATATATATATATATATATAATATATATATATATATATATATATATATATATATATATATATATATATATATTATAGTTGCTGTTATTGCTTTGTTTCTTTTTGTTGATATTGTTATTGATCTCATTCTGGAATTTTTCCCCAGCCCTACGTGCTAAATGCCCTCTGATGGGGGATTTCGATGCGTTTTCGATTTTTTGTCAGTAAACTTTATCTTATGACTATAACAATTACTAAACAACGATAGTAGAATTATTTAGAATACATCATTGCATGCAAAAATATGACGCTAGGGAGTGTCGAAATGTCGACATTGTTTAGTCCGATATTCAATACCTGACATATGAAAAAAAAATGTGTTGGTAGAATGAATTTGATGAGAAACTAAATATTTGTATTTTGTAAACTGGGCCAGGAAAGAGAATTGCTGGACTAAAGAAAAAATGGCCAAAACCAAAAACTAGGCTTGTCAAATTCCGAAAAGTTTCTACTGGAGTTTTCATTTTTGTTTTTGAGTTCCTTCGGATGTTTCCAAGAAGAAGTAGCTTAAAATTTACAATTTCGATTACTCGAACTACGTGAAAAGACTGAATTATCGCGCAAAGGGGTAACCAGCCAGCGGAAAGTAGCTAAAATGTAAAAGGTTAAAGATGGTTCGGAGCCATCGATATCTTTTTCCTGGGACAGGTGGCAATCGTGGCACCCATCCTTGTGGTGGCCGGGATCCAGCCCTGGACCCAATATTGCCAAGCAGAGATCCATCCACTACGCTACCATAGGGTTAACTAAAATTGGAAACTATTGAATTTCTACCATAATTTGGCTTGTTCCGAAAAACGTGTAAATTCTGAGAGTTATCACATTAGATTTTTGTTCTTTTTTTAGTGCCTTAAAACGTATTTTTGTTATATCTTAAACTAAAAAGGTTATCTAAAGACCAAATTATCTAGAAGGACTTAGCCCAAATGTGAAACAAAAAAGTATTGTGTAAGAAATATTAAAATGGTGCGAACGGAATATTTGAATTTAGAGATAAATCAAATAGACCTGGTGGGGGGTAGCATCCATTTAATTTTTTTTTAACCAAATGAATGTAAGATAAATTTAGTACTTCACTTATGGTAGTTCAAAATCTTATTATATGATATTTTGCTTGATTTACATTTACGGCACATCCCGTCAATCAGTTCCATTAATCCTTTTTTTATACTGCTTGGATTTCATAATATTTTTAGAGGTTTTGTTTTACCCAAAAGTTGTTACCGTATATGTCAATTTCTCACTCAGACAAATAATAGGGAAAATATAAAAATAATATGTTTTATGTATAAATTAGTTTTCACCGATTAAAACCTAAATTGTAAAATAAACGGCCTGTATTAAAAGTCGCAAGGTCTAAAAAAAGAAAAATTGGTTTTATCAATTTATTGTATGTTTTATGTTATGCAACATAACAACTTTGTATTGTCACAAATGTGCATAGGTAAATTATTTTTTTTCTCAAAAATTTGAAATTTAATTCAAGAAAAATATTTTAGAGAAACAAAGCGAAATCCTCAAAACTTTCATATTTAAGTTTTATAAGATTAGCATCTTTCTTGATTGTATATACATTTGTGCATTCAATTTTCGTTATATAATATTTAATAAATCTCGTCTTGAAATTCATCCTCTTACACATGATTTTCTTTCTGTCCAGGGGTGTCATTTGGAGGGGGTGATGGGGAGGGGAAGTTCGTATCTCCCCAATAATTTAAGGTAAGATAAGATTTATTCTTCATTAGATACACATACAATATTGCATGTTATTATTCCCCCAAAGGCTCATTGGCCCGTACAAAGGGGGAAGACAAATGAGTTGCTTACTCAGAGATGAAAAACAAGAAAATTTAAAATGACCACTTAATCATACTTGTGCATTACAGGTAGTGGTCCATTATGCGGACACCGCTATATACTGTATGTGGAATGTCAAACCAGAAATGCTACAGTCATACGGGAGAGGCAGACACCCGGTACTAAAACAGTTTTTACAGTGGAATTGATCTAATATGAATGTTAAAACTACAATTTGGGATTTGCCAAAGACAGAAAAAGAGGCAGTTGAATTTTTACAGGATAAGGGGTTATTGCCCAAGACATTAGGCTAGGTTAGGTACTAATTATAATTATAACTTGTAACTCTTATTACTTTGTTCATAAACAGTTATAACCGGGTATCTGTCTCTCCCGTTTGACTGTAGCATTTCCTGTTTGACATTCCACATACAGCATATAGCGTTGCCTGCATAATGCACCAGTACCGAAAAAAATATTATATATCCAGTGTCCCATGACTATCTGCATATGGACTCTTCTTGCCCCCCCCCCACATAAAAATACTGGAGATTCGCCCCTGCTTCTGCCCTGGCTGTCCATAATATTTAAAACATTTAAAGTGATTTATATTTATTACTAGCTTTTGTTTCTTTACACCTTTGTGGGAGGGGGTCATATTGAACCTGATATAACCATTTTACCAAACAAAACAGACTTAAAACAAAAACAAAACTTTTTTATGAGATTAGCAGCTTTATTGCATGTTCATTTGCAATTTTTTTTTCGCTCATGTTAAACACCGTTAAGTGCTTAAACATGTTAAACACGGCCAAGTAAACACAATTTTGGCATAAGATCTAAAACAGTTGCCCTACTATGACTTTTACACCGAATTTGAAAATCCAATCAGAATTTACAAATCACCCAGAATTCTTGTAAAACATTTTTTTAAACCTTGCTTTCAAAAGTTTGAATTTCCTTTTTACAGATTGAAAAAGCATTAATTGATGAAAAATAAAATTTTAGAATTTTGGAAATTCCCTGATTCAACTTTATAATACAATCAAAATGTGTTTTTATCTACCATGTTTGTGTTTTTGTCTAAAACACAAAAAAAAATCCATTCAAAGTCCATTAGCTGCAATGAAGTTTTGCTTTGAAGCTAATTCAGCTAATTTTTGAAAACTAAGTATTTTGTATGTGGGAATTCGTACGGTTATAAGACATATAATTTTACAGGATGGACATTTTTTTGTATCAAAGATACGACGAAAATAATTTTGCTTTGGTAAATTCAAATTTCCTATTATCTCTAAAAGTAGCTTCAAGTACCAAGGAAGTCAAACAAAAACAACTTTTACCTCCTGGAACCATTTTAATTAAGTTCATACTCATACCTGGAAATCAAGATTCTCTATTTCCAGATTTCTTGTGGTTGTCTCAAAATTGGGAGGTTTTTAGGGTCAATACTATATTTCGGTCAGTGTTGTCACATTAAACCGAAAAAAATAAGCAAAGTGATTATTTAAATTTGACAAATATTTTCGTCCGTAAAAATCCAACATTAGCAAGCTGTTGATTCCCAAAGACAACTACATTCAATGGAAAGCTAAGGTTTCTTATACTCTTTGATAACATATGTTTTTAGCTTTTTTTTTGCTGATCTTTCAACCACGTCCTTTTTTTAATTTAGCACCCTTCACTACCACAAACTACATAATTGCATATCTGGCACTTACGCAAGGGGGGTCCAGGCCCAGCCCCCCCCCCCCCAATCTCACGATTTTTTTATTTTCCCGTAATTTTCTGATACTTCTCACAGAATAAGAGATTTGAAGGATTTGGACCCCCCCCCTCGAAAAAATTCCAGCGTACGTCCCTGCTGCATATGGAAGTCTTTTTCATTAAAACTAAATTCCAAGTTCTTTACATTTTTTAAGAATTTGTGTAAATTTCCAGATTACTAATTTGAAGGTTCATATTTCATTGTCACCATCCATGGCAATTTAGGAATTTAGGTAAGGAATCTCAGCTTCGTAGGAATATGTTACTTAACGCCATTTAAAATACCGCACTTTAATTTTCCCTCGTTATATCTGCCTCGCTTGATTTTATCAATGTCACTTCATATAATCCTAATTATCTACAGCTAAATACTTTTCAGGTTTTTGACAAAATCACTGAATTTACTAAAAATAATTACCAATTTGAAAAAGAAGCACTTTTTACAGACACTAAACAATTATAGTAACGCCAAAGTGTAAATTGTTGACGCCAAGGGTTAATAAAAATTGAATATACCGTGAGGCCATAAGTATTTAAATAATTTTTTATTAATAAGTCATGCCAGTCTACTCCTTGAAATACCATACAAAGCTTCAAAGATATATTTGAAGAAACCCCAGCTTTCTTTGAAAGTGATTTTGATGAGGCCACTGCCACTCACTCACATCACAGCCACTTCATGTAATTAAATAGTGTATAGATTTTTGAATAAAAACAATTACCGACTTTAAACATATATGCTTATTACAAACACTAAACACCTTTAGCAGCCATAAAGCCTAAACTGTTGACGCTAAGTGTTAGAAAAAAGGGAATGTCTCACAAGGCTATAAGCACTATAAGTATCTGACGCCGGTTTTTTTCCTAAAGCATTAATTACTGATCAATCTTTAAGTTTAATGAAAAAAGTAGCACCGGAGCAAGCGGACCTTTTTTTGTAAAGCGATGGAGGTTTCTCTGATCGTGGAACCTATTCTAAACAAATCGCTGAAACCAAGCCGGTTCTGCTATTTCAATTTTAAGAATAAATGACGCTTTATTGAATATTGAATTTATGCGTCTTGTTATTCGAAGGTGATTGACAAGATCTAACAAAAATACGAGTATACGATAAATACTTAAACAAAATAAATATGATTATTATAAAAGTCTGACATACAAGTTTGATATTATTCCGAAATCTATATTTCTTAGTCGAGGTGTCGCCGACTTTGAGAAATCAAGTACACCAGGTTAGGTGCGCCAAGCGAGGCAAAAGTGTTTCAAGCGTGACTGAACTGTTCAAAGCGTTATAAGGACTTTGTCATGCGTGTTGGAACTGTGCTACACGTGGCGGAATTGTGCTACGCGTGGAGAAACTGTGTGGCACTCCGAGATATGCACCAGGTTGTGGAAACTGGGTACCTTGGTTAGAATAGATTTTGAAAACACACAAAAAATAGAGTTCATTTTAATCGTAAGACATTATACAAACAGTTCCTAAAGTTTTGTTGTAGCCCAGGCCAGAAGGGCCCCACGTTGTAAGTTTTTTTTCTTATTGAGGATTTTAAGAAAATCTGACTATATTCGCAATGCTAATTATTCAAATGTTAGTTAGTCTGCCTGATTGGAATATATTTTAAACTTACATTTTTTATGGGTCACGGAAGATGAGATGAAGCCGTGAAGGCTATGAATGTTGCCCGTGTCAGCAACTTTGCCCTAACAGAACTAGATCGTTATCTAGGATCGCTTTCTAGAAGCCGGGGCTTTCACCTTGTAAGGGCTTTAGAAACTTTTTGGGTCTTTTACGATCTGATATTTGATCTTTTTCCTGAAAGTTTAATTCATCTGGCTCTAATACTATCTACAAAATATTAAGCTTTCCAGCAATTGTTTTTCCGGTTTGAATAGAATATAGCCCATATCCGTTCTTTGGCTATCTTCAATGCATAAGAATAACCCAAGACAATTTTTTTTTCTTTCTGTGCAGTGGAGCTACCCCTAGAGGTTGGGCACCCCTCGTCTAAGAATGTTCACTCTTAGAAACGGTAATCTGGTAAGTTTCTTTACTTTGGGAAAAAGTAAATCACAATGTTCTATCTAGTATCTTTCATCTTTTTTTTTTAAATAGATATCGTACACCCACAATCTTTCTGTTTTGGTTCCAAAATCTGTTTTAAATTTTGGTCCCAATAAAATTTTCAATTTTGATCCCAAAATCTTAGATTCCAAACTATATCCCTTGGACAGAGTTGTCCAGCTTTATCTTAAAGTAGTTTCACATTGTCACTCCGTTACATAGGCTACGTACCATAAGAGTGTAAAACAGCCTATGATTAGTCAGCAAAGAATAATTCACGAATCAGTATCAAGTTTACATTATTATGGATCTTAATAAACAGTATGGTAGGCCCACAACCAAAACCACTGTTGCCATCTTATTGTTATTGTAAGACAGGACTATTAGACTATTTTCTTGGATACTATTGTACCGCAGAGAACTGTGTTCCCGCATAAGGTGCTTTCTGCCCGCTAAGGACCAGATTGGATCTCTTTTTGCGGGGCCCTCTCTATAAGTTAAATATTTAAATAAACTATACATGCATATTAGTTTATATGCGGAAAGTAGTTCAAGTATTTGACATGAACTTTTACGTGCATCACTTTTCTATGTTATAAGGTATATATTATGTAATATAAATACAATAATATATCTCATCCAGCCATGCAAACTAAAAATAAATATTTTTTTGATTATTTAAAAACCCTTAATTTAGGCTATCCCTTATCGTCAAAAACAATCTGCTTTAAATTCCAAAATATTTTTATTTGTTCATTTTGATAATAACGCAGGGCACTTTCAAATAGGGGGCCCGATTAGGCCCAATCGGTCCAATCCCCCCATCATCCTGACCTATGTCAACTATGAAAAGAAGCATGAGCGTTATTTTGTGTTTATTCTGTCTTGTTTTCATCCTGCCGTCTGGTATATAGGCTCCTTTTCCTCAGGGAAAAAGGAAAGCATGCTATTCTTTTACATCCTATTTTCTTTAATAGTAGGCTAAACCTGAAGCTGATACATAAAACAGGAATGTTAGCTTGGATGCTAACATATGGGGCGTCAAGGAGTTCTGTGGGAACCATTTAAGATAACTGTGTCAAGATATCATTGCATTGAAGAAACCGGGGGTATGCCCATCCGTTAATAACACTGAATTGTACACTGTCTTCTGATTATGTGCAAAACATTTTCCTCCCTTTCACCTTCTATAGTACACTCAGCTTTACGGCTGGATAGGGTGATGACGCCACCTTTTATGAACCAATTTCGGCTTGCAAAAGCACCTTTTTTTAGATGATTGATTTATAATTTCCTAGTAAAGAACATCCTACGTTGAATTTCCTAGTTATTAGCGTTGGGATTCGTATCCGCTTTCTAGAGATTACCTTTCAAAAATTTACGTCAAATATAGACGTAGAATCACCTTGACTGTTTCGTAAACCATATACACTGTAAAAACCGAAGACACTTTACACCACTGGAAAGACTATTAGAGCAGCAGATTTTTACAAAGTCTATTGGTTGAAATTTGCACCTTACAAACACAAGTTTCACTTCAATTGATTGTATGGCAGTCTTTGTTTTTCTTGCATTTTTTACAAGTCGCAGGGGCAAACAAATGATTTTTTTTCCGATTGGGGATAAAAAAAAACTATTACTACATAATTTGATTAAGAAGTGGCAAGAAATCCCA
This sequence comes from Artemia sinica, assembly GCA_027921565.1. Lineage (NCBI taxonomy): Eukaryota > Metazoa > Arthropoda > Branchiopoda > Anostraca > Artemiidae > Artemia > Artemia sinica. Next base: position 50,349,672 of record CM051268.1, read on the forward strand.
GAAAATTATGGATTTCAAGGGGCCGAGCCTCAAGTCCCCTCTCCATGCGTAGGTGCATGACAAGTAGATTTCCTAGATAACAATCTTATATTTTTTAAGAAACAGAATATCGTTCTGTCATCCCTATGGGTCATAGCTGACACCTTGAGATAGGTGGCGAAACCGTCCACTGAGCTGTTCTCAAAGGGAGAATCTACAGGACATTTTAATTTCAATTCTATTTTGATCGTCTTGACCTACACTTAATCTTCCCTCCCAAAACAACTCAGCAAACTGTGTTTGCTAAATATCACAGAAATATGAAAATGTATAGTCATCCCAATGGCGTGAAGTATCATCTACTTTTGTCACGGTAAGGTTGAGCTGCACAGTTTGATACTGGCAAAAATAGACATACTCTGAAGAGAAAAAAGGAAATATAAAACCCGGAGTTATTCTAAATGTCGTAAGCATAATAACTGTTTCGCTGCCATAGAGTATTTTTTGAATTTGTTATCCCTTTTTAAAAATTACCTAATTCTTGATTTGATGATGAACTTGCATATGGAGATGGAAAATATAATTTTTCCAAAACATAGTGATTCACTTCCTGTGTGAAACCAGGGTAGTGCGTTATCATAACAGTCCTAGAATTACCTTAAGTGTTTCACATTGCATAGCATCTTCACTGGCAAAAACAGACATCCTCTTAGAAATAAAACAGGAAGACGGACAACATGTAACTAGAAATTAACACTAGACTGGTTCCATTACCCTCTTTGCTCTTATTTTGAGGAGTAATGCAGAACAACTAGAACTCGAAACTATTGAAAAGCTATTTCAGCCATGTAAAGGCTTCTAAGCATCTTAGTGGCTGATATCCTAAGCCATCGGGTACTATACCCAATAGCAGCGAATCATTTCTGCATGCAACTTTCCGCGCTGCCTCTTCAACCCGAATGTCATTACACTAACTTGAGAGTTATCTCGGATTGCGAACAGGTGCATGCCATTGCAGATTGAGACGAAAGTGTATATGTGTAAAGTATGTAAATGTGATGTTGTGTGGCAGAATTTATGCTCCGATGAGTTTCTACAATGTTATATTTGACTATTGTAATTTGGTAGCGTTCTTTTATACTCTATTGTCCTGTTCCTGAATGATCTTAATTGACGGCGCTTTACCCGCTTAAAATTGATTTACAGTGGAGTTTTTATCAAACCCCGCTATCAGCGGTTCTGGTCATCGTTGACGCAGGTCTGGGTATTTCAAGAGGCAGGATAAATTACGTCGGGAGAGAACTAAGTTGGAGTTTCTTTAAGTCTGCACCCTATGAGAGGTTCCGGAATTAGTGTTTTGCCTTAGGTCGCGGCCACGATTAATTTCTCAAAAATCAAATGGGCTATTTTTTAACCTAACTTTTATCTTTTATATTTTTCCATTTTTAATTTAATTGAAATTAAGAGTATTACGTGGGTGAATAACTGATTAAAAATTTTGTGGAATTGAATTTGTGATTGGTAAAGAAGTATCGTTAGAGGAGTTGCAGACATAATACTACACAAATTTCTCTAGTGTTGTAACAAACTCTGATACACGGTGACTAAAATTTGGATGAGCTTTCATTTCCAAAATGAAAAAAAATTTTTTCTTTGAATAAAACTTTTTGGTTATGTTTCTTTTGCTATTTTTGTGATTCCTTTAGTGTTAAAGCTTAGTTAGATATACGGTAATTTTAAAATTTCTTTCAGTGCGTTATATTTAGATTGCTTCAGAAATGTCGAATTAAATCACACCCTATTTTAAAACCTCTCTACTGTAAACCTCGCTCGGCTTAAGGACTGGACAGGGGTTGCACTATTCCAGCTAACAATGACTGCATTTACTAAAAAAATATTTTAATCCAGCATCAAAGGGAAGAATTCTTATAGATTAACGCTGTTTCTGGGCGTTTTTTTACGCTGAAGTTTTAAAAATTGAGAGTGTAACGCAACAAAAGTGAATAGCTTCAATTCTAGATTTGTGGCAATAGCTATCATAGGGGTTTAAGCTCGTCCATTGCGCTTAATATGTGGCCTGATGGCTGAATCAAATGAATTTTCTCCTTTTAGCCTTCACGTTTTACGAATCCAAAATATTTGCCAAGAGAACGCTGCCTTTTCTTTGAAAAAGCACGCGTATAGTTTGTGAATGAGACCTCTTAAGACATTCAAAGAAAACGTTCCTCCTGTTCATGGGTGTCAAAAGGGCAGGGGAAATGTCTTATAGGAAAAAATTTGTATTTTTAAAAAAAAATAAAAAAACAAAAAAATTTCTCCTTCTAGATTTTTAAAAATACCTTTTTCGTAATATCATGAAAAAAAAGATGGAAAAAATCTTTACCCTTATCCTTACGTTTTTGTGAATTGATACCCCTGCGTCTGCCCAGCCTTTTCGTATTTCAACATAATCTCCGATATGTCTCCTACTCATAGCCGACCTATCTGCGTAATTAATGATACGCAGAAAATCCCGTTTGAGAATACACGTTTATTATACAAATGTCAAAGTGACATTACTACAAACGTAAGTGGTGTTTCATCTAGATTAAATAAAAAAAAACAAGTTTTTTTAACTGAAAGTAAGGAGCTACATTAAAACTTAAAACGAACAGAAATTATTCCGTATATGAAAGGGACTGTCCCCTCCTCGACGCCTCGTTCTTTACGCTAACGTTTGACTCTTTCTCCCAACTCTATTTTTTAAAAAAATAAAAAAAAATGTTAGGGTAAAAAGGTAGGCGTTGAGGAGGGGACAGGCCCTTTCATATACGGAATAATTTCTGTTTGTTTTAAGTTTTAATGTCGCTCCTTACATTCAGTTTAAAATCTTGTTTTATTTATTTAATTTTTGATCGTTTTTTTTTTAAATAATGCTAGCAAAATCTGGCGCTTTCTTCATAGCAATGTCCCCTCCCCCATAAAAACTTTCTCCATGGAAAGCTCTTCCATACAACACCCGACCCCCCCAACACCAGAAAAATTCCCCTGAGATCGTCCCTATACTTCCCAATAACCAATACTATATGTAAACATTGAGCAAAGTTCATAACTTGCAGCCCTTCCCCCGGGGAGTTTGGGGGATTAAGTCATCCTCAAAGACATAGTTAGTATACTTTTCGATCATGCTGAACAAAATGGCTGTCTCAAAATAAGAGGGCCTAGTTACCCTCCATTTTTTGGGTCACTGAAAAAGGGCACTAGAACTTTTAATTTCCGTTCGAATGAGCCCTCCTGCGATATTTTACAACCACTGGGTAGATGCGATCACCCCTGGAAAAAAAAAGAAAACCAATAAGCACGCATCCATGAAATTTCTTATGGCAAAAAATACAAATTCCAAATGTTTGCCGATAGGAGCTTGAAACCTCTACAGTAGGGTTCTCTGATACGCTGAATCTTATGGTGTGATTTTCATTAAGGTTCTATGATTTTTAGGATATGTTCTCCCTTTTTTGAAAAGAAGGCAAATTTTCTCAGGCACGTAACTTTTGATGGGTGATAGGCGTAAACTTGATGAAATTTATATAGTTGAATTATTTACTATGGGTTGCCTCCCCGTAGTAGCATAATATTTGTAGGTATGAATATATAATGAGTCCGAGGTGTTAGGCTTGGGCTGTCTGTGCAGAATTTCGGCTCTTGTTGATAGAAGAGCATCGCCAAGTACTGAAAGCCATGTTGTGACCAAGATGGGCCCAGGATTGCACAAACCCTCCATTCATACTGGAGGTCCCAGGGACTTCTTTCATTCCGGTTCTAAGCCGGCTTAAGCGCTTTGGTGTGGACTTGAGAAGATGTGTTAATCCCCGTCCAAGAATGGTATCTGGGATCACTGCTTTTCCTGAGGCCAAAATAATTTCAATGATTTAAAGAATATGAAAATTAGAGCTTGGAATGTTACGACGTTAAAAATTGACTATCGTATCGACATTTTAACTGGCGAATTCAGGCGATTCGAACTGGACTTATTAGGAGTTTCAGAATCTCATATCCCAGGGGTAGGAAGTATGAAATTAAGTGACATAGAATTTGTTTACTCAGGCAGGAAGGAAGGGGCACGTAGACACTGAGTAGAACTCATGATGAATAAGGAAGCTGCTAGGTCTTGTTTAGGCTGGGAAGGTATTAGTAATAGAATACTAGTTGCTCATTTTATTACTAAAAAGTTCAGAGTATCAGTTACAATAGTATATGCCCCTGTTGAGCCGACTGACGGAGATACTAGTGACTCAGATGAATTTTACTTACAGTTACAGAAGCAAATAGACAGGGTCCTTGCTAGAAATATGGTGTTTTTACTAAGAGATTTTAACGCCCAGGTTTGTAGAAATGGAGATAGATGGTATTCCTAACCTAGGTAAAGTTGGTGTAGGAAAGAAAACAGTAATGGCTACAGACTTTTGCAATTTTGTAGGTATAACAATCTAGTTATAACCAATATGGTGTTTGGTCATAAAATGGTCCATAAGTTGACGTGGTATTCATGTGGGGGTAAGACAGCCAACCCTCTTGATTGTGTTATAGTAAACCAGAGACTGCCAGGATCAATATAAGATACTAGGGTATATAGGAGTGCTGTTATTGATGTTACAAGTAAAGATCACCATCTAGTAGTGTCTAGGGTTAATTTAAAGTTGAAATTTCGGAAGGGTAACTACCTCCAGGGAAGTTATGATGTTGGTAGATTCCAAGATGGGAATTTGAGAGAAACTTTCAAGGAACAGTTGAATACAAAATTTGAGAGTTTAAAATTTGACAGTGTGGAAGATGGTTGGAATAATTTTAGAAAAACAATTTTTGAAGTTGCTGATGGTGTCTTAGGGAAGAAAGTTAAGACTGCAGTTGGGAATATTAGTGAAAAAGCTTTACGCTTAATAGAGAGGAGAAGGGGTTTGTACAGGAAATATCTGTGTGATAGATCATGTGAAAACAAAAGGAATGTAAAGGAAGTGAAAAAAAACGTTAATATATGAACTAAGGAGGTGTGAAGTGGAGGCCATGGATAAAATTGCCAAGGATCTGGAAGATGCAGCTAGACGGCATAATAGTAAAATATTCTACTGGTAAGTTAATGAATTGAGAGGGAGTAGTAAATCCGGACTTTTCCCAGTTAAAGATAGGAACGGGGCCACTATTAGTGATAAGGAAATAGTTAAAGAGATATGGGCGGAACATTTTGAGAATGCGTTAAACCGAGATACATTTGCAAGAAAAGATATAGAGGAAAATGAAAAAGTTTGTGATAGCTCGGATGCGAAGGAAGATTTGTTTTGTGAGGAGGAATTAGCGATAGTACTGAAAAGGTTAAAAAATAATAAGGTTCTAGGTGCTGATAGTGCGCTATCAGCATCTGGATGATTATGAATGTGAATTTTAAAAAAGGGAAGTACCTAATAGTTTTAGGAAAACCTTAATTAAACCACTGTATCAGAAAGGGGATAAGAGTTACTGTCATAATTATCGAGCAATTAGCCTGGTCTCTGTAGGTAGCAAATTAGTTAGTAATATGATACTTTTTAGACTGAGAGATGCTGTAGACAAAGGTTTAAGAGAAGAACAATGCGGTTTTGGTAAAGGTAGAGGTAGAGGTAGAGGATGTGTCGACCAAATTTTCACTCTTAGGTTGATAATTGAGAAGAGCCTTAGTTGTCAAGCACCTTTGGTCTACAGTTTTATAGATTATGAGCAAGCGTTCGATTCTGCTGATAGAAGAGCTTTAGCAAAGGTCTTATCCTTGCTTGGCGTACCAGACAAAATACATTAAAGTGATTTGTGCTATATATGAGAATGACACTTCTGCGGATAAGGTAGGAAATGAGGTTAGCAGCTGGTTTTGTACTAAATCAGGAGTTAATCAGAGTTGTGCTCTATCCCCCTTTAAATAGATCATTTTGATGGACTTTGTCTTAAGCAGCACAGGAAAGGTAATGGGAGACCACGGAATCAAATGGGGAGGAAACAATCTCCCGGACTTAGGTTATGCTGATGATTTAAGCATCCTAGTTGAAAGTGTGAATAAAACGGATGAACTTTTAGAGGTTTTGTGAGTTCAGGGTGCTAGAATAGGTTTGAAAATCAATGTTAAGAAGACTAAGTCACTAGGGCTAGGAACAAGTGAAGATGAAAAGGTGACGTTGGGTAACGAAAAGATTGATCAGGTTGGCAGCTTCACTTACCTTGGTAGTATTATTATTAAAGACGGTGGAAGCAGTGAAAATATTAAAAGTCGAATAGCCAAAGCTCAGTGTGTTTTTTCAGAGTTAAAAAAAAGCTTTGAAGAATAGGAAGATTAGTCTGCAAACCAAGATTAGAATATTGGAAGATAAAGTAATGGCTTAGGTCAAATATGGCTCTGAGGCATGGACGCTCCGAAAAGCGGATGAAGATTCACTAGATGTTTTCCAGAGAAATTGCCTACGGATTGTTCTGGGTACCCGGCTGACAGACCGTATTTCAAACTGTAGGCTGTACGTAAAATGTGGTTCAATCCTGCTTTCTAGGGCTATAAGGAAAGAAAGGTTGAGATGGCTAGGGCACGTTCTGCGACTGAAGGATGACAGATTGCGGAAGATTGTCCTTTTCGGCCAACCGTCTAGAGCTAAACGGAAAGCAGGTCGTCCTCGTTGCGAGTGGGAAGATGTCATAAAGAAAGATTTAAAGGAAATGGGAACTTCCTGGGAGGGTGTAAAGAGGGATGTTTTGAATAGACTGGAATGGAGGCGGAGCGTGCGTAGCTGTGTTGGCCTCAGGTGGCTTGGTGCTGTGGTGAGTTGTTAGTAGAATTAGTAGTCGTAGTAGTAGTAGTAGTTTTTTAGAGTTTCGGTTACTATTGAGCCGGGTCGCCTTACTTACAGTTCGTTACCACGAACTGTTTGATATACGCGAAACTACAAGTCAGATATCAGATCTAGAGGAAAAACAAGAGTAGCTAGAGGTGATTTTAGGGGGAAGGGCAGAGGAGGACTTGCCACAGGTGCAGAAATTTGAGGGGTGCAGAAACTTGAGGGGCGCAAAATCTCAAATAAATAATCTAACGATTATAATCAGTTTGTAAATTTTGAAATTTTATTTTTATTAAAATAAAGTAGAGAAAGCAGTTGGGAGTAAGTATAAGCATATTCAACCCAAAATGTTCGTTTTACCCACATCTTCACCATCACTGCTTGAAAATAAAAGTAAGTGGACTGAACTTGATTAATCTTAATGTTTTTTGTGACATTTTGTATTCAAATTTTGTTAATAAATGAAGATCTTATTAAAATCTGTCCTGAAAATTTATGGAAGGCACGAGGAGGGGTGCCAATCAAACCCCGTGTGCAAGAGAGGTCAGAATCGCCACTGAGAATAGCCGAGCAAATATATATATATATATCTTTATATCTATATTTGGTAATCGGTATGGAAAACCAAACCAAATTATGGATAAAGTCAAAATCGGGAAAAGATATATAGGTATTCTTGGTACAAGAATCCTTTTCCTAACTAGCTACTACAGCAAAAACAAAAGAGTAGCACAGAATGACCCCCCAAATTGAAGACCCTTTCGAAATATGATATTTACTACCGTGACAACTGCGTCCTGCCCCCTCCTCATATCTGGCTTTAGCCCTAGGTTATATACAAAAACGTGTTGATTTTATTATTTCTTTGTTTATCAAATGGGTATTATTTGGCACTGTGAAAAGAAGTTAAAAAAAGATGTTAAGAAGTAAAAAAGGCTAATACACCAAAAAGCTAATAACCAAAAAAAAAAAAATCCTTTTCTCATGCAATCGCCCCCCCCCCCCCAAAAGTATTTTTTTAAACTGAAGGTGTTTTGGGCAAACACTCCTTTGTTATTTCTGTTTGATAATACAAACACCTCCAGTGATTAGAGAAGGGAAATATCATCGGGTATTTTGGTTAGCTGATTTTTACCCAAGTTTAACTCTACCATGGACGTCCAGGTACTTAAAGTAGCTTGAACAATGAGTTATACTGGCTAGAGTAAAAAAATGAAACTCCGAAATTTGGCAGCGTTTCAAGATAAAGCTGTGTAATGTAGCTCTGTTCTCGCCTTTGCAGATTTCAAAATTTCAAATAACGGTTATAACCATTTTCAAATTTAAAATTTAATTTTAATTAAAATAAAGTAGAAGGCGCAGTTTCCAGTAACTATAAGCATATTCAATCCATAATTTTCATTTTTCCCATATCTTCATCACCACTCCTTGAAAATAAAAGTAAGCAGACCGAAACTAATTAATCTTAATGTTTTTTGTGACATTTTACATTCAAATTTTTTTAATTAATTAAAATTTTATAAAAATTTTGCCTGAAAATTTTTGGGAGGCAGGGGGAGGGGCAAAAATTAAGATTTGACCCCGGGCGCAAAAGAGGCCAGAGCCGCCACTGAGAGTAGCCAAGCAAATAAATTATAGGTTATCCATATGGAAAACCAAACGAAATTATGGAAAAAGTTAAAATCGGAAGAAGATATAAGTATTCTTGGTACAAGAATCCTTTTCCGAACTAACTACTAAAGCAAAAACAAAAAGTAGCACTGTTTTGACCCCCATATTGAAGACTCTTTTGAAATATAACATTCTCTACCGTGACAACTGCGTCCTACCCTCCCCCCCCCTAATATCTGGCTATAGCCCTAGGTTAAATACAAAAGTGTGCTGATTTTATTGTGTGTTTTTTTTTATTATTAAACGGGCATTATTTTGTACTATGAACCAAGTCATTTTTAAAAGACAGCCAAGTATTTAGAGTTCTTTTATGAACACAATATGACTATTTATTGTATTTATTTATATAAATAGAACATTTATTTACTTTCAATTAATTAAGTGAGACCTACAAATTTTAAAATATAACTAGGTCAAAAATAGACTCAAAGTCAATTTTCAAAATCCCATAAAAAAAAATTCCGCATTACGTTCGCCACAAGGTTAAAAAAGACCATAAGGTAATATTATGATAAGAAAGGCTACGTAAGTCACCCAAGGCAGTGTGAAAGGCTTTGCGTCGCTAGGTGAAAGCGCTTTTATATTAACAAACCAATTTGTCTTCATTAGACGCAAATAAGTTTAAATATTCATCTCTGTTTTTCAGCAACTAAACAAAATTGGACGTTAAAATAAAGAAAAATGTTAAGTTTTAAAATGATTATTTTCAGTTGTGATGAAATGCTTTTATCAAATAGTTCGTGGTAACGATTTGTAAGTAAGGAGCGACACGGCTCAATAGTAACCGAAGCTCTAAGACACAGAATTTTGATATTAAGAGATATATCTAAAGAATTAGCCTATTATGCTGATTCCAAATATATAAAGTTCATCAAGTTTAATTTAACCCATCAAAGTCTAGGAGCCTGAGAAAATTTGCCCAAATTTCGAATATGGAGGGAAACACTCCGCTAAAAGTCAAGGAATCCTAATGAAAATTACACCATCAGATTCAGCACATCAGAGAACCCTATTGTAGAGGTTTCAAGCTCCCATCTTTAAACATGTGGAATTTTGTCTTTTGTTTGTTTTTTTTTTTTCGCCAAAAGAAAGATCACGAATGCCTGTTTATTCATTTTCATGGATGTTCTGCCCAAAAGTAATTGCATCGAACTAATTGTCTTAAGCGTATCGACATCGGTATTGGACATATTGGTACCGGGCGTTTTTAAATCATGGTTTTGTGCCCTCTCTATGATTATGTGAAGAATATGTCTTTATTAAGGCTGATTATAATTAAACCAGTCATATTTTTATAATTAAAAATTCAACTGGCAGTAAGGAGCAACATTAAAACTTAAAACGAACAGAAATTATTCCGCATATGAAGGGGGCTCATATTTGATTCAAAGTATCATGGCAGTGTCCCTGCTATGTGGTGCATCATGGATTTCCCGACATTATTTGAAAAACAATAAGATTAAAAAAAAAAAAATTCAACTCAAAGTAAGGAGCAGCATTAAAACTTTAAAATGACGTAGACCGCTATTTTTATCTCGATTTGAACTTTTATTTAAAACTTAAAACTATCAGAAATAATTCCGTTACTTGAAAAAGGCTACCCCCTCCGCAATACCTCGCTCTTTACATTAAAGATTTTTATTACTTTAATAACCAGAATTGTAACAAAGAGTCAAACTTTAGTGTAAATAGCGAGGTATTGAGAAGCGGGCAGTCCCTTTTATATAACGGAACAATGTTTGTTCCTTTTAAGCTTTCATTTTGCGCCTTAGTTTTAGTTGAAAAAAAAATTGTTTTTTTTTTTATTTAATATGTTTAAGATCGGGGGGTTGTAACTAAATTCATACTAGTTTACAGTAAACTATATATAAAGTGGGTTTTGGTTGACGTGAAACCAAAACCTGCAATGACATGAAAGTAGCTTTCTTAATTCTCTGCTTCAGCATTTACGAAGGTGCTATGCTAGAACATTACAATACATTAATCCCTGTGAAAGATTAGAAAAAATTGAATAATATTTTTGTGTTTTTTTGTTGTTCTTTTTGTTATTTTTAGCTGTAATTAAGCAGCAGTTTTTCAAGGTGGGGGTTAGAGCATGTTCACAGGCATATTATATATGACAAACATAATTCAGACATGAGAAATGTCCTAACTATTTTTAAAGACAGGGAAGGTTCTTTAAATGCACTTTGATGACAAGGAAATATATGTTTATCCCAAAAGCTAAGAACTATTCAAAGTAAGTTTGCTTGTATTTTCTTGAGGTATGTTCTCACAGGGGTCGAGCTTCACTTGGATTGACGGATTTCATCTCCATCCAGTGAGAAAGTTTTCTTCGTGAGAGCTCACTTCTATTTTTGACTAGTGTTAAGCAAAAACTGTAATTTTAAAGATTAAAATATTACAAATAAATAATAGGGTAAACAGGGCCGTATCCAGGATTTTTTTTTTTGGGGGGGGGGGGATGGTGTTACAAAATAATTTTTATTACTTTTTTTAAGAGTCGGACAAACATTTGGGGGGATCAACCCCCCCCCCCAGTCCCCCTTGAATACGGCCTTGAGGATAAACTAAATTCAGTTTTTAAGAATGAAACTAAAATAAAGTATTTGAAATTACAGTAATTTTCATTAAGCAAGGCGAAGTTGTGAGATAATACTAGCAGTACTGCAAACAATGCACCGCAGTGTTCCACTGCCCTCTATTCAGAGCTTCATTATTTACTCCCTCCGCGAAACTTCCACTTCCTATAAAAGTTTTCTAATAGCAAGTTACTGCCCTATGAAAAAACTGTTTTCATATATGCAAACAGTCTGTTCCCTTCTGTTTTGACCAAGAGTTAAACTAAAAACTATAATATTAAGAACTAACACATCAAAACTAAATGTCAGCGTAAAATGAGCGTCACATTAAAGATTAAAATAAAACTACAACCTTAAAAAATCATATTAAAGTTTATTGGTATTAATAATATTAATAATTATATTATTTATTAATAATTATATATTTATAATTAATATTTATTAATAATATTAATAATTATATTATTTATTAATAATTATATATTAATAATTAATATTTATTAATAATTATTAATAATTATAATATTAATAATATAATAATTATATTATATTATTATGATATTTAAAATAATATTTAAAATAATATTAAAAGAATGATATTAATAATTATTTTAGGAGGTTTTACAGTAATTTTCAGAATTTTATAGTGTTTCTGGAGAGTGGGAATGGAATACTAATACACGAAGCTCCATTCGTTGCTTCCTCTCACGATGTTCCCACTTCCTGTAAATCTTTTTTCAATTCATTTCTTTCCTTTTCGAGGATCTTCTATTTTTGTTTTGCCAAAAACAGATTATCAAAGGCTCAATTTTTGGTAGCCTGTCATCCTTTACCAATAAAATAAAATTTAGCCTAATCGCCTTAGCCTATTTATTCACATACTAATTGTTTTCCCTTCTCTTTTAGATCAGAATTAAAAGACTAAAATACCAATGAATACAACATTAAACTTAACTTAATATTGGCACTAAAGAAGAAATACTAAGATTAAAAAATTAAACGTCGCATGATTCTTTTGAATCTTAGTACGAACAAAGCTTTAAAAAGTTTGACCAAATTTTCAGATTTGCATTGACTGAAGAGTTACATTTTAGATTTACCTTATTATAAGAAATATTCATCTAAAAAATGCATTGTATCTAGAATAAGAATCGTTTTCTTTCTTTCTAAGAAGTTTTACAAAACAAAAGTTTTACAAAAGGCATGAAAAATTTGTTCCTATGAATTTTTGTTACCTTTTTACGAGTCGAACAAAAATTTTGGCGGGGGGGGGGGGGGGGGGTAGATTAAAACCCAGTACCCCCCCCCCCTCCCTGGATATGGCGTTGAATAAAGTATCTATGTTTATAGAGAGGGAACTCTGTATAAGGTGTTCTTATATTTCAGTTTCTATTTTCAATATCATCAGTCAAGGTCGTATCCAGGATTTATTTTTTAGGGGGGGCAGGGGGTTTTACAAGAAAAACGCATTAAAAATCTGTTTTAATACATTTTATTACGCTTTTACAAGTCAAAAAAAAAACATTTGGGAGGGAGGGGTCAAACGTCCTTACCCTTCCCCTGGATATACCCTTGTTATCAGTAGTTCCTTTGTTACTATAACCTCTGAACAAGGTCCATCTAACCTTTAAAAACCAAACTAAAACGGTGAAAAAAATTTATAAGGCATAAGAAGGATTTAATGTAGATTATGCTTCACGCATTCCTGTTGGTTTAGTTCTGCGTGTTCCAGCTTTTTTTGTGAGTGCGTCAACGTCCAACGCTACTTGTGTTGTATTTAGCCTGTGTTACGTTTTGAACTCGATTTTCTTGTAATTGTTTTGCCTATAAGTTGTTAGTTCTGTGAATAAACGAAAAAATGTAAACACGCAGTTAAGTTAGAAAAAAAATCTTGCAAAATATGATTTTTATGAATAAGAGTTATTTTGACCATAGAATGGTCAATACCCTTATATTTTAAGAAGTTGTCCCAGAGCGATTAAATTTTCTACGTGCCTTTTGACCATTGGAATCAAATCTGTTTTCCCCCCGGAACCTAAAAACTAGTCCCTTTGTATCTATTGTTCAATTTTAAAGCAAGTAATACAAGGCCAAATCAAAGGAGTTAGGGGGTTTGAAACACCTCCGCCTGAAATGTTTATTCGACTCGTAATTCGTAATAAAAATAGATTTAAACACATTTTTGATGCATTTTAAAAAAATTTTAGTATAAAAAAACGAGCTAAAAATCATCGATACGGCCTATATATATATATATATATATATATATATATATATATATATATATATATATAATATATATATATATATAATATATTATAATATATATATATATATATATATATATATATATAATATATATATATATATATATATATTATATTATATTTATATATATAATATATATATATATAAATGTTACACACTGCCACATCACAGGTAACGCTCAATACTTTTCAGGGTACTTACGAACTATATTCTAATTCTTGAATTAGGCATTTCAGCCGTTACTAAAGGGTTCTAAGAATATACAGTTTGTTTTCATAGTATCAATATTATCCAATCATTTTAGCTTTACTTTTGTTATTGCTGTCAACTTTTGCCACTAACATATCATGCCTTTGGTAGTCCTAAAATTATTTACAGAATTACGGAACCATTAGCCAATACCAAGTGAATCAACATTAGTCCCAGAACTTTAGCAGCTAAGTCTCAACGATTACATTTCCAGGCTTAATATATTTCTAGGTTAATTGTATATTTAGTTTAATAACCTATACTTTCTATTTCTTCAACTGGGTTGTGTCCCCAACATCCTCCTTAAATCTGGCTGAAAAATATGAATCAAAACTTAAATTTCAAAAACCAAAACTGAAATTCTTTCATAATATTATTTTGACTATAATGCGCCCAAGGTGCAAGTTGTGGTAACACTACCTAGAAACACAAAATCTAAGTAAGTTGAGCACTAAGCCAGACTTAACTAAAGAAGAGGAAGAAAAAAAAATGAATGAAACTTAAAACAATTTTTTTTTAATTTTTCCCTTCTTCGGTATTATGGAAACCAAAAAGTGTAAAATCGGGATAATATAGCTGTATTTTATATTTGGCAGCGGGAGACGGTAAATTAAAACCCTAAATACCCGGAAACTGAGTGACACTAGCGACGTTTTGAAATTACTTTTTTTTTTCTTACTTCTGACATCATGTCGCTAGTGTGGAATATAATTAGACCTTCAATGTACAAACGTTCTTCTGGCAAATCAGATTGCTGACCACTTTATGGCCTCTTAATATTTATATGAAAATTATTGCATAATTCGTATCTTTCAAGACTGTCGTGTTCAGGGATCTATTGAGAGAAGAGGAATTGTGGAATTAAATCACTCAAAGGACTGGTAAGAGAATTTTACGCGGGGGAGGGGTAAACCCGCTTGTAGTGCCCTGTATGCTACAAAATACTTGACATTTTTACAATGTTAGTAGTCTAGTTTACTTTTTGAGTAAAGAAATGCTCACAGATCGGATATTTTCTACTAAAGTTACGTATCTGTGTAACTGTTGACATTAAAAAGTGGAAACATTTAAAATGGGCAAGGATGTCCCTATACTTTAGCCCCCCTGTTCCTTGGTTTAAGCCTTCTCAGAGTAAATTTCTAGGTAAACTCCTGATCCTACCCCATAAATTATTCAAACATATTGGGATTAGTTCATCTCCTTTCATCCTCCATCCCTTCAGAATATGCTCTGAATAATACAATATAACAGCTACTACTACTAACAACTCACCGCAACACCAAGCCGCCTGAGGCAAAAATCAGCTATGCATGCTCCTCCTCCATCCCAGCCTGTTTGAAGCCTCCCTCTTTACATCCTCCAAGAAAGTTTTCTTGGAGGATTCCCTTAAATATCGCTTTATGACATCCTTCCACACCAACCGCCGACGACTTGCTTTCTGTTTAGCCCTAGAAGGTTGGCCGAAAAAGAAAATTTTTGGAAATCTCTCATCTTCCATCCGCAAAACGTGCCCTAGCCATCTCAACGTTTCTCTCATTATAGCCCTATAAAGCGGGATTGAACCACACTTTTCGTACAGCCTACTGTTTGAAAAACGGTCAGTCAGCCGGGTACCCAGAACAAAATTCCGAAAAAGAAGTTTTTCAAAGAAAAGTAAAGGCCAAATTAAACTTAAGATCAGCAGATACAAATACCTGTTAAAATTCAAACTCAAAACGACCAGGAATTACTACTAAATAATAAATGAAACCCAGAACGAACAGAAACTAAATAAACAATTATAGCAAAAAACAAACAACAATTAATAATATAAATGAATAAATAGATCTTAAAGCGAGTAATGCTTAAATTGAATATGCAAATTAAGCTTAAAATGAAATAAAAATATTTTGCTTTTGAAATGTAAGTGAAACTCAAAACGAACAGAAATGTAAATAAACAATCAATGCAAACAAACATACAATAGATATTAATCTAAATGAATAAATAAATCTTAAAACGAGTGAAACTTAAATTGATTATGCAAATCAAGCTTGAAACAAACAAAAATCACAACAAACAAGAGTTTGGGTATCGCCTCTTTCACTGTAAAAGTCTAAAACCATATGCGTCATTGGCGCTTTACTGGAAACGAGTTTTATTACAAACATTTTCTTTTAATATTGAAAATAAACATTAAAACTTGAACTGATGAGCTTTTAGCAATTAATAAAATTATACATCAAATATTCAGTTTAATTGATTAGTTCTTTCTAAAATTGTTCAAGACGAATAAAGTTTCAGTACAAATAAGAGTCTGGATACTGCCCTCTTCTTTAACTGTAAAAACCAAAAGCCTGCTGCGTCATTGGTGCTTCACTGAAAGCGAATTATGTTACAAATATTTTCTTTTCCAGTTCTTACAGCATTGAAAATGAAAATAAAATTACAGTGAAATAAAATCTTGAACTGATGGATCTTTCAACAATTAATATCATTATATATCAAATATTCAGTTTGATTTTGTTTCTACTTTCCAAGACTGTTCAAGACACATATAGTTTTCAGTAAACCACCAATGACGCAGTAGGTTTCACACTTTCACAGTGAGAGAAGGAAGCGATACCCAAACTTTTGTTTGTAGTGATTTTTGTTCGTTTCAAGCTTGATTTGCATATTCAATTTAAATTTCACTCGTTTTAAGATTTATTTATTCATTTTCATTAATATCTATTGTATGTTTGTTTGCATTGATTGTTTATTTACATTTCTGTTCGTTTTGAGTTTCACTTACATTTCAAAAGCAAAATATTTTTATTTCATTTTAAGCTTAATTTGCATATTCAATTTAAGCATTACTCGCTTTAAGATCTATTTATTCATTTATGTTATTACTTGTTGACTGTTTTTTTGCTATGATTGTTTATTCAATTTCTGCTCTTTTTGGGTTTCATTTATTTTTTAGTAGTAATTTCTGGTCGTTTTGAGTTTGAATTTTAACAGGTATTTGTATCTGCTGATCTTAAGTCTAAAATGGCCTTTACTTTTCTTTGAAAAACATCTTTTCGGAAAGTTTTTTAAATTAATTTTTGTTCGTTTTTGATAGCAAAAAGGTTTAAGTTTTTAAAAATTCCTTATTTCAAAATCAAACTTTTTTTCAAAATCAAATGTTCATCAAAGTATCAAAATTGGCAGCAAAGTAACAATATCAAAGTGAAAAATGGGTATGTGTATACCTCGGAGTTTCTATTATGTAATGTTTGAACTATTTTTAACAAAATGGCTATCTCAAAGTTTTTATCGTATGGGTTTGAGGAAAAAGGGCATGGGGGGGGGAATTGCCCTTTGATATCTTTTGAATCTTTAAAAGTGAACTAGAACTTTCCATTTTCAGTCAAATGAGCCCTCTCTGAAGTTTATACGAGCATCCCTTCTATAATAACCATATATGCCCCCAGGGCATAACTTACAACGCCTGTCCCTAGGTCTTAGGACGTTGTGTCGAGCCCGGTTGTAATATCTGATGTTTGAACTATTTTCTACGAAATGGTCCCCTAAAAATTTTTATCGGATGGGTTTGGTGAAGAAAAAGGCGTGGAGGAGGTCGGGGCTAATTGCTCTCCGATCTCTTTTGACTCTGAGAAAGTGAACGAGAACTTTTAATTTCCAATCAAATGAGCCGTCTCTGAAGTTTATACGAATATCCCTTTCATAAGAACTATATATGGCCCCAGTCATAACTTACAATGCCTGCCCCCCCGGCCCTGGGGGGGGGGCTGTATCGACACCAGAGTTATTGTTATGTGACATTTAAACTATTTAAAAAAAATGGCTATCTCAAAATTTGTATCGGATGGGTTTGGGGAAAAAGGGTATGGGGACTGGGGACCCTCTGGTTTCTTTTGCCTCTTAAAAATTGAAATAGAACTTTCAATTTACATTCAAATAAGCCCTCTCAGAAGTGTATATGACACGGTTTTTTCTTAAGTCTGACCTTTGAACTTTTTTTTTAGCAAAACGGCTATCTCAAAATTTTTATGCGGATGAATTTGGGGGAAAAGGGGAGTGGGAGGATAGTTGCCGTCTGATCTCTTTTGATCTTAAACACTGAACTAGAACTTTCAATTTCCAATCATTTGAGCCCTCTCTGAAGTTTATACGAGCATCCCTTCCATAATAGCTATATATGCCCCCCAGGCATAACTTACACCGCCTACCCCGGGCCCTGAAGGATTGTGTTGACCCCGGAGTTTTCGTTATATGATCTTTGAAGTATTTAAAAAAAATGAGTCTCTCAAAGTTCTTATCGGATGGGTTTGAGGAAAATAGGAAATAGGGCGTGGAGAGGGGGGGGGGGGGTAGTTGCCCTGCGATTCCTTTGACTCTAAAAATTTGAATGAGAACTTTTAATTTCCAATCAAATGAGCCCTCTCCAAAGTTTATACGAGTTTCCCTTCCATAAGAACCATATATGTCCACAGAGCCCTACTTACAACACCTGCCCCCAGGCCCTGGGGAGTCGCGCCGACACAGGAGTTTTTCTTATCCAACCTTTAAACTATTTTCAACAAAATGGCAATCTCAAAATTATCATCGGATGGGTTTGGTGAAAAGGCATGCGGAGGGGGGGGCTAGTTGCCATCGGATCTCTTTTAACTCTTAAAAAGTGAACTCAAACTTTCAATTTACAATCAAATGAACACTGTCTTAAGTTTTTACGAGCATCCCTTTCATAAGAACCATATATATCCCCAGGGCATAACTTAAAAGGTTGCCCCCTGGGCCTAGGGGTTGTGTCGACACCTGAGCTTTTGATATCTGACTTTTGAACTATTTTTAACAAAATGGCTATCTCAAAATTGTTATCGGATGCATTTGGGGGAAAAGGAGAGAGGGAGAGGCTAGTTTCCGTCCAATCTCTTTTGACTCTCAAAAACTGAACCAGAACTTTCAATTTCCAATCAAATGAGCCCTCTCTGAAGTTTGTAAGTGCATCCCTTCCACAAGATCCATATATTCTCCCAAGGTATAACTTACAACACCTGCTCTCGGGCCCGGGCGGAGGGGGGGGGGGGTTGTGTCGACCCCGGAGTTTTCTTTATATGATCTTTGAACTATTTAAAAAAAAATGGCTATCTCAAAATCCTTATCGGAGGGCTTTGAGGCAAAGAAAGGCGTGGAGGAGGACGGGATTAGCTGTCCTCCGATATCTTTTGACTCTTTCAAAGTGAACTAGAACTTTCAAACCAATCAAATGAGCCCTCTCCGAAGTTTGTACGAGCATCCCTTCCATAAGAACCATATATACCCCCAGGGCATATCTTGCAACGCCTGCCCTCGGGTCCATTGGGTTTGTATCGACACCGGAGTTTTTTTTATCTGAACTTTGAACTATATTTAACAAAATAGATATCTCAAAATTTTATCGGAATTTGGAGGAAAAGGGGTGTGGGTGGGATAGTTGCCTTCTGATCTCTTTGAATCTTAAAAATTATACTAGAACTTTCAATTTCCAATCAAATGAGCCCTCTTTGAAGTTTATAATAGTATCCCTTCCATAACAGCTATATATACCCCTCCAGGAAAAACTTACAACGCCTACCCCTGGCCCTGAAGGATTGCGTCGACCTTGGAGTTTTCGTTATATGATTTTTGCACCATTTTCAAAAAAAATGACTCTCTCAAATTTCTTATCGGATGGGTTTGAGGAAAATAGGATGTGGAGGGGGGAGGGGCTAGTTGCCCTCCGATCTCTTTTGGCTTTTAAAAAGTGAACGATAACGACGGGGGTTGTGTCGACACAGGAGTTTTTCTTATCTGACCTTTGAACTATTTTTAACGAAATGGCTATCTCAAAATTTTTGTCAAATCGGATTTGGGGAAAAAAGGGTGTGTGTGGGGGGGGGGGCTAGTTGCCCTCGGAAATCTTTTGACTCTTAAAAAGTGAACTGGAACTTTCATTTTCCAATCAAATGAGCCCTCTCTGAAGTTTATCCGATTGTCCCTTTCATAAGAACCATATACGCCCCCAGGACAACACTCACAACGCCTACCCTCTGGTCTCTGGGGGGTGGGGGGTTTGTCGACGACGGAGTCATTGTTATCTAATTTTAGAACTATTTAAAAAATGGCTATCTCTAAATTTGTAGCAGATAGGTTTGGGGAAAATGGGTGGGGGGGGACTAGTTGTCCTCGGATTTCTTTTGACTCTTAAAGAGTGAACTCGAAATTTCAATTTCCAATCAAATGAGCCCTCTCTGAAGTTTATATGGGCATCCCTTTCATAAGAACCATATATTCACCCAGGGCATAACTTATAACGCCTGCCTCCGGTCCCTGGGGGGTTGTGTCGACACCTGAGTTTTTTTTATCTGACTTTTGAACTATTTTTAACAAAATGGCTATCTCAATATTTATATCGGATGTGTTTGGGGAAAAGGGGGCATGGGGGGAGGCTAGTTGCCCTCTAATCTCTTTTGACTCTCAAATACTGAACTAGACCCCTCGATTTCCGATCAAATGAGCCCTCTCTAAAGTTTTTACGGGCATCCCTTCCATAAGAAGCATATATTCCCCCAGGGCATAAATTACAACGCCTGCCCTGGAGCCCTAGGGTATTGTGTCGACGCTGGAGTTTTCGTTATAAGATCTTTGAACTATTTGTTATAAAAATGACTATCCTAAAGTTTTTTTTGGATGGGTTTGAGGAAAAACGGGCGAGGAGGGGGGAGGCTAGTTGCCATCCGACCTCTTTTGACTCTTAAAAAGTGAACTAGAACTTTTAATTTCCAATCAAATGAACCCTCTTTGAAGTCTTTAAGAGCATCCCTTCCATAAGAACTACATATGCCCCCGGGCATAATTTACAACGCCTGCCCCCGGGCCCTGGGGGGTTGTGTCGACACCGCAGTTTTTGTTACATGATCTTTGAACTATTTTTAACAAAATGGCTATCTCAAAATTATCATCTGATGCATTTGGGAAAAAAGTGCATGGGGGGGGGCTGGTTACCCTCCAATCTCTTTTGACTCTTGAAAAGTGAACTAGAACTTTCAGTTTCATATCAAATGAGCCCTCTCAGAAGTTTCTACGAGTATTTTTTCCAAAAGAACCATGGGAGCTTGTGTCGACACCGGAGTTTTGTTATATGATCTTTGAACTATTTATAACAAAAAAGCTGTCTCAAAATTTTTATCGGATGAATTTGGGAAAAGAAGGGCGTGGGGAGGCTATTTGCCCTACGATCACTTTTGACTCTTAAAAAGGCCACTAGACCTCTCGATTTCTAATCGAATGAGCCCTCTTTGAAGTTTATATGACGAACCATTCAATATGAAGTGCCTCTGGAAAGAAAATAATAATAATAAAACATTGGAGCCGTATTAGGTTTTTACAGTTAAGGAAGGGGGTATTATCCAAACTCTTGTTTGTTGTGAAACTATATTCGTCTTTGGAAAAACTAATAAATTAAACTGAATATTTGATGTATAATGATATTAATCACTGAAAGCTCATCAGTTCAAAATTGTATTGTAATTTTAATATTTATCTTCAATATTAAGTACAAAACAAAATATTTATAATATAATTTGTTTTCAGTAAAGCGCCAATGACGCAGTACGTTTTAGACTTTTACAGTGAGAAAAGGAGGCGATACCCAAACTCTTGTTTGTAGTTATTATTATTCGTTTCAAGCTTGATTGGCATAATTTAAGTTTCACTCGTTTTAAGATTTGTTTATTCATTTATATTAGTGTATGTTTTTTTGCATTGATTGTTTATTTAATTTCTGTTCGTTTTGGGTTTCATTTATACTTCAATAGCAAAACAATTTTATTTTATTTTAAGATTGATTTGCATATTCAATGTAAGCATTACTCGCTTTAAGATTTATATACTCATGTATATTATTACTTGTTGTATGTTTTTTTTGCTATGATTGTTTATTTAATTTCTATTTGTTTTGTGTTTCATATATTCCTTAATAGTAATTTCTGGTCGTTTTGGCTGGAATTGTACCGGGTATTTGCATCTGCTCAACTTTAGTTTAAAATAGCCTTTACTTTTCTTTGAAAAACTTCTTTTACGGAAATTTTTTTGTTTAATATTTTGGTTCGTTTTTGATTGCAAAAAGTTTCAAGTTTTTAAAAATCCCTTATTTCAAAATCAAGCATTTTTTTCAGCATCAGAGGTTCATCAAAGTATCAGAACTAGTATCAAAGTAACAATACCAAATTAAAAAAATAATAACAAAGTAAAGAAAGCATCAAAGTAAACAAGGTATCGAAGCAACAATAAGCAACTTGCATAACTTACAGCCCTTGCACCGTAAATTGAAGTTGCCTTATAAATCACTGAATCCAAGCTTTAAAATAAACAAAGCTTCAAAGTAACAATAAGCAAGTTCCGGAACTCAGATCAGTTTCCCCTGGGTTAGGGGCGGGGGGTTTAACCCCGGAAGCATAGTTATTAGGCCTTTGAACTTTTTTGAACAAAATGGCAATCTCAAAAATTTGACCGAGTGCCCTTTGAAAAGTGGGGCGTTGGCTAGTTGCCTATTGATCACTTTTGATTCTTAAAAAAGAACTAGAAGTTTCAATTTCCGATCAAATGAGCCCCCTCCAAAGTTAATTTGACCACCCCTTCCACAAAACCTTGTATTATAATAATAGGCAACATACATAAGTTACAATCCTTGCCCCGGGGGCTATGGAGGATTTCTCAATCCCTTGGTTATAATAATTTGAATTTCGGACTATTTTGAACAAAATGACTATTTCAAAAATTTTGATAAAATGCATTTGGGGGGGGAGGGGGGAAAGTCACAAGGTAAGAAGGAAGAGGGGCATAATAAATATCGATTCCCGGTTGAATGAACTTCCTCCAAAGTTTACACGACCATGTTTTCCACAGAAGCTTTATAGGTTAAAGATGGACTGCTAGTATAACTTACAGCCCTTTCCCCCAGGGCTGGGGCGGATTCAAACTCGTAACCGTAGATGTTTGACATTTGGAGGATTTTTAACAAAATGGATAACTCAAAATTTTGATCAGAAGCTTTTAGAAGAAATGGCGTGGGGGGGGGGGGCTGCTTACTGCCCAATTATTCTTGACTTTTAAAAACGGTGCTAGAACTTTCGATTTAAATCAAATGAGCCTTTTCCAAAGTCTATACGATTACCCCTTTGATAAAAACCTTATGTATGAACAATGGACAGCTTGCATAACTTACAACCCTTACCCTGGGGGCAGTGGGAGGTTTTGTCAACCCCGAGGCATAATTATTTTGATTACTTCATCTTTGATTATTTTGGAGATAATGGCCATCTCAAATTTTGATTGGCTGCATTTGGGGAAAAGAGGGCGTGAAAGGGGGGGGGGGTACCCTTACCCTGGGGGTAGTGGGAGGTTTTGTCAACCCCGAGGCATATTTATTTTGATTACTTCACCTTTTGACTATTTTGGAGACAATGGCCATCTCAAAATTTTGATTGGCTGCATTTGGGGAAAAGAGGCGTGAAAGGGGGGTGCCCTCCAATGACATTTGACTCTTAAAAGGCCCCTAGAAATTCTTATTTCCTATTTAATGAGCCCCTCCGAAGTTTATAACACCGCCCCTTATATATAACGCATCTCTGAGGGGAAAATAATAAAAAAAAGAAAATATCGAAGCTTTGTAAGATTTATTCATTCATTTATTTTTGTACCTGTTATTTTTATGTCTGTAACATAGTTGATCTCAATTTCTGTTCGTCTGGGGTTTTGTTAGTAATATCCCCATAGGCACTTTGAGCGCGCCCATAAGGAAATTAACACAGGGAAATTAACATATGATTGTTGGTTATGTTTGCTGGTTATCTTTGTTGGTTTCGTTGGTTATGTTTGTTGGATGTGATTGTTGTTTGTTGGTTATGTTTGTTTGTTATATTGGTTATGTTTGTTGGTTATTGTTTGTTGGATGTGATTATTGGTTTTGTTTGTTGGTTATGTTTGTTGGTTATGTTTGTTGATGGTTATGTTTGTTGTTTGTTGGTTATGTTTTTTGGTTATATAGGTTATGTTTGTTTGTTGTGTTTGTTGGTTATGCTTTTTTGATTTTGGTTATGACTGTTGGCTGTTGGTTTTGGATATGGTTTTGGACATGTTTGTTGGTTATGCTTGTTGGATGTGAATGTTGCTTGTTGGCTAAGTTTTAAGGTTGTTGGTTATAATTGTTGTTTCTTGATTATGTTTGTTGTTTATGTTTTGTTGGAGGTGATTGTTGGTTGTTGTTTGTTGGTTATGTTTGTTGGTTATGCCTGTTGGTTGTTGGTTATGTTTGTTGGTTATGTTTGATGATTATGTTTGTTGATTGTTGGTTATGATTGTTGGTTAGGTTTGTTCATTGTTGGTTATGTTCGTTGTTTGTTGGTTATGCTGGTTATGATGAATGTTTGTTGGTTATGTTTTTCGGTTATGTCTGTTGGCTGGTAGTTATGTGGTTTGATAGTTATGAGTGACTGTTGGTTATTATGTTTATTGGTTATGTTTGTTGTGTGTTGGTTAATGGTTTTTTTGTTGTTGGATGAAGGGTTGGATATATTTGAAAATAAATGCTGTTACTAGCCAATGCCACACCTTGTTTCTAAGCAAAATTCCCAGGTGTTTTTCCTATATATATATGTCTAGACGGATTTCCAGGGGCTAGAAGCTATATTTATTGATCGAGAGTCAGTTTCTTTCTGGAAGTGGAGCAGTCAACATTAAAATGGATGCTTATAAATTAATGAATATTAAGAGTGTTGATGAAACGGGGCCTACAGTACCTAAGGTGGCGGTGGAAATTACAAGGGGTGGCCGGCTAACCCTAGAATAGGACAAGATTTTTGCTGGATATATTATAACATTAAGCAAATTAAAGTCGGGAGAACAATTATGCTTTGCCGTTAAGGTGAATATAGTGCATATACAGAGACTACAAGAGGAATTGAATGCGCTGGCGAAATATATTGAAGAGAATAATTTATAGAAAACGGTTAGCCTGTATTTGGTAGTGAGAATGTTAAAATGGTTAGATTTGAGAATCCGAAAATCTTACGTAATTTAGTAAAATTAGAAAAATGGTTTAGATTAGATGGTGAATTTCTGGAATTATCTCTTCAAAAAAATATTTTCTCGAGAAATGCTTAACGATACATTTGGAACCGATTCCCCAAATTTTGACTATGAAACTTTGTCGTCGTGATCCCCAAGCTTTTACTCAATTTATAGATATTAATTAAAAAAAACTTCTTCCACAAAATAAGTTTTTCAAAGAAAAGTAAAGAATTCCATTAAAGAAAAAATGAGCAAAAATAAAGTCAAATAATCTACCAAGCGTGAAGCTGCCACAAATCAGCATCGATAAATAAATGAAACCCAAAACGAACAGAAATTACAATAAATAACCTAGTCAAACTCAAAGTGAGCAGAAATTAAAATAAGTTATGCTCAAAATCCCTATGCCGTCCCAAGGCCAGAATATAATTTGCACTTTACTGAAAAATATATAAATGTTTTTACTTTTATAACTTTAATAAATCAAATAATATTTACATTTTGATTACTAAATATAAGTATATGTATATTAAACTGAAAATGCACACTCATTTGTATATTTTTCAGTAAAGTGCAAATTATGTTCTGGCCCTGGGAAGGCATAGGGGTTTTCAGCCCAACTTATGTTAATTTCTGCTCGCTTTGAGTTTGACTCGGTTATTTATTGTAATTTCTGTTCGTTTTGGGTTTCATTTAATCATCGAGGCTGATTTGTGGTAATTTCACGCTTGGTAGATTATTTGAATTTTTGCTCGTTTTTTGTTTATTGGAGTTCTTTACTTTTCTTTGAAAAACTTATTTTGTGGAAAACATTTTTTTAATTAATATCTGTTCGTTTTATATTGACATAGTCTTTTCAGGGAAGAAGAAAATAATACTTTGAATCTTTTTTTTAACTTTATACTTTGGCCTGCTGTTTGTATGCTGGAGAAAAAGTTTCAGAAATTTTTAACAAGGTACACCCTTTTAAAAACCTGGACACAAATAGTAGTGTTTCATACCTCCTCTAGTTGACCTGAAATGGAAAACTTGATACCGTTCGCAAAAAATATCTGTTTACTTTCTTTGATAGCTTGGATACACTTACGCTATTTTAATTTGGTTAAATTTTAAGAGCAGAAGTAGCCCCGACTGTTTGAACATAATACCCTCAGTCGTTCTTGGGATATTGTTGAGATGCCTTATTGGGAATTAGCATTAACACAGTGCATTTTAGTTTAATCTTAAGGCAACAATTAGTTTTTAAACATAATGGACAAATGGGAGGGTGGGTTTGGGATGAAGATTAGTTAACCTCCAATCACTTTCGACTATTAAAAAGGGCATCAGCCCTTTCTATTTTCAATAGAATGAGCCCTTTTAAAAATTTCTACGACAACTCCTTCGATACGAATTGCCCTGGTCTAAACAACAACAACTAAAAAAACAATACATTATACCCACATCGATCTTTACTATAAAAATCTCAAGCCTTTCAATCACTTTCGGCCATTAAAAAGGACACTAGGCCTTTCGATTTCCAATTGAATGAGTCCTTTTTGAGTTTCTACGACATAGCTTTCTATAAACACCCTATATGCCCCTAAGGCATAAATTAGAACCCTTACCCTAAGAGCTGTTAGGGTGGTTGTCATCTTCTAAGACCTAAATTCCAGAACTTTCAACAACGTTAAACAAAATGGCTATGTCTAAATTGGAGGGTCGTTGAAATGGTGGGTGTGAGACGGGCGTTAGTCGTTCTCCAATCACTTTCAACTATTAAAAAAGGCACTAGCCCTTTCATTTTCCAATCAAATGAGCCCTTTTGAAGTTTCTACGACAAAGCTTTCAATGAAAACCTTGTATGCCACCAGGGCATAACTTACAACCCTTGCCCTGAGCGCTAGGGGGGGGGGTGTCATCCTCAAAGACCTAATTTCCAGAACTTTTTACTACTTTGAACAAAATGGCTATCTGAAAATTTTGATTGGATGTATTTGGAGGAAAGGTGAGCGTAAGAGGGGGTTAGTTACCCTCCAATGACTTTCGACTATTAAAAAACGCACTAGCCCTCTCAATTTCCAATTGAATGAGCCCCCTTTGAAGTTTTTACGAAAACTTTATCTAAAAAAAACCTTATATGCCCCCAGGGCATAACTTACAACCTTTGCCCTGGGGGCTCTGGGGGGTTTGTCATCCTGAAATAAATAATTTCCAGAACTTTCAACTACGTTGAAGAAAATGGCTATCTCTGAACTTTGATTTAATGTTTTTGGGCAAATGCTGGGCGTGAAAGGGGGGTTAATTACTCTCCACTCACTTTCGACCATTAAAAAGGTCAATTTCAATTTCCAATCAAATGGGCCCTTTTTTAAATTTCGAAAACAACTTTCTATATAAACCTTATATGCCCCCAGGGCATTACTTACTACCCTTGCACTCAGGGCTCTGAGAGGGTTATCATCCTAACAGACTTAATTTCCAGAACTTTCAACTACGTTGAACAAAATGGATATCTCAAAATTATGATTGGATGTGTTTGGGAAAAGGGTGGGCGTGAGAGGGGGGTTAGTTGCCCTTCAATCACTTTTGACTATTAAAAAGGGCACTAGCCCTTTCAATTTCCAATTGAATAAGCCCTTTTTAAACTTTCTACAACATCGCTTTCTATAAAAGTCCTATATGCCCCCAGGGCACAACTTACAACCATTGCCCTTAGGGCTGTGTGGGGGGGAGGGGTTATCATACTAAAAGACCTAATTTCCAGAACTTTCAACTACGTTGAATAGAATGACTATCTAAAAATTTGATTGGATGTGTTTGGGGAAAAGATGGGCATTAGAGGGGGTTAGTTGCCCTCAAAACACTTTCGACTATTAAAATGGGCAGTAGCCCTTTGAATTTCCAATCGAATGAGCCCTTTTTCAAGTTTCTACGATAAAGATTTCAATAAAACCTCATATGCCCCCAGGGCATAACTTATAACCCTTGCCCTGAAGACTCTGGGGAGAGTGTCCTGCTCAAAGGCATAATTTCCTGAACTTTAAACTGCGTATAACAAAATGACTATCTCAAAACTTTGATTGGATGTTTTTGGCGAAATAGTTGGCGTGGAAGGGGTTTTAGCTGCCTTCCATCCACTTTTGACTATTAAAAAGGCACTAGCCATTTCAATTTCAAATCGAATGATCTTTTTTTTAAGTTTCTACGACAACTGCCCTGGTCTAAAGCAAAAGAATAATAAATAATACATTGTGTCGACATCGTTCTTATATGCCCCCAGGGCATAACTTAAAACTCTTGCTCTGAGGGTTGTGGGGGAGTTTCTTCCCCCCAATCTTATATGCCCCCAGGGCATGATTTACAACCATTGCCCTGAGGGCTGTGGGGAGTATCCTCCTCAAAAACATAATTTCTATCTGGAAATCAACTACACTGAAGAAAATGGCTATCTCAAAATTTTAATTGGATATGTCTCGGGAAATGCTGGGCGTGAAAGGGGTGTTAGTTGCCTTCCAATCACTTTCGACTATTAAAAAGGGTACATACCACTCCAATTTTCAATTGAATGGACCCTTTTCGAAGTTTTTACGACAACGTCTTCGATACGAAGTCCCCTTGTCTAAAGGAAAAAAATAATAATTAATACATTGTGCCAACATCGTTCTTGTATTCCCCCAGGGCATAACTTAAAAACCTTGCCCTGAGGTTTGTGGGGGAGTGTCCTCTTCAAAAACATATTTTCTATCTGGAAATCAACTACGCTGAACAAAATGGCTATCTCAAAATTTTGATTGGACGTGTTTGGAAAAATGGTGGGCGTGGAAGGGGTGTTGGCTTCCAATCATTTTTGACTATTAAAAAGGGCACTAGACATTCCAATTTTCAATCGAATGAGCCCTTTTTGAAGTTTCTACGACAACTCCTTAGATATGAAGTGCCCTGGTATGGAAGAAAAAAAATACATTGTGCCAACATCGTTCTTTACTTAGGCAGCGCGATTGTACTGCTTATGATATTAATTGAGACAAAACAAAATGATATTGTGGTTTTGCTCTTATCCTATACATAAACGACCACTTTGTGACGCTCCTAGAAGACTTTTTCAATGATCTGAAGTCAGTTTCTTATTGGAAGTGAGACTGTCAACATCGAAAAATGTTTTACACATGCCCATTATGTTTTGTATACTTTGGGCAGCTGGTTATCCTGTGAGAATTGTGCCTTTACTGATAACCTCAATGAA
This sequence comes from Artemia sinica, assembly GCA_027921565.1. NCBI lineage: Eukaryota > Metazoa > Arthropoda > Branchiopoda > Anostraca > Artemiidae > Artemia > Artemia sinica. The sequence continues at coordinate 50,378,525 of CM051268.1, forward strand.
AAGTGTAAACTATGCAACCCATCTAAACTGCATAGAGAATATGTAGTACAAATTAAAGAATGTAATTCATGTCTTGAAGAGATTTGTGACTCTCATAAAAGAGGATTCTTATGCTCCAACTGTCACTATGATAAATGTGACCAATGGGACCATACTTACCCTGGCATGATTGCGGAAAACCCTAAACGTGAGTTTAGTTTATATTAAGAGACAGGTATCGTCGTGGCTTTAAATTGTTTTGGGAAGAAGAACCTGGTCTACGCTTCAATTGCTGAAATAATAAAAGAGTCTGGTTTTACGAACTCGCTGTGAATATACTGCCTACTTTGATTATAAACCTACATACTTTTATTTGGCTGTTAAAGAAAGTAATTCTTCATTTGAGAGTTTTGTATGTGAAATTGCTTCAAATAAGCAAATTGAAACACGTGAATTTTTTAATATGAATCCAAGTAGTATTATTGACTTTAATAAGAGATTTAATAGAAATGAGGTTACACTATATTGTAGAAAATGTGACCCTGACTTTGCACGTCAAGATGAATACAAGTTGAATCCTGAATAGCTGTTGCTTCTTATCGTTTCTGATGATTACCTATATGTAGAAGAAGAAATCTAAAGGACACAGTGTTTTGTAGATATACCAATTTTATTAATTAGCAAATTTACATACATTTTTAAAGCATTTCACTTTTAGGGCATTGAAATTTATATTATAGAGGTAGGAAAGAGTATCTTCAACTAGAAAGTCTCTCAATCGAGTATTGTCACCATAAATCTTGAGAAATTCCATGCAAGTGTGTCCGCGACTTCGAAAAATAATATATAATAGGGCATGAAAACCACAGCTTATCGTTGATACATCTCGCACCCGCTTTTGATTTTGAATAATAGATTTTCCGCTCTGCTCAAGAAAACTTTTAATGTGAGGTTTGTAGAATGTATACGGTAGACCAAGTATATCAAACAATTCTATATTGCTTCTTGTTTGAAAGATACATAACCAATTCCCGCCTTTACCGTTGATGGACTGCTATTAACAATAATACTGCTATTGTCAACTTGTTGAATATGCTCCAGAAAATCTGAAGGTATACAATAGGATTTATATTTCGACAAACAGGGGTCCATATTGAAAATGCTGATTATTTGATTCGTGTTTATGGCGCCAAGTCTAATAAAACGCTGCCATCAGTGGTAATTTCCCATTATGTTTCAAATTGATCTAGCGAGATCAATGCAATACTTTCCTCCAATGGCTTTGCAAAGGCATACTCTAACCACACATTTCCCGTCCAGACAATACTCATATCTTGAGTACCGGACAAATCCAATACAGTGAAACCGTGAGTTTTTGCAAACATTTCTTCACTTATACTATTTTCAAATAGTTGTGAAACTCGATCTAGGGATCATATTGTCAATTCATATAGGGTCCTGTAGGATTTATCAAAGGATAAATTGTTGAGCAGGATTCCATTTACTTTACACACAAGCGATGGAAGTCCAAACAGTTTATGCGGGGAATCTGTCTCTGATCCAACAGATCTGTCTCTGATTACCAACTCTTGATCTCTCGACAAAAGATGCGTAAAAAATATACAAGTGTCTGAGGAAAAGGCGAGTGGATTCTCTGTGAAAATGACGCAATTCATGCCACTTGAGCTTCCAGCACTTTTAACATGGATTATTTTATGTTTAAAACCAAGAACGTCTCTTAGATTATCGTTGAGAATAACCTTTTCATTGTCAATGGGTGAAATAATGCAGATTTTATCCTCTTCCTTTGAATAGTTGAATCGAAGGCACCATTTATAGGATATGGATTTTTTTGGTTGATAGCACGACACAATTCGTTCATACTCCCAAACTCTTTATATGATAATGTGACAAAGGGATATTCAAATTATTTTATATTTTCAATTACATGTTGATCCTTAACAATTGGCCAATCATGCGGTCTAATTTTTATATCATATGTGCGATCCTTTCTTAGAATAATATGTATTTTTAAGAATAAAATCTATAAGAGCAACTTCATACCTTCCCTCAAATTTAATGGCGGGGGAGAGTTTTGTCCAAAAATCGCTCGTTTTATTCAAATAGTCATTAAGAGGATCGGAAACAATGGACATGAAAGTCACATAAAAACTTTCAGACATTACCAACCTCCTCAGCGGGTATCCACGAATCAAAATCAGAGTTGTATGTTAGCCAGCGAACATGCAACTGTCGCTTATCCTTGCAAGTACGAGTCTAATACCTTTTTAATCTGATAGATTTCACCAAATCGAACTTTTTGTAATTCTTAGTCATAAAAACCGCCAAGAATATCTTCATCTTTCATATCACAAAGACGATACGTTATAGGCTTAGTGTCAAAGACTTTGGAAAATTTAAAAAGCTCAGTGGACCACAAGTAATTTTCCTTTTTTAAAATATTTCTTGTACGATTGACTTGAACAGTATCGCCAACATTAAATTTCTTCTTCCCTTCCTTTTCATTTGAATATGGCTTAAGGAAATGCGTATTGTCACTATGATGAACTTCAATAGAGCTAGCATTGAACAAGGATCGATGAGGACGTTGATCGTAAATAATCATAATTTTATCTAAATCTTGAATAAATGCAGGTGTATTTTAAATGCACGATACCTTGAAATTAAAAGTCGAATTGTTCATATTAAACGTTCAGCCAATACTGCCTTTATTGGACTATGACTATGAAAGAGTATTGTATTATTTTTCAATAAAACCCTTTTTACATTTTGATTAACAAATTCACTTCCACGGCCTGTTTGAATTTTTTTATACGAATCTTGTTCGGAGATGGATTCAAAGGCTTTAGCAACTTCATTGCCTCTCTTTGACTGTGATGGAACTGCATATGCATAGCGATTAAAACACTTATTGCAATTAAAATATACTTGTAGGGTTTATTATGACGTCTTTCAATCGCGTCTAGAGTCAAAAGATCTGCTTTTAATATAAACAAAGGGTAAAAGGCTATAGTTTCTCGATAGCGATTACCATAAACCCTATGATTTCGAAGAAAATATAACTGGGTTCCTTTTGTAAATACTCTTTTGCTAAATTCTTTTTAATTCTGGTAACCTGAGCACGTGTAGTGGAAGAACTTAAACTTCCTGGTTCACCAATATTTTCATAAACATCTTTCAAAACTTGATCCATTTTGAACATAAACGAGGTGTGGACCGTCCGCTACCCCTTTGCATGCTACTGGGCGAGTCAATACGTTTTCGCTTTTGTCTAGCTACCGTTGAAATCGAATGATTGTTTCTACTAGGTGTACTAGTATTTTTAAAGAAAGATATAAAATCATCGTCTTCTAAGTTTAATGTGCTTGATGGGCAATGTTCTTTTAATTTCTTTATAATTTGCTTATTTCCAATAAGAGCTTTACGATAATTTGACGACTTTAAAAATTTATATAGATGACTATAAATGGAATCGACTCTTTTACGATTTGCAATCAGGTCCGAAAACAAATCAATTAAATTGCAAGGCTTGCCCTGGATTATAACTTCATTCTTTTTCGCATCAATTTGTTCATTTTCAGCTAGATACGTCAAGAGTCTTTTATTTTGTTCACGTTAGGATGGAGGCAACAAGCCTACAACACTTGTTAATCAATCTTCTTTTTTCAAAGTTTCAAAACTTTTACTATTTTCAGAAGGTTGATCAATGACATAGACTATGAGTGGTGTTTCACGATATGGTTTATGTTTGTTGACATGTCGAAAGGAATTTTGAAGTAAAATTGATTTTTTATCATCGGCAATTGTTTCATTGTTGATAAATTTATCAAGATTATATTCATTAGATTCAGCTAAATCGTCAATAATTAACCACGTGTTTGGTGCAACTAGTAAACACATCAAGTCCTTGTATGAATTTTATGCTTGGATCAGTCTTCTTTATTTTGTCATAAGATTCTTGCCATACACTAAAGCAATTATAGATATTTTTCGGATTCTCTAAGCACATTTTATCACGATTTCGAATTATTAAGTTAAAAGTGTTTTGTTACCTGATATGGACGGTCCACAAAGAAAATATCTGAGTGGTGTTTTAAATTGTTACATACTCCTCCAATGTCAAAATGCAACTAACCAAACCTAACCTCAATCTTTTGAATAAATACTCAAAGAAAATAGAATGCATAGTTTGTTTAATTCATAAATATATATATATATATACAACATCATCAAATTTATATTTACAGTGAACATAAGAAATAAGCACTTGAACATTTAAAATACTTTAACTTGTAGCTCGGAGGGCCGGACACTCCTCCGGTGGAGGCGGTGGCCGGGCGGGGATGGCCACTGCGGGTCTCGGCAACGATGACCGGAAGGCACCTGCTGCGGGCTTACAATAAATAAGAAAAATTTTAGAAAACACTTGAAAATTACTGCTTTGCGCTATGAAAAATATATTATAAACAAAAAATTGGAAAAAAGGCAGTGCTGAGCTGGCGACGGAAAAACGGCCCTCCTCTCCTCACAGACGGCTTCCTCCCCCTTCCTCAACTATACAGCTCTCTCCACACCGAGTTGCTTTCTATAATTTACACATTTAGCTCGATATGAAGTTTAATAGTGGCCATGTGGCAGTACCTTCAACACTACCCTCTTGTACATACACTTTATCCGATATGGTGGACGTGGCATTTCTCTCCACCCGAACTTTATAGTTTCTATATTTTAAAGAGTAAATGACCATGAAACTCGCTCTTGGAACTAAATTATTTTCTATATAGTTCCTATAAACACTCATGTTGAAATTTTCCTTTACCTAGTATGACGGCACACCCTTGCAGACTTTTTTCGTAGTCTCATTGGGCGTTTACGCGCAGTACACCTTCAGACCGGGAATAAGACCATGGGATACCAAGTCGCTCCCCGTCTCGGATTTTAATTTCAACAGCTGATATGGGACCTGGCATTTCACCTACTTCGGATAGAGGAACTCATCCCAGTTTGTATAATCCATCAAAGAGCTAATGTACTCACCACTTTCCAAGTCATATAACAGATTATCTGTTTTAACTTTCAACAGGAGTGAGTCGGTGTCTCCATAATACACCTGAAATTTCCCCATCCCCGGCAATTGGCGCTTACACACATTGCAATAAAACTCCAACATGAGTTTTTTTTAAGAGTATAAAATGGAATTGCCATTGGCAATGTTTTTATTTAAAACTATGTTTCTCATTTTTCTATGTACAAAAACCATATTGGAGTCTCTGATGGTGAATTATGTGAAGTTTGGATATGAGATGAATTGGGCAAATTCTTTTGGGTTGGTTACTACGTCACACCGACTCCTGTTACGCACACTCTCATACATTTTACCAAAGGGCAAACTTAAAATGAGTTTAAAGATTTCTTTTTCGACCTTCGTTTTTGCTTAAGACCGTTTTTCGACAAAGGTGTCAACAAACTTCTTCATGTAAGGTTTCTGATCGAATTGGAGGACCCTATTAATCTTTGTGACATTGAAACCGTTGGCTAGCATCCACCGAAAAAGAACGTGGTGTACAACAATATTCCGTTTCGGCTCAAGGCTGGCAATAAGCTTTAGTTTTGAAGGTGTCCAATGCATACCTTTATTCTCTACCAACGATTGATTACAGGGACTCAAAAAGTCCCAAGGCAACGGTCTATTAATGCAAGGGAAAACAAAGTCTTTTACAGATTCATGAAGTTCCAGAGGTATTTTAACGTCAATTTTGAAAAACCATCCTTGTGGTCCATTTTCCTCAACATTTTGAATGTTGGGGAAATCTGGAGCAGAAGGATTGTCAAGCCAATGGTAATTCCCATACGGCAAATTAAAATGAGACATTGCCGACGGATAAAGGGAATTCATATCCAAGAAAACGGAGTCTGACTTTTCACCAGTGCGTTGTCCAGTGGGGTTGGTTTCCAGGATACGATCCTCGTGGAAAACATACCCTCCCTCATGGATCTCTCTACAAAAAGGTGCTGATCTACGTTGGCGATTAGACCTATTTCAGCTTCACTGATCTTAAGACTTAAATCAATCACCAGATGAGGAGTGGAAAAATCATAACCCACATCCAACCCAAATTCTTCTTGAATTTTGTCCGTGTTTTTAAAGATAATATCCAACAACCTTAATACATCACTTGCCTGGTACGTTTTACAATAATCCCACCCATTTTTACACCCTCCCTTTGACCAAACCCTATTGGTAAATTCATAATCAGCAGTGGTGCATTGACGATGGTGAAGTGAATCATAAAACTCTGCGATGGGCGGTAATTTTTCTTACTTAGCTTTGAGGTGGAGCTGTAGTACTCGTACGGGTATATGCCCTTACACGTTAACAAATCATATAGTTCCTCATTTGGAAAGTACTGTTTGAGGAGGGGAAACTATTAAAATCGTCGCTTTTCTATACTTGAATGAGTTGACTTGTAGATTTGGGGAAAAAACTAAAGGGATCAAGAAAACGAATTTTATTCAAGTACGCTTTACCATTATCAATAGCTTTCCATTTAAATTCTAAGACTAGCAAAGTTTCAGATGATTTCGGTATGATGTTACATGAAAAAAAACCGTCTAGCCATGCGCCATCTACAACTTCACCTTTCTGCAATCGTGTCAACGCCGGTAATATGATTTTCAAACCGTAGTTGGAATTGTGCATGTGAACCGGTGAAATTTATTGCTGTCTAACATTTAAATTACACGATTTATGCACAGCCCCCCGAAAGTTACTTCCCCTTGATTAAATTTCCTGCCATAAATGATGGTGGTTCCGGGCTTTTGGATCCCCCTCATTGTTTTTTTCTTACAAACCCAACAAATGTCTAGATTTGTAATAGCCAACTGGTCTTCTGGTGATAGATTCATTGGATAGTGTGTATGGAAGAGCCGTGAAATTGCCTTATTTGCTGTTTTAATTAGAGCAACCATAGCTGTGCCAACACAATCCTCGCCCCCCAACGTCTCAACAAAATATACCAGTTGCATGGTATTACTTGAAGCTCTTCGTGCATGCGCAAAAAAGATCGCAATGGATTCATGTTTTTCCACACGATTTAAATTTGATGAATTCGACACATCCGCGAGCGCAGCTTCAATATCCAATGACACCTTGTTGCCCTACAACGGCGTATTCTGTATGCTTTTGAACCGCAGGGTGGCATTGTCCCTTGAAACCGTTTCCAAAGACTGGTACCCATGGCGCTTGTAGTATCTCAAAATGATTTTTTAATTTTAATTCACTACTGAATCTTGATAGGCACATTGGGCAGTAATGGCAGGTCTCATCTCGCCTTATACCCTCAGTTAAAACCCTGCTAATATGTGGAATTGGAAAATAAATGTCCAATCGATTCAGGATCTTTGGCAGGCTCGTAAGGAAACCATACCCATTGTTTCACTTATTCAAGGGACGGTGCCCTTACAGAATAAACTATCCCCTTTTTATCACTTAGTTCCCCTTCTTCATACTCTTCATCAAATTGTAAAACTGTAACCCAAACTTTTAAATGTTCATTTCCCCTTTCAAAAATATCAATGCCCTTGAGTGTAATAGAATAATGTCCCTTTAAACAATTAAAATCTACTTTAGGAAATTCAGATCCATCGCCACTGCCATTAACTGCCCAATTGTCCAACATTGTCTTACTAACGTCCGTTTTCAGAGGTTTATGTCCTGCTACAAGGACGGAATATTTGAAACACTCCAAGCCCGTGTCGAAACGAAAGTGTTGTACACCCTGGCATCCCTTTAAAATTTGTATTATATCTTGCACCCCCACTCTCCCTCCTGCCTCTTAAAACAAATTATTTTTTAAATTTAGTTATATTTAATTCTAATTTTCCTATAAATAAAACTACTAACCCACTCCCATTCTCTTTGTAACCCTCTTACCTATTAAAAATTTTATCCACCCAATCCGAAAACACACATTCAAAATTATGCAAGTCCGGATGAAGCGTCTGCATCTTTGTTTGTATATGATGCTCGTGCAAAATAACTGAACTTGAATTTAAAAATTGATTTTAAACATGATGGATGCTTTTATACTGTCCTGTCCTCCCACCTCCCGTATATGGCTTTCGAGAAGTACCCGAATCATACTGACATAGGTGTGTGCGGTGTCTATAGAATCTATGTGAATACTACCACTTGATAGGGAATTGAACGGATCGCCAAACTCAGCCCTATACACGTGAATGTTGCGCAAACGGTATCTCCTAAATGCAATTGTAGCAATACTGGAGACGAGCCAGCTCCACTTTGTTCCCCTAAATCACTTTCCATAGTGGGAGTTATCTCGACCTCGCTCACTGGCACTTCATCTAAAAAACAGTCTTAAAAGTCACTGCTGAGGCCAAGATACCGCGCTTTACTGTCTAAATCAATGTCAGAAAACTCATTAGCTGGACTTGCCCCACACTTAAACCCCCCTCGTGTTTACATTCCCGTACACTGTTGCGAAATTGAGGTGGCTGCAGCAAGATGTCGCTTTGTGAACTTAGAACAACAATAAGAGCATATTTAGCTCACTGGAAGGTATTTTTATATGAGAAAGAGAATGAGTATAGAAGTCAGTGGATTGTGTCATTCTATTATGAAATGGTGCCTTGCCCCCTGGAAACTGTAGACCCACTTTTACTCGCCGGAATGCATCATTGTATTATGAAGCATTGAAAGGTATCCCCTACGGCTATTACTACTGCTACTGCTACTAAATGTAGTAATACTGCTACTACTGCTAATATATGTTAGAAGGCTCTAATAGAACATTTTTGGTAGTTTTGAGAGTCCATTCATTGACCTCCTTTCTAGCAGTTAAGAATTTTAAATCTTATGTTTTAAAGTCTTGCAAAACTTACCAAGGGTGGGGGGGGGGTTGCTTCTGACCATCTGGCAATAAACTCTTCAGCCCACGGTACAATTTCGTTGGTGGCTTCCACCGTTGGTGTAGCACCTTGATCAATTAATTGGGCCACTAGCCGATCGATCTCGTTATCTGCCTGAATTTTTTTTAAGTATAGATGAAGCTAACAGGGGGTTGGGACAGAGATGACTCCCCCTCCCAAAAGCTAGTGAGGATGTAATTTAAATTAGAAAAACTAATTTATTTTACTTATTTCCAAGGGGGGAGATGGACCTTTAATATTCCAGTGAAAAGAGAAGAAAACTTTTTAATATCTCTTAGAGGTAAAAAAAAATTAGCTTTGTTAACCTTAAAAAAGTTGAAAACAGCCTTAATTTAGAGTCTTTTAAGTCTATGGGGGGGATGCATGGGGCCTGAAAAGTCAAAGGTAGGCACTTAAAATATTGAGAAAGGACAAAACTATTGATAAGCCTGGAAAACTTTTTTCATTGTCTTCGACAAATAAAAAATAGTGAAAAAAACTAAAAAGGATGCATTATTTTTCAGATATCTATTGGTGTGATAATGGTGTTTAAAATAAAGGAGAGGGGGACCTTCAATAGTCTAGAAAAAGTATAAGCTATAAAAAGAGTACCCTCTTAAATGAATAAAATAATTTAGAGTAAAAAGCTGGCAAGGCTTAAAAGGGCTCTCTGACAGGTGAAAAATAATTAGCTTTATTAGATTAAAAAAACACTCATGTCTTCAAATTCTTCCGACGCATGATGGGGAGCGTGCATAGCTAGGCCAGCAGCGTCATGGACTTCTGTAGACATAACGTAAGCATCGGATGGGATTTTAGCAAGATGAGCGACGGGTTGCGCAGGCTGTATTGAAGACCCTTGGACGTCATGAGGGTGCATTGATGAGGCAACGGCTTGTGCAGTAAGTGCAGCTTGCTTGTGGAACCTTGAGCGAGGTCAGTGTCTTGTGCAGGCAGTGCAGGGACGCCACGGTCTTCCGCATGCAGCGCTGGTCTGGAAGGGCCTGAAGGTCTTGGCCAACGCCCATGATGTACAGCTGATAGTCTTAAAGGGGTTATTGCATTGGTCCTTGCCCTTTTCATTGGGGGTGGAAGGGCTGGGAAATTCTAAAAAGAAAATTTAGTATAAATTATGACTCTCTTCTACAGAAGAAAACACAATATGCTAAAAATTAGTGACCCCTTCTAGAAACCACCTAAAATAGTCATAGAAAAAAGAATCCTTTTTCTTGATATTAATATTTAAACATTATCCAGAAACCCTCTTTAGATTTTAAAAATATGGTATTTATCGTCTAAGGAGTGGATAAATAGGTCCCCACACCCCTTTCAAGAAAGCAAAAAGTAAAATATACGAGGAATAGGCTAGGCATAGAAATCAAACGTTTTGATTATACAACTTGCGAGAAATAAACCACAACAGTCAGTAGTCTGTAGCCTTAGGATAGAAATAAATGTTCCTATTTTACCATTTAGAAAACAAAAATGGTTTAATACACGCCTTGCAAGAAACAAACCCGTCAATAAGTAGTCTGTAGCCATAGGATAGAAATAAATGTTCCTATTTTTCAATTTAGAAAAAAAAAAACATTCAAATAAATGCCTAGAGATGCAGAGCATTTAAAAGCAAAAAAGAGCTGTATTTAATGCTTTAAAATACCATTTTCAGAGACCGTCTAGTTTCCGTAAAATTATAATTCTTTTTGAAAGCATTTATTGTTTTCAAATGAATGCAGGGGGGCTGGGTTTTTACATGGTAAAAAGAGCGCATTTTATGCTTTAAAACGAGTATAAACAAAGCATAGTGGAAGTTTTTTTTTATTGGGGGAGGGGTATACGAATTACTAGCAAGAAAGACACTTACTTCAGTGTAGGTATTATCCATTATTTCAGATAGTTGTAGAGTCTTCAAATGGTTATATGAGACTGATGCTGTTTCGTCCTTACCCACAGTATTTATAGCGTTCTCAGAACACCCAGGGACCTTAGAATGGGATACCTTAAAAAGTTCTCTAAGGTTTTTAATAGAAAAGAATCGCGGGGGAATCTAACACCTGGGGAGGCATGTTTGGACGTGATTTCGTACAAGCGTCTTGAAAAACATCGTGGAGGAGTGTTGTCACCTGGGTAGGCATGTTTAGACATCAATAGGGGGAGAAAACACCTGGGAATCTTCCCTAGAAACAAGGAGTGGCATTGACAAGTAACAGTATTTATTTTCAAATAAACCCAAACCTTCATCCAACAACAAACATAACCATTAACCAACAAACAACAAACATGAACATCAAACAAAAGCAACAATCACTTATAACTATCAAACCACATAACCACCAACCAACAAACATAACCAACAAATATAACCAACAAACATTAATCATAACCAGAATAACCAGCAAACAACAAACATAACTAACAATGAAAAACATAACCAGTAATCATAAACAACAATCAAGAAACATAACCAACAAACATTACCAACAACCTACAAACATAACAAGCAAATATAACCAACAAACAACAACCAACAATCACATCCAACAAAACATAACCAACAAACATAATCAATAAATAACAATCATTACCAACAAACATAACCAACAAGCAAAAATTACATCCAACAAACAAACCAACAACCAACAATATGTCCAAAACCATATCCAAAACCAACAACCAACAGTCATAACCAGAATCAACAAAACATAACCAACAAACATAATTGACCAACATAACCAACATAACCAACAAACATAACCAACAAAAACAAACATAACCGATAAACATAACCATCAACAAACATCACGAACAAACATAACCAACAATCAAAAACCAACAACCACATCAAACAAAACATAACCAACAAACATAACCAATATAACCAACAAACATAACCAACAAGCAACAATCATATCCAACAAACATAACCAACAAACATAACCAACATAACTAACAAACATAACCAGCAAACATAACCAAATATTATATGTTAATTTCCCTGTGTTAATTTCCCTATGGGCGCGCTCAAAGTGCCTATGGGGATACTACTTTCGTTTATTCTTTAACAGTAATTTCTGGTCTTTTTTAAATTTAACTATAATAGGAATTAATTTCTGTTGGTCCTGAGCTCAAAATGGCTCTTTAATTTTTGTAGGTAACTTTTTTTTATGCAAGGTTTTTTTCGTTAATAATAATAAAACATTGAAGCCTTATGGCCTTTGCTATATAGGCAGCGTAAGAACATGCCTCTGAAAAATCATGCTTGATTTATTCACACAACAAAATGAATGGAACAAAAGAATAGCTTCGAAAAGAGTGGTTTGACTATTTCATTTGTTGACTCAGAGACGACAGCATCATTTTGATTTGACCATTATCAGATTTTTTGTGCCACACCATTTTAGCATCTATCGCAAAGTATGTATTTTAATCTATTTTAAGTATGGCAGTAATTTTAAGTACTTTAGCAATTTCAGTTTGAGAAAATTTCTGGGAGTAATTCGATAGCCAATTCTAGTTCTATTAGTTCTAATTAGTGTATTTTGATGTGTTTGAAACATCCCCTCGAAACTTCTTGAAATTTTTAACCTTCTTCCCATACAAAACTTTACCTCATTAAAGTCTTAGGGGGGGGGGGGAGTCCCCCAGCGTAGTTGTCATAAAGAAGAAAACTTTAGCATAGACAGGGGAGGGTGAGGTTGGAGACCCATCCAGGGGCGGAACTTCACTTATCTCCTCCGTTCCCGATTTAGGAGATTAGACAGATGCATAATTAATCAGCCACAGAGAAAGTAATAAAAAATAAAAACAATGAAACAAGGGTGCATTTTGATATATTCTACCATGCATATCCAGAATATGTGATGTGGAATAACTTATAGTGTTTATTTTTACATTTTTGTTGTATTTTAATTCTCTTTTTTTGTGTTTCTGGGGGTTCATCTATAATAACAAGGTAAGATCAAATTTAACATTGGGGCTGTGGGGTGATATCATCTTCGAAGGCAAACTTATTTCACATTTCAAAGTTTTTTAATAAAATAGATATCTCAAAATTTGATTCGATATCAAAGGGGTTAAAGGAGTGCAGGATAGTAAAAATTGAATCAAGAGGGAGGCTGACTGACCTCCAGTAGTTGTTAGCCTTTAATAAGGGCTCAAGAGCTTTCAATTTGTGTGTCGAATGAGTCTCCTCCCGAGTTTGTAAGTTTTGAGTTCTTTCATGAGAGAGCTATGGGACTCACAGACACACATTTACATGCGCTGTTAGTGGGATGATATTAAGGGATTGGGTTTGATGCTAGGGGGTGGACAGGGATGGCTGTGCATAACCTTTACATTGGGGTACAGTTTTCACGAGTCTCAGTGCCCCTATGCACAACTAGCAGCGCATCCAGAAGATCCAGAATCAAACGTGCCCTATTTTCTTCATAAAAAAGCTATCAATAATATTTTGCCTTAGGAATATTTTGAACAAAAATAGCTATTTCAAAATTTTGTTGGGTCCATTTAAGGAGAAAAGATGTAAGGGAGGGGTTGGGGGCTTGGTTGCCTTCTCATAACTTTTGACTCTTAAAAGGGAACGAGATTACTAGTCAAATGAGCAGTCTTTAGAAAATGAGGAGTTCTTAAAAAAGACCCAATAAAGACTCTTAGGGGGGGGGGGGTCCCCCAGCGTAGTTGTCATAAAGAAGAAAACTTTAGCATAGACAGGGGAGGGTGAGGTTGGAGACCCATCCAGGGGCGGAACTTCACTTATCTCCTCCGTTCCCGATTTAGGAGATTAGACAGATGCATAATTAATCAGCCACAGAGAAAGTAATAAAAAATAAAAACAATGAAACAAGGGTGCATTTTGATATATTCTACCATGCATATCCAGAATATGTGATGTGGAATAACTTATAGTGTTTATTTTTACATTTTTGTTGTATTTTAATTCTCTTTTTTTGTGTTTCTGGGGGTTCATCTATAATAACAAGGTAAGATCAAATTTAACATTGGGGCTGTGGGGTGATGTCATCTTCGAAGGCAAACTTATTTCACATTTCAAAGTTTTTTAATAAAATAGATATCTCAAAATTTGATTCGATATCAAAGGGGTTAAAGGAGTGCAGGATAGTAAAAATTGAATCAAGAGGGAGGCTGACTGACCTCCAGTAGTTGTTAGCCTTTAATAAGGGCTCAAGAGCTTTCAATTTGTGTGTCGAATGAGTCTCCTCCCGAGTTTGTAAGTTTTGAGTTCTTTCATGAGAGAGCTATGGGACTCACAGACACACATTTACATGCGCTGTTAGTGGGATGATATTAAGGGATTGGGTTTGATGCTAGGGGGTGGACAGGGATGGCTGTGCATAACCTTTACATTGGGGTACAGTTTTCACGAGTCTCAGTGCCCCTATGCACAACTAGCAGCGCATCCAGAAGATCCAGAATCAAACGTGCCCTATTTTCTTCATAAAAAAGCTATCAATAATATTTTGCCTTAGGAATATTTTGAACAAAAATACCTATTTCAAAATTTTGTTGGGTCCATTTGAGGAGAAAAGATGTAAGGGAGGGGTTGGGGGCTTGATTGCCTTCTCATAACTTTTGACTCTTAAAAGGGAACGAGATTACTAGTCAAATGAGCAGTCTTTAGAAAATGACGAGTTCTTAAAAAAGACCCAATAAAACATTAAAGCCTTATGGTCTTTATGACCTTTAGTTTTCTATTTTCTAAAAACTTAGTAACAGAAAAAATATTTTAAAAACTAAAATATTTTTACGTAAGAGATAACCATTAACAAGCAGTATATAGACCTATCGTCCCATTTGCGCTGCAAATGGGAGGATATTAAGGGGTCGAGTTTAATGATGGAGGTGGGCGGGGATGGCTGTGCATAACCTTCCTGTGGTGGACCTTTTTCACTAATCTTAATGGATAACTAAAAAAAACAATAAAACATCAGAACCTTATTGGCCTTATGACCTTTTTTAGTTTTCTATTGCTAAAACTTAATAACAGAAAAAAAAAAATTGATTTAAAAAACTAAAATAACTTTACACAAGAGATAACCTTTCACGAGCAGTATATAAAAATATCCTCCCATTTGCACTACAAATGTGAGGATATTAGGGGGTTGAATTTAATGCTAGGGGGTGTGTCATTTGAGTCCCGTCCAAAGTTTATACGACCACTTCTTCCATTAAACCTTATATGCCCCGCAGAATAAGCTATAGCCCCTCCCCCGGGCTCTGGGGGGTATTTTGACCCCGAAGTTTTTGTTATATGATCGTTGGACTACTTCAAACAAAGTAGCAATCTTTGATCAGATGCATTTGGAGAAAACAGTGTGTGAGGGGGGGGAGGGGAGGTAGATGTCCTCCAATCCCTTTTACTTATGAAAAGGAAATAGGAACTTTCAATTTCCAATCAAATGAGCCACTTTTGATGATTATAGGCCCTCTCCTTACATAAGAACCTAATATACACTAAAACACGTAAAACACTACTTAAATTAAAACACTTAACCCGGGCTCTGGGGGTTTGTGCCAATCTCGGACTTTTTATTATCTGATGTTTGAGCTATTTTTAACAAAATGACTGTGTCAAAATTTTTTATCAGATGGGTTTGGGGAAAAAGGGTGTGGGGGGGTCTAATTGCCCTTTGATCTCTTTTGACTCTATAAAACTAAACTTGAACTTTCAATTTTAAATCAAATGAGCCCTCTCTGAAGTTTATATGAGTATAACTTCTATAAGAACCATATATGCCCCCAGGGCATAAATTACAACGCTTGTCCCCGGCCCTGGGGGGTTGTGTCGACCCAGGAGTTTTAATGTCTGATATTTGAACTATTTTTAACAAAATGACCATCTTAAAATTTTTATCGGATGGGTTTGAGGGACAAAGCGTGGAGGGGAGGGGCACGGTGCCCTCCGATCTCTTTTGACTCTGAAAAAGTGAACTAGAACTTTTAACTTGCAACCAAATGAGCCCTCTTTGAAGTTTATTCGCGCATTCCTTCCTTAAGAACCATATTTTCCTCCATGGCGTAACTTCCTGGGGGGTTGTGTCGACACAAGAGTTTTTGTTGTCTGAACTTTGAACAATTTTTCACCAAATGACTATATAAAAATTTTGATCTGATACATTTGGGGAAAAAGCGTAGGGGGAGAAAGCTAACTACCCTCCGATTACTCTTGACTCTTAAAAAGTGAACTAGAACTTTCAATTTCAAATTAAATGAGCACTCTCTAAACTTTATATGAGCATCCCTTCCATAAGAACCATATATGCCTCCAAGGCATAATTTACAACGACTCCCCCCCCCCGTAGCTTTCGACACCAACATTTTTGTTGTCAGATGTTTGAACTATTTTCTTAAAAAATGGTTATCTAAAATTTTAATCGGATGGATTTGGGGAAAAAGGGCGTGGGGACGGAGGGGGGGGGCGGTTGCCATTGGATCTCTTATGATTCTTAAAAAGTTAATTAGAACTTTGAATTTCCAATCAAATGAGCCTTCTCTAAAGTTTATACGAGCATCCAATCCATAAGAGACGTATAAGGCCCTAGGGCATAACTTACAACGACTTTCCCCGAGCCCTGGGGGGTTGGGATGACACCAGTTTTGGGATGGGATGAACCATAGTTTTTGTTATTTCACATCTTAACTTGTTTTAACAAAATAGCTATCTCAAAGATTTTGCCTGATGCATTTGGGAAAAAAGGTAGTGGATATGGGGGGGGGGGGGCTAGTTGCCTTCCAATCTCTTTTGACTCTTAAAAAGTGAACAAGAACTTTCACACAAATTAGCACTCTCTGAAGTATATACGAGCATCCCTTCCATAAGAACCATACATGCCCCTAGGGCATAACTTACAAAGCCTGACCCATGGCCCTGAGGGGTTGTGTCAACACCAGAGTTTTTGTTATCTAGCTTTTTAACTATTTTTGACAAAATGGTTATCTAAAAAAATTTATTTGATGCACTTGGGGAAAAAAGGGCGTGGAGGGAGAGGGGCTAGTTGCCGTCTGATCTCTTTTGACTATTAAAAAGCGAGCTAGAACTCTCAGAATCCAATCAAATAAGCCCTCTTTGAAGTTTATACGAGCATCCTTTCCATAAGAACCATATATACTCCCAGGGCATAACTTAAAACGTCTGCCCCTAGAACCCGGGGGGTTGTGTTGACACAGGAAATTTTGGTATCTGACCCTTGAACTATTTCTAACAAAATGGTTATCTCAAAATTTTTATGTGATGCATTTGGGGCGTGGGAGGAAAAAGGGCGTAGGGGGAAGGCTAGCTGCCCTCCGATCACTTTTGACTCTTAAAAAGTGAACTACAACTTTCAACTTCCAAATGAGTTTGTGTCGACACCGGAGTTTTTATTATCTGATACTTAAACTATTTTTTTTTTAAATGGCCATCTCAAAACTTTTATTGGATGGGCTTGAGGCAAAAGGACGTGGAGGGGGGGGGGGCTAGTTGCCCTTGGATCTCTTTAAATCTTAAAAATTGACTAGAACTTTCAATTTCCAATTAAATGAGCCCTCTCTGAAGTTTATACGAGCATCCCTTCCGTAAGAGCCATATATGACCCTAGGGCATAACTTACAACGACTTCCCCCAGGCCTTGAGGAGTAGTGTCGAGACCAGAATTTTTGTGATCTGGCATTTTAACTATTTTTAACGAGATAGTTATCTAAAAGTTTTTACCTGGTGCACTTGGGAAAAAGGGCGTAAGGGTGGGTTAATTGCCCTCCGATCTATTTTGACTCTTAAAAAGTGAACAAGAACTATCAGTTTCCAAACAAATTAGCCGTCTCTGAAGTATCTACGAGCATCCCTTCCATAAGAACCATATATGCCCCAAGGGCATAACTTATTGTGCTTGTCCCCGGGCCCTTGGGGGTTTTGTCGACACTAGAGTTTTTGTTATCTAACCTTTTAACTATTTTTATCAATATGGCTATCTCAAAATTTTTATTTGGTATATTTGGGGGAAAAGGGAGTGGAGGGGGGCTAGCTGCCCTCTGATCTCTTTTGACTCCTAAAAGGTGAACTAGAACTTTGACTGTCCAAAAAATGGGCCCTCTCTGAAGCTTATATGAGTATCCCTTCCATAAGATCCATGTATACCCCCGGGGCATAACTTACAACGCCTGCCCCTGGGCCCTGGGGGATTGTGTCGACACAGAATTTTTTATTTGGCCCTTGAACTTTTTTTTTAACAAAATAGCTATCTTAAAATTTTGTCTGGTGCATTTGAGGGTGAAAAGGGGGTGGAAGGGTGGGGGTAACTACGCGCCGATCACTTTTGACTCTTAAAAATTGAATTTTAACTTTCAATTTCCAATCAAATGAGCCCTCTTTGAAGTTTATACGATCATCCCTTCCATAAGAACCTTATATACCCCCAGGGCATAACTTACAACACCTGCCCTTGGGCCCTGGGGTGCTGTCGACATCGGCGTTTTGGTTTCTGACATTTGAATTATCTAAAAAAAATGGCTATTTCAAAATTTTTATGTGATGCATTTGGGGCGTGGGGGGGGGGGAAAAGGGTGTGGGGGAAAGGCTAGGTGCCCTCCGATCAATTTTGTGTCGACACCGGAGTTTTTGTTATCTGATATTTAAACTATTTTTTTTTAAATGACTATCTCAAAATTTTTTATCGGATTGGCTTGAGGCAAAAGGGCATGGAGGCGGGGGGGGGGGGGGGGGGGGCTGGTTGCCCTTGGATCTCTTTAATTCTTAAAAAGTGACTAGAACTTTCAGTTTCCAATTAAATGAGCCCCTCTCTGAAGTTTATACGTGTATCCCTTCCGTAAGAGCCATATATGACCCCAGGGCATAACTTACAACGACTTCCCCCGGGTCCTGAAGGGTTGTGTCGAGACCAGAATTTTTTTATCTGACATTTTAACCATTTTTAACAAGATAGTTATCTCAAAATTTTTACCTGATGCATTTGGGAAAAAGGGCGTGATGGAGGGGGGGGTAATTGCCCTCCGATCTCTTTTGACTCTTAAAAAGTGAACAAGAACTATCAGTTTCCTAAGAAATTAGCTGTCTCTGAAGTATATACGAGCATCCCTTCTATAAAAACCATATATGCCCCCAGGGCATAACTTATAGCGCTTGCTACCGGGCCCTGGGGGGTTTTGTCGGCACTAAAGTTTTTTTTATCTAACCTTTTAACTATTTTTACCAAAATAGCTATCTCAAAATTTTTATTTGATGTATTTGGGGAAAAGAGAATGGAGGGGGGAGGACTAGCTGCCCTCCGATCTCTTTCGACTCCTAAAAGGTGAACTAGAACTTTCACTGTCCAAAAAATGGGCCCTCTCTGAAGTTTATATGAGTATCCCTTCCATAAGAACCATGTATACCCCCAGGGCATAACTTACAACGCCTGCCCCTGGGCCCTGGAGGATTGTGTCGACACATAATTTTTTTATTTGACCCTTGAACTATTTTTAACAAAATGGCTATCTTAAAATTTTTATCTGATGCTTTTGGGGGGAAAGGGCGTGGAAGGGTGGGGGTAACTGCGCTCCGATCACTTTTGACTCTTAAAAAGTGAATTATAACTTTCAATTTTCAATCTAATGAGCCCGCTATGAACTTTATACGAGCATCTCTTCCATAACAACCATATATGCCCCCAGGGCATAACTTACAACGCCTGCACCCGGTTCCTGGGGGCTCTGTAGACACCAGAGTTTTTGTTATCTGAAGTTCGAACTATTTTTAACAAAATTTCTATCATAAAATTGTTATCTGATGCATTTGGGGAAAAAGGGTAGGGGGCTAGCTACCCTCCGATTACTTTTGACTTACAAAAAGTGAACCATAACTTTCAATTTCCAATCAAATGAGCCCTCTTTGAAGTTTATACGATCATCCCGTCCATAAGAACCTTATATGCCCCCAGGGCATAACTTACAACAGCTGCCCTCGGGCCCTGGGGGTTGTGTCGACATCAGAGTTTTGTTATCTGACCTTTGAATTATTAAACAAAAAATGGCTATCTCAAAATTTTTATCTGATGCAATTAGGGAAAAGGGGCGTGAGGGGAGGGGCCTAATTGCCCTCCAATCTCTTTTGACTCCTAAAAAGTGAACTAGATCTTTTAATTTCCAATCAAATGACCCCTCTCTGAAGTTTTTCCGAGCATCCCTTCTATAAGAACCATATTTGCCCCCAGGACATAGCTTACAACGCCTGCCCCCGGGTCCTGGGGGCTTGTATCGACCCCGGAGTTTTGCTATATGGTCTTTGCACTATTTTTAACAAAATGGCTACCTCAAAATTTTTTATCAGATGTATTGGGGACAAAAGGATGTATGGGGGGGGGATAGTTACTCTCCGATCACATTTGACTTTTAAAAGGGGCACTAGAACTTTCGATTGCCAATTGAATGAGCCCCCTTTGAACTTTATACGACGACCTCCTCCAAATAAAGTGCCTCTGGGGAAAAAAAATAATCATAGGCATCGCAATAGCGCTGCCTAAGTAAAGAACGATGTTGGCACAATTTATTATTTATTTATTTATTTCTTTAGATCAGGGCACTTCCTGTTGAAGGAGTTGTAGTAGAAACTTGAAAAAGGGATCATTCGATTAGAAATTGAAAGGGTGTGTGCCCTTTTTAATAGTCGAAAGTGATCGGAAGGCACCTTCACCGGCACCTTCGTAAAACACCTTCCATGCGTACCATTTCCCCAAACACACCCAATCAACATTTTAAGATAGCCATTGTCTTCAACGTAGTTGAAAGATCTGGAAATTATGCCTATGAGGAGGACACCCCCCCCCCACAAATCTCAGGGCAAGGGTTTTAAATTATGCCCTGGGGGCATATAAAGTTTATATAGAAACTTCAAAAAGGGCTCTCGATTGGAAATTGTAATGGCTAGTGCCCTTTTTAATAGTTGAAGGTAATTGGAGGGCAACTAACCCCCTCTCTCGCCCACCATTTCCCCAAACACATCCAATCCAAATTTTGAGATAGCCATTTTGTTCAATGTAGTTGAAAGTTCTGGAAATTAGGTCTTTGAGGATGATATTGATAATCCCCTTAGAGCCCTCAGGGCAAGGGATGTAAGTTACACCCTTGGTGCATATAAGGTTTTATAGAAAGCGTTGTCGTAGATAACTTCAAGAAAGGTTCATTTGATTGGAAATTGAAAGGGCTAGGGCCGTTTTTAATAGTCGAAAGCGATTGGAGGGAAACTAACCCCCCTCTCAAGCCCACCATTTCACCAAACACATCCAATCAAAATTTTGAGATAGCCATTGTGTTTAACGTAGTTGAAAGTTCTGGAAATTAGGTCGTTGAGGATGATAACCCCCCACAGCCCTCGGGGTAAGGGTTGTGAGTTATGTCCTAGGGGCATACAATATTTTTATAGAAGGCGTTGTCGTAGAAAGTTCAAAAAGGGCTCATTCGATTGGAAATTGAAAGGGCTATTGCTCTTTTTTATAGTAGAAAGTGATTGAAGGGCAACTAAACCTCTCTCACGCCCATCATTTCCCCAAACACATCCGATCAAAATTTCGAGATAGCCATTTGTTTCAACGTAGTTGAAAGTTCTGGAAATTAGGTCCTTGAGGATAACACCCCCCCCCCCACAGACCTCAGGGTAAGGGTTGTAAGTTATGCCCTGGGTGCTGTGGGAATGACAGTTCCCCTTTTATCACAGGAACATCAGCTTATCTAGGAAACTTCAATAGATTTTGAAAAGCAAATGTACCAAAGGAAGCCTTTTCCTCGAAGCATCATAATGCAGAAGTTAAACATACGTGTAAAGAATTAGGGTTGAGGTGAGGTTAGACCCCTCCTTATATTTAGCACATCCTGGGTTATCGTTCTAAAAGTGATTCAGGTGTGTGGAGTTCAAATACCTTTATATATATATATATATATATATATATATATATATATATATATATATATATATATATATTATATATATATATATATATATATATATATATATATATATATTATATATTATAATATATATATATATATATATATAATATATATATATATATATATATATATATATAATTATATAGATATATATAATATATATATATATATATATATATATATATATATAATATATATAATATATATATATATCATATATATATATATATATATATATATATATATAATATATATATATATATATATATATGAAGGAAATATTTGAAGGAAGGACCTGCGGGTCCGTAAACCAAGCCTTCCGATTTCAGAAAATTAACATAGTTTCTTTCTAGATTTTCTCACAACCCCCTATTTTCCAACTATTATTGGTGATTAACAAGCTTGCCAACCCTGAAATGTCCCCTCCCTTGAAGTATCCATTCATGATCGCCTAGTTCAAATGACCATATGTATCTCTCTCCACTTCTTCGTCCTCTGACGCTTTGCGAAGAGGAGTTCTATACAGGTTTTACGACTGTTTTTGCCGTTATCAAATTAGCTAATGCAAAATTATCTAATACAAACATTGATAAAGGTTAAAACAATTTCAGAATGCTAATGAGGATGCAGCTTAAATTTCCCCAGTCCTGCTGCCAATCTCACTAGCTATTCTCATCAAAATGGGCTCCAGATCTAGATAAGCCATGGTATAAACTGCTGCACGATTCTTTCTTACCAAGAAAAAATTACCGGACTTGACTTATCTAAAACGATAACTCAGCTACCCTCCGCCTTGGCTGCCTAAATATAGTATGTTTTGAATGCTCTAAAAATCTTTAAGACGTAATTTCAGGGTGTTTTGCATATGGTAAAGCTCAGTTAATGAGTTACATAGGCACCCACGATCAATATTTCATAGTATTGAGGAAACTATTAGGAGAAATGATTTGCAAAATAAATATTCATATGTTAAATGCCGCTTCTGTTTAACTGATACGCGATCAGCAAGAAAATGTGAAAACAGATCACGGAATCAACCAGACTAAATATGGTGCTCGCTTTTTCTATTTCCAAAAGGTTACAGTATAATTGGTTCTTACTATGTTATTATAAACGCACTGTTATTTGGGCTGTCCTCCGGTTTGAATGCCACCAAAAAAAACGGATCGCCTAAATAGTAGCGATACCTATCAAAATCGAGATTACGAGTCCAGTTAAAAGGGATGTTTCCTCAATTTTACCTTAACCATAGCATAGATATAGGTTTTTTTTGAAGTTCCTAGCCAGGCACTTCGACAATTATTTATTTTAGGGGAAGATATTTAAAGTAAAAAAAATCATGTGATGTAAAAATTTCAAGAATTCTTTAAAAGAGGGCAACGATCCAAAACTCCCCCACGCTTTCAAAGCCTTCTCCTCCTGCGTATGTATGTGACTCGAAAGGGTGCACACTACGCATGTAAATTTCTATGCTGAGTAGTTAAGTTACGTTACGTTAAGAATAACCGTTCAATCTAAAGCCTTTTCTTTTACCCTAGTCTAACGTAAAATTCGATAAAACCGTCATAATCATCATGAGTAAAATATTCAAAAAGTAAAAATGTGGAATAGAGATGGAGATTCTAGTCATGATGACGCAGGAAAGGTGTAATAAATTATTTTCAAAACTTATAATTTGGTCATCCAGAAATTCAATTTTGTTGCTACTATGGTAACATATCTGTAACCTGACATAAGCTTAAGTAACGTAAAACTCCAAACGGGCGTCGAATCTATTTGGTACTGTCTACGTTACAGGCAAAATCTATTCCCTAGTATAATAGAAAATCACACAAAATCTTAAGCTATGCTAGTGTGAGAGGTTGCACAACGTAGTGCCAAAAAAGGGTTAGTTTGATGGTCTCTTGTGGAAGGAGGGTTAAGGTAGAATGGCTTAGACAAGGAGGATGCTTCAAGAATATTTTAGATTTAGTTGGTATTTTTAGACCTCCTCCGCGTGATTGTAAGTTCGTTTTCCAAGTCAAAATGATCTTGCAAAGACTATGGATGTGCTTCAAAGCGAATTTGTCAGGAATACAATTAATTTATGAAATCATCATGAATATAATAATATAATCAATTCATTCACGAGTATGAAGCAAATATTGCAGTTCCAGAAGATCGAAATACCAAAAAGCTGATCAATTCTTAGTCATACAGAAATGCAGGAAGAGGCACAATGTTATTCCCCTTCAGACATTTAACACTTGAGTTTGTTGCTATTTGCCATTTTTGGATGAAGTTGATGAAAGTAGATAATGATCATTAGTTTTAATTTGCTTCTGGCACTCATCCTATACCAGTCATTGAACTGTTAGAAAATACAACGAACGCACAAAAAAGTTAAGAGATGTTCCAGAATACTTAACAATAATTTTCTGTTGTTATGGCTTCTACTAATGACCAGTTAAGAAATTGTAAAAGTGTCGAATTTCGAGGTTAGAGGGAGGCAGAAATTTATAGTAGGGCGAATTTTATAGGGATTCGCGATAAATCTAATGAAAATTGTGAAATTTTATGCGGGTGCTACACAAACCTATTTTCTAAAACAGTTTTGTGGCTATTAAAAGGCAATTATTTTAATAACAATATAAAAAATGACATGAAAGGTGAAAGTGCTATACTCCTTTATTTTTTCGATAGCAGACACCTACTAAGAACTAATAGCCTACTTGTTCCCGTTCCGCAAGCTTATAATCCTACGGAAAGTGATAATAATGATAAGAATTGGGGGTGGTGAGTGGCTTCAATTCAGGAAAATGTGAGGGGGGTGGAATGGTGTTTTTTCGATTTTTCGTCAATGAAGATACAAAACCACCCCCCAAAAAGTAATCAAGGCTTTTAAAAATGTAGAAGTTATTTTAGTTTAACAAAACGTCCCATATTCGAATTTTCCGTGCCCATTACTGAATAATAGTAAACTATCCTGACAAAGAATAGATTTTTATCCTCGGGTAGGGGGGGGGGTATGATATATAATTGGTGTTTTCTGTAATTTGCTCTAGAGCTTATTCCAAAAGGCCAACCTTGTTTAGTGTTGATACCTTTCGTCGTTTGAAGTGTATTATGGCATAAGAGGACAAATACTACTACTACTAGTAGTGCTAACCACTCAGTGCAATACGAAGCCACCTAAGACCAACAGACAGCTGCAAATGCTACTCCCCCCCCCTCAGGAAACAAGAATCCTGATTATATATGGTTTTTCCATAATTCCCAAGTTTATTTTACCATTTTATTTTTGTGTTACTACAGTACCCTGAATTGTTTTGTGTATATTTTCGTCCTAAAAAAAGATTATCCTTCCAAAATTCTATCTTAGAGACCAATTCTAATTTTACTGATGATCGACACCGGACATAATAACAAAGTTTACTGACAGCAAGAGACATCTATTAAACCTATGGCAAGCGAGGTCACTGGTTATATGTGGCGTGCTAGGTGGAATAGAATTAAGCATCATTTTATGAAATAATGATAGATTATAAGCAGGTATTATTACTTTTACAGTAATGCAAAAGGCGTCATATGAAGCTTTGTGCGGCAATTCAAGTCCAGACCGCTAAAACTATACACACTGCATCGATAGGTTAAACAATTTGTTTATTAATACAAATAGCGCTAATAAGTACATTGTCTATATCTTATAAATAAATACACTTAGGATAATACAAATCACAAGACTAGATATAAGAAAATGAGACAATAATCAGGAAAAATAAATAATTAAAATAAAATAAATACTTAGACAATTTGGACAGCCTACCAGGTAACAAATTGATTTTTATTGAATAGTGGGTTGACAACTTTACACTTGAATATTTGTATATCATTTCATTTCACTACTCCGCACGGTAGACTTTCCCACCGTCAAGCAACTCTATAAGCAAACAAATGCTGACCAATTTGCTTTTTTGGTTTACAAAAATATAGAGAAGGTGATTAACCTCCTAGGCCAAAGACCTTTTTTTTCTTTTTGTAGTTGTTAAAAGCTTCTGGACCTGAATCCGATACTGGGTTTTACCGACTTTCAAAAATCACTTCCGCCATTTGGCTCGTGCCAAGCGCGTCAAAATTGTGCCAAATAGGGTGGAACTGTACCAAGCGTTGCAGAGACTGTTCCAAGCACTGTCGAAACTGTACCACGCTTGGCAGAACTGTGCGACGTACATGGAAATCTTCGGTGTACACCAGATGCGAAAGTGGGTGACCCGTCGGCAAATTACAGCTATGAGTCTCCTCAAGCGAGAGCCTCAAATTGTCTCCCCTCACAGTTTTTAAAGAGGGTTGCTATAAATGAGTTTATATCAGGCTATTTTGATAGTCTCATTTTAACAAATTTTATTAAAACCCCGTTATGATAGAAAGCCACTATATTTAGCACTCTTTTCTATTGAAATCATTTGAACTCTTTGACTGAAATTAAAAAAAAACAAAGTTTTCTGAGGGAAGTAAAGAGCGAAGTTGAAACGTCAAACGGACAAAAATTATTACTTCACAGCCTATCTAATATATATATCAATAAAAGTAGTACAAATAAACCAACTAATTATGTTTCCCTATGTTTCTAGGATTTTAGAAAACTAGCGTTTTACTGAAAACACAACAGTCAAGTATAAAAAACAAGAATACTGATTTGGGAGTCAAAAGTGAGTATATAGCCTGACAACAATAAACTAATCTTTAGAGCTTTTCACAGTCTTACACCGGTTGTAACATCAGTAACTTTCAATATACAGAAAAATTGGATTGATTTATCAGGTAGCATTTTGGTCTCGCCAGCTACAATACCAATAGTGAGTAAAATATAATCTTAAATTGTAAGACATATGCTGAAGTATTACTTTAAATGAAGATCAAATAAGACATAATATGAACTCTTGAAATCCGATTATTTGTCTCTATACAACAGTGAATTTCAAGCTATTACACAAATTCTAAAGCTAGTCTATAGTCCTAGTAGCTAATAGTCCTAGTTTTACTTCGAACTTGTCAACAAAATAATCACGACATGTTCTTTTCAGAACCAAAACGAGAGCCAGTCATTGAACTGAGCCATTGTGCAGAAGTAATACCAAATTAAACGAAAAAAAAAAAATTAAAATAAAGCAACAATCCTAAAATGCTTTATTTTTACTCTGTAAAAAGCGTCCTTAATGTGTTTGCTTTTATTGTACCAAAACTCCTATATCATTTTGTGTTTTCATTAAAGCGCTAGTTTTCTATAATCCTAGAAACATAGGAAACATAATTAGTTGGTTTATTTGTACTACTTTTATTAATATATATTAGATAGGCTGTGAAGTAATAATTTTTGTCCGTTTGAAATATAAGCAATGGCTTATAATTGAGCCATTAAACTTCTATCTACGACGGTGTGGTAGCCTGCTAATGTTTAAGTAGCTTACTGGTGAGCAGACGATTTACAAAACTTACTAAGGGAGCTGGGAGGGGGAGTGTACGGTAGGGTTTCTTGTAAACCTCCAGTTAAGGGTTCAGGAACATAACGATTACAATAGTACTAATTTTTGTATAGTGGCGGATCCAGGGTCTTTCAGGGGCAGGGGCGCAAAATAGGTTGATCCGACAAAATTGCGTTAGGAGCAAGTCTAATTAACGCAAACTTGCGTTAATTAAGTAAGTTACACTATTTTAGACTATTTTACGGGGCATGTGCCCCCTTGCCCCTCCCCTGGGTCCGCCACTGGTTTTGTACTTCAGAGCCTTTTCACTTAAGAAGTGGCACCAAAACTGTTGCTTTCAGTGCTATATCGTACTTAGAAAGGTAGAATTGATAAAAAATACGTAGGTATGAGAAATAGTTTTCAAATGAGCCTTTAAACATAACTCTTAAGAGTTCTGGTAGCCCAATACCCCCAGATTTTTCACTAGAGACATTGCACCAAAAGTGCCGTTTTTAGTGCCATTTAGAACTTGTAGAGAGTTGAATTTATAGGAAGAACGTAGATATAGCAATATCTTTTATATGAGCCATAAAAAATCTGTTTACGATGTTCTGATAGCCTACTAGCGCCACCGCTTGAGAAATTGCACAAAAAGCTAATCCATATGCCATTTTAGTGCCATATGGTCCTTGCAGATGGCAGAATTTATAAGGAGCACGTAGATATAAGAAATAGTTTTTGTATGAGCCATTAAGGATCTCTCTATGATGTTCTGGTAACCCGCTAGGCTTGCTGAAAAAAAAACGGAAAAAAATGGGAGACATCAGTGCTACCGATGCGAAAAAAAGTGATTTTCCTTGTTGTTCAAGGAGGGGGACTGTAATTTCCCTGTTTAGGGTTTATGACCATGATGTTTCCAATGGTACACTTTTCATTTTGATCTGATGCCATTTTCAAGAGATTGAAGGCTTTTTTTTTCAAAATCACAATAAATTTCTTTTCGCAATAAACTTTTACTTTTCAGACGAACCAAAATAATAGTTTCCATTCCTGAGTTGGTGTCGGATGGAATTTTTTTTCGCTAGGCAGTATATTTCAAAACGTGTTTTTAACTTTTAGTTACTATGGGCTTTGGTTCGCTCTTTACTAGGTTGTAGCTACTGCTGCAACCATGATTTTTAAGTTAGTTTATCCTTACGAAGGTTTGTATTCTCATATCCGCGAGAAAGTTAATATCCATACGAAGGTTCATATTCAAAAAAGTCATATTTTGTACCAGCCCATGTAAACATGAAAAATTGCTATAGACAAGAGGATGTAGAACAGAGGCGTAATATGCCATAGGGCAGGGGGCAACTGCTCGTTCCCAGACCTTGGTTTACCTCCCTCCCAGATTCCAGTCCTCCCTCCCCCCCGCTGAAATTCAGCTTCTTCCAAAATCTTGTCAAAACTAAGATATTGCTACATAATTCAAGCATCAACAGAAACAAATCAGTTTTTTAGTACGTATTTACCTATATTGTACTAAAAAGTACCTTTATAACACTTTTATAGTGCTAAGTAATACCTTTATGGCACCAAATGGCTTATTTTTTTGTTTTTACCGTCATTTTCACTTGATTTGGGAAAATTGGCTCCAACTTTGCTCCCTCCCCCCAGGATCTGGACGAAATTACGCCACTGATGTAGAGGCATTTGATATTAATAGAGAACACCCTTACAAGATGTTGTGCCGCCCCTCGAATGACATTTTAAAGAAAAAAATTATATATATTGCAGAATAACTAAATCGCTTCACTAAATTTGCTCATGATATGAACAATATGAATTATTAATGTGCATACAAGGGCATTAACATTTCTTCGGCTCACTTCGGCAAACAAAATCTAAGCTTTTTGACTGGTATATTTATCATCAGAGTTGTGATTAGCATGTTTCTATTCCCATGAAATGTAATCACAACATTTTATAAAACTATCCTGCGGTTATTAGAAATCGTTCACGAAGGGCTTTGCACTGTCTCTCCAAGGTGTACACGACCCTCTTCCTCACTGCGAATCCAGATCTACACTTTTTTTCAGTCCTACCGTGTCTGTCTTTGAATCCATGTTTTAAAAAAAAATTCTCTGACATCACGTCCATACCTCCGTTGCCTTTGGTGAACAGGAAATGGCTTAGTGGTTAGTCCCTTGTAGAAATCGTCCAGTCTTCGTTTCGCTCTATCAAACCTCCTTTTTGAGAAATGATCTTGTTGAAAGGCATATCGCCAATTTTCTATGGATGAATTGGTGATTTGAGAAATCTGGGAGAACTAATATGAGAAATTTCATGGATCATCATGCAAAATCATTGTAGCTGGGCACAATTTATGGCTCAATTTAAAGGCTATCGGCTCTCTTTAAGGGAACTCAACGGCTAATCAATTATTTGATATTAATACTCTGATCTCCTTCTTTTAAATTTTCACTGTCAATGCTTAATTCAAACTTTTATATTTTTATTTACTGGTGATCAGGAGCCCATACTAATCAAAAGTTGAAAAACGTGTTTTCAAAAAACTGTCTAGTGAGAAAAAATTGCCATTTGACACTGAATTAGGAATAATAACTATTATTTCGGTTGATCCCAGAAGTAAAAGTTTATTGCGAAAAGAAATTTATGGTGATTTCGAAAAAAGAGCCTGAAAACCCTTGAAAATGGCGTCAAATCTAAATAAAAAGTGCACCATTGGAATCAGCATGGTCGAAAACATTTTGTAGGATAATTACAGACCCCCATCTTGAACACCAAGGAAAATGACATTTTTGCATGGGTAGCACTGATCTGTCTCCCTTTTTTTTCTAGAAGGGCTAGGGGGTGACCAGAGTATCATAGAGAGGTGTGTAATAGCTCATTCGAAAGGGAATTAAATTTTTAAGTGCCCTTTTTAAGTGACCAAAAAGATTTGAGGGCAAATAGCCCCCCCCCTCCCTACAGGCCCCCTCCCCCAACTAGTCCTATAAAAATTTGAGATAACCATTTTGTTTAACATATTTCAAAGGTCCAATATATATGGTTTTGATAATGATATGGCCCTCCATAGTACCTGGGGAAGGGCTGTGTGTGGTATCGGGCGTATCGATATCGCGCATATCGGGATCGTGCGTATTGGTATCGCAGTGTATCGTATCGGGAATATCGGTATCCCCTGTTGTTGTTTTTTTTTTTCAGTCATTTTCTAGGCTCATTTTTTTAAAGCATGTCGCGGCAAGGTACCTTGGATGCAGCGGCAGCTGCAACCTAGTAAAGAGCGAACCACAGCCAAAAGTTAAAGAACGCGTTTTGAAAAAAAACTGCCTAGTGAAAAAAATTCCTATCTGACACTGACTCAGGAACGTTAACTATTATTTCTGTTCGTCTTAAAAGTAAAAGCTTGTTGCAAAAAGAAATTTATGTTGATTTTGATGAAAAAGGCCTCATACCCCTCGAAAATGACGTCATATAAAAATGAAAAGTGTACCATTAGAATCAACATGGTTAAAACCTTGTACAGTGAAGGTAAAGTCCCTCTCCCTGAACAACAAGGAAAATCGCTTTTGCATCGGTAGCACTGATCTGTCTCCCGTCTTTTTTTTTTTTTTTTTTTTTTTTTTTTTTTTTTTTTTTTTTTTTTTTTTTTAAACCGGTCTAGCGGGATACCAGAACATCATAAAGAGATTCTTAATGGCTCATTCAAAAGCTATTTCTCATATCTACGTGCTTTTTATAAATTCTGCCATATGCAAGTGCCATATGGCACTAAAATGGCACTTTTTGTCCTGTTTCTCAAAGGGTGGCACTAGCAGGCTACCAGAACATCATTGGTAGATCTTTTATATCTCATATAAAAGATATTGCACATATCTACGTCTTTCATATAAATTCCACCGTCATCAAGTTCAAATGGCACAAAAAAGGCACTTTTGGCGTTGTGTCTCAAGTGAAAAAGCTGCACTGTAACAAAAAAAAATTGATTTCCAACAAAATGTTTTGCTCGAATTCAAAGAAGTCAAAAAAATATCGGTTTTTCTGTTGGAATTGTGACTTGCTTATTTAATTCAAACAAGTCACAAAAAAAATTCAATTTTTCTGTTGGAATTGTGACTTGCTTATTGAATTCCAACAAATTATTGAAATTATGAAGATTTATGTACTTTTCAGGAGAAAAAAAAAATGTAATTTTCACCGTAAATAGGCTATATCAATCAACACGGTTTGAATTTCAACAGTAGTTTGAAGTTTCTTGAATATCATTTTAAATCAAACAGTTCGTGGTAACGAACTGTAAGTAAGGAGCGACCCGGCTCAATGGTAACCGGAAGTCTAAAAAACGGAATTTTGATACCAACAGATACATCAAAAAAATCAGATTTTAATGCTGATTTCAAATATATAAGTTTCATCAAGTTTAGTCTTACCCATCAAAATGAGGAATTTTGCATTTTTTGTCAGAAGAAAGATCACGGATGCGTGTTTATTTTTTTTTTTTTCTTTTCCCCAGGGTGATCGTATCGACCCAGTGGTCCTAGAATATCGTAAGATGGCTCATTGGAATGGAAATTAAAAGTTCTAGTGCCCTTTTTAAGTGACCAAAAAAATGTAGGGCAACTAGGCCCCCTCCCACGCTCATTTTTTCCCAAAGTCACCCGATCATAATTTTGAGATAGCCATTTTGTTCAGCATGGTCGAAAATATGATAAATATGTCTTTTAGGATGACTTAGTCCCCCGAAGTCCCCGGGGGGAGGGCTGAAAGTTATGAACTTTACCCAATGTTAACATATAGTATCGGTTATTGGGAAGTATACAGACGTTTTCAGGGGGGATCTTTTCTGGTAGGTGGGGGGTGGGTGGGTCGGGGGCTATATGGGAGGATCTTTCCATGAAGGAAGTTTTCATGGGGAAGGGACATTGCTATGAAGGGGGCGCCAGATTTCCCATCATTATTAAAGAAAAAGATCAGAAATTAAATAAATAAAAAAAGTTTTTCAACTGAAAGTAAGGAGCAACATTAAAACTTAAAACGAACAGAAAATATTACGTATATGACTGGGTTCACCCCCTAGTCAACACCTCGCTCTTTAAGCCAAAGATTTTTTAGTACTTTCATAAGAAGTATTTATTCTAATTAACGGCCTTTGTGATTAAGGGGTCATTTTAAAGAATAGGGACAAAATTCGAACTTTATTCTAAAGAGCAAGGTATTGACTAGGGGCAAACCCCCTAATATACGTATTAAATTCTATGAATATAGAAGTTCGTTGCGTAAGTTAATTCGTAAGTTACGTATATTTATTACTAATAAAAACGCTCGTAAATAAAATTAAACAAGTTTCGAGAAAGCCATTTAACCAAATAAAAGTAAAATAAATATGCACATTTTGTTTTAATTATTCGTGTACGGTGAGCCAAAATCAAAACCTGCGTTAATTCAAAAACGTTCAAAAATTAAATAAAAGAACAAGTTTTTTTTAACTGAAAGTAAAGAACAACGTTAAAACTTAAAACGAACAGAAATTATTCCGTATATGAAAGGGGCTGTCCCCTCCTCAGCGCCTCGCTCTTTATGCTAAAGTTTGACTTTCTCACAACTCTATTTTTGTTAAACAATAAAAAACTTTAGCGTAAAGAGCGAGGCGTTGAGGAGGGAACAGCCCCTTTCATATGCGGAATAATTTATGTTCGGTTTAAGTTTTAACGTCGTTCCTTACTTTCAGTTAAAAAAAACTTGTTTTTTTTTATTTAATTTGACTATAGGACCATTGAAAGTAATATGTTCAGTATAAGTTCAATTCAAATATTTAAATTATAGCAGAAAAAGGGGAATGCTAATTGAATTTTGAGTATAAAAAGATTATTATAAAAATAAGGAAATATATTATTACTTTGAAATAAGTTGATTTTTCTTGTCTGCAAAATGAACACGCAGAAATTTATGTACAAAAATTATCTTTTAACTTTTACAATCGCTGTTTTTAAATACATTTTTTGTGAGTTTCTGTAGATAGAAAATTACTTAAGATGCTACCCTAACCTTAAAAGTACTAACGGTGAAAATATATTGCTTTCTGAATTCAATTTTTTCTAATTAAGAACGAAAATCCTTCTGTGGGAACAACTTATGTTTTTGCGATGAACGTAATTTTTGTAACGAGACCCAAAAAGCGTTTCAAAAAAAAATTCATCCCTGGATTTCCCATAAATTTGCTGCTTACGCTGAATAACCAAGTAAGCAAATATTTCCAAGAAAAGAAGACACCTGTAAGGGTATTTCAGTCCTTTACGTACACGTAAAGGAACCAAAAGCTTCCCCAGAAAAGATAATTTTCTAAAATGGTGCACATTTCAACTGGACTCATAGATACTACACTTTAATAGCATGAATTGTGCTTCAAAAACTCTGGTTTGCTACAGGATTAATTAAAAAATAGGACGTTAACCTAATAAGTTTTATCAAACAGTTCATAGTGTTAAACTGCAATTAAGGAGCGACTCAGTTCAATTGTAACCGAAACTCAAATATGGACTTTTGATACAATTGATAAGAATAGGGTTTTTATGCAGATTGCAAACATATAAATTTCATTGCGTTTAATAGCTACCCACCAAAGGCTCCAAGCCACAGAAGAAAAGGGGATTTTGGTGGATTGCGCGATTTTGAATACAGGGAGCCTGATTTTCGAAAAAGGGAGATAACACCCCCAAAAATTCAAAAAATCTTAATGTAAATTAGACCTTCAGATTCAGCGTATCAGAAAATATTATTGTGGGGGTTATGATCTCCCATCTGCACAAACGTGGAATTTATGTTTTTGCCAGAAGACTGATCACGGATGCTTTTCTATTTGTTGTTTTTTTGTTCTAGTGTCCTTTTTAAGAGACCTTAAAGATTGGAGGGCAGCTAAGCCTCCTCCCTCCCAAGACCTAATTTGTCTCTTATTTTGTTTTCGAATCATATGATTTGAGATCAATTTGACAAAAAAAATCATCTCCTTCAACCACCTACAAATGTACAATTTTGGAATATAATATTGCCTTTTCATTGGAAAAGGCAGTTGTTTTATTTAAAAAAGTTGGGGAAACAACCGAAAGTGCACTGTGTGGGAAGGTGCTATCAAGTCAAATTTATAAAAAGTGATTAAGTATAAATATAAGCTTTTAAATAAGCCCTTGAACGGCTTTCTTTCGTTACAGTAGCCTTCTAGTTTTTGCTAGTCAGTAGGTGATTTATAAAGCCCTGTCTTCATTATGGCTTTTCCAGGCGAAGTCGGCCGAGTAAAAACAGCTTTTTGCTCATCGGAAAACAAACGTTCCTGAAAAAATGTATTGTTTTGTGAAGTATGGATAATGAACTTTATGTTGTAGACTAAAAATTTTTCTTAGCTGTCAAGGTTGTTTGCATTATTTTTTAGAGCTGTCTTATCTCCCTAGATCGGTGATAATTAGAAATTATATTAAAATTAACTTTTCAACTGAAACTAAGAAGTGACACTAAAACTTAAAACGAGCATATATTACTCCATATACATAAAAAAAATCGTGGCAGTGTTGTTTCTACATTAAATTTTAATCAAAACGAACAAAGATTAATTTAAAAAAAAAAGTTTTTCCGAGGGAAGTAAAGAGCAAAGTTGAAACTTAAAACGGAGAAAAATTATTACTTCACAGCATATTTAATATGTATTAATATAACTAGTACAAATAAACCAACTAATTATGTTTCTCTATGCTTTTATGATTTTACAAAACTAGCGCTTTACTGAAAACACAAAATAAAAAAAGGGGTTTTGGTACAGTAAAAGCAAACCAATCAAGGACAGTTTTGATAGAATCAAAATATTATCAATCCCTTTAAGGATCAATCCCTTTTAAGATAAAGCAACAATCCATTTTAGGGTTTTCTTTATTTTTTTTAAGTTTAATTTGGTATCACTTCTGCACAATGGCTCAGTTCAGTGACTTGCTCTCGTTTTGATTCTTAAAAGGACATGTCACGATTAATTTGTACACAAGTTCGAAGTAAGGCCATCTTGATAGAATTAGGGACAATAGACTAGCTTTAGAATTTGTATCATAGCTTGAAATTCACTCTTGTATAGAGAGAAATAATCGGATTTCCAGAGTTCATATTATGTCTTATTTTATCTTCATTTCAAGTGATTAATTAAAAAACTTTTTCCGCAGAATAAATTTTTCAAAGAAAAGTAAAGAACTCCATTAAACAAAATCGAGAAAAAATAAAATCAAATAATCTACAAGCGTGAAACTACCACGAATCAGCATCGAGAAATATATGAAACCGAAAACGAACAGAAATTACAATAAATAACCGAGTCAAACTCAAAACGAGCAGAAATTAACATAAGTTGGGCGCAAAACGCCTATGCTTCCCCAAGGCCAGAAAAAAATTTGCACTTTACTGAAAAAATATAAATGTTTTTACTTTTATAACTTTAATAGATCAAATAATATTAACATTTTGATTGCTAAATATCAGTATATGTTTATTAAACTGACCAATGCACACATTCATTTGTATTTGTATTTTAAGACTGCATATTACCCACTAGTGGTATTAGAGTTGGTGAGAGCAAAATGCTGCTTGATAAGTCAATCCAATATTTCTGTTCATTTTCTGTTCAATTACTGTTCAATTACTTCGTGGTTATTAAAAAATATTTAGTATAATATATAATATATATACGCTTATGTTTTTGAGATAATTTTAATTGTATACTGAGAGTTCCTAATGTCACAACTGGTGTAAGACTATGAAAAGCTTTATAGATTCGTTTAGTGTTGCCAGGCTACCTACTCACTTTTGACTCTTAAATCAATAATCCTGTTCTTTATAATTGACTTTTGTGTTTCAAACAGTTCGTGGTAACGAACTGTAAGTAAGGAGCGACCCGGCTCAATGGTAACCGAAACTCTAGAAAGAGGAATTTTGATACCAATAGATACATCAAAAGAATCAGATTTTAATGCTGATTTCAAATTATATAAGTTGTATCTAGTTTAGTCTTACTAATCAAAAGTTATGCGCCTGAGAAAATTTGGCTGATTTTCGAAAAAAGGGGGAAAGACCCCCTAAAAGTTATAGAACCTTAATGAAAATCAAACCATCATATTCAGCGTATAAGATAACCCTACTGTACAGGTTTCAAGCACCTATCTACAAAAATGTGGAATTTTGCATTATTTGCGAGAAGAAAGATCACGGATGCGTGTTTATTTTTTTTTTTGTTTTTTGTTTTTTTTTCCAGGGGTGATCGTATCGACCCAGTGCTCCTAGAATATCGTGGGAGGGCTCATTGGAACGGAAATTAAAAGTTCTAGTGCCCTTTTTAAGTGACCAAAAAAAATGGAGGGCAAACTTGGCCCCCTCCCACGCTCATTTTTTCCCAAAGTCACCCGATCAAAATTTTGAGATAGCCATTTTGTTCAGCATGGTCGAAAATATGATAAATATGTCTTTTAGAATGACTTAATCCGCCGAAGTCCCCGGGGGGAGGGCTGAAAGTTTTGAACTTTACCCAATGTTAAAATATAGTATTGGTTATTGGAAAGTATACAGACGTTTTCAGTGGGGGATTTTTTCTGGTAGGTTGGGGGGGGGGGTCGGGCGTTATATGGGAGGATCTTTCGATGAAGGAAGTTTTCACGGGGGAAAGGACATTGCTATGAAGGGGGCACCGGATTTTCCCATCATTATTAAAGGAAAAGATCAGAAATTAAATAAAAAAAAGGTTTCAACTGAAAGTAAGGAGCAACATCAAAACTTAAAACGAACACAAAATATTACGTATATGATTGGGTTCACCCCCTTGTCAATACCTCGCTCTTAAGCCAAAGATTTTTTAGTACTTTCATAAGAGCTATTTATTCTAATTAACGGCCTTTGTGATTAAGGGTCATTTTAAAGAATTGGAACAAAATTCGAACTTTAGCTTAAAGAGCAAGGTATTGACTAGGGGGAAAACCCCCTAATATACGTATTAAAAATCTATGAATATAGAAGTTCGTTACGTAAGTTAATTCGTAAGTTACGTATATTTATTACTAATAAAAACGTTCGTAAATAAATTAAACAAGTTTTGAGAAAGCCATTTAACCAAATAAAAGTAAAATTAATATGCAATTTTGCTTTAATTATTCATGTACGGTGAGCCAATATCAACACCTGCATTATTTCAAAAATGTTCAAAAATTAAATAAAAAAAAACAAGTTTTTTTTTAACTGAAAGTAAGGAACGACGTTAAAACTTAAAACGAACAGAAATTATTCCGGAGATGTAAGGGGCTGTCCCCTCCTCAACGCCTCGCTCTTTACGCTAAAGTTTGACTTTCTCACAACTCTATTTTTTTAAACAATAAAAAACTTTAGCGTAAAGAGCGAAGCGTTGAGGAGGAAACAGCCCCTTTCATATATGGAATAATTTCTGTTCGTTTTAAGTTTTAACGTCGTTCCTTACTTTCAGTTATAAAAAATTGTTTTTTTTTATTTAAAATTTCAGTAAGGCCCTAGTTATGTATAATCATAAAAGCATAGGGAAAAATAATTAGTTGGTTTATTTGTACCAATTATATTAATACATATTAAATATGCTGTGAAGTAATAATTTTATTGCGTTTTAAGTTTCAACTTCGCTCTTTACTTCCCTCGGAAAAACTTTGTTGTTTTAAATTAATATATGCGAAAGTAGCCATCACAGACAGAAAAATGGTTATTCAAAGTTAACAGGCAATGCTTTTCACCTTCGTAGAAGGTGAAAAGCAACTAATAATGAATGGCAAATCTTATATTCCGGCCACCTTTAGATTGTTATGTTTAAACAGTTTGCTTGTCTTACATATTCACCATTGGATACCTAGCGCGTTTTACTTCATTAACTCAAATAAGCTTTAAGTCTTTAAGTTCAAGGATATTTTGTATTTTCACCCAAACTTCAAACTAAGCCCAATGCTCGTTTAACTTGCCAATAGTTACAGATAAAGAAACCCAATTTTCCCATATAGAATAGAAGCATCAAGATTAAAAATAAATAAGAAAGAAAGATATTAAAAATAAGAAAGATAAGGTAACAAAAAAAACTGATAGAAAGATTGTAGGCAAAAATCTTTGACTTTTAATGTAGTTCTGTGGGGATATAAAATTTAAAAAAAAATGGGTTTTTCCTACTGAAAGTAAGGAGCAACACTAAAATTTAAAACGAGCAGAAATGATTCTGTATATGAGGGAGGCTGCCTTCTCCTCAATACCCCGCTCGATACTTATCTGTCATAGACACCTTACTCAAGAAGTGAAGTTAGGTTAATCCTGCCTAAGCATGATGGAAAGAAAATACTTTTGTAACAAAATTATGGAAACTACAACAGAGAATTATGGAAATCAGGCCCACCAGAAAACATTATATTAAATGGTTTCTAACCAAACCTAACCAAAATACCAACTAAAATATTTAATTAAAACTAAATGTATACCTAAAATAAAATATACCTAAAAATATACCTAAAATATACCTAAAAAAAATATACCAACTAAAATATACCTAAATTGTAGTATATAAAAACTGTCTCACGCTAATCTGAAAGAAACCACAGAAAGAAATCGGTTCTGTCAGACCAGGAACTTGAGTGTGGTGGCTATCATGGTTGCAGCGGCAGCTGCAACCTAGTAAAGAGCGAACCATAGCCCATAGTAATCAGAAGTTGAAAAAAGTGTTATCAAAAAACCGCCTAGTGAGAAAAAATTAACATCTGACACTGAATCAGGAATGGTAATTATTATTACGGTTAATCTTAGAAGTAAAAGTTTATTGCGAAAAGATTTTTTTGGTGATTTAGAAAAAGAGTCTGAAACCCCTTGAAAATGGCGTCAAATCGAAATAAAAATTGCACCATTGGCTTCAGCATGGTCTAAAACCTTTTTTAGGATAATTACAGTCCCCACCTTGAACACCAAGGAAAATGACTTTTTTGCATGGGTAGCACTGATCTGTCTCCCTTTTTTTCTTTCTTTTTTTCTAGAAGGGCTAAGGGGTGGTCAGAGCATCATAGAGAGGTGTGTAATAGCTCATTCAAAAGGGAATTAAATTTGTAAGTGCCCTTTTTAAGTGACCAAAAAGATCGGAGGGAAAATAGCCCCCCCCTCCCTACAGGCCCCTCCCCCAAACTAGTCCTATTAAAACTTAGAGATAGCAATTTTGTTTAACATAGTTTCAAAGGTCGAATATACACGGATTTGATGATGATATGGCTCTCCTATAGCCCCTGGGGAAGGGCTATTGCGAAAAGAAATTTATGGTGATTTCAAAAAAAGCCTCAAACCCTTCGAAAATGGCGTCAGATCGAAATGAAAAGTGTACCATTGGAATCAACATGGTCAAAACCTTGTACAGGGAATTTACAGTCCCTCTCCCTGATCAACAAGGAAAATAAATTTTTTGCATCGGTAGCACTAATCTGTTTCCCGTTTTTTTTTTTTTTTTTTTTTTTTTTTGTTTTTTTTTTTTTTTTTTTTTTTTTTTTTTTTTTTTTTTTTTCAAAAGGTCTAGCGGGCTACCAGAACATCATAGAAAGATTCTTAATGGCTCATTCAAAAGCTGTTTCTCATATCTACGTGCTTTTTATAAATTCTGCCATCTGCAAGTGCAATATGGCACTAAAATGGCATTTTATGTGCTATTTCTCAAAAGGCGGCACTAGCAGGCTACCAGAACATCGCTGACAGATCTTTTATAGCTCATATAAAATATATTGCACGTATCTACGTCTTTCATATAAATTCCATCATCATCAAGTTCAAATGGACACAAAAACGGCACTTTTGGTGTCGTGTCTCAAGTGGAAAAGCTGCACTGTAAAAAAAAATTTATTTCCAACAAAGTTTTTTGCTCGAATTCAAAGAAGTCAAAAAAAATCTAATTTTTCTGTTTGAATTGTGACTTGCTTATTGAATCCAAACAAGTCACAAAAAAAATCAAATTTTTCTGTTGGAATTGTGACTTGCTTATTGAATTCAAACAAATCATTGAAATTATTAAGATTTATGTACTTTTCAGTAGAAAAAAATGTAATTTTCACCATAAATAGGTTATATCAATGAACATGGTTTGAACTTCAACAGTAGTTTTAAGTTTCTTGAATATCATTTTAAGTTTGACTATAGGGACATTGAAAGTAATATGTTCAGTATCAACTCAATTCAAATATTTGAATTATAGAAGAAATAGGAGAATGCTGGTTGAATTTTGAGCATAAAAAGATGATTATAAAAATAAGGAAATATATTTTTATTTTGAAATAAGTTGAGCTTTCTTGTCTGCAAAATGAACACGCAGAAATTTATGTACATAAATTATCTTTTAACTTTTACAATCGCTTTTTTTAAATAGATTTTTTGTGAGTTTCTGCAGGTAGAAAATTTCTTAAGATGCTACCCTAACCTTAACAGTACTAACGGTGAAGATATATTGCTTTCTGAATTCAATTTTTTTTAATTAATAACGAAAATCCTTTTTTTTTCGTCATTTTTGTAATGAGACCCAAAAAGCGATTTAAAAAAATGCTTCCCTGGATTTGCCATAAATTTGCTGGTTATGCTGAATAGCCAAGTAAGCAAATATATTCCAAGAAAAGAAGACGCCTGTAAGGGCATTTCAGCCCTTTACGTACACGTAAAGGAACCAAAAAGCTTTCCCAAAAATGAGAATTTTCTAAAATGGTGCACATTTCAACTGGACTCAGAAATACTACACTTTAATAGCATGAATCGTGCTTCAAAAACTCTGGTTTGCTACAGGATTAATTAAAAATTAGGACGTTAGTCCAATAAGTTTTATCAACAGTTCATAGTGTTAAACCGTAATTAAGGAGCGACTCAGCTCAATTGTAACCGAAGCTCAAAAATATAATTTTGATAACAATTGAAAAGAATAGGGGTTTTATGCAGATTGCAAATATATAAATTTCATTACGTTTAATATCTACCCACCAAAGGCTCCTAGCCTCAGAAGAAAAAGGGATTTTGATGGATTAAGGGATTTTGAAAAAAGGGAGCGTGATTTTTGAAAAAGGGAGAAACACCCCCCAATTAGAAAAAACATTTTCCAAATAAGTTTTTCAAAGAAAAGTAAAGAACTCCATTAAACCAAAAATTAGCAAAAATAAAAGCAATAATCTACCAAGCCTGAAACTACCACAAATCAGCATCGATAAGTAAATGAAACCCAAAACGAACAGAAATTACAATAAATAACCGAGTCAAACTCAAAACGAGCAGATATTAATATGAGTAGGGCTCAAATCCCCTATGCCTTCCCAAGGCCAGAACATAATTTGCACTTAACTGAAAAAAATATAAATGTTTTTACTTTTATAACTTTAATAAATCAAATAACATTAACATTTGATTAACAAATATCAGTATAAGTATATTAAACTGACAATGCTCATTCCATTTGTATTTTTTAAGTTTTTCAGTTTTTTTTCAGTGCTGCCTGGGCATAACTTACAACCCTTGCCCTGGGGGTTGCGGGGGAGGATGGGATGTCATCCTTAAAGACCCAATTTCCAAAACTTTCGACTACTAAAAAGGGCACTATCCCTTTGAATTTCCAGTCGAATGAGCCCTTTTTCAAGTTTCTACGACAAAGATTTCAATAAAAACCTTATATGCCCCCAGGGCATAACTTATAACCGTTGCCCTGAAGACTGTGGGGGGAGTGTCCTGCTCGAAGGTATTCTTTCCTGAACTTTAAACTGCATGGAGCAAAATGGCTGTCTCAAAATTTGATTGGATGTGTTTGGGGAAATGGATGGGGTGGAAACGGTGTTAGTTGCCTTCCAATCACTTTCGACTATTAAAAAGGACACTAGCCATTTCAATTTCCAATCGAATGCACCCTTTTTGAAGTTTCTACGACAAATCGTTCTATAAAAACCTTATATGCCCCCAGGCCATAACTCACAACCCTTGCCCTGAGATCTGTGGGGGAGTATCCTCCTCAAAAACATAATTTCTATCTGGAAATCAACAACGCTGAACAAAATAGCTATCTAAAAATTTTGATTGGATGTGTTTGGAGAAAAGGTGGGCGAGAGAGGGGGGTTAGTTGCCCTCAAATCACTTTTGACTATTAAAAAGGGCACT
Organism: Artemia sinica; assembly: GCA_027921565.1. Taxonomy (NCBI): domain Eukaryota; kingdom Metazoa; phylum Arthropoda; class Branchiopoda; order Anostraca; family Artemiidae; genus Artemia; species Artemia sinica. The sequence continues at coordinate 50,421,001 of CM051268.1, forward strand.
AGACCTTTGAATTTCCAATCAAATGAGCATTTTTTGAAGTTTCTACGACAACGCGTTCTATAAAAACCTTATATGCCCCCAGGGCATAACTTAAAACCCTTGCCCTGAGGGTAGTGGGGGAGTGTCCTCAAAAACATATTTTCTATCAGGAAATCAACTACGCTGAACAAAATGGCTATCTCAAGATTTTGATTGGATGTGTTTGGCGGAATAATGGGCGTGGGGGGGGGGATAGTTGCCCTCCAATCACTTTCGACTATTCAAAAGGGCACTATCCCTTTGAATTTCCAATAAAATGAGTCTTTTTGAAGTTTCTACGACAACGCCTTATATAAAAACCTTATATGCCCATAGGGCATAACTTACAACCCTTTCCCTACGGACTTTGGGGGACTGTCCTCCTCAAAAACATAATTTCTATCTGGAAATCAAATACGCTGAACAAAATGGCTATCTCAAAATTTTGATTGGATGTGTTTGGGGGAATGATGGGTGTGAGGGGGGGGCTAGTTGCCCTCCATTCACTTTCGACTATTAAAAAGGACACTAGCCATTTCAATTTCCAATCAATTGCGCCCTTTTTGAAGTTTCTACGACAAATCGTTCTATAAAAACCTTATATGCCCCCAGGGCATAACTCACAACCCTTGCCCTGAGATCTGTGGGGGAGTATCCTCCTCAAAAACATAATTTCTACCTGGAAATCAACAACGCTGAACAAAATAGCTATCTAAAATTTTGATTGGATGTGTTTGGAGAAAAGGTGGGCGAGAGAGGGGGGTTAGTTGCCCTCAAATCACTTTTGACTATTAAAAAGGGCACTAGACCTTTGAATTTCCAATCAAATGAGCCTTTTTGAAGTTTCTACGACAACGCGTTCTATAAAAACCTTATATGCCCCCAGGGCATAACTTAAAACCCTTGCCCTGAGGGTAGTGGGGGAGTGTCCTCAAAAACATATTTTCTATCAGGAAATCAACTACGCTGAACAAAATGGCTATCTCAAGATTTTGATTGGATGTGTTTGGGGGAATAATGGGCGTGAGGGGGGGGCTAGTTGCCCTCCAATCACTTTCGACTATTCAAAAGGGCACTATCCCTTTGAATTTCCAATAAAATGAGTCTTTTTTGAAGTTTCTACGACAACGCCTTATATAAAAACGTTATATGCCCATAGGGCATAACTTAAAACCCTTTCCCTACGGACTTTGGGGGACTGTCCTCCTCAAAAACATAATTTCTATCTTGAAATCAAATACGCTGAACAAAATGGCTATCTCAAACTTTTGATTGGATCTGTTTGGGGGAATAATCGGCGCGGGGGCTAGTTGCCGTCCAATCACTTTTGACTATTAAAAAGGGTATCAGCCCTTTGAATTTCCAATCGAATGAGCCTTTTTTGAAGTTTTTACGACAACGCCTTCTATAAACACCTTATATGCCCCCAGGGCATAACTTAAAACCCTTGCCCTGAGGGTTGTGGGGGAGTGTCCTCCTCAAAAACACATTTTCTACCTGGAAACCATTTACGCTGATCAAAATGGCTATCTTGAAATTTTAATTGTATGTGTTTGGGGGAATGATGGGCGTGGGGAAGGGCTAGTTGCACTCCAATCACTTTCGACTATTAAAAAGGGTCCTAGAACTCTCGATTTCCAATCGAATGAGCTCCTTTTGAAGTCTCTACGACGACCCTTTCCATATGAAGTGCCCTGCTCTAAAGTAAAAAAATAAAATATGGTACGTTGTCCCAACATTGTTCTTACATGCCCTCAGTGCATAACTTAAAACCCTTGCCCCGAGGGTTGTGGGGGAGTGTCCTCCTCAAAAAGATATTTTCCATCCGGAAATCAACTACGCTGAACAAAATGGCTATCTCAAAATTTTGATTGGATGTGTTCTATAAATCATATACAACAACTTTCTATATAAACCTTATATGCCCCCAGGGCATAACTTACAACCCTTGCACTGAGGGCTCTGAGGGGGTTATCATCCTAAAAGACAAAATTTCCAGAACTTTCAGCTACGTTGAGCAAAATGGATATCTCAAAATTTTGATTGGATGTGTTTAGGAAAATGGTGGGCATGAGAGGGGCGTTAGTCGCTATCCAATCACTTTCAACTATTAAAAAAGGCACTAGCCCTTTCAATTTCCAATTGAATGAGCCCTTTTGAAGTTTCTACGACAACGTTTTCAATAAAAACTTTATATGCCCCCAGGGCATAACTTACAACCCTTGCACTGAGGGCTCTGAGGGGGTTATCATCCTAAAAGACAAAATTTCCAGAACTTTCAATTACGTTGAACAAAATGGATATCTCAAAATTTTAATTCAATGCGTTTGGGAAAATGGTGGGCATGAGAGGGGCGTTAGTTGCTATCCAATCACTTTCAACTATTAAAAAAGGCACTAGCCCTTTCAATTTCCAATTGAATGAGCCCTTTTGAAGTTTCTACGACAAGGCTTTCAATAAAAACTTTATATACCCCTCGGGCAAAACTTACAACCCTTGCCCTGAGGGTTGTTGAGGGGAGGGGTTTTCATCCTTAAAGATATAATTTCCATAACTTTCAACTACGTTGAATAAAATGGCTATCTAAAAATTTTGATTGGATGTGTTTGGGGGAATGATGGGCGTGGGGGGCTAGTTGCCCTCTTATCACTTTCGACTATTAAAACGGGCACTAGCCCTTTGAATTTCCAATCGAATGAGCCGCTTTTGAAGTTTCTACGACATCACCTTCTTTAAAAACCTTATATACCCCCAGGGGATAACTTAAAGCCCTTGCCCTGAGGGTTTGTGGGGGAGAGTCCTCCTCAAAAATATATTTTCTATCTGGAAGTCAACTACGCTGAACAAAATGGCAATCTAAAATCTCTATTGGATGTGTTTGGGGGAATGATGGGCGTGGGGGGGGGGGCTAGTTGCCATCCAATCACTTTCGACTATTAAATAAGGTACTAGCCCTTTGAATTTCCAATCGAATGAGCCTGTTTTGAAGTTTCTACGACAACGCCTTCTATAAAAACCTTATGTGCACCCAGGGCATAACTTAAAACCCTTGCCTTGAGGGCTCTGGGGGAGTGTCCTCCTCAAAAACATATTTTCTATCTGGAAATCAACTACGCTGAACAAAATGGCTATCTCAAAATTTTGATTGGATGTGTTTGGGGGAATGATGGGTGTGAGGGGGGGGCTAGTTGCCCTCCAATCACTTTCGACTATTAAAAAGGGCACTAGCCCTTTGAATTTCCAATTAAATGAGCCTGTTTTGAAGTTTCTACGACAACGCCTTCTATAAAAACCTTATATTCCCCCAGGGCATAACTTAAAACCCTTGCCCTGAGGTTTGTGGTGGAGTGTCCTCCTCAAAAACATATTTTCTATCTGGAAATCTACTACGCTGAACAAAATGGCTATCCCAAAATTTTGATTGGATGTGTTTGGGGGAATGATGGGCGTGGGGGGGGGGCTAGTTGCCATCCAATCACTTTCGACTATTAAAAAGGGTACTAGCCCTTTGAATTTCCAATCGAATGAGCCTGTTTTGGAAGTTTCTACGACAACGGCTGCTATAAAAACCTTATATTCCCCCAGGGCATAACTTAAAACCCTTGCCCTGAGGTTTGTGGCGGAGTGTCCTCCTCAAAAACATATTTTCTATCTGGAAATCAACTACGCTGAACAAAATGGCTATCTCAAAATTTTATTGGATGTGTTTGGGGGAATGATGGGCGTGGGGGGGCTAGTTGCCCTCCAATCACTTTTGACTATTAAAAAGGGTACTAGTCCTTTGAATTTCCAATCGAATGAGCCTGTTTTGGAATTCTACGACAACGCTTTCTATAAACACCTTATATGCCCCCAGGGCATAACTTAAAACCCTTGCCCTGAGGGCTGTGGGGAGCGTCCTCCTCAAAAACATAATTTCTATCTGGAAATCAACTACGCTGAACAAAATGGCTATCTCAAAATTTTGATTGGATGTGTTTGGGGGAATGATGGGTGTGGGGGGGGGACTAGTTGCCCTCCAATCACTTTCGACTATTTAAAAGGGCACAAGCCACTCCAATTTCCAATCGAATGATCCCTTTTCGAAGTTTCTACGACAACTCCCTTCGATACGAAGTGTCCGGGTATGGAGAACCAGAAAACAACACATTGTGCCCACATCGTTCTTTATTTAGGCAGCGCTATCGCGCTGCCTATGATTAGAGCTTCAGATTCTGCGTATCAGAAAATGTTATTGTGGGGGTTATGATCTCCTATCTGCACAAATGTGGAATTTATATTTTTGCCAGAAGACTGATTACGGATGCGTTTCTATTTGTTGTTTTTTTGTTCTAGTGTCCTTTTTAAGAGACCGTAAAGATTGGAGGGCAACTAAACCTCCTCCCAAGACCTAATTTGTCTCTTATTTTGTTTTCGAATGTTATGATTTGAGATCAATTTGACAAAAAAAAGTCATCTCCTTCAACTACCTACAAACGTATAGTATTAGAATATAATATTGCCTTTTCATTGGAAAAGGCACTTGTTTCATTTAAAAAAGTTTTGGGGAAACAACCGAAAGTGCACTTTGCGGGAATGTGGTATCATCCGCTGTCTTCACTATGGCTTTTTCAGGCGAAGTCGGCTGAGTAAAAACAGCTTTTTGCTCATCGAAAAACAAACGTTCCTGAAAAAAAAATGCATTGTTTTGTGAAGTATAGATAATGAACTTTATGTTATAGACTAAAAGTTTTCCTTGGCTGTCAAGGTTGTTTGCAGTATTTTTTGTTTTCGTGTGTTTTTGTGTGTTTTCCGTAAAGCGCTAGTTTTGTATAAACATAAAAGCATAGGGAAACATAATTAGTTGGTTTATTTGTACTAGTTATATTAATAAATATTAAATATGCTGTGAAGTAATAATTTTTGTCTGTTTTAAGTTTCAACTTCGCTCTTTACTTCCCTCGGAAAAACTTTGTTTTTTTTAAATTAGTAACAGATAAGTACCCTCCGCTCTTCACACTAAAGTTTTTTAAGTGCTTAAAAAAAAATCTTATTCGTATTATAAGACCCTTGTGTTGCAGGAATTGTTCTTAAAGAATTGGGACAAAAGGTCAAACTTTAGCGTAAAGAGTGGAGTATTGAGGGGAAGGTATCCCCTCTCATGCAGAGAACTTTTGCATTTTAAGTTTTAATATTGCTCCTTACATTTAGTAGAAAAACCTTGTTTTTTTTATTCAATTTCTGATCGTTTTTCAATTAATTCCATGAAACACACCCACCGTGGAAAATCCCTCCAGGATAAATTCCTCCATAAAAAGTTCCTCTTGCGTAAAATTCTTCCCCCGGAAAGTTACCCCTGAACATTTCCATCCTCGCTGTGAATTCCCTCTAGAAAATTTCTTGCTTACGATTCCGCCTGAAAAATACTCCTTAGCATACTTTCATTTGAAGAAAGACGTGTTTTATATTCAATTTCTTATCTTTTTTCAGGTTATGGCGGAATCCCTCTTGTTTTGAATATGTTTCCCGAACCCCCCCCCCTCCCCAAGTTTATCCAGCGGAAAATTTACCCATGGCGAATTTCTTTGGTGATAATTCCCCGTGGGAAATCCCCAATGTAAAATCTCCCAGGGAACTCCAACTCCGCTGTGTTGGAAAAATAACTGGTACTTGTGCATTATATCCTACACGGCGCTATAGACTGTACAAGGAAATACTACAGGAAACCCGTCAAACGGATATTTGCAATGGATAAATGGATCGCAAAGCGTGATTTCTTATTGCGTTTACAATATTTAGACTGTTGTTTTTTGGGATTTAGGTGGGAAAAGGGTACCTAGATTAGGTTATGTTACGTATTTTAATATATGCTATGCTTTACCCCCCCCCCACCCTCCCTAATATGCAAATTTATAGCCCAATTCATTTCTAAACTATTATATTTTCAACCGATTTTATTTTGTTTCATTAGCATTAACCAAACTTGACTTCTTTCGTGTGTAGGATATAATGCACAAGTACCAAATAACTTTTTTCTAAGGTTTAAGAAGGTTGTCTATGATATCAGTGTTTACGCAAGATTTGGCCGATTTTAAGCACAATGCTAGTCCAATGGTCCCTGGTGTAAATGTTAATTTGCAAAAATAGTGTTACATAAGGTACCACTAGTGCTAAATGTTCTCCCACTTCGCAAATGCGATTAGGACGGAAACATCCTTTTATGAATTAGTAATAACCAATCATCCTACCCTTTCAGATTGAGATAAAGAGAAAAGGGTACTTGTGCATTTTATGGTACACACGAAAGAAGTCAAGTTTGGTTAATGCTAATGAAATATAATAAAATAGGATGAATATATAATAGTTTAGAAAAAAAAATTGGGCTATATATTTGGACATTAGAAGGGGGTGGGGTGGGGAGTAAAGCATAGCATATATCAAATACGTAACCTAACCTAGGTACCTCTTTTTTCTCCTCTAAACCTCAAAAAACAACAGTTTAAATATTGCAAACGGAATGAAAACCACGCTTTGCATTCCATTTCTCTTTTGTAAATACTCGTTTGATGGGTTTCCTGTCTGGTTTCCTTGTACAGTCTATAGCGGTGTTTACCATATAATGCACGAGTATCGAGAAAAGTTTAATATCCCTTCCCTCTGTTTCAATCTAGACCTACCGGACATTATGATTGTTTTATACGTAGTTCAATGATTAGCGATCTGAAGCCCTCCCGCCAGATAGGTCTCTTGTTGCAAAAGTTTCTAACATCCTTACAGAAACTTCGCAATTTTCCAATTTTAATATCAAATTTCGATTTTTGACAAGCATAAGCTCGAAAATTACAAATTTACAGCTTTCAAAAATCAACAGTGTAATTGTGTTGCTTTTATGTTTTTCTTCTTGATAAGTTTGAAGGGAGTAACTGAAAACTACACAGAAAAAGTAAAATGCTATCCAAATAAAGCCATACACAAAAAAAACATGTGAAGTAACGATTGAAAAAAAAACTGTACAAAAAAGGAAAACACTAACTACATACGGGCCTCTAGGTCTTTCAAAATAAGATCACTTAGTGTCACTATGTATGTAGAAGTTGATTTAACGATTCGCAATAACAGCTCATAATTCTCGCCATTAAATAAATATTCCCTTAAATTCACAGTTCGTTTCACCTAAATAGTGTTTCCCAATAGATCCCCCGAGCGCTGTATAGTGGGCAAATTCGCAGTCTATTTAATATTTCTGTTTGAAATTTAGACCTTTAAAAGGTAAACTGAAGGAATTTTATTTCCTGTCTGACCTAATATGTTGTCTCCCACAGACCGGAAGGAAACAATTGTTTTCTATCCACTCATGGATACTTTGCAATTTTTTTCCCACGCTCTAAACTTCATAGAACACCTGGTTTGAACTGAAAATCACAACAAGTAGGTGATCAAATTCTTTGCTCGGTTTTGTAAGTCCACATCCAGATTATAAATAACCTGCTCCCCTTCCTGCCAGACGTATTTTGAGCTGACAAACATGTTTATTCCATTACCCCTATGTTGTTTTCAGCCAAGTCTGACCTTACGCATATTGTGACGGGTCATCCTTCATAACTATTGTCGAAAATTCAAAAGGGTTTGTATCACACGTGCATAATCTGAATATATTGTCCAGCTTTAAACACATCATGGCCTCTTTAAATATTTTGTATGGCCAATCGTTGAGCTGTCAATGGGAACGGATATGTCTTTACAGACCTCCATTGACCATATCACAGTTTGATACATTAATCTGCAATTGCAGCTCCTTCTCCCCCCTCTCTTATTATATTTTTTATATAGGGTACCAACTTCTCAGTTCCAAGATTTTCCAACTAATGTCGAAGGGCATTGGAACCCCTTTCAGGTATTTGGTGCTACAAATTTCAATTTTTTTTTCTTTGCTTATTGTTTTTTTATGCATAGTTATTAGCATAAATATAATTATGATAAATTGTTAAATCGGCAACTGTCCTGGTAGGGAGAGGGAATCGGGCACTTAACCTAAGAACACATACATGGGAGCCTTTGGGTCACCCCCCTCCATTCTTGAGTTAGATGATTTTTACAATTTCCGCTGTAATTTTTTGTGTCTATTACACAATTTAAGTTTTTATTTGCTTTTTCGAAGTTGAAGTATTAGACCCGTTTTTTGGGAGTTCAATCACCAAGATCCTATATTTATCGACCGAAGACATTTCCTAAGAAAATCTGAATAGTTCGATCTTTTATGGCGGGGCGGACCCATACACACAGATACACACTGATCCAAAGCAATAGTCCTAAATTGTATGACTTATCTATGGTTCCCAGATAGGTCTTAGTAAAAAGGGTGGACATATTTGGTCAATGTCTTCTGAAAAGCTAGGAAATCTGAAAGGTCAGTCGCTATGCCAGGTCTCCTAGGGACTCCCAAGGAAACACTTTGGAAACGGTACGTGTACTTGAATAAATAAAAAGGCGTTATGTTCTTCCGAGTTTTCAAATTATTTGCAACATCTAAGCATGGCTATGGGGATCGAGCTGACACTTTCAGAGAATCTTTCTGAGGAGGAGTTCACTGATGTTGACAGACTAATGAGAGAAGACATAGGTAAATCAAAGGACGCTGCAAGTATTCAGATCATTAGAATAGCATATGTGTAAAATTGTGAGAGCTACTTGGTGTTTGAAGCTAGTTAAATAAAAAAGCCTTTTTTCAAATGAAAGTAAAGAATAACACTAAAACTTGAAACGAGCAGAATTTGTTCTGAAAATGAAAGTGGTTGCCCCTTCTGAATCCTTCACTCTTTCAGCTGAAGTATTATAAGACTTCAAAAATATTTCTCATTCCAGTTTGACGACCCTCGTGTTTGAGCAGTCGTTCTTAGAGAATCGGGTAAGAAGTCCAACTTCAGTGTAAAGAGCAGGGGATTGAGGAGAATTTAGCCGCTCTCATATACGAAATAACTTCTGTTTGTTTTAGGTTTTGATGACGCTCTTTACTTATATATATATATATATATATATATATATATATATATATATATATATGATATATATATATATATATATATATAGATATATATATAATATATAAATATCTATATATATCTATATATGATATATATATATAATATATATATAATATATAATATATAATATATATATATATATATATATATCATTTCTGTTCGTTTCAAATACAGGATTACTCTAAATGCAGTAATGGCTACCACCACATATATACGATTCTTTGAATCAATTAAATAAAAAAAAAACAAGTTTTTTAACTGAAAGTAAGGAGCGACATTAAAACTTAAAACGAACAGAAATTATTCCGTATATGAAAGAGGCTGTCCCCTCCTCAACGCTTCGCTCTTTACGCTAATGTTTGACTCTGTCTTACAACTTTATTTTTTAAAACAATAAAAAACTTTAGCGTAAAGAGCGAGGCGTGTGGAGGGGACAACCCCTTTCATATGCGGAATAATTTCTGTTCGTTTTAATTTTTAATGTCGCTCCTTACTTTCAGTTAAAAAAAACTTGTTTGTTTAGTTAATAATAGTTTAGAACAAGCACCAACTGTCACAACATCAAAAAAATTAATAAGTTTATGTAATAGTAATAAGTCTATTATAGTTTAGAACAAATTTCGGCTATATATTTGCACATCGGGGGGGGGGGGGAGGGGGTAAAGCATTGCATATATTAAATACTTAACCTAACCTAGGTATCTTTTCCCCCTAAACCACAAAAAACTAAAGTTTTGAAATTTTGGATGTTGTGACGGTTGGTGGCTCTGACGGATTTTTTTTTGTCGATGTTATGACGAATTTTGTGGACGAAATGACGTTGGTGCTCCTGACGGTTGGAGGTTACGACGCCTTTCCCTCTGAGATTGATCGTAGTTTTCAGATCGTTCTTTTTTCATGGAATCAAAGTTTATTCTGCTCTGATTAGTGATATGAGGACTTTTGTGAGAAAATAATCTGTTCAATACTCTGTTTGCAATTGGGCAGAACAACTCAAGGTTAAGGACTTTTGACTGAGTTCAGGGAGTTGTAAGATATCAGCAATTTGATTGTCAGAAAAGAGAATCTTAGCAGAAAGATGTAAGCTCAGAGAAGTAAAATCGTAGCATGAAAAAAAGAAAGTTTAATACATTACTCAGTGGTGCCAGTTCACGAAAATCTAGGGAGGACAGAATGTGTTTCCAAAATCTGGGAGGGAGGCAAATTGTCGTTTTTTTCTCAATTTCACCAATAAAAATGCCAAAAGAGGGCACTTTCAATTAAATTAACCCAAAAAAGGTATTTCATAAAAACCAAAGGGGCGGGGGGGACCTAGGTAGGGGTAAATGCCTCCTTCCTGTCTCTTCTAACTGACACCAATTACATTACTAAAAAAAAAAATGCTGAAATCCTTGATTTTTGCACTCCGCAAGTTGAATAATTCTAATGCACAAGAAGATTGCAAATCTCTATTATTTCTCTTCATCACTATTTTTCTGTTATATACTACTGCTAATATTGAAAATCAATTGCAGGATATAAGGCAAATACAACTGCATACACTCCTCCTCCTCCAACACATTCGGAGCTTCACCTTTTACTCCCTCACATGAAGTTCTAATTTCCTTTAAATCCTTTTCTTATGAGCATTTCCTGTCTCATTTGAGGACAGTCTACTTTTCATTTGGCCGAAAAGCCCGATTTTTAAAAAAAACCTAACAACCTTCATGCGTATAAATTTGTGAATCCTCTAATTGCAGCAACAATTTGCTGATGCCAACAAAACTACGCACGCTCCTTCTCCTCCCAAATCGGTTCAACACTTCAATCGTTACTCCCTCCCTTGAAATTGTAATTTCTTTCAGTCATTCTTATTACCCCTTCCCAAACAACTCAGGGACGATCGGCTTTCCGCTTAGCCTCAGTTGAACAGTGAACAAGCACAATTTTTGGAAATATATCAGTCTTCACCTGGAAGCCGTTGCGTAGCTTCTCATTGCAGTATTAAGCCACCTGAGGTGCTTAATACTTACTCCTCCTCCGCCCTAGTTTATTCAAAAATTCACTATTTACTCCCTCCCATAATGATTTAATTTTCTTTAAATCATTTTTATAACTTCTTCTCGCTCAAATGAAATATATCCGTCTTCACCTGGAAGCAGTTGCGTAGCTTCTCATTGCAGTATTAAGCCACCTGAGGTGCTTAATACTTACTCCTCCTCCGCCCTAGTTTATTCAAAAATTCACTATTTACTCCCTCCCATAATGATTTAATTTTCTTTAAATCATTTTTATAACTTCTTCTCGCTCAATTCAGGAACCATGTTCTTTTCAAACTCGCCCAAGATGGATGACAAGAAAGTAATATTTTTAGAAATATTCCATTCTTCACACAAAAACAATTGCGTATCTTCTCATTGCAGCACTAAGCCGACTAAGGTCAAGACAGCTGCACATGCTTCTCCTCCTCCAACTCTTTTCAAAGCTTTGCTATTTTCTCCCTCCAATAAAGTTCCAATTTCCTTTTAATTTTTCCTGATGGCCTCTTATCACCTTATTCAGGGACGATCTGCTTTTCACATAATTCCAGATGAATGGCAAAAAACCATGATTTTTGGAAATATATCATCCTTCATTCATGCAATGATGTGTACCCTTCAATTGCAGTAATGAGGCCAAAACAGCTTTACACGGTCTTCCTCCGACACAATCTATTCAAAGCTTCACTCTTTACTCTCGCTCATAAAGTTCCAATTCCCTTTCAATCCTTACCTACGACCTCTTCCGCCTAATCCGGGTTTTACCTACTTTTGTTTAGCCCAGATGGAATGCCAAACAGTGTGATTTTTTTAAATCTAGCATCCATCATCCGGAAGAATATCGTGTACCATCTCACTACCATCTCAAGTGTACCATCAACACCAAGTATCTTTCAAATCTATTCGGAGACTACTTGTGTTTTATTTGGTACCATGTGGATGGCCAAAGAGCACGATTTTTGTTTAAATCTACCGCCCTTGCCCTTAATCCATGGAAAGTTGTGCACCCCTGATACAAAGCTGTTTGGAACTAAATTGCGCTTCAACCTGTTTAGTTCACCTGTTCAGCAAAAGGTGCTCTATTTCTCCAGACTTTCCCACGGCATTGTCACCCTTTTATTGTTAACTATAGTGAGATTTAATGTGATAGGGTGAATGGGACCAAACAAACTGATAACCTTTTTCGATTGTCGTACTAAAATCACGACCAAAAAGTTTCTTGCGTCTTTCGCTGCATTAATATTAGTCACAGAAACATTAAAGGCTGCTTGTTATAAGTTGACATTTGGTATGGTTAGAGTTATATTGATGTGGATCTAAATTGAAGATATACTAAGGGCTTTTATATGTCGCATTTGGGCATACTTGTCTTAATACCGGAATTAAATTTGAATAAAATTTTTTCGAATGAAAGTAGGAGTAACATTAAAACTTAAAACGAACATAAATTATTACGCGTATGAAGAACGCAATCCCCTTCTCAGCCCCCGTTCTTTACGCGAATTTTTATAGGTTATTGCTGGTGCTGAGTAGGCGTTCTTAAATTATAGGAGATAAAAATTCAAACGTGTAAATTTCATTAAGATTACCAGCCCTTTTGGGGGTCTTCCCCCCTTTTACGAAAATCAGTCAAATTTTCCCTGGCTTGGGTAGTTTTAAATTTAATGAATTTTACATATTTATAGTTATCTTCAAAGGCCAATTGGATCTATACATTGTTCTACATTAATGTACATATGTTATACGTCTTTCGTTGTATACATTGTTATCAAAGCCCTTTTTCTTAGAGTTTCGGTTACTGTTAACACGAGTCGCTTCTTTTACTAAAAACTGCCCGATATCGTATCTATAATCCAAGTAAAGGGGTATGTACCTGAGTTCTTTAATAATATTATTAGATTCTTTCAAGCAGGGACATGTTAGCCTGACCATATTAGTTATAACGCTTGCTTTCCGTTGATAATAATGAAATTTCACACAAGATTTGATCAACATTTCTGAAATTGTGAATAATAAATGTTGAATTTTCAATTATAATGAAATAACTTAAAGCACTTAAATAAAATTCTCTTCTTTGCTAATAAGCTCTTATTTTTTCTATACCTGTATTGTCTTGTTTATTTTGTCACCATGTTAGGATTTGTCAAGCTATCTCTCTCACTTGATTCACTTCTTTCATTCGAGGCTTAATTAGGGGTATTTGGGTCTCATGGCTGAGTTTGTATATGGAGACATCGCCATGAAGCCCTCACCCCTCACAGTCATCCTGTGAAACAAATCACTAGATTTTAGTGATTTTTGGTTGATTTAGTAGTTTTCTTCAATAATCTAGTAATTTCTGTGCGGATTTAGTGATTTTTGTTAGACAATATAAAAATCGCTAAAAATAGTCATAAATTTCCTGGGCTGGTAAGTTGTATGTGAGGTGAAGACGCCAAGACTCTTTGAAAATTATTTATAATTTTAATTTGAAATTTCTTATCAGTTTTTTTTTAAGTAAGTTAGTTTTCTTTTGTTTCTTTATATTATATTCTACTGAGGACAATTGTTGCTTAAATAGCCCAAATATTCGCTCAGGTTTTATTCACTGTTTTATTGTTACATATATATATATATATATATTATAATATATATAGTATATATATAAATATATATATATAGATATATATATATAATATATATATATATATATATATATATATATATATATATATATATACTATATTATATATAATATATAATATATATATATATATATATATATATATTATATATATATATATATATTATAATATATATATACTATATATAATATATAATAATTATATATATTATATATTATATATATAGTATATATATATATATATATATATGTATATATATATTAAGTATATATAGAATATATATTATATATATATATATCTATATATAGATTATATGATAATATAATATATATAGTATATATATATATATATATAATATAATATATAAAGTATTAGTTTTCAAATGAGCTGTTGGACAGCCTTCTATATTTTTTGGCTCCCTGATAGGGCTGGGGGAAATAAAAAAGAAAAAAAAAAGAGATATTAGCCCTTCAAGCTATTTTTCTAAATTTCTGAAAAATTGTTTCGACAACCTAAGGGTTGCTCGGAGAGGCACGCAAGATTTGTTTTTTTTGGGGGGGGGGTCACAATATTTCGAAGGGAGGGAGAGGTGGATAACACATGTCAGAGTTGACCCCCCTTTATGTAGTATCCGTACTTAAACAAAAAAAAGACTTGAGTCAGCTTCATTAGAAAAGTTAATGAACCACTACTTTCATCATTCCCATCAGTCTTTTAAATATGCAACATGGTAAGGGTGGTCTCATCGCATAATTGATTAACTGGGCTTAATTTTAGTAAAACAACTTGTACCTTGAGATAAGTATATATATTTAGTGAAACATAATTGGCCTAATTATAGTATTAGAGAACCATAAACAAAACACGTTTGATAAGAGCAGATTATGCCCTTTACTTTAAGACAATAATAGATTAATGAGTTTAGAGTGACATTGAAAATGCTGGGAAAAGCTATAACGATGCTCTGAATAAAATTAAGATTATCTTAAGTCTTCCTTATTGTAGTTGTCCTAGATCAGTACGAGATCAAATAAGACAGGTAGAAAAAATAATAAAACATGTCTTTAGTGTTAGGGCGCAGGTAAACATTGACTTGCATTTTGCATATCTCAGAAAGGTCTTTGCTTTGGGTGAAGTTCTTTGATATTTAGTACTTGATAATGGGTGTCTAACTCGAAAAATTAAATAATCCTAACTTCGTATTCTCCAAAATGCCTTGGTATGCTGGCAATGGAATAGGAGGGGTATTTAACTTTTAAGGGTTTCTCAACTTCTTTTTAATTTCAGCAAAAGTTATTTCTAGTTTTAGGCGATGTTTTACTTATAAAGAAAATAAAATACAGAGTTGAACCCTCCTCCTTCAAATGCATAGAGGGAAACAAACGAAGGAGAGCAAAAATAAAGAAAAACAGCAGGGGAATAAGCCAAATAAAGGCAGACTTTAACAAAAAAGGCGCATTATGCACAAAACATTTAGTGGCGTTTTGAAATGGAATCTAAGCAAAGAAAAAAAAATAGAGCAATTGCAATTTAATTAATTCCGCGACTGAGTCCAGTAAAAAAAAATATATACAAAAACACAACTTCATAGTCAGCTGCTTCTGGAAAGGGCTGCACGCCTGGTTCCTTTCCTACCGTTTTTGTATATTTTTGGGGGGAAGGGGACGGTTTCAACAGAATCGCCACCCACTACCTTGTAATATATCCCTGTGTTTTTTCCCAGCTACCGAACGTTTCGCATGAATATCGAGGGGTCTTTCTTTCTCCTCCACCTGGAGTGTATTTTACCTCTATGGATTTTCGCTTTGGCTCACGTGTTGTAGGTTGTTCTTGGCTCTTCCTTTTTCTTGTTCATGTAAATGCCTCATATTGGTTTGATCAATTAATTAAAGGTAGTAAAAGAGAGAAGAGCGTATTTCAAGTCTTAAACTTGAAATGCATAAAATTCAAGTATATGAATATCTTATCTTTGTTTTTTCCCTCGTGAATAGAAATTTCTATAAAACCGCAGACCGCGTCAAGTCAGATCAAAAAAATAAGAAAACTATAAAGTGAAACCTAAATATACCACTTCCTTGATCTAATAGAAGACCAGAGAAACATGAAATTAAGTGCTCTGGTATGACATGAACCATGATACAAATGTCACGCAATGCATGGAATTCATATCAAATATTCAAGCAGTTAATAGTGCTTCAGTATTTGTCTTACCAGCGTATCAACTCAGCACTTTAACTTGCCAGCGCAACAGCACATTAAACCCGCTGACTAGTGTATCAACTCAGCGCAACAACCTACCAGCATAGCCAGCATATCATTTGCCAGCGTTTAATCGCTGGTAATACTGGTACGCAGGGCGCAATGAGTGAAAGTAACTTCAGATGCTAAGGAATTGATAATCATATCAAATACTCATTATATGATCTTACTGGTCTATCATCCAGATGCATGAACTTACCAGCGTGTCACCATATCAAATGCTCATTAAATGGTCTTACCAGACTATCACATACCAGTATAAAGTATCAATTTGAAAACGTATCAACTTACCGCATCAAATACCTACAGTGGCGGATCCAGGGGGAGGGGGTGCGTCCCCCCTAATAAAGTAGTGTAATTTACTTAATTAACGCAAATTTGCGTTAATCAAAGTTGCTCCTAACGCAAGTTTATCGGATCAACCTATTTTGCGCCCCCCTAAAAAATCCTGGATCCGCCCCTGAAAACCCAGGAACTCAGTATAGTGTAATTGGCTAGGAGGGTAGTTCCAAAGGAAGATTATAGACCTTAGAGTCTGATATGAGACCATTCCTTACACCCAGAGTGAATTAAAATAAAAAATGTCCAATTATTATTTGCACCATTTATTCTTTGCACTATTCGCACCAATATTCGTTCCACCATTTTCTGGTTTTCATCAATTGAAAATCTTCCTCTTTTTGTTCTGTGTTGAGAAATAATTACCTCAGTCTTGGAATGAGACAAAAATTACAACGCGCTCCTCAATTAAAGAACTCGTACGTTTTTGACTATTTGGACATTCCCCGCGGAGAATGCCGTGTCAAACTTAAACATGTTTGCTAGCCTAATCCATTTTCCATGCACTTCATCTTGCTATGATTTTAAAATGCAAATCAAGAATAAAGAGGATACATTTATTGCTGGTTCACCTTCTTTAACTGTTTGCGTCTGGTTTGTTACAGCTGTAACATCCACAGATTTGCATAACCAAACAAATTGTTCTTCAAAACGCTATGCTCAGAAAAAACATAAACTCATGACATCTTCTTGCGACACAATTCAGCTGTCCGCAAGCCCAACTTATAACCAGTTCGGTTCTAAAAATTACATAAATTGTACGCGTTATCTTTTTGTTTACCCAGTCTCAATATAATGGCAATAAACTATCATAGGCAGCGGGCTAGCGCTGCCTAAGTAAAGAACGATGTGGGCACAATGTGTTGTTTTTTGTTTTTTTTTCTCCATACTTGGGCACTTCGTATCGAAGGAGTCGTCCGTAGAGAAACTTCGAAAAGGGCTCATTCGATTTAGAAATTGGAGTGGCTAGTGCCCCTTTTAATAGTCGAAAGTGAATTGGAGGGCAACTAGCCCCCCCCCACGCCTATCATTCCCCCAAACACATCCAATCAAAATTTTGAGATAGCCATTTTTGCTCAGCGTAGTTTGATTTCCAGATAGAAAATATGTTTTTGAGAAGGACACTCCCCCACAACCCTCAGGGCAAGGGTTTTAAGTTATGCCCTGGGGGCATATAAACGATTTTATAGAAAGCCTTGTCATAGAAACTGCAAAACAAGGCTTCATGCGATTAGAAATTGAAAGCGCTAGTACCCTTTTTGATAGTCGAAAGTGATTGGAGGGCAACTAGCCCCCGCCCCACGCCCATCATTCCCCCAAATACACCAAATCAAAATTTTGAGATAGCTATTTTGTTCAGCGTAGTTGATTTCCAGATAGAAAATATGTTTTTGAGGAGGACACTCCCCTACAACCCTCAGGGCAAGAGTTTTAAGTTTTGCCCTGGGGGCATATAAGGTTTTTATAGAAGGCGTTGTCGTAGAAACTTCAAAACAGGCTCATTCGATTGGAAATTCAAAGTGCTAGTACCCTTTTTAATAGTCGAAAGTGATTGGAGGGCAACTAGCCCCCCCCCCCTACGCCCATCATTTCCCCAAACACATCCAATCAAAATTTGAGATAGCCATTTTGTTCAGCGTACTTGATTTCCAGATAGAAAATATGTTTTGAGGAGGACCCTCCCCCACAACCATCAGGGCAAGGGTTTTAAGTTATGCCCTGGGGGCATATAAGGTTTTTATAGAAGGTTTTGTCGTAGAAACTTCAAAACAGGCTCATTCGATTGGAAATTCAAAGTGCTAGTACCCTTTTTAATAGTCGAAAGTGATTGGAGGGCAACTAGCCCCCCCCCCCACGCCCTTCATTTCCCCAAACACATCCAATGAAAGATTTGAGATAGCCATTTTGTTCAGCGTAGTTGATTTCCACATAGAAAATATATTTTTGAGGAGGAAACTCCCCCAAAAACCCTCAGGGTTAGGATTATAAGTTACGCCCTGGAGGCATATAAAGTTTTTATTGAAATCTTTGTCGTAGAAACTTGAAAAAGGGCTCATTCGATTTGAAATTCAAAGGGATAGTACCCTTTTTAATAGTCGAAAGTGATTGGAGGGCAACTAACCCCCCCTCTCACGCACACCTTTTCCCCAAACACATCCAATGAAAGATTTGAGATAGCCATTTTGTTCATCGTAGTTGATTTCCAGATAGAAAATATATTTTTGAGGAGGACACTCCCCCACAACCCACAGGGCAAGGATTATAAGTTATGCCCTGGAGGCATATAAGGTTTTTATTGAAATCTTTGTCGTAGAAACTTGAAAAAGGGCTCATTCGATTTGAAATTCAAAGGGATAGTACCCTTTTTAATAGTCGAAAGTGATTTGAGGGCAATTAACCCCCCTTTCACGCCCACCTTTTCCCCAAACACATCCAATCCAAATTTTTAGATAGCCATTTTACTCAACGTAGTTGAAAGTTTTGGAAATTAAGTCTTTAAGGATGACAACCCCTCCCCCCACAGCCTTCAGGGCAAGGGTTGTAAGTTATGCCCTGGGCCATATAAAGTTTTTATTGAAAGCGGTGTCGTAGAAACTTCAAAAGGGCTCATTCAATTGGAAATTGAAAGGGATAGTGCCTTTTTTAATAGTTGAAAGTGATTGAATACTGACTAACGCACCTCTAACGCCCACCATTTTCCAAAACACATAAAATAAAAATTTTGCAGGCCAAAGGGCAGAACAAAATTTGCACTTTACTGAAAAAATACAAATGAATGTGCATTGTCAGTTTAATATACATATACTGATATTTAGTAATCAAAATGTTTATATTATTTGATTTATTAAAGTTATAAAAGTAAAAAAAATTAAATTTTTTCAGTAAAGTGCAAATTTTGTTCTGGTCTTGGGAAGGCATAGGGGTTTTGCGCCCAACTTATGTTAATTTCTGCTCGTTTTGAGTTTGACTCGGTTAATTATTGTAATTTCTGTTCGTTTTGGGTTTCATTTATTTATCGATGCTGATTGTGGTAGTTTCACGCTTGGTAGATTATTTGATTTTATTTTTGCTCATTTTTTGTTTAATGGAGTTCTTTACTTTTCTTTGAAAAACGTATTTTGTGGAAAAAGTTTTTTAAATTTATCTCCATATACATGGCCTATGTTCTGCCACTGCTACTAATCCCCTAACTCTAAAAAACGGAATAATGATACCAATAGATACATCAAAAGAATGAGATTTTTATGCTGATTTCAAATATATAAGTTTCATGAAATTTAGTCTGACCCATTCAAACTTAAGCGCCTGAGAAAATTTGTCTTATTTTTGAAAAAGGGGAAAAACACCCCTAAAAGTCATAGAACTTTAATGAAAATCAAACCATCAGATTCAGTTTATCCAACAACCCTACTATAGAAGTTTCAAGCTCCTATCTGCAAAAATGTGGAATTTTGTATTTTTTGCCAGAAGAAAGATCACGGATGCGGGTTTATTTGTTTTTGTTTTTTTTTTTTTTTTGTTCTTTTTTTTCCCAGGGGTGGTAGTATTGATCCAGTAGTCTTAGAATATCGTGAGAGGGTTCATTCGAACGAAAATTAAAAGTTCTAGTGCCCCTTTTCAGTGACCAAAAAAATGGAGGGCAACTTGGCCCCCTCCCACGTTCATTTTTTCCCGAAGTCACCCAATCAAAATTTTGAGATAGCCATTTTGTTCAGCATAGTCAAAAATCTAATTAATATTTCTTTGAGGATGACTTAATCCCCCAAAGTTCCTGGGAGAAGGGCTGCAAGTTATAAACTTTGCCCATTGTTTACATATAGTTTTGGTTATTGGGAAGTATACAGGCGTTTTCAGGAGGAATTTTTTCTGGTGGGGGACGGGTGTTGGAGTAGGGGTTATGGGAGAGAATGGTTAATGGGAAGTATAAAGACGTTTCAGGAAAGATTTTTTTTCTGATAGGGGGGTGTTGGAGGAGGGGGTTACGGGGGAGGAATCCTTCCATGAAGGATGTTTCCTTGGGGGGAGGGACATTCCTATGAATGGGGTGACGGATTTCCCAGCATTATTTAAAAAACGATCAGAAATTAATTTAAAAAAAAACAATTTTTTTCAACTGAAAGTAAGGAGCAACATTAAAACTTAAAACGAACAGAAATGATGACGTATATGAGGAGGTTCGCTTTCTAGTCAATACCTCGCTCTTTACGCTAAAGTTTTTTTTAGTACTTCCAAAAGAGCTATCTATTCTAATTAACCGGCCTTTGTGATTCAGGGGTTTGTGATTCAAACAAAACTCGAACTTTTGCGTAAAGAGCGAGGTATTGACTAGGGGGAGAACCCCCTAATATACGTAATAAAAACATACGAATATAGAAATTCGTCACGTAAGTTAATTCGTAAGTTACGTCAGAACAAAATTTCCAGAAAACCCTTTAGCCAAAAAAAAGGAAAATTAATATGCGAATTTCGTTTTAATTATTCATGTACGGTGAGCCCAAATCAAAGCTGCATTAATTCAAAACGTTCAGAAATTAAATAAAAAAGGGGCTGTTCCCTCCTCAACGCCTCGCTCTTTACGCTACAGTTTTACTCTGTCTCACAACTTTATTTTTTAAAACAATAAAAAACTTTAGCATAAAGGGCAAGACTTTGAGGAGGTGACGACCCCTTTCATATACGAAATAATTTCTGTTCGTTTTAAGTTTTAATGTCGCTCCTTACTTTCAGTAAAAAAAACTTGTTTTTTATTTAATAAAGTAAAGTAACCGGACTGAAGGAAAGCGTTGCGAGTGCTAGGTTACAGGTACAAATAAAGTGTTGGAGTCATTTAGCAAAAAAAAAATCTTTTAAATTTTCTTCTCAGTAAAAGGGTTCCTTGGCATAATTTATTTATATATTTATTTCTAACCCGTCATACAATACAAAAGTACACAAAGACGGAGTATGGATAAAAAAAAGGAACATGAAAAGAGAGAAAAAAGTAAGAGACATCACAGCTATGAGAACAATTTATAAAGAACATCCATCAAACAGTTCGTGGTAACGAACTGTAAGTAAGGAGCGACCGTCTGAATAGTAACTAAAGCTCTAATATATATATTATATATATATATATATATATATATATATATATATAATATATATATATATTATATATATTATATATATATTATATAATATAATATATTATATATATATATATTTATATTATATATATATCATAATATATTTATTATATATATATATATATTATATATATAATATATATATATATATATATATAATAGATATAGATTATATTATATATAATATATATAATATCTATAATATATATATAATATATATAATATATTATAATTATATATATATATATATATATATCTATATAATAATATATATCTATATATATATATATATATATATATATATATATATATATATATACTATATATATATTATATATATTATATATATATTATATATATTATCAAATATGTATAGGCCGTATAACACAGAAGGGGGGGGGGGGGGTTGGACCCCCCCCCTTCCGAAATGTTTGTCTGACTCGTAAAAACGTAACAAAAGTGGATTTAAAAAAAATTTGTATGCGTTTTTTTGTGTACCCCCCTCCCCCGAAATTTTTTGGAGTAAAGCCCCCTACGGAAAAAAAAATCCTGGATACGGCCTTGATCAAAAGAATCGGCTTTATATGATCATCTCAAATATATAAATTTCGCTGAGTTTAGTCTTACCTATCAAAGGTTACGAACCTGAGAAAAATCTCCCGATTTTCAAAATAAGGGGAAAACACCCTTATAAATCAAGTGATCTTAATTAAAATCAAGCCATCATATTCAGCGTATCGGAAAACCCTACTATTGAGGTTTCAAGCTTATCTCTGCAAAAATGTGGAATTTTGTATTTTTTGACAGAAGAAAGATCACGGATGCGTGTTTATTTGTTGTTGTTTTTTTCCCAAGGGTAATCGAATCAACCCATTGGTCCTAAAATATCGGAAGAGGGCTCATTAGGACGGAAATTAAAAATTCTAGTTCCCGTTTTAAGTGACCAAAAAAAAGAGAGCAGCTAGACCCCTCCACCGCCACTTTTTCCAAAATTGTCTGATCAAAATTTTGAGATAGCCATTTTGTTCATCATAGTTGAAAGGCCCTATAACTATGTATTTGGGTATAACTTGACCCCCCTCCCCCCTCCCCACAGCCCCATGGGAAAGGTCTTTAAGTTATAAATTTTGCCCATTGTTTACCCATTGTATTTGTTATTGGGTTGTATGCATACATTTTTGGGTGGGGAGGGGAAAATTTTCTGCTGGGGGTTTTTCCTCAGGGAAATTTTCCATGGGGGTGGGATTTTTCAAGGAGTGAACTTGTCAGGGGAAATTATACACTGGGGGAATTTTCTAGAATTTTTATACAAAATTCTGTTTAAATGTTTTACTTTCTCTTTTCCGTCTCAATTTTACGCGCGGAGTGGTTAAGAGTAATTGTCCGGGGTAAATTTTCACCAAGATCGGATTGTCTAGAGGATATATCCGCGGGGAGGGGGTTTCTCCGTGGAGGTGGGGCCAAATTTTCTGGCATTATATAAAAAAGATCAGAAATTAAATAAAAAAAACAAGTTTTTTCAACTGAAAGTAAGGAGCAACATTTGACTAGGGGGTGAACCCAATCATGCACGTAATATTTTCTGTTCGTTTTAACTTTTGACGTTACTCCTTATTTTCAGTTGGACAACTTGTTTTTTGTTATTTTTTTTTATTTAATTTCTGATCTTTTTTTAAATAATGCTGGGAAAGCCGGCGCCCCCTTCATAGCAATGTCCCTTCCCCCATGAAAACTTCCTTCATGGAAAGATCTTCCCACATAACCCCCGACCCACCCACCCCCCTACTACCAGAAAAAATCCCCCCTGAAAACGTCTGTATACTTCCTAATAACCAATACTATATGTTAACATTGGGTAAAGTACTTTCATATATAACTTTCAACCCTCCGCTCGGGGACTTCGGGGGATTAAGTCATCCTAAAGGACATAGTTATCATATTTTCAACCATGCTGAACAAAATGGCTATCTCAAAATTTTGATCAGGGGACATCGGGAAAAAAAATGAGCGTGGGAGGGGGCCTAGTTGCCCTCCATTTTTTTGGTCACTTAAAAAAGGCACTAGAACTTTTAATTTTCGTTCCAATGAGTCCTCCACGATATTCTAGGACCACTGGGTCGATACGATCACCCCTGGAAACAAAAACAAAAAAAAACAAATAAACACGCATCCGTGATCTTTCTTCTGGTAAAAAATGCAAATTCCACATTTTTGTAGATAGAAGCTTGAAACCTCTACAGTAGGGTTCTCTGATACGCTGAATATGATGGTGTGATTTGTGTTTATCTGTTGTTTTTTTTCCCCAGAGGTGATTGTATCGAGCTGGTGGTCCTAAAACCTCGGAAGAGTGCTCATATGAACGGAAATTAAAAGTTCTAACGCCCTTTTTAAGTAACAAAAAAGATTGGAGGACACCAAGCCCCCCTCCCATCCCCATTTTTCTTAAAATCGTCCGATCAAAATTTTGAAATAGTCATTTTCTTAAGCATAGTTGAAAAAAAACTATACCTTTGAAGATAACATGATAGATTGAATATAATATCCTGAATAACCTCTTCCAAAGCCAATAAAACCACCCCTTCAGCAAAAATCTTATATTTTATAAATAAGCAACTTTCATAAGTTACAGCCCTCGCCCTGGGGTCTATGGGAGATTTTTCTACCTTAATTATGGTTATTTGAATTTTGGACTATTTTGAACAAAAAGGCTATTTCAAAATTTCGATCGGATGCATTTGAGGGAAAAGGGCCCGAGAGGAGGGGCTGGTTACCTTCTGATCACTTTTGACTCATAAAAAGGGCGCAAGAAATTTTAATTTCCAATTAAATGAGTAGTATTATCCCCATAGGCACTTTAAAGGCACTAATACCCCGGATTTTAAAGGCACTCCTGTTTTAAAGATATGCCCTACCGTAGTTTTAAAACATGCCCTAGCGTAGTTTTAGAGACATGCCCTACCGAAATTTTAAGGACATGCCCTACCCAGGATTCCCACGACAGCCCAGGATTCCGAAAACATCCCAGGATTCCGACAACATCCCAGGATTTCAAGCGCATGCACGACCCAGGATTCCCACGACAGCCCTGTTAGTAGTTCTAAACACATTCCTGTTTTAAACGGTCAGGTGTTACCTCAATGTTTACATTGGGAAGACACACCCCTGTAATATGACCGGTGCCCCTGTTTTAAATGGTCAGGTTTTATGTAATAGAGGATGACGATAGAATGTAAAAGAGGAGTCGGGAATAACTTAATGATAGCACACACGTGGATGTTACGTAGTGGCAGCACACACGTGGGTGTTACGTAACGACAGTGCACATGCTACGCAATGACGGTGCACAGCGTGGGTGTTACGTAATGACAGCGCGCACGTGAGTGTTACGTAATGACAGCGCACATATCACTGTCACATAATACTTTTTTGAGATTTCATTTTCTTTCAATTCATTTTTCGTCGAGACGTTCAAGGCGTATTTTTTCTTTCAAGGCATTTTTTCTTTCTATCAAGGCTTTTTTACTTTTAGTTCTTATGTAATGAGAATGCTTACGAATGACACCTTTTGGTAGCCTGCTAGTGCCACCCCTTGAGAAATGACACAAAAAGTGCCATTTTAGTGCTATTTGGTACTTGCATATGGCAGAATTTATAAAAAGAACGTGGATAGGAGAAATAGCTTTTGAATGAGCCATTAATCATCTCTCTATAATGTTCTGGTAACCTGATAGGCCTGGAAAAAACGAAAAAAAAAAACGGGAGACAAATCAGTGCCACCCATGCGAAAGTGATTTTCCTTGTTGTTCAAGAAGGGGGACTGTGATTTCCTTGTACAAGGTTTTTAACCATGTTGATTCTAATGGTACACTCTTCATTTTAATCTGACTCCATTTTCGAGGGGTTTCAGGCTTTTTTCGAAATCACCAAAAATTTCTTTTCGGAACAAACTTTTACTTTTAAGACAAATCAAAATAAAAGTTATCATTCCTAAATCAGTGTCAGATGGTAATTTTTTCTCACCCTGGAGTTCTTTTTAAAACGCGTTTATTAACTCTGAGTTACTATGGGCTGGGGTTCGTTTTTACTAGGTTGAAGCTACTGCTACAACCATGATTAATTGCTCAAAGCTCAGCAGTACAATATTCTATTTCACTGTAATTTTTATTTTTGTTTTCAATGTTTTAAGTACAAAAAAAATATTTATAGCATACTTCGTTTCAGTAAATTGCCAATGACGCAGTAGGCTTTAGACTTTTACAGTTAGGGAAGGGCAGTAGCTAAACTCTATTTTGTAGTAATTTTTATTTGTTTTAAGCCTGATTCGTATATTCAATTTAAGTTTTACTTGTTTTAAGATGTATATATTCATTTATATTAGTACATATTGTTTGTTTGTTTGCTATGATTGTTTATCAATTACTGCTCGTTTTGGGTTTCATTTATTCTTTAATATTTCTTTGCAGTAAAGCGCCAATGACGCAGTAGGCCTTAGACTTTTACATTTAGGTAAGAGGGTAGTGGCCAAACTCTTGTTTAAACTTTTGTTCCTTTTAAGTTTGATTTGCATATTCCATTTAAGCTTTATTCGTTTTAAGATTTATTTATTCATTTATATTAGTACCTGTTGTATGTTTGTTTGCTATGATCGTTTATTTAATTTCTGTTCATTTCGGCGTTCATTTAGTATTTATTCCTAATTTCTATTTGTTTTGTGTTTGAATTATTATAGTAATTTTTTTCTGCTGATCTTAAGTTTAATATGGCCTTTCCGTTTCTTTGAGAAACTCCTTTTTCGGAAAGTGTTTTAATTAATAACAATAAAACATTAAAACTTTATTGCCTTTAATATAGGCAACGGCATAGCGCTCCCTCTGTTATGCTTAGTTTCCTTATAGATATCATATCACTAGTCACTAGTACTAGTACTAGTCACTGAAGAACTAGTACTAGGAGACTGAGCTTCGCTGAGTGAAAAAGAAATACATTTTTTTATTGCTTTTGCAAAACAACCCCAAATTTCATTTTATTTTCTTCGCTGTAGATGGTGCAGCCTTTAGGGTTTCAAAGTCTGGGTATTTGTGACGTTATTCAGATGAAAAAGATGTTTCAAAAAAATATTGAGGTCTTAAATGAATTTCCCCAAAGTTGTGACCTATTGAGATCATTTTTTCACTCCAGAAAATAAATAACTGTCAAACAGCTCATGGTAACGAACTGTAAGTAAGGAGCGACCCGGCTCAATAGTAACCGAAGCTCTAAAAACGGGGTTTTGATACTAATAGATACATCAAAAGAATCAGATTTTTAGGCTGATTTCAAATATATCTTACCCATCAAAATTTTATCTTACCCATCGAAAGTACGCACCGGAGAAAATTTGCCTTTTTTCGAAAAAAGGGGGAAACATCGCTAAAAGTCATAGAACTTTAACGAAAATCACACCATCAGGTTCAAGCGTATGAGAAAACCCTACTATAGAAGTGTCAAGCTCCTATCTGCAAAAATGTGGAACTATGTGTTTTTTTCGCCAGAAGAAAGATCACGGATTCGTGTTTTTTTTTTCAGGGGTGATCGTATCGATCCAGTAGTCCTTGAATATCGTGAGAGGGCTCATTCGAATGGAAATTAAGAGTTCGAGGGTCCTTTTTAAGTGACCAAAAATTGGAGGGAAATTTGGCCCCCTCCCACGCTCATTTCTCCCAAAATCACCCAGTCAAAATTTTGAGATAACCATTTTGTTCAGCATAGTCGAAAACTTAATAAATATGTCTTCGAGGATAACTTAATGCCCCACAGTTCCCTGGGGAAGGGCTGCAAGTTTTGAATTTTGCCCATCATTTACATACAGTATTGGTTAATGGGAAGTATACAGACGATTTCAGGAGGGTTTTTTTTCTGGTGGGGGGGGATCGGAGGAGGGGATTATGGGGGAGGATCTTTTCATGGGGGATGTTTCCTTGGGGGAAGGGGAAGTTCTATGAAGGGGGCGCCGGGTATCCCAGCATTATTTAGCAACGATCAGAAATTAAATAAAAAACAAGTTTTTTCCAATGGAAGTAAGGAGCAACATTAAAACTTAAAACAAACAGAAATTATTACGTATATGAGGGGTTTTGCCCCCTAGTCAATACCTCGCTCTTTACGCTAATTTTTTTTAGTACTTTCAAAAGAGCTAACCAGCCTTTGTGATTCAGGGGTTTGTGATTCGAAGAAAAGTCGAACTTTAGCGTAAGGAGTGAGGTATTGACTAGAGGAGCGAACTCCCTAATATACGTAATAAAAACATACGAATATAGAAGTTCGTTACATAAGCTAATTCGTAAGTTACGTCAGAACAAAATTTTGAGAAAGCCATTTAGCCAAAAAAAGTAAAATTAATATGCAAATTTTGTTTCAATTATTCATGTACGGTGAGCCAAAATCAAAGCTGCATTAATTCAAAAACGTTCAGAAATTAAATAAAAAACAAGGTTTTTTAACTGAAAGTAAGGAGCAACATTAAAACTTAAAACGAACAGAAATTATTCCGTGTATGAAAGGGGTGGTCCCCTCTTCAACACCTCGCTCTTTACGCTAAAGCTCGACTCTCTCAGTAGTAACCTATTACACAGTTTGAACCGTACATTCAACCGTACATTCACGCCTACAAGAATATACAGTGTGGTTTCACGTGGACATTGCAAAAAGCGACCAATCCTTTACCTATAAAGTGGCCAAACACGTTTTGAGAGTATGATTGCTGGTTTTTTTTCTTTTTTTTTGGCAATTGACATTTTTCTGATAACAAGTACCATTCATTGCGATCGTGGCTCTATGGTGTGGATGACTTGAAAATAAAATTTTTTACGAGAAATGTCTGAAAAGTGCATGGATGCTACAATCAGAATTTTTTGATTGACATTTGCAAAAAGGGATAAGGGATTCGCGAATTGAACCGTATGAACGATCTTATTTGAATAATAGGGAAAAAACAGAGCTAGATAACATTCGCGAATTGGATCGTATGAAGGTGGAGAAAAAAAGGGGTGGTCTTATGACTTGACCTAGCTTTACTTCTTCGATGTGTACTGTATAATACACAAGTGGTGTTTGAACAGTGTTGTCAATTTAAAATAGAGTTTAACGTTATACTATACTAAAAAGTTGATACTAAGAGAGATGTAGATGGCAAGAAGAGAATTTTAATAACGGATAGCTTTACTTCTTCGATGTGTTCTGTATAATACACAAGTGGTGGGGTGATGGGAGCGGGGTGTCTTAGAGTACTTATAGTGCTGTACTGTGGGTCGAGTTGCTAGCGAAAAACCCGTGTGGATGACTTGAAATAAAATTTTTAACGAGAAATGGCTGAAAAGTGTTTTGGGGGAGATGGGTTGATTGCCAGAAGGATGTCT
Organism: Artemia sinica; assembly: GCA_027921565.1. Taxonomy (NCBI): domain Eukaryota; kingdom Metazoa; phylum Arthropoda; class Branchiopoda; order Anostraca; family Artemiidae; genus Artemia; species Artemia sinica. The sequence continues at coordinate 50,449,799 of CM051268.1, forward strand.
TAGCGTACTTAGAGTGTGATAGTGGGGGGCGAGTCGCTAGCGAAAAACCCGTGTGGATGACTTGAAAATAAAATTTTTAACGAAAAATGGCTGAAAAGTGTTTTGGGGGAGATGGGTTGATTGGCAGAAGGATGTCTTAGCGTAGTTATAGCGTGATAGTGGGGGTCGAGTTGCTAGCGAAAAACCCGTGTGGATGACTTGAAATAAAATTTTTAACGAGAAATGGCTGAAAAGTGTTTTGGGGGAGATGGGTTGATTGGCAGAAGGATGTCTTAGCGTACTTATAGCGTGATAGTGGGGGGCGAGTTGCTAGCGAAAAACCCGTGTGGATGACTTGAAATAAAATTTTTAACGAGAAATGGCTGAAAAGTGTTTTGGGGGAGATGGGTTGATTGGCAGAAGGATGTCTTAGCGTAGTTATAGCGTGATAGTGGGGGTCGAGTTGCTAGCGAAAAACCCGTGTGGATGACTTGAAATAAAATTTTAACGAGAAATGGCTGAAAATGTTGTGGGGGAGATGGGCTGATTGGCAGAAGGATGTCTTAGCGTACTTACAGTGTGATAGTGGGGGGCGAGTCGCTAGCGAAAAACCCGTGTGGATGACTTGAAATAAAATTTTTAACGAGAAAATGGCTGAAAAGTGTTTTGGGGGAGATGGGTTGATTGGCAGAAGGATGTCTTAGCGTAGTTATAGCGTGATAGTGGGGGTCGAGTTGCTAGCGAAAAACCCGTGTGGATGACTTGAAATAAAATTTTTAACGAGAAATGGCTGAAAAGTGTTTTGGGGGAGATGGGTTGCTATTTTTGACTTTCTGAGCTGGATTTCTTAGCCTTTCATAGGTGTGTGTGTTGTCTGAAACCTATGATTTGGGATGGGTGGTTTGCTATTTTGACTTTTCCTGAGCTGGCTTTCTTAGCCTTTCATAGGTGTGTGTTTGACAGAAAATTATGATTTGGGATGTGTAGTTTGCTATTTGGACTTTTCAGAGCTAGGATTCTTAGTCTCTCATAGGTGTTTGTTGTCTGAAACCTATAGTTTGGGATGAGTAGTTTGCTATTTCAGGCTTTTATGAGCTAGGTTTCCTAGTATTTCGTAGGTGTGTGTTGTCTGAAACTTATGATTTGGGATATATAAATTACTATTTCGGGCTTTTCTGAGCTAGATTTCTTAGTCTTTCGTTGATGTGTGTTGTGTTGAAACCTATGATTTGGGGGGGTGGGTTGCTATTTTTGACTTTTCTGAGCTGGATTTCTAGCCTTTATATCTGTGTGTTGTCAGAAAATTATGATTTGGGGTGTGTAGTTTGCTATTTAGACTTTTCAGAGCTAGGATTCTTAGTCTCGCATAGCGTTTGTTGTCTGAAACCTATAGTTTGGGATGAGTAGTTTGCTATTTAAGCCTTTTATGAGCTAGGTTTCCTAGTATTTCGTAGGTGTGTGTTATCTGAAACTTATGATTTGGGATATGTAAGTTACTGTTTCGGGCTTTTCTGAGCTAGATTTCTTAGTCTTTCGTTGGTGTGCGTTGTCTGAAACCTATGATTTGGGATGGGTGGATTGCTATTTTTGACTTTTCTGAGCTGGATTTCTTAGCCTTTCATAGGTGTGTGTTGTCTGAAACCTATGATTTGGGTGGTGGTTTGCTATTTTTGACTGTTTCTGAGCTGGATTTCTTAGCCTTTCATAGGTGTGTGTTGTCAGAAAATTATGATTTGGGATGTGTAGTTTGCTATTTGGACTTTTCAGAGCTAGGATTCTTAGTCTCTCATAGGTGTTTGTTGTCTGAAACCTATAGTTTGGGATGAGTAGTTTGCTATTTCAGGCTTTTATGAGCTAGATTTCCTAGTATTTCGTAGGTGTGTGTTGTCTCAAACTTATGATTTTGGGATATGTAATTACTATTCCGGGCTTTTCTGAGCTAGATTTTCTTAGTCTTTCGTTGGTGGTGTTGTCTGAAACCTATGATTTGGGATGGGAGGGTTGCTATTTTTGACTTTCCTGAGCTGGATTTCTTAGCCTTTCATAGGTGTGTGTTGTCTGAAACCTATGATTTGGGATGGGTGGTTTGCCATTTTTGACTTTTCTGAGCTAGATTTCTTAGCCTTTCATAGGTGTGTGTTGTCAGAAAATTATGATTTGGGATGTGTAGTTTGCTATTTGGACTTTTCAGAGCTAGGATTCTAGTCTCTCATAGGTGTTTGTTTGTCTGAAAACCTATAGTTTGGGATGAGTAGTTTGCTATTTCAGGCTTTTCTGAGCTAAGGTTTCTTAGTATTTCGTAGGTGTGTGTTGTCTGAAACTTATGATTTGGGATGGTTAATTTGCTATTTCCGGCTTTTATTAGCTAGGTTGCTTAGTCTTTCGTAGGTATGTGTTGTCTGAAACCTATAAAAATAAACTATTTCCGTAAAATCTGAGCTAATAAGGGTTTTTGAACCGTAAACTCTAGTTTTGTGTAAGAAAATTTTGGAAAATACATTTTCGTTAACTCATAGGTGAAATTTAAGCCCAGTTATGGATCGAAAATAACTATTTCTATAAAATCTGAGCTAATAAGGGTTTTTTGACCGTAAACTCTAGTTTTTTTGTAAGAAAATATGAAAAATACAATTCTCTGGTTCAAATGTGACTTAAGTCCAGTTATGCATCGAAAAATAAACTATTTCTGTAAAATCTGAGCTAATAGGGTTTTTGACCGTAAACTCTAGTTTTTTTTGTAAGAAAATTATGGAAATACAATTCTCTGGTTCAAATGTGAAACTTAAGTCTATTTTTGGATCGAAAAATAAAACTATTTCCGTAAATCTGAGCTAATAAGGGTTTTTTTGACCGTAAACTCTAGTTTCTTGTAAGAAAATTATGGAAATACAATTCTCTAGTTCAAAATGTGAAACTTAAGTCTATTTTTGAATCAAAAAATAAAACTATTTCCGTAAATCTGAGCTAATAAGGGTTTTTGACCGTAAACTCTAGTTTCTTGTAGAGAAAATTATGGAAAATACAATTCTCTAGTTCAAATGTGAAACTTAAGTCCAGTTTTGGATACTCATAATGATGAGGACTGATAGACCTAATTCAATATTTTTTCATAAAAACAACATTTTTTTTAAAACCTCGAAATTATTCATTTTTATTTATTTTATTATTTTTTTTTGTACGTATCTTAAAATGACAAAATATGCTTACGGCTCAAACAATTGTAATCTATGATTGGTCAGAGACACGATGTGGCTTTCCCACTGGTATTCTATGTTTGGTTATCGACACTACCTAGTCTATTGCATGTATTAAATCAGTATTTTACGCAGTGGAACGATAAACACATATGGATGGTCAGAGGACACGATGTGCTTTCCCACTGGTATTCTATGTCTGGTTATTCGACACTACCTAGTCTATTGCGTGTATTAAATCAGTATTTTTACGCAGTGGGAACGATAGAACACATAAGTCATATCTTAAAAAAAAGTGAAGAGTGGAGTATTTTAATAAAGTGTGTTCACATAACAAGGTTATTGTAGCATTGAATGTCAACAAGGAGAAGTATTTAAACTATGAAACAAGTACAAGTGGTAGCACTATTGGAAATGTATGCATGCATTGTCATGACAGTAAGGTAATTAAATTTCTTTGGAATACCGAAAAAATTCAACTCTTATTTGGTGGTTTGCGAGATTGAGATCTCCAGAGATGATTGCACTCAAAGAGAATGCCAACATAAAAATAATCGTTGAGGATATAGGACAACTCCTTGCTGCTGTTGCAAGGTAAACACATTACCTATGATACATCCAATCGTCACCTTTCGGGTATTAACATTCAACGGAAGATCAATAAAAGAAAGGCCTACTCTTCTACTAATATCGTAAACCATGTATTGTCTACGTGCCGAAACTGTTACCTATGTAAAAATAATGTGATAATAGACAGTGAAAATTGCCAGAAAAAATAAAAAGGGCATTGTCCAGAAAATATCACTATGGAATATAAAGATGAATCGATGAAAAACAAAGCACGTACAAACGTTACTGCCATTGATTAAACAGTCAATGCAACCAAATAATACCAAAGACGAAAAGCATATTGAGCCTGTTGATGAGACACCAGTAAAAATTGTGTATGACTCAAAATGGAATAATGATTATTCTACTGATTACGAACTAAGAGAAGACAATATGCTATAATACAAGAGAGAACATGGTGAACTATTTTATGGAACAGATTCAAAATGTCCAAAGTTAACCATTGATATTAATAATGTATCATAATATATTTTTGTATTAATATTCTACATAGCATTATTTCATTAAAAATATTACATTTTTATGGGTTCTTATTTTTAGAGTAAGCTAAGCATATCAAACGTTTTAGAATGTCCTATTAAAACATCGGGAGATGTAAGAAAAGGAATTTGGATACATCTATTGTCAGACACATGGGATAACATTGGACAAAATCTAGGTATCAGAATGAATAAATTCTTTATCAACATCCATTGTTGGATATGTCATTATGTCATTATGAAAAAATTGTAAGTAAGTAAGTAAGTAAGTAACAAACTCTTTCTTGAATTCACCTCTTGGATACACAATACAGAAATTTTATTCAGGAAATATGAAAAAAAATTGAACAAATTCTTTATTAACATTCATTATCGATTGAAGTCGCTTCCTAGACAGACAATACAGCAATTTCACAAATCTAGTTTAAGAGTGATTAAATTCTATATCAACATCCATTCTCGGATACATAGGAAAAAGTTGACAAAATCTAAGTGTCAGAGTGAATAAGTTTTATTTATCAACATCTTTTGTCAGATACATCGAATAAAATTGACAGAATCTAAGTGTCAGAGTGAATAAGTTTTTTTTATCAACATCCTTTGTCAGATACATCAAATAAAATTGACAGAATCTAAATTTTAGAATGAATACCTATAATAGAATTTCACTTTTAGCTTACTGCTTTTATGCTCAAATATGAAAAATATGTCGTTTACAACTGGTTTGTGCAGCAAAACAAATATTTTGGCCTAAATACAACAAAAAGCTATCAAGCCATAAAGGCTTATGAGAAAGACAATCAACTTAAAATGATCGAAAAGTTTGTACACGATCTTTTATATTATGAAGGCAGGTTTGCCACGCGACATTTTTCATAGTTGAGCATAAAAGCAGTAAGTTAAAAGTGAAATATTATTATAGGTCAATGGTTCGGAAGCTTCATAATTTGATTTGATTTTGATGTTGGATAAAAATTCCGTCATTTTTATAGAAACTGTATTAGTTTCACGAAAAACATCTTTCAGCGTATTTTAATTTTAATAAAAAGTGTTAAATGCAAATCATTTTGGTTTTTATGTTGGATAAAAATTCGTTCATTTTTTTAGAAAGTGTAATAGTTTTTTTTTTCACGGGAAGTCATCTTTCAGCGTGTTTTAAGTTTAAAAAAAGCATTCATTGAAATTTAAATTTGATTTTGATGTTGGAAAAAAATCCATCCATTCTTATAGAAACTGCAAGAGTTTCACGGAAAACATATTTTAGCGTATTTTAAGTTTAAATGAAGAGTATCAACTGCTTAATTCATTTTGATTTCGCTGTTGGATAAAAATTCGTTCATTCTTATAGAAACTGCAATAGTTTCGCGAGAATCATCTTTTAGGGTGTATTGAGTTTAAATGAAAATTATTAAATTCAAATTCGTTTTGATTTTGATGTTGGATAAAAATTCGTTTTATTCTTATAGAAACTGCAATAGTTTCGCGAGAATCATCTTTTAGGGTGTATTTGAGTTTAAATGAAAATTATTAAATTCAGATTCGTTTTGATTTTGATGTTGAATAAAAATTCCTTTATTCCCATAGAATTTGACAATAGTTTTCATGGCACGCATCTTTCGTTTTTTTTTAAGTTTAAACGAAAAGTAGTAAATGCAATTTCATTTTGATGTTGATGCTGGATAAAAATTCATTCATTTTTATAGAAACTGCAAGAGTTTCACGAGAACCATCTATTAGCGTATTTAAGTTTATATGCAAAGTATTAAATGCAATTCATTTTGATTTTGAAAATTCGTTCATTTTTATAGAACCTGCAATAGTTTCACAGGAAGCATCTTCCAGCGTGTTTTAAGTTTTAAAGAAAAGCATTGAATGGAAAACTCATTTTGATTTTGATGTTGGGTAAAAATTTAGTCATTTTTTATAGAAACTGCAATAGTTTCACAAGAACTATCTTTCAGCGTGTTTTAAATTTAAACGAAAAGTATTCAATGAAAATTAATTTGATTTTGATGTTGGATAAAAATCCATTCATTCTTATAGAGACTGCAATAGTTTCACGGAAAACATCTTCTGATTTAATACATGCAATACACTAGCTAGTGTCGATAACCGGATCAATTCTTTTTTTCTCTTTTTTATTCACAAACAATTTTCAATGTGTGCAAGGCATAGCAATTTCTTCATAAATTCCACTATTTAATCCCCCCCTCCGCCCCCGGCCCGCGCCGTGGGCCCCGTGCGCGCTTCCCGGGCCGAAGCGGGCCCGCGGCGCTTCCCGACGCTGCCGCGGACCCCACGGCGCTTTCCCGGCCCGCCGTAGCCAGCCTGCCGCAGTGGGCCCCGCGCCGGAGGGGGGGGGGGCATTAATAGTGGAATTTATGAAGAATTACTCTGCCTTGCACACATTGAAAATTGTTTGTGATAAAAAGAGAAAAAAGAATTGTCCGGTTATCGACACTAGCTAGTTTAGTGCATGTATTAAATCAGAGATGTTTTCCGTGAAACTCGTGCAGCTTCTATAAGAATGGATGGATCTTTATCCAACATCAAAATCAAATTTAAATTTCAATGAATGCTTTTTTTTAAACTTAAAACACGCTGAAAGATGCTTTCCGTGAAACTATTACACTTTCTAAAAAAATGAACGAATTTTTATCCAACATAAAAACCAAAATGAATTTGCATTTAACACTTTTTATTTAAAATTAAAATACGCTGAAAAGATGTTTTCCGTGAAACTAATGCAGTTTCTATAAAAATGACGAGAATTTTTATCCAACATCAAAATCAAATCCAAATGAAGCTTCCGAACCATTGCGCTATATAGTATTTCACTTTTAACTTACTGCTTTTATGCTCAACTTATGAAAAATGTCGCGTGGGCAACCTGCTTCAGAATATAAAAGATTGTTTACAAACTTTTCGATCAGTTTAAGTTGATTGTCTTTCTGATAGCCTTTATGCTTGATAGCTTTTTTTGTTGTATTTAGGGCAAAATACTTGTTTTGCTGCACAAAACCAGTTGTAAAACGACATATTTTCATATTTGAGCATAAAAGCAGTAAGTTAAAAGTGAAATACTATTTTAGGTATTCATTCTAAAATTTAGATTTTGTCAATTTTATTTGATGTATCTGACAAAAGATTTTGATAGCAATAAAACTTAGTTCACTCTGACACTTAGATTTGTCAACTTTTTCCATTGTATCCGAGAAATGGATGTTGATATAGAATTTAATCACTCTTAAACATAGATTTGTGAAATTGCTGTATTGTCTGTCTGAGGATGCGACTTCAATCGATAATGAATGTTAATAAAGAATTTGTTCAATTTTTTTTTCATAATTTCCTGAATAAAATTTCTGTATTGTGTATCCAAGAGGTGAATTCAAGAAAGAGTTAGTTACTTACTTACTTACTTACTTACTTACTTACAATTTTTCATATCTTTATATTCCATAGTGATATTTTCTGACAATGCCTTTTATTTTTCTGGCAATTTCACTGTCATTATCACATTATTTTACACAGGTAACAGTTTCGGCACGTAGACAAGCTATGGGTTTACGATATTAGTAGAAGAGTAGGCCTTTCTTTTATGATCTTCCGTTGAATGCTAATACCCGAAAGGTGACGATTGGATGTATCAGTAGGTAATGTATTACCTGCAACAGTAGCAAGGAGTTGTCCTCTATCATCAAACGATTATTTTTATGTTGGCATTCTCTTTGAGTGCAATCATCTCTGGAGATCTCAATCTCGCATAACCACGAACATAAGAGTTGAATTTTTCGGTATTCCAAAGAAATTTAATTCCTTACTGTCATGACAATGCATGCATAGATTTCCAATAGTGCTACCACTTGTACTTGTTTCATAGTTTAAATACTTCTCCTTCTCGGCATTCAATGCTACAATAACCTTGTTATGTGAACACACTTTATTAAAATGCTCCATCTTCACTTTTTTTTAAAGATATAATTTATGTGTTTATCGTTCCACTGCGTAAAAAAATACTGATTTAATACTTGCAATAGACTAGGTAGTGTCGATAACCAGACATAGAATACCAGTGGGAAAAGCTACATCGTGTCTATGAGACAATCATAGAGTACAATTGTTAGAGCCGTAAGCGTATTTTGTCATTTTAAGATACCTAAAAAAAAAAAAAAAAATAAATAAAGTTGAATAATTTCGAGGTTTATATAAAAAAAATGGTTTATTTTTATGAAAAAAATATTGAATATAGGTCTATCAGGTCCTCATCATTATGAGTATCCAAAATGGACTTAAGTTTCATATTTGAACCAGAGAATTGTATTTTCCATAATTTTCTTACAAAAAACTAGAGTTTACGGTCAAAAAACCCTTATTAGCTTAGATTTTACGGAAATAGTTTTATTTTCGATCCAAAAAATAGACTTAAGTTTCACATTTGAACTAGAGAATTGTATTTTCCATAATTTTCTGACAAAGAAACTAGAGTTTACGGTCAAAAACCCTTATTAGCTCAGAATTTACGGAAAATAGTTTTATTTTTAGATAAAAAAAAACAGACTGAAGTTTCATATTTGAATCAGAGAATTGTATTTTCCATAATTTTCTTACAAAAAAACTAGAGGTTACGGTCAAACAAACCCCTTATTAGCTCAGATTTTACAGAAATAGTTTATTTTTCGATCCATAACTGGACTTAAGTTTCACATTTGAACCAGAGAATTGTATTTTCCATAATTTCTTACAAAAAACTAGAGTTTACGGTCAAAAACACCTATTAGCTCAGATTTTACAAAATAGTTGTATTTTTCGATTCAAAACTGGACTTAAGTTTCACATTTGAACCAGAGAATTGTATTTTCATAATTTTCTTACAAAAAACTAGAGTTTACGGTCAAAAAACCCTTATTAGCTCAGATTTTATAGAAATAGTTTTATTTTTCGATCCATAACTGGGCTTAAGTTTCACCTATGAGTCAACGAAATGTATTTTCCAAAATTTCTCTACACAAGACTAGATTTTACGGTCAAAAACCCTTATTAGCTCAGATTTTACGGAAATAGTTTATTTTGATAGGTTTCAGACTAACACATACCATACGAAAGACTAAGAAACCTAGCTCATAAAAGCCGAAAATAGCACATTAACCATCCCAAATCATAAGTTTCAGACAACGACACACTACGAAATACTAAGAACCTTAGCTCAGAAAAGCCTGAAAAAGCAAACTACTCATCCCAAACTATAGGTTTCAGACAAACAAACACCTATGAAAGACTAAGAATCCTAGCTCTGAAAAGTCCAATAGCAAACTACACATCCCAAATCATAATTTCTGAAAAACCACACCTATGAAAGGCTAAGAAATCTAGCTCAGAAAAGTCAAAATAGCAAACCATCCATCCCAAATCATAAGTTTTCAGACAACACACACCTATGAAAGGCTAGAAATCCAGCTTAGAAAAAGTCAAAAATAGCAACCCAACCATCCCAAATCATAGGTTTCAGACAACACACACCAACGAAAGACTAAAATATCTAGCTAGAAAAGCCCGAAATAAGTATTTTACATACATCCCAAACTATAGGTTTCAGACAACACACACCACGAAATACCAAGGAACCTAGCTCATAAAAGCCTGAAATAGCAAACTACTCATCCCAAACTATAGGTTTCAGAGAACAAACACCTATGAGGGACTAAGAATCCTTAGCTCTGAAAAGTCCAAATAGCAAACTACACATCCCAAATCATAATTTTCTGACAACACACACCTATGAAAGGCTAAGAAATCCAGCTCAGAAAAGTCAAAAATAGCAAACCACCCATCCCAAATCATAGATTTCAGACAACGCACACCTATGAAAGGCTAAGAAATCCAGCTCAGAAAAGTCAAAAATAGCAATCCACCCATCCCAAATCATAGGTTCAGACAACACACACCAACGAAAGACTAAGAAACTAGCTCAGAAAAGCCCGAAATAGTAATTTACATATCCCAAATCATAAGTTTCAGATAACACACACCTACGAAATATAGGAAACCTAGCTCATAAAAGCCTGAAATAGCAAACTACTCATCCCAAAACTATAGGTTTCAGACAACAACGCCTATGAGAGACTAAGAATCCTAGCTCTAAAAGTCCAAATAGCAAACTACACATCCCAAATCATAATTTTCTGACAACACACACACTATGAAAGGCTAAGAAATCCAGCTCAGAAAAGTCAAAAATAGCAAAACCACCCATCCCAAATCATAGGGTTTCAGACAACACACACCTATGAAAGGCTAAGAAATCCAGCTCAGAAAAGTCGAAAATAGCAACCCAGCCACCTCAAATCATAGGTTTCAGACAACACCATCAACGAAAGACTAAGAAATCTAGCTCAGAAAGCCCGAAATAGTAATTTACATATCCCAAATCATAAGTTTCAGACAACACACACCTATGAAATACTAGGAAACCTAGCCTCATAAAAGCCTGAAATAGCAAACTACTCATCCCCAAACTATAGGTTTCAGACAACAAACACCTATGAGAGACTAAGAATCCTAGATCTGAAAAGTCCAAATAGCAAACTACCATCCCAAATCATAATTTTCTGACAACACACACCTATGAAAGGCTAGAAATCCAGCCTCAGAAAAGTCAAAAATAGCAACCCATCTCCCCAACAACACTTTTCAGCCATTTCTCGTTAAAAAATTTATTTCAAGTCATCCACACGGGTTTTTCGCTAGCAACTCGGCCCCCATTATCACGCTATAACTACGCTAAGAACATCCTTCTGCCAATCAAACCCATCTCCCCAAAAACACTTTTCAGCATTTCTCGTTAAAAATTTTATTTCAAGTCATCCAACGGGTTTTTCGCTAGCGACTGGCGCCCCCCCCCACCCCTATCACACTATAAGTAACGCTAAGACAGCCTTCTGCAACTCAACCCATCTCCCCCAAAACACTTTTCAGCCATTTCTCGTTAAAATTTTATTTCAAGTCATCACACGGGGTTTTTCGCTAGCAACTCGACCCCCACTATCACGCTATAAAACTACGCTAAGACATCCTTCTGCCAATCAACCCACACCTCTCCCCCAAAAATTTTCAGGCCATTCTCGTTAAAAATTTTATTTCAAGTCATCCACACGGGTTTTTGCTAGCAACTCGCCTCCACTATCACGCTATAAAGTACGCTAAGACATCTTCTGCCAATCAAAACCCATCTCTCCCCTAAACACTTTTCAGCCATTTCTCGTTAAAAATTTTTATTTCAAGTCATCCAACACGGGTTTTTCGCTAGCAACTCGAACCCCCACTATCACGCTATAAACTACGCTAAGACAATCCTTCTGCCAATCAAACCATCTCCCCCAAAAAACTTTTCAGCCAATTTTTTGTTTAAAAATTTTATTTTCAAAGTCATCAACCACGGGTTTTTCGTTAGCGACTCGCCCCCCCCCCTCTATCACACTCTAAGTACGCTAAGACATCCTTCTGGCAATAACCCCTAGTCCCCCAAAACCCTTTTCAGCCATTTCTCGTTAAAAATTTTATTTTCAAGTCATGCACACGGGTTTTTCGCTAGCAACTCGACCCACAGTACAGCACTATAAGTACTCTAAGACACCCCGCTCCCATCACCACCACCACTTGTTTATTATACAGAACACATCAAAGAAGTGAAGCTATCCGTTATTAAAAATTCTCTTCTTGCCATCTACATCTCTCTAGTATCAACATATTTAGTATAGTATAACGTTAAACTCTATTTTAATTGACAACACTGTTCAGGCACCAATTGTGTATTATACAGTACACATCGAAGAAGTAAAGCTAGGTCAAGTCATAAGACCATCCCTTTTTTTCTCCACCTTCATACGATCCAATTCGCGAATATTATCTAGCTCTGTTTTGGTTCCCTATATTCAAATAAGATCGTTCGTACAGTCCAATTCGCGAAATCCCTTATCCCTTTTTGCAAATGTCAATCCAAACAATTCTGATTGAAGCATCCATGCACTTTTCAGACATTATCGTTTTAAAAATTTTATTTTCAAGTCATCCACACCATAGAGCTACGATCGCAATGAATGGTTACTATGTTATCAGAAAAATGTCAATTGCAAAAAAAAGAAAAAAAAAACAAACAATCATACTCTCAAAACGTGTTTGGCCACTTTTATAGGTAAAGGATTGGTCGCTTTTTGCAATGTCCACGTGAAACCACACTGTATATCTCTTGGAGGCGTGAATGTACGGTCTCAAACTGTGTAATAGGTTACTACTTCTCTCTCACAACTTTAGTTTTTTAAAACAACAAAAAACATTAGCGTGAAGAGCGAGGCGTTGATGGAGGGGACCGCCTCCTCTTTCATATACGGAAAAATTTCTGTTCGTTTTAAGGTTTATGTTGCTCCTTACTTTCAGTTAAAAAAAACTTGTTTTTTTTATTTATCTTGTTTACAAACAGTCTTATTAAAACGAGCAATAATCACCGAGCAAAGCTCGTTCCCACATACAGGAATTATTATTGTAATTTTTTTTTTGCCGCGTAATCCGTACGGACATTACTACGGATTGTAATTCCGTAGTATGTATTTCTAAGTATTTAAGAATCCAAGATTTACATTCATCAATTGGGAACGTCTCTCTCTCTAAAACACTGTAGACTGTAGCGTCTACTTTTTTCCAAACATGATACACATTTGATTATCGCGCGTATCGTCCCTGGCAATAATACGTCATAACCTTAGGTTAGTTTTCCATAACCTCATCGTGATGAGATCGGAAACAATTGTAATTGCCCGTGCGTGAAGGCCACTGAATCTTGTGTGGTTTGACATACGTTTCACATTTTTTTTACAGAGAGTACAGCTTTGTCGATATTGTATATTCTGTCTACTGTGCTCGTAAAACTCCAAAACCAAGTGATTTTTTAACCAAACTCCTCCTAGTTTGAAACTCCTCCTAGTCGTACTCAAAGTTTGTAAACCTTCAGGGGTCTTCTAATTTCAGTCAGGAGACGATTTACTAAAAAATATTAAACAGTTTATAAAGGAAAAAACGAACTTTCCAGAACTAGTGACATGTCTAGATCGATTTTTTACACCAGAAAATGGTTGGTTTGACAATTTTCAGGAAAAAATAAATATAGTGCCATTTTCGAAAAAAAAAAATTAGTGACAAATAAATGAATACATACAATGACTTGCTCATTTTGTAATATAAGATTTAGTGACTTATAAATTAGTATTTGTTTTGTGCAGCCTTGTCATAGAGTTTTACTGCTCCTAAGAGACAATACTGTTTTTGGAGTGTCGTATCTTGTTATTCAGTAAAGCTCTAGTTTTTCATATTCTATAGAGACTGAAAAATGTTACGACTTAATCAATCTGATCTGGCCTTGCAGATATGTGTGCGAAATCGGCGAAGCATTAGTTTTTCTTTTAAGTTTCAGCTAGCTATTTAATCACGTAAGAAAACATTTGATTATTTATCGTTTTGAAATAATATGAATGATACGAACGACCAATTAATATATAGATATTAAAGCCATTCCAGGATAAAATGTTAAGTTATAAGCTATTTTGGAATAATCCAAGTTCGGCTTGTCCAAAATTCATCAAAGCGTGTATAGTCTGTGGCACATTATACTTGTCAAATATTCTGTAATTTTGAGGCAGTAATTTGGTAATATCAAGAGTACAAAAAAGGGGAAAGGCAACATTAAAGAAAAATTCCAGAATTCTATAGCATTTGAAAAGTAAAATTGTGGCAGTGTTCTGGTCACTATATTGGTCCTACAGAATGTTTTAGGTCCTTGAAAAAACATTACGTCTAGGACTGGTATTACAATTTTAACACGGTATAAGTAGCCTAATAATTTTTTTTCACGGTTGGGAGAGGCGAGGTTAGAGATCGAATTATTTTTGTCAGACAGATACAGCGGTTTTCTAAGAAACATATGTCGTTACATTCACGTAGTTTTTTTTTATCTTTTCATTGGACTATCGCCCCACATACCCCCGGTCCCTGTGGAGGGCCACCTACCAAATTCCTTGTTAAGCTTTACCCTAACATGACTGAACAGTTTTATTAAATACAGCTGGGTGTGAAATTAAATTGTATTATTTACAAATACTCACTTAAGAGGAATAAAACGCCATTTTGCTCGGATTTCTAATAATCGGTTAGATATATATGAAATGACAAATGAAAGTCAGCGACAACGGCCGCTTTTGACCCAATGACAAACTATAGAATTTGTTCGTCATCTAGATCAAGAGCCGACATTATTGGCTCTATGTCGGAAGCATTTTTAACTTTGTTCGAGTTTGAATGCTTAGGTTGCCTTATGCATCCAAATATCATAATGGTTGCCTTTTGTTGGACCTATTTAACAAATGATAGTCCTCTGGGGATTATTGATTTGAGTTTTGCCGAGTGTGCTTGATGTCTTTCGGTCTTTTTTCCGTATTACGATTTAAATTGCATAAAATTGCAAGGTAACTCTGGTCAAAAAATCTTTTGAAAATATTTGTCCTGGGAGAAGAAATGACTACCTTTATTCTAGGAGGGCTAGAGGGGCACAAGCGCTCCCTCTAGTGGGCGGTGGCGCACCCGAGGGGAAGCAAAACAAGCTTAAATTGTATATTTTTTTTTGGAAAAATTGCAACATTTACAGTACTGATGGTGCGGTCAGGAGGCGGTCAAGTCTACATGTTAACTTTCTTTTCTCTCCTCCTGAGAAAGAACCTAACTCCGGTTCTAATGATTGCCATTGACGAAATTTTTTTTAATCAAGCTGTGTGATGTCATAAAAACCTTCAACTTTTTAAAATTCATTTCTTGAAAGAAAATCACTTTTAAAGGAAAATAAAAAGTGATGTTAGGATATTTCAATTTATTATCTCTATCATGTGTGAACTTTTTTTAGATCATTAAAATCAAATTAATTAGTTTTTTGTTACTTTTCTTCATCTGTACCATTCCAAGCCTCATCTTCTCTCTATTCCTATAGTATATACCATTATACATATTGTTTAGTTTGTTTCTTTTTTTCCTTCTTTGCTTATAAATTAATATTAACTAATATCCCCTTTTTGCTGGCTAAGGTTTGTCTTGGAGGTAAAAAATAATAAAAGACGAGCAAAAGGTTTCTTTTTTTTTAAATAAAGAAAAGGAGGAATGTCAAAACTCCACACGAACAGAAGCAGTTCTGATGCGTGAGGATTCAAACAAACCCCCCTACTCTTTGAACTGAAGCTTACATTGCGTCTTTTATAGGATTAATTTTAAAAAAAGTTTTACCGAGGGAAAGTACAAGCGAAGTTGAAACTTAAAACTAACAAAAATTATGTACTTCACAGCCTATCTAACATATATCAACAAAACTAGTGCAAATAAGTCAACTGATGATGATTTCCCTATAGTTAGTAGGATTATAGAAAACTATGGGCTTTACTGAAAACACAAAAAAAATAGGAGTTTTGGTACGGTAAAAGTGAACCATTTAAGGACACTTTTAACGATATAAAAGTAAAAATATTTATTAGATGTTGTTGTTGTTTTTTTTTGGTGTTAAATTGTGACATTGGTCTGCACAATGAGCTCAGTTCAATGAATCGACATGTCGTTTTGGATGCTGAAAAGGAAATTTCATGACTTTTTTGTAGACAAGTTCAAAGTGAAGGAATCTTATTTAGTATTAAGACTACAGACTCGCTTTAGAATTTATACACAAATTGAGTATTCTCCGTTTTTTTTAGAGAAATAACTGGATTTGCAGAGTTCATATATACGGTTGATATGTTATTCATTTCGAGTAAAACTAGGTAAGACCAAGATCTAACCTGACAAATCAATTCATTATTTGTATCCCGTTTAATGACTTTAAAGTTATTATTCGTATACTAAGATTTAAGACAATTTTAATTGTATACTGACAAGTTACTGATATCACATACTCCTGTAAGGCTGTAAAAACTATTATAGATTAGTCTGTTGTCGTGAAGCTAAGTACTTACTTTTGACTCCTAAATCAACTATTCTTTTATTTTTATGCTTTGTTTCTTGGCTTTGTTGTTTTCAGTAAAAGCGCCTTATTTTCTGTAATCCTATAAACATAGGGAAATATCACCAATTGATTTATTGGACTAGTTTTATCGATATATGGTAGATAGACTGTGAAGTAAAATTTTTGTTTTATTTTAAGTTTTCAACTTCGCTCTTTACTTCCCTCGGAAAAGTTTTTTTTTAAGTTAATCTTTGCTCGTTTTTGATCAAAATTTAATGTAGAAACAACACTGCCATGATCTTTTTTATTTTATGCCGAATAATTCTCTTACGTTTTTAAGTTTTAATGTTACTCCTTAGTGTTCAGTTGAAAACTTATTGTTTTTAGATAATTTCCGATTTCCTCCAATTCTGTGGGAGATAAGATACCTCAATCCTTATTAAGGAGAATCTGAACGAAAAAGCCCTACAAAAACTGAAGGAAAAAATAAGATTAGAGTAAAAAAAAAATCAAAAACAGCATCGTTCTTTTTGTAAAGAAACTGCATAGAGTACCATTTTTGCATAGTAGGACCATTTTTATTCATAGTTTTTTTTGGACGTTCCAATTGATACCTTTAAATATTAAATTTAAGAAGACTTTCATTAAAAATAACTTGAATTAAAAAAACTATCCAACAGGTCAGTGTGGACCAGGTCTTACAAAAGGCCTCAAACTGTATATGGCAATCTTCATAAAAAGATCAAATTTTCTATTTTTTTTTAATTAATTTTTCAAGATATATATGGTTGTGGTGTTTTCCATTTAACCAGTTCAAACAATCCGATTTCATTTTAATTGTATTTGTATTAAGTACAACGAAGAAACCCAAATGGTAGAATGTCCTGGCTCATTTTTTTTAATTTAATAAAAAGCAGAGTATTTCAACTAAAAAAGCAAACTTGAAAGTAAGGAGCAACTTAAATCAAATGAGCAGAAATTATTTGTACATGAGGGGGATAGCCCCCCTTCAATCTAAAGTTCGACTTTTGTCCCAATTCTTAAAAACGGCTCTTTGAAACATACGAGTGTCGATTAATTCGAATAAGAAGCTTTGTTAAAGTGCTTTAAAAAAACGTTAGCGTAAAGAGCAAGTGGCTGAAAAGGGGGCAGAGGCTTTCAACCTCATATACGGAATGTTTTTGTTTGTCTTAAGTTTTAATATTAATCTTTACTTTTCAGTCAAAAAGATTTATTTTTTAATTTAATATCTGATCGTTTTTCAGATCATGCCAGGAATTCCCCTCACCCTACCGTGTAAAATTTACCTAGATAAATTCTTTCTGGAGACTTCCCTCCCCACAAAAAAAAAAATTTTCCCAGTGAAACAATCTTCCCTCACAGGAAAATTCCCCTCCCCAAATAAAATGTCTGTGTTTTGTAATAACCAAATACTATATCTAAGCGTTGGACAAATTGCACAACTAATAGCCCTTTCCCCAAAACTGTGGTGGGCTCATGTCATCTCCAGAGCAAAGTTATTGCAACCTTTCAACTATGCCATGAATAATATGGTTATTCTAAAACATTTTGATCGGAAATTTTTGAGGAAACAGGGGCCGTGGGACAGGGCTAGTTTCCCTCCAATCTTTTATGGTCATTTGAAAACGCACTTAGAACAATTTATTTCCATTCGACTGAGCCCTACTCCCAATTTCCAGAATCTTCTAGGTTCTTCTAGAAACACGCATCCATGATCTTTCTTCTGTTAAAAAAATTACGAACTTTAATTTTTTGTAGATAGAAACTTTGAAACATCCACAGTACAGTTTTCTGACATGACTTAATCTAATTATTTGGTTTCATTGACTTTTGGGGGGTGAGTTTCATTTTTTTCAAAAATCAGGGCCAATTTTCACACAGTTTTTTCCCGGCTAGTTGCCCTCCAACACGTTATGGAGGGCTTAGTTGCCCTCCAATCTTTATGTTCATTTTGAAAAAGGGCATTCTTAGAAACAATTTATTTTCCATTCCCGACTAAGCCCTCTCCTCCGATCTTCCAGTAATCTTCTAGGTTCTTCTAGAAACACGCATCCATGATTTTCTTCTGGTTAAAAAAAATACTAACTTTAATTTTGTAGATAGAAACTTGAAACTTCTACAGTAAAGTTTTCTGGCATGCTTAATCTTATGATGTGGTTTCATTGACTTTTGGGGGGTGTATTCCTCCTTTTTAAAAAATCAGTCCAATTTTCCCCGTAGACTTCTGAAAAAATACACTTTTGCTGAAAAACTGAGCTATGTTTTTTTTTTGGGGGGGGGATACTAAAAGTTTCGATATCAGGGTTGGCGAAATAGTATGAAGAGCCATATAAATTAGTCTTCTATTTATTATTATTTTTTGCAGGATATTCATTGAATTTTTCTACTCTAAGAGAACATTTTATTTTTTGGGGTCATTTTGTGTTTTCAGTAAAGGGCTTAGTTTTAGAATTGTTACTTATATTAGAGAAAATTATCACGATTCAGTTTCTTTAAACCTAGTTTTGTAGATACGTCTCGTGTAATTTGTGAAGAAAATTTTAAGTTCAACTTTTACTTCCGCACAAAAAACTTTATCTTTTCAATTATTTCTCATAATAATCGAGAAGGTGTTTCAGATGGTCACAGGAGAGCAACACATGTCATTCTCGTGTGCAGAACAAAGCTTCCGTTCTTGTCTTCTTTTCTTAAGTCGCAAGACAGGATTAACTTAAATGCAATTATTGTGGCTTTATATGACCTCAAAGCCCTGGTATATTTGGTAATAAAGCAATTTAAAATTTAATGAAGAGATACACAACAGCATATTCGAAATGTTCAAGGAAATGATATAATCATGAAAGCTATAAAGTCATTTTTACAGTTTTTATGGGGCTGCAGCTTGCGTCCAGGGGCAGCCTTTGGGGGGGGGGGGCAGGTGTGGGCCATTGCCAACCTAATTTTTCGTGGTGGGCCCAAAGCTTCCATCCCAAAAAAGGCCTTTTTTTCTTTTTACAAAATATACAAGGACTAAAATTACAATTAGCATATATGTCAAAATTTTGAAACTGCTACATTTAATGTAGATTACTTAGATAATAGTGAATTAATGTGGCAATCTGGGTCGTGGCACAGGGTTGTCAACTGGACATATTTTATAGTCCAAAGAAGGACATAACTTCTGTTCTGGACATAATGACATAAATAGGGCAAAAAATGGACACATTTTAGACATTTGGGACACAAAGTGGACACATTTTCAAAAATTATTACGTAACAACAAATTACTTTCATAAAAAAATGTCATTCATCACCAAATGAGTGCTAAGACTTTCGGTCTACAAATAGTGCAGAGAAGTTAACGCGTGCCAAATACTTTGCTGTTTCTTGTCGACGAGACAAAAGATAATTCGTCGAAGAAAGAACAGGTCGCCATTCTTACTGAGGAACTTGACGAACGAGGGAAAAGTACGAGAAAGTACTCAATAGGATGCTACATATGAAAGCCTGGATGCTGAGAGTTTAGCCAGATTCATTCACGACACAGTGGCGAAACTTGGTCTCGAACTGGAACTATTGTGTTGCTCAGTGCTACGACGGAGCAAGCGTGATGAGGGGCCGGGCCCCCTTCTCTGGGTGTTTCAAGCGCGACTGTGATAGAGCGAAAGCGCCACAAGCAATATACATTCATTGCCATGCGCATAGACTAAATCTGGTCATTGCAAACTGCGTTTGAAGGTGTTGGGACTGTCGGATCATTTTTTTCGTTAGCCCGCAACTCTCTAACAACGTTCATTTCCAACTCAGCAACAAACCAGACATCAGCTTTTTTTGTCGAGTCCCAAAAGGCTACTCAAACTGCCAGTCCTGGAATTTTTTTTTCTTTTTAGAAAAGGATGGCTGCGACAGAGATGGGTTCATTAACTCGGATATCGATTAATATCGAAGAGAAGACTTCCAGATATGAAATGTGTTCTGGCTGTCTATCTCTGCCAGTCAGCCAAGGGAGCTGATAGTGAAGCCTCGAGCAGAAGCGAGTCATGGGCTCCAAGCAGAAAAATGGAATCTTTTACAGTTTATATTCCAGTTGCTAGCTCTATATGGAGGCAATTCTGAGGACGGACAAACTCCCTTTCTGAGGGTGTCGGCTTCAGGCAGTTTGATCCTAGGTAAATATCTAGGTTCCACAACACCTTGATTCAAGCAACAGGAAGGTAGATAGCTGACCTGGAACTGTGCGCTCTGAGACCACTGTTATGCTCTGACTACTATCTTTCATTTGCAATCGCTTTCGGAGAGAAAGGCCAAAGAGAGTTTTGCTGAAGAAGTAGTCTTAAAAATGTGGGAAGTACACTGACGTGAAATGGGACCCGTGGACCGGATCCTCCTCTGTGGTGGTCAGAAAGGGACGAACTAGAAAAAAAAAAACCGACCCAAAAAATTCATCAAGACACCTAGAAAGAAATTCATGACTTGGCAGCCCGGTTCGGATGTCAGGACAAAACTTTGGTTGAATCCGACAATAGAGCGCCAACTCTAGCGGAAGAAGACACTGAAAAGAGGAATGACCTGGCGGACCTGTAGAGCGTCTCTGATTGCGTGAATTTCGACAGAGACGGTGTACAGTATACCTTACCAGTGCTCAGTACACACGACTCGAAAGCTGTGGACCCCAGCTCACCAAGCTCATGGAGAGAGGTGTGAAGGGCTCCTCAGAGCAATTCTCTGAACTTTTATTCCGGAAATGGACATTTGACCAGATTTCTTCTTGAGAGAGGCCCCAAGCTGGTATTGCCAAGCGGTTTTTATCCTCAAGGAGGAGCAAAGAAGCCGAGAGAACTTCTATTGGCCGTTCCATATCGCATAATATCAAGACACTTCCAGTGGCCTATTCAGAAAAATTATCAAAGTTCTTCATATTGCTTGCCAACACTTCCTGTCAACTGAACAAGCCAGCAATTGTGAACGCGCTTGTGTTTCTGGGCTGGAAATAGTGACGCACTAGCTTGCGCTCGACCACCGGAGACGATCGCTTCTTAGTCACCTGCTTTTGAATCTTTGCCGAGAAGGATTTAGGGTTAAAAACTTGGATTTCGCCAACCAGCTTGGTTGACGAATCTTTGGTGGCGAAGATGATAACCAAACGACCGGTTTCCCCCTTGTTTGCCGTTGGGGGGGGAGTGTTTCAACATTGATCGGTTTCAAAATTTTGTTTGGATTTTTTTGATTTTGTAAAATACACTTGATCGAGGCAAAAAAGTGTTAGCATCTGTCATAGCGGAGCGCTGACTCCGACTTTGGAGCTAAAAGTATTTACTGTAAGCAGGCAGCGCTAGACGAAATTCGACTACAGAATCTACTTTAGTCAAAAGCGTGAGTTTTTCTACAGAGGTTTGGCGTTTCGTCAAGTTATAAGGGTTCCGGAAAAGGTGGAAGATTTCCCAAACGCTGTTTTTTTAACATCGCAACAACCGTATTATTCCTTTCGCTTTCTTCAGATATCTGGGTCCTTTTCCGAACCTATGGCATAAGAGCGAAAGAAGGAAAGGCAACCAAAGCAATTGAGACACATTTCCTTACTTTTTACAGTAGCTCCCACGGAAGGAGCTTTTTTTTTTTTTTCCGATGTGATAAAGCTAGAGGGCAATTTTTGTGTTTTTTATATACAAGCCTGCTTCGTCGGGGGGGGCCCATGTTCGATTGCTTGCCCACCCTATGGTTTGGCTGAAAATGGCGCCTCTCCCTCTCTGCTTGCGTCGGTGTCTTCTTGTGACGGTGATTTATTTTGTGAGCATCAGATAGTAAAGCTGGTACTACAGTTACACATCCCCAGTCTTTATATATCGAAATCACTATAGATTTTTATTTTCGAAATAAACTCTTTAATGTTTAAGACAAACTGAGATAATAGGTTGCATTCGTAAAGTCACTGTGTAGATTAGGCAATTTTTTTGCACTCGACAGTGTTTTTCTAAATGTATTTTATTTAACTTTGGATTACTATGGGCTGATTTGCGCTCGCTTACACTTACTAGGTTGCAGCTATACTGGTAACCTAGTTGCATTAACTGCAGGTTGCATCTACTGCAGCTAAACTGTCACGGTATCTTTGAAAATGTATCCAGAAGAAATTCAGCACTTTTGCAAAAAATGTAAATAAATCCTAACGTGAAACGTATTTTTTTTTGGCATTGTGCAGTTATTGTTTCACAGACTGGCTGGCTTTGTTTAGTTTTCATGTACTAAAGGTGCCAAAGAGAGGTGGCTCCTTGTATGGAAGAGAGGAGATGATAAACCTAGAATGAAGGATTTTTAATGACGTATAGATCATAAGTGATGTAGCTCCTAATATGCTCCCAGCCAGGCCTCTTCCACCTTCCTGAAAGAGCCGAAGACGGCACTTTAACAGGGTGATAGCTATTATGACGCACTTTATAAAAATAAAAGCCAGGTAGAGAGAGAGAGGAAGCAGCTAGCTTTCAAAATTAGCCCATTATAATTTCCCTGTGATTCCTGTGGTAAGCCTGCATGCCCTTGTAAGAAAAGAAGGACTCAGACATGATGAGTTTCGAATTATGTGGCCAACCATGTAGTAGAACAAGCGCTTTTCCCTCCTGTCTTCAGAGATGGGGGGGGGCTCAAGATTTCTGGGTTGAGAATGTTTCAATTTTTGCCTGTCACTTGAGGAAAAACTTAATTTTTTGTGGCCCAAATACCTGACAAACGCTATTTTTGTTATGGTTGCAACAATCTCTTTTTCTCTTGCTTTAAAAACTCTGGTCAAAATTATTGTGATTGCTAACTTTCGGTAACGTACTAAAAAAAATTCATAATGAATTGAAGAGAATTATGAAAACAAATCTTACATGATTTGAAATCCAAACATAAGAGAAGAACTTATCCAGAAGTACTGCACGAGGGGAACCTACTTGTAACACTTAAAAAATCCCCGGATATAAAATGATTTTCGCAAAGGTTTTTAGAGAACACATTCAACTTATATTAGAATGGGTCCAAAGTTCCACTTTCTGATATATCATATAACTCCTATTTTTGTTTCATGATTCCCATCCTCGCACAAGACAAAAGCATCATAAATGCTATAAGCCCATGTTCTACTTAGGATTTCTAGAAATCCAATATGACAAATTTCGAAGGATAGAGTTGACACACATTTGCATTAAAAATAGGTGTCATGCTTTCCTGTTCCAAGATGTACATTGAGATCGGAGGACCCTGGCGCCCCAGTTCCCCTATTGGCAACTTATCCTGTCTGAAGGGGCCACAAAACGGAGATCAGCACCGCCGGTTTGGACCTTAAGGGTCTAGTGCCGTCATACTTGCTGGTTACATTACTTACTTGACATTTCAAAAGTGTGTTACAATATGCACCATTATGTTTATTGTAAATGAAGTGCTTTTCCGAAGTGGGTTTTTGGCAATGCTTAGGAACTCCATTTGAGAGAGTTTTTAGTAGAGGAGCAAGTCTCCTATGACTCAAGATATTAAACAAAAATCCACGGACAAACAAAAACGAAAAGAAAAAATTCTTCAGACTTGCGTGAGCAAAAAAAAAAATTCCCTTACACTCTCGCCTATCTGAAGAAAATTTTAGTTCTTGGCTCCCGACTTGAGAATGATTTTTTTGCTTCCGAAAATTTTAGTGTAAGAATCTTCGCATGCAGTATTCATATTCATAATTTATATTGCTAACAAAATTTTTAATCATAATTGTTTATATTCATATTCTCCTCTAAATCTACTCAATTTATCTGTTTTGAAGATTATCCACAGTTCTGGAGGGAATCAAGTTATTTCAGAGACATAGACCATGGACGTTCATAGAATCATGCTATATACTGTGTGACCCCACCCCACAAATACTGTGTGACCTAACTGGTTACTT